>OZ030027.1:44385305-44985305 GCA_964023405.1 Apodemus agrarius
AATGCGGGCAAGCGGTGCCACCACTCTCAGCAGGATGCAAGGCAGGAGCACTGTGTGCCCTGACAGGAGGGGATTGGACCTTGGCTCCCAGGAAATGGTTCTACAGACCTATTGTATCATCAGCTTTGGGAAGGTGTTTCTCATTAAGAACATACCACTCGGCTGCCTCTGCCAATCAGCTCTCTCTCCTAGGGATAAAATCCTCAGGAATATTGATATGCCTTCTATGAATTTTAATATTCAGTTAAATCATTTTCCTAATCAGTTGTCAGTATGGCATCTGGCTCCAGAGGTAGTCAGTCAGCAAATTCTCACAGGGACAAGGAAGTCAGGGGGTTAGCTGCTTCTTCTTCTTCTTCTTCTTCTTCTTCTTCTTCTTCTTCTTCTTCTTCTTCTTCTTCTTCTTCTTCTTCTTCTCCTCCTCCTCCTCCTCCTCCTCCTCCTCCTCCTCCTCCTCCTTCTCCTCCTCCTTCTTCTTCTCCTTCTTCTCCTTCTTCTTCTTCTCCTTCTTTTCCTCCTTCCTCCTTCCTCCTTCTTCCTCCTTCCTCCCTCCTCCCTCCTCCTCCTTCTTCTTCCTCCTCCTCCTCCTTCTTCCTCCTCCTCCTTCTTCTTCTCCTCTTCCTCCTCCTCCTCCTCCTCCTCCTCCTCTTCCTTCTTCTTCTTCCTCCTCGTCCCTCCTCCCTCCTCCCTCCTCCTCCTCCTCCTCCTCCTTCAGCTCCTGCTGCTGCTGCTGGTTCTGATGTTGTTTTTGCTGCTCCTCCTACTGTTGCTGTTGCTGTTGTAGCTTCTTCTGCTGTGTCTCTTCCTGGGCCATGTTTTAAAAATCACCTCCTGTTTATACTCAGGTTGTGACAGAATTTCCAGAAGACACTGTGAAAGAGACAAGATAAATTATTTTAGACAAAAGAAATAATAAGGTAGACTTCTTAGAGTACAGCCTGGGGCTTTCACTTGCCTTAGTATTTTATGTCTTTTTTTCCCCTACTTCCCAGTCAAGATCTTTGAAAGAAATCATTTAGGAATGTTTCCTATAAAAAATCTATGCATCACTACGTCTTAGGGAGAAAAGGATAATCGATATGCAAAAACTATGCATGCATGCATGCAGGAGTCTGACCACCATCAAAAACCAGCGAACTATTGATAAGCTGTTGATACTTATTCAATGACATTGCTGGTTATTAGTTTTGAGGCTTACTGGAATGTGATGTTATGTTTGAAAATGTAAGAATCTGTTCTTCAGCTCTTATGATTGATGGGCACATATCCCGGGGCCAGTAACATCTGAATCAGTCCTTGAACCCATAGCCCTCTCGTCCTCACACTGTGGGAGCTATTGTCTTAGGGATAATAAAATCCAGGTGAAGGAATGTGGTCAGCAAGACAACTCTGTGGAGTGGAGTAGAAATCATTGACACTGAGTCCCTGCAGGGAAGAGGAGAAACCCAGAAAAGGAAGGCTTGGGTTTGGGGAAGAATTGCAAAGAACTTAGAGAAGGTAAGAAGGTAAGAATTGTGGGGAAAATGGAAACTTAGGACAGAAGAAGGACCAGCATGGAATAAACTGCCAAGGACAAAGCTCAAAGGTACCTGGGCCCTGCCTGCTGCTTCTTCTTGGGATTTTCTCCATGTACCTCACTTCTGGGGGGAGACTCTGTCCTGCCCCTGGCCAGGTTGATTACAGTAGTAAAGCAACAACAGAGTTTCCTCATGGCATTTTGTGTCCTTTTGGCCCATCCCCTGAAACCTCGGGGCCGGGCCCTGCTGGGGATGGGCTTATTCTCTGCTGAGGCATTGTAGGAGAGGAGATTGTCTTCTGGGATGGAATTGTTGCTATTCTCAGTGATGCTGGTTGTTGTGGGAATACAGGGGACACTCATGGCAAATATGTGGTGTTGGTCCTGTGTGAGTGTCCTCTGGAGTGGCCTCAAGTGCAGAAGACCCGGCCCAGTGGATCTTCTGCCTGCTCTTTGCCTCGCCTTCTGGCCATAGGTAGACTCCTGACCAGTGTAGGATGGTGAGACCAATGGGCCAAGTACAGGAGCACTTCTGCTTGTCTTCATTCCTAAAGTAAAAGCAGCAGCATCTTCAATGGTCGGGAATGGGGCTGTAACTGGACTCACTGTCTGAGTTGGTGTTGAGTAGCCATGTGTCTGGAGAGCCTGTCTGTGTAGTAAAAAATAGCAAGCCATGGTTTGATTATATTTGTGTTTATGTAGTGACTCTCGAATGTGTTGCTCTCGGAAGCCAATATATTCCATGGCTTGGACAATGGTAGGGTCAGCCCTGACAGGGATTAGATCCTCACGGGGATTCAGGAACATCTTCCAATCCCCTTTAAACCAGGGGTGCATCATTACCTCCATCACTGTGGGCCTATATCTGGGGTTGACTGTCATTAAGAGGCTAAGCAGGTCTTCCAGCTCGTCTGAGACCCCACAGGGGGCAGAATGTACACCTGCCACAACTTGTCTTTGCATCTCATGTATGATGATAGAGTTAAATAGCACCTTTCCTACAACCATGAATTATAATACCACTCCTAAGATCCATATGTCGCCTTTTGTACCATCATATCTTTTATTGAGGAAGAATTCTGGGGCACCAAAAGTTAAGCAGCACAGTGCTGGTTGAGCATTTGACCAGGTTTGACTTTGGTACTAAGGCCAAAGTTGATTATTTTGATTTTTCCATTGTTATCTATCATGAGGTTATCAGGTTTCAGGTCCCCGTGTACTAAACCATGCCCATGGCAGTAGCTCATGGCAGAGACCATTTGCTTAAATATCTTCCAGGCCTCGTCCTCCTCTATGTGGTCATAATTTTGATGTATTGGTGAAGATGCTGTTCTTCAACCACCTCCATGACCAGGTATACTCTTGTTTTGGTCTCAATCACCTGTAGAAGTGAGATGATGTTGGGATGGCTGAGTGTTCTCATTATATTGGCCTCTGTCATGGCTGACTGCAACCACTGCTTGCCCTTTTCAAGAACTTTGATGGCCACGGGTGTGCCTGTGAGCCGGTGGTGGGCCAAGAGGACCTTGGTGTTACTCCCTTGCCCGATGGTCCTCAAGACTTTGTATTGGGAGTGGAAGATTTCCTCCTCAGGGATACTGGGCTGGGGGCTGTATGGTGGTAATTCCTCCTCACTATGTGTAGGTATTGTATCACTACTAATGCTACCTAAAAATATCATAAAAAGAGTAGAATCAAAATAGTGAAAAAGATGTAGTTAAAACAGAAACCAAAATTACTACACATGCTACCTAAAAATAAAAAAAAAGAAAATGTGCTTGACATAAAGGTAAGTAAAAGCTAGAAAAATAGAATAAAAATTATGAAAAAGATATGTGGGGAAAAGCTAAAGTCAAAAACTCTTAAATAAAACCCAACCAGATAACCAACCCCAAAGTAGAAAGCCAAGAGTACACACATACTAAATACAGATGATGAAACTAAAAAGCATAGTCAGAAGACAGTGGAATTGGGAGGACTACAGCTGATCAATACTATGATTGGATGTAGATTGATAAAAAAAAAAGCATATGAAATAAATGAAAGGAGAAAGAAATTAGTAAAAAGACAAAACAAATATAAATCCCCAGCACTTCAGAGAAAATTTCATTTTGCTTTAGGACTTGGTCATTCACAAGGAAACCATACCTCCCTTGAGCAAAACATTGAAAATGAAAATTAAGCATGATCACCTGTCCAGAGGATGGCCTCTGACAGGATGTTAGCATAGGAGTATACATGTACACCCAGACACATAATGGGGTAAGCACACACATGCAAACACCCTTCCCCCAGCGAGGATGGCATGATGTATGGAAACCAAGTCCGTATTGAGTGTAGAGCTCACAGTAGACACTGACGCCCAACGGTGGAACAGGCATGTGAGAGGACCAGAAGGAATCCGCCGAAACAAAGGTTCTTTACAAAATTACCCCATATATAAGATGTTCCACAAATGGGGAGTTATATTAGGATGTTGACACTGAGTTCAGAGCAGTGTTTCGTCCTATAAGTTCATTACAAATTCAAAGCTACAGTTTCACTCGGCCTTACTTTATCATAGTGCACAGCTCTGGGCTCATCCTTGCACCTGACCTAGAATAAATGTTTGCTTGATCACAAATTTATCCTGAGCCTATTTATCTTTTTAGCACAACTGTGAAAGCTCCCTTATTATGCAGCCTCTCCTTACTATGAGCAATTCTATTCTTGATTGTTACCTTATTACATCTTTCTAGCTAAACCATTAAAACCACCAAAACCACCTTTTAAATTTTTTTCTTCCTAAAACGATTTGACTCAAACCAGGAATTCCACAAAATCTTTAGCTCATCTACATAGCATTAACTCATGAAAGTTCATCTTTATGCTGATCTGTAGGAAATTTATTCAAAAAGGTAGGCTGATGCCCAGGAATCATTACATTAGGCTGTGTAATACCGACAGGAAGAGACATACCAGCAGTGGGAAGCAGTCCTGGGACAAAGTCACTTGGGTCATTGCCTCTCAGAGTTCACCCATTGCAGGCCACGCAAAACGGTGGGACACCACAAGGACCGTCACCGGCTAGCCTTGGCCTCTCCTATGTGGTTTCTGAGACGGGGGATTGCAGTCTAGGTTGCCATCTGTGGTTTTATAGAGGCCGTAAGACATCTCTCCAGGCCCTTCTAGATTCACTGTCTCTGCTGAGAAGGTGGGTGTAGTTCTGATAGGTGTGCCCTTGTGTGCTACCTGACCTGCACAGGGACAGATGCTGCCCTTAGGTCCATGTTCCCAGCAGGGGGCGCTCTGCACCTACAAATACGCTGACCGTTGCTCAGTATCTTCTCACAGAGGACTCCTGGACAGAGGCGGTTTCAGGACACGGCCCTGGTGGGCGTCCGCATCAGGGCGGCATGCTTGTTGAGTTTCCAAATTATAGAAAAATACACCACAGTAGCCAACAGGCATCTTCCCCTTCTGCGTCATGTCCTCTCATGCACCCTCCCTCTCCCCCTTCTTGCGCCTCTTCCCCATCTGGCCTCATCCCTACTCTTTCTTCTTTGTAAGTCCAAAGATATGGGAAGTACGAGACAGATTTGAAACCAGTCTCAGCATATGCCATTCCTTGCCCTAAGACCAGCTGGACAACGGGTTAACTTTTAGCAGTAAAACCAAGAAACACTAGAAAACGTTAATGATTTTGAATAGAGAAGACATGAACAGAATCCCAAAGCAAATAAAGGGGGAAGGGCCATTAATATGTATTAGACATGTTGAAGTAGATCCAGGCAAGGAAAAGAGTCAAGCACACACATCGCACTAGCAAGAAGGGTTTATAATAAAGATAACAACAAATACAGCGTTAATAGGGCAGTCTACTGGGGAGACGGGACAAAAATGGGAGAGAAATGCAAAGGGGTGTTTCTACAGAGAAAATAAAAAGCAACAAACACTGGACAACAAGGTGTGGTTAGTCAGTGGCCACTGAACACACAGGTGAGGTCATCCAGTTATAACTGGACATCACGATGTGTCTAGCCAGTAAACACTGGACATCACAATGAGGTCAGCCAGTGGGCACTGAGTGAGAGAGCCTCCTTGGCCTCACAACATTAGGATTTCTGTTCCATGCTATCCATGTTCACCCAGCAGGTCATAACAACTGAAGTCTGTCGTGTGTCACAAATGCAGGTATAGGTGGTGTGCCTGTACCCTCTGGGGAGAAGGAGTTGCCTGTTTTGGAAGATCAATCAATACAACAACTAATGCTGACTGTCTGCAATGATAGATGAAGAAATGTCTAGGAAACTAGTGAAATGCACCGCTGAGCCTGTATTTGAGGGCATTTCCAGAGATTAGATCATAAGGGTAATGACTTTATCAGTCACCCAGGCATACCTTCCTGGTAGCACACAAGACAACTCAGGCTATACATGGAATCCAGAAAAAGATTAAAAAAAAAAAAAAAACCTTCCTGAAAATGATGTGAAGATATTTTTGACTTTTTTTGAATAACCTGATTGTCCAGTTCTTGAGTGTGAAGTTTGTAGATGACAATGTCATGTCACAATGTCAAAATGTTGACTGCGCCTGGATCCACTGATGAATTCAAATTTTGAATAGCCTCTTGAGAGGGGGTGTCCTGGTGGAAGAAGTGGGTGGCTAGAAGCTTAACCTTGACGTCACGCTCTTGCCTGGTGTACTGGCTGGTTTTGTGTGTCAACTTCACGCAGGCTGAAGTTATCATAGGAAAGGGAGCTTCACTTGAGGAAGTGCCTCCACGAGATCCAGCTGTGGGGCATTTTCTCAATTAGTGATCAAGGAGGGAGGGCCCCTTGTGGGTGGTGCCATCCCTGGGCTGGTATTCTTGGGTTCTATAAGAGAGCAGGCTGAGCAAGCCAGAGGAAGTAAGCCAGTAGGAAACATCCCTCCATGGCCTCTGCATCAGCTCCTGCTTCCTGACCTGCTTGAGTTTCAGTCCTGACTTCCTTTGGTGATGAACAGCTGTGTGGAAGTGTAAGCTGAACAAACCCTTTCCTCCCCAACTTGCTTCTTGGTCATGATGTTTGTGCAGGAATAGAAACCCTGACTAAGACACCTGGCCTTACCTCATTTCTTCACCACGCTAGCATGTGCAGCTTGGTCCCCGCTGCCTTAAATCCCACCCTGCCTCAGGCACACAAAAGTGTATTTATCTCACCTGGGGCTGAAATCGCAAACGAAGAAGAAAGCCCCTCCTTCCTGGAGTCGGTCCTATCAGCTGTCTGTCACAGCGACAGAGCTGGCAGTCAATGCTAAACTTACACCACACTTGCCCTTTGAGCTGGCAGCCGTGGCCTTGGCAGAGACCTGCCTGCTGCGTAGGTTTAAGTGTAAAGAAAAGGGCTAGCATCCATGAGCACTGGGTCCCGACCTAAGCTGGAGCCATGGCTCAGCACTAGAGCTTTAGAGAGGAAAGGGAAACCTTCCCTCTTTCTGAACTTACCTACGCTCAACCATGGCCAGAGGTCAGAGCACTGACCTCTGCCCTGGGTCTTTATGGCCTCAAGTAGGAAGATGACAGCACAGCGTTTCCAGAGACAGAGAGACAGGGGCAAGGTTTCTACCATGTTTCTGGGAGTGAGGGTCTCACATCTCCACAGTTACCTCAGAGGCTGCTTTTTTCTACTTAAATTCACACACCCAAACACACACACACACACACACACACACACACACACACACATGCAACACACATACAGGCCCATGTAACACACACATACCTATACATACACCATTGCAACACACATATACAGGCCCATGTAACTAACACACATACACACACACACATGCACACAGACACACATACATACACATACACACACACACACATATGCAGACCCATAGATACCTGCGTACACATATCCATGCAGACACAGAGATACATGCACACACACACAGGTGTGCATGCACACACACACACAAACACATGCCCAGGCAGACACTCTGATACACACACATATGTCAATGCAACACACACACACACACACACACACACACACACACACATACACACACACACACGAGCATCAGTGCCAGCAGCACACCAGGGCAGCCTCTGGGCAGAGCTGTGTCCACCACTTCTCTCAGCAAGTACAGTTGATGCACGGAGTTTGTGGGTGTCACATCTTACCGTTTCATGACTTGCCCTGATGTGTCTGTAACCATGAACTGGCACCCACTGAGCTTTCTGGTAAGGGTGGGCATGTGTGCAGAGCACTGATCGGTCTCCTTTCAAAAAGGACCCCCAAACCAGGAAGAAGAGGGCCAGCTCTATGTAGTGTCACGTTCTTGAATGCTTGCTGCTGTGGGTCTCTTCCTAGAGCTGTTTAGAACAGGCCTAGGCTGTGCTGAAACCTGGTCCCATGTTCCCAAGCGCTCATAGAAGAGCACACAGGGATAAAGCACTCGTGTTGGGAAGGGCTTATCCAGGCCTGGGTTTACCGCTCTTGGCTGTAAGCATGGGATCAAATCACCGATGCTCACTGACAAGGTTTTAAAGAGAAACACAAAAAGGATATGCTTCGTCCTGATTGACGGATGGACACTTGGTGGGCAGAGGTACAGGAGAGTCTAGCCCTGTGTGTCACCTGAGGACGTACTGAAGTCTCATCTGACTCTTTCTTGGTCAGGCCACATTATAAAATGCAGCCACTACAAATGACCAATTCCACAGGAGCTAAGCGACCCAGGCTTCCTCTTCCTCTCTGATCGCCAGAGTGTGAGCCGTTGACCACTATCCAGGGCTGTGAACACATTCCAACAACAGTTTGCCCTAACAGCCCGAGCTGACTATCCAGGCTTGGTCCTGTGCTTCTCTTCAATCTGGGCTGCTCAGATGACAGGGGAGAAAGCTCATACGCCTTCTGTAAAAAGGAACATGCTTTTATTCAACACACATTTCTGCGCAGGAATGACATCCCAAAAGTAGGGTGTGCTGGTGGCTGTGGCATTCTTTAGCTATTAATAATTTTTCCAAAAAAATATTGTGGTACTAGCATGAATTTATATGTTATAAGAATGTAAAGGACATCCTTTATCCTGTGTATAGTAACTGAAGCCGGGGATGGATTGGATGGCACAATGCCCACTAGTTTATACCGCAAGGCACTGTGGGTGTGAGCAGGAGCCTTTATGGGAAGGGTAGACGAGCCTGACCATGAGCATTCTGTCTTCCTTTGCCACAGACCAGTGTGTGGCTCTCTGTGCCCATCCCTCTAATGTTTAAATCCCGTGGAATCCAAACCTTCTTTACCCCACAGTCCTGGGAATCTGGACCAGATTGAGCTAACCCTTACCATAGCTTCCTTTCTAGCCCTGAAGATAAGTGTCATCACTAGGACCATCATTCAGATTTGGGGCCCTCTCATGGGCTTTACCTTTGGTTCTCAGCTCAGTAGCAGGGGACTCCGTTACCACAGCCACAATGTAGACTCCAGGCAATGAAGACATTTCCCCAGGAGTCCTGAAGTGCAGGACCTCTCTGCTCATTTGACACTTTTCCCATCCCCGTCGTCATGGTGACACACCCTTACCTTCATTCTACCCGTGTTGGGTCACAGGCTCACCATCATGACACCCTCCTAGCATGTGCATTGTCCTGTGGCGTGAGCAAACTGCCTTCACTTACACTAACCAATGCTCTGCTGTCAGCAGAAGGAATTTCGAATGAGTAAAAGAACCCAATGGGGGATCATGAAGAGTTCCCACAGAGGAGGTTGCTTCTTGGTCTCTGACATGTATTCACTAGGGTGTGGGGCAGAGGGCCGGCAGAGGACGGGCAGAATGAGTCGGGTCGAAGTGAATCTCTGTCTCCTTTAGTTTTCTTTGAAGAAAGTGGATTGTGAGCCACACGAAGACTCTGAAACTCAGTTGTCATTTATAGGAAGAGGGTCTCTGAGTGCTTTGGTCAACCATGCCTGATTCTGAGATGGAGTCTGAAAACATTGCCCAGGTTTCCTCCGATTCCTTGGGAGATAGCATACCAAGGAATGTTCTGTTGGCATCTGCAGGTCCAGGGATTGCCTGAACTGCATTGGAGATTGACAGACTTGTATGCTCTCTCTCTAGCTCTCTAGCTCTCCTCTCCTCTCTCAGGATATAGCACAGTGGTGTCTGGTTCCAATTCGCCATGGAAACTGGCATTCCTCAGCTATTGAACGAGCCTGAGCTCTCATTGCTGCCTCTGTGGCAGGACCACAGGGAGCATCAGGTCTACTGTGATCCCACATGCCCATAGTCAAGACCCCACAAAGAAGGATTGGGGAGGAGGGAAACGGCGTACCCCTAAGGAGACTACACAGCCTGGAGGAAGAGGGTGTGGTTCTTTTGGGAAGGCGGGGGTACTCAGGCTGAACAAAGAGTTAACTAGTAGAGTCCTACACACAGGTGGCTACTTTTAAGCCAAATGGTTGCAGGGGCTTTTCAAAGATGGAGTAGGAAGAAGGAAATTCCAGGCAGAGGGAAAGCAAGACTGAAGTACATCGGTAGACCAGAGAGCTCTAGGCCATGGCAGAAACCTGGTTAGAGTGTAGCATGTGGCCCAGACAGGCAGTATGCAGGCTGTATTGCAGTATCCAGCAGACACCAGCTCAGATCTGAGGCTTGATGTACCTTTTGTTCAGAGGTTATGAGCTAAGGTTGGGGCGGGTATCTAGCTATGTCCTTGTGTTGGTTTTTAGACTTTTAAAGTGGACTGCTTTTTATCAATTATGATATTAACATGAGATCTTGGGGATAAACAGGAAAAATGAAAGGTTAAGGTTGAATACTGACGTGTCTGCGTGTCAACCAGACAAGGGACCAACTTTGCTGACTGAAGACCACGACCACGGTGGTGCTGTGACGGGCTTTGTCTCAGAGACGGATGAGCTCCTGCGTGAATATCATCTCAACATTTATCATTCCAAAAGAAAAGAAAATCAGATAAGGCGTGAAACCTCTTTTTGAGTTTCCATTTTGTTTTTTAAGCCAAGAATTCCAGGTAGGGTGGGGCTAAATTTAAGATCAAAAATGTGTTGCACAAGACTTCATGGATACTGTACCTCCCCCCTGGAGCAGGAGGCAGCTGAGTATTGTCTCAGAGAATCATTAAGGATGAGGTCAGTGTCCTTGGGGTTGCGTGTGCTTTGGGGAAAGATGTGCTTTTAATGGTTAAGAGTGGGTCTTGGAGCAGCATTGCTAGAAAAGGGATCCTGGGGTTGGGGTCTTAGGGAGCAGGTCTGCCCACTTACTGGGCTCCCTGGGGTGAGGAGTAAGGGGCAGAAGTCCACCCACTTCCAGGTCCATCAGTACCCCCATTGCCTCTTAAGGGAAAGCCGCTGCCCTCCAGTGTTGGGGTCTCCGTTTTGCTTTAACCGGTTTGGGGATTCTTTTGAACACTTTTATCTGTCAGTCAGGACATGGAGGAGGCCATTCAGTCAGGAACTCGCTAACTCCTTCTTCTAAAAGCTTCCCCGCGGACACACAGCTGCCTCCAATCACGAGACACGGAGGTCATGGCGGCGTTCCCTCAAGTCATACAAACTGGGGATCCCGTTCGCAGGAGAAGTCACCGTCATTCCGTGAGCCAGAACAGGCTAACCTGAAGGCAAAAGTGTACCAGCTGCTCACATCTGGATCTAGTGGACCATGTGTGTCCGATGATACACACGTCTACTGGGACACGTCTGCTTCATGAGGCATACGGGTCTAGAGGGGCCTATGTTTAATGGAACACTTCTATCTAGTAGGGCACACATCCAATCAGACATGCTTTCTGGAGAGACACATCTACCCAAGGGAGCATCTTTCTCCAGTACGGGAGTTTCTATCGCATGGATGTATGAGTCTATAGGATGGATACTCCATGTCCAGTGGGATGACTGTATCTAGTGGATGTATCTCCCCCCAGTGGGGCAGGCCGGCACTCTGTAGTCTAGGCTATTCCAGGGCTTACCTTGTAGCGCAGACTGGCGTTGATCCTCCGGCAATTCTGATTTGTCAGTCAGCTGGGTGCTGATGTAACAGGGATGAACCCCCCCCCCCACCCTCCACCCCCCCCATGTTTGGAAATGTGTTTAAGAGCCTTTCCTTTTCCTAATGAATTCTACGATGCAGACTCATTCCTTAGCTTTCCTTTTCTCCCTAGATGTTTCTGTTGAATGCCATAGTTATGGCGAACATCATGCCATAGGTCACAGTGATGGGAAAACAGCACGTGTGTATAGGGGATGATTGACGGTGGTGGTAGGTACATCAGGAATTTATCAAGTGTTGACCACATGGACCCCATGCTTATGGACTGTTCACCTCACAATGACCCTTGGAGGAGGGGGCTGTTACCAGCCCATCTCAGTCAGGAAGCTGATGACGGAGGCAGATCTCGGTGCATCTGCATCTGGTGGAGCTCACATGAAAGCCAGGCTGGAATCTGTCATGTGGCCCTACTGGATCCTATGAGAAACACTAACACTTACTGGCTACAATATCCCCCA
This sequence comes from Apodemus agrarius, assembly GCA_964023405.1. Classification (NCBI taxonomy): domain Eukaryota; kingdom Metazoa; phylum Chordata; class Mammalia; order Rodentia; family Muridae; genus Apodemus; species Apodemus agrarius. Next base: position 44,397,318 of record OZ030027.1, read on the forward strand.
TGAGGCTGGTCTTTTCTGATTCTGAGCCTCTTGTTCCTTGAAGAAGTACCAACTGGCACATTGAAGTTATAGGAACTGATTGAACACTGCTTTATCTGATGCAGGGCATCTGCATAGCACAGACGCTAGACAAGATTTGGGCACTCAGCCTCCTCTCAGGGTAAGTTAGGAAACTAAGAGAAGACTGTGCTTTGTGGGTGAGGTGGCATTGGAGTATTTTACATAGTGGCTACAAAGAGGATGTAGCTGTACCCTTGGTTTGTCATCCTAAAGGGGAGATCACTAGTTGCTGCCCTTCCTTTGAAGATTGGGGCTCAATCTCTATCCCTGTCCACAAATGATCTTCGCTGTTGGGAGCTCCTATTGGGCCATCCTGAAAACCTTGACTCCACAGGAACCACATGGCCCTCTCACCGACCCTCAGACTCCCTGTACAGACAGACATCTGCTTCACACAGCTTGCTTGAGAGCTGGGCTGCGAAAGAAGGCCTTGACCTTGGGTCTCTGTGAGCCCTGAAACAATTTTGGAAATAGTCTATCTGTCTTCAGCCACCAGATGTGGGTGTTTCATGATTTCACTTGCATTTTTAAAGGATGTTTTATCTCTAGTATGAGGATATTAAATGCCTCACAATCCCTGAGGAGAAGGGCCGGTCCAGGAGCTGATCTCACTATTGCCGCTGCCACCTCCCTGGGCGGGATGTGCATACCTTTACCACAACACCATGCTTGGAAAGGAACATTTCACAGTTGCTCTCGGGATTTATCTTGCTTGGGAAACTGTCTCCTTTTAAGTCCCTTGGTATTTGGAAGGCTCTAGATGTGCTGTGGAAGCTTCTAAAAAGAAACAGTGTTTGTAGCAGGAGACTTTTAAGAGAACGCATGAGATGAGAGTTCAACTCAGTGACCCTCGTGTGACCATAATGTCCCTTGGCTCACATGCTCTCTCTCTCTCTCTCTCTCTCTCTCTCTCTCTCTCTCTCTCTCTCTCTCCTCAAACCCCAACAGTGACAGCCAAACACCCACAGGGCATTGCAGGACAGGCGGGCTTTGCAGTCTCCCACCTGTCATCAGCCAGATGCAGCTAGATCTCCCTAGAACCTGTCTCCCTTGAAAGTGGAGAGCAAGGGGAAGACCATGTTGTTCAAGTCCCTCTCTTCATTAGAAGGACTTCTCTCGTCTGCCATTTGGTGCACAGGAGACCTGGAGACTCCATTGTGAGGCAGGCACAATCCAATGCAGGGAAGGGTTAGATCGCTGGCTCTCCAGTACCAGCAAGGAGAGGCTACAGGAAGATCAGCCTTAGATGCTTCTCAGCAGGAGTGCAGAGCCCAGTTCAGGAACCCAGGAGGTCCAGGCACCTGTGCTGCACCCATGATTCTCCCTCAATGTATCCCGTTACCCAGAGGGCCAACAGGTTATGTGTAGGAAGTACACATCTTACAAAGAAAGGTCCTTGTCTGTGCCAGTCACTATGATGTCCCTTTCACATCCCTACATCTACAGTACTATGAAGGATGCACTGTGAAATTCAAGGGCAAGTCTTGGATTCTGTCAGCAACTGGTATCAGAGTTACAGGTCATAGTTCCTGAGCCACAGAAACTCATACCTGCATTCATCATGTAGAAGAGCACCGTGTACCTGAGAAACATGGCAGTGTCTTGATGGTTCTGTAAAACCCTGGACATTGCCATCTAGATCTTTGTAGGCTACTATTGCCCCTGTTCTCTTCCTCAGTACCACAGAAATAAAATAAATGACCTACTGCAAATGTGTGTTCTCCTGGTCAGGAGCACACTTAACATACTTATAAATGTACAAAAATGTCGACCAGTTAGGATCTGGCCATCTTTCTTGCATGCCTGGCTCCTTGTGCAACCATGATCTTTTACATTGGTACCGTAGAGTTGGAGTCCCATTCAGAAAGAGTTGTTGCTGCCTTCCCAAAGAATGGGATCCTCCTCTGGGAAGAGACAAATGACTGACCGTCTCCTAAGTGTCAGTTCAATTAGGCAGATCAATGATCTGGCCGAGGGTCACCCCTTAGGTCTAACTTAAGCCAAGCTAAAGAGATGCTCTTACATGTCGTACAGGGCATGGCTTCCATGCTGATGGCTCTCCACTTAAACTTGGGAAAGGATATAATTAATCCCACTTCATAGGGCAAACTGAGGCAGAGAATATGATTGTGTCTGTGTGTGCATGCATGTGTAAGTTTGTGTGTGTGTATGTGTGTGTATCTGTGTATGCTCTTGTCTGTGTATGAATGGCGGTGTTTGTAGGTGTGTGTGTGCATGTGTGTATGTATAAGTATGTATCTGTGTGTTTGCCTCTGTATGTCTGTGTCTTGTGTGAATGGGGGTATGCGTATGTGTGTGTATATGTGTATGTATATGTGTGTGTGTATGTGTGTGTGTGTGTGTGTGTGTGTGTGTAGATAAAACCCAGTCCTGCTTCACTGGTCTAATAATCTTGAGGTGGGTAGAAGAGAATATTGCAAACCCAATGTTTCTATTGACTCTAACCATGTTGAACTAAAATGTGATCTCATTGGAAGGTCAAGGCTTCACAGGGAGTGAGGTCACAATGAGATTTTTTTTTAATTGGTTATTTTATTTATCTATGAGAACTCCCAGGGATTAAACCACCAACCAAAGAGGGATCCTTGGCTCCAGCTGCAATGGGGTTCTTCGGGAGATCTCTAATGCAGAAGCGATGGGTGCTCTGCCCAAAGGAACGCAAAGGTACAGAGAAAGGAATGCGTGAAAGGACACAGGGAGAAGCAGCCCATCTGCAGGCTGAGAGGCCCAGGCAGACCCTTTGCAGCGCTGCAGGCAGCTGCCCGCAGCTGTGTCCTCAGGAATTATCCTCAAGCTTGTCTGGTTGGAGTGCCTGCTGATGCACCCCTCCCTCATGGACCTGGGACCCCACTTCTCCTTTACCTAGGAAGGAAAGAAAGTATATCTTTAGAACTTCAGGTACCACTAAAAAAACAAACAAACAAAAGCTTCAGGGCTCTGTTGAGGTCTTGCATATGGCTGATGCAAGAGCAACAATTGCCAGTTAGGGCATCAATAGGTGAACAGAAAATAAATTATCCACACAATGGGTTGCTTTTAGACAAAAATAAAAGTGAGAGCTGATCATTCTTAGAGAATGGATGAAAGCAGTGAATCTGTACACACTAGAAGAAGCCAGATATAAAAAGACAAGCGTTGTGTGTGCAGTCACCCCCCAAAAGCTGAAATGTGGAGCTGGCTATGGCAAGGCCCCTAAACCATGGGAAGCTGTCAGGTTGGTATGATCTCATGACCAGCACAGGCTGACATACATATAGAAACACCACAAGGAACCGTCAGGCAGAATATTAAAAAAATAAATAAAAGAATTGTGTGCCTCGGGGAGACGGCGCCATGCGTAAGAAAGCTTGGTGTTCAGTTTGAAAAAGGGTCAGCACCCACATGCTGATTAGGCGCAGTGGCATCCCATCTATAATTTCAGTGTTTCTACAGAGAGATCGAGAAGAGAGATTTTCCCGGAGATCTTGGAATCAGCTAGCTCATCAGGGAGAACCCCGGGGAAGAAGCAGAGAGACGTCATCTCAGAAAAGGGGGGAGGCAGAGACTAGCGTTGGACGTTGTCCCCTGACCTTCATGTCCCTACTGTGGCACACACACCATCATGTGCACACATGGACTATGAAAGTGTGTGTGAGCACATCTTCTTCTATTGTGAAATGACATTTCTATTAAGTCAAACGTCATATTCAAATAGAAATGTGTTTAAAATCCTCATTAATATTACATGTAAGTATAGATAAGATCTTTCATAATAAGCATTAATCGTAATATATAAACACAAATACACATACATATATACTATATATTGCATGTGTACATATATACTATATATTGCATATGTACATATATATATATGTATATATGCAATAACAGTAGTTGTTGTCAGAGAATGCTGCTCCACTTTCCTGCATCCGGTCTATTCCTCTTGGTCTGCTGTGCTCTCTGCAGTGAAAATCCCACTTGTCAGATTCCTACAAGTGAGGGGCCTTCACCCTCCACAAAATCAAAGAAACCAGTGGTCTGTGGATCTGGGGGTCACAGGGTGAAGTAAGGCCTTTGCTAGGATATTGCTTTTGTCCAGTGGGCAAGTGATTCTTGGGGTTCATATCAGGAACACTCAGGGTGACCACCATGTGGACAGAGCCAAAAGAAAGAATATCTTCCGCCTGTAAATATGCACATCTAGGAACCGCCTAGTAACATAGGTCCCATGTGCATGTCCTGTGGCCCCTCACAGTCCTGCCTGTGAGGAATTGCTCAGAGAAAAATTTACTTCATTTCATGACCTAGTCATCCACAACAAAACCATACCTCCTCAGAGAAAAATATTGAAAATCAAAGTTAAACAACCATAAACAATAAGAAAGTTAAATATCAGGGAATATTATACCTAAAATCAAGGCCAAAAAGCCAAAGTGTCACAAAGGGCAAATATGTATAAATTATAAGCCAATAATAACTTGTAGTCAATAAATCCAGAAACAAGAATAATGTAAATACATTGAAAATGGAGATAGACTGAAATAGCATGATATGCAAAGGTAAATAATCAAAACAGTAAAACACCACACGAGAAAATAAAAACAACAATAATAAAACAAAAGCAACCATCCAAATAAAGCAAAAATAAAAAATCAAAACACCAACACTGAGGAAACCAACAGCCTTGCAAATATATGGCCTAATTCTATCTCTTGAACTCATTCCAAAATAAATCAATCAATAAACATCTCGCCTTCTACACAGGCCTTTAATCTGAGATTGTGGGGTTGGAATATCAAATCCCCGGGAGACACTTGGTCAGCCAGCCCAGATGTTTGATCAGCTCCAAGCCAGTGAGTGAACCAGTCTCAAAAATAAGGTTGATGGCCAACCTCAGGAACAGCAGCCAGGCTGACTTCTCTCCTCTACACTCTCTTGCACTGAGATGAAGTTAATACAGATAAAAGGGGAAGAGGGAAATAGGCACATGAGCAGGCAGGCACACACACAGCACACATATCGCACATACAAACACAAAAAAGTGAACTTATATGCACACATAAGATCTTCCATATTCGACTTGGATGTGGACTGTTCCTCCCCAATAATCAACAATAACAGCCTCTCTCTCTCTCATCTGAGGCATCATGGGAAGGCTGGCTTGCCGGAGATGGCAGGCTACTGTTCGAAGTGAATCCAGTAGGGTGTCACTACTTGGGGTGTCAAATTATATAAACAATAGTGCATCCTATAGATTTCTGTAGTTAAAAATATCACCCAAAATGGCAAACCGTCATTATGACAAGGTGCTTGATTGCCATATACCTACAGTCCAATCCGCCTAAGGTCAGCTCTGACAGAACTTTAATGAGAGGTTATGTAATCCTGAGGACTGGGGACACTTCACTTCAACAGTGGCATCTTTTTTTAAAAAAAAAAAAACTTTGGCCTGTCAGAGTTCTATAAGTCATGGGGTCTTACAGCACATCTAAGAGCTGACACCCCAGTGGGTTGGCTGGTTGATTTTCCTCTCTCTAAAAACCTTTGGCTAAAGCAGGGCAGTCTTCCCATGCATGGTCCTCTTGCCTTTCAGCCTCAGAAGACTTTTGCACGCAGAAGACAGTACCCCTTGATTTTATCCCGTCCAGAGGGAGCCCTCACTTAGCTGTCCTCAGAGGTTCATCTGACTGTATATTTGTTTTAAAGCGATGAAGCCTATAAAGTCGAGTTTCCCGTTGCTGGGAGCATTGTCCTCCAGCAGCTTTAATTACAGACCGCATGGAAAGTACCAACACAATAACACCATTTTCTCTCTGAGAAGATCAGAGTCAGTTTCCTCAAGCTGAGCCACACTGGCAAGCTGGCATTAAAATGTCTGAACGAAGCCTTGGTCTGGTCCATGGGACGAGCTCTCCCTTCCTAGATATCACAGGTGTGGGTCACTGCTCCTCTTCCTGAGTCACAGAAGCCTAGGAAGACACCAGTGTCCTGAGTGGGACTGGACAGAAGACTTTATGATTCGGTATTAATTTTAAAGTTATACTGCAGACTAGTCATCCATCCCTCAAGCTAATTGACATGTCGCTAAATTTTTAAAAAATCTGTAGGGGATTTGAACAGGTAGAAACTTGTGGGGCCTTCACAATAGGATAGGCTAGTGCTGGAGCAGGAGCGAGTTGTGGGGAACAAACGGCAAGAATGCCTCTGTGTGTGTGTGTGTGTGTGTGTGTGTGTGTGTGTGGTGTAGTTGTAGTGTGGCGTGGCTGACAGCAGAAGTGGGCCTCCTGAGGGCATCTGAGCTGGGTCTGGGCAGAGAGGTTGTTGAAGGACATCCAAGGGGGGGGGCTTGGTCAGTATGGGCAGAGGCTGAGATGGATGGCATGGGGGTCAACAAGGGTCAGTGGGCAGCCAGTGAATGATGGGACATGTAACCGTGGACCCCGCTGAAAGGTCGCAGACATGGATCAAAGAGGGACACTGAGGTGGAACTGTTGGTGTTAGGGAGTTCATTAAAGAGTTATTAATATCACGGACAGACAGACAGCTTGGTGAGGGCTCTGAGGAAAGGGAAAAAATCAAGGTCCACAAGGCTGAATTGGAGGTCTCAGACCTATCTGAAGGTTGGGTTGGTTTCTCAGCACAGACCTACAGCCAAGTTCTCTGATTCTCAAGTAGGAAGGAGGGAAGAGAGTGGGGGTCAGAGCTTACATCAGTACCTCCTTTGGTGTAAACCCACTTTCCTCAGGGGAGAAACCCTGACACCCACAAGTCTCTTTTCAGTAGCCTCTGGATATCTGCAAGAGGGGACGGGTTGCTATAGATACTTTGACCTGAGCAGGGGCTGGACTCCAAGAGTTCATTCTTATACCCACACTGTAGGGGTCCTTCGATGTGCATCAAGGAGCACAGGTCTCATTCGACCGAAACACAGGAGCCTCCGGCCACTGTTCAGCAAGGCCAACACAGGGCCAGACTTGACCTCAGCAGCCTCTCACAGATGGGCTGGAGAGAGGGTCCCAGCAGAGGCTGAAGATGCTGTGACGGGAGATGGAGATGGAGGACCCACAGAGAAACAGGTCAGCAGAGAAGAGATCCTGAACCAACACCTCAGAGCTTGGCCGGGTCTGAAGCCCCAGGTTAGGTGGAGGTCCCCGTGGGCCATCAAGAGAAAAAAGGACCAGCACAGACCACGGTATAGAATCCGGGCACCGAGACCAATGGCGGAGTTGTGGGAGAAGAGGTAACCCAGTGTTGGAACTGGAACATCTTCTAATTCTCCCACAAGAATTGCCTGTTGTCTGACAGGCAAGGAAAGTCAGGCAGAGCATTTCCCACAACGTTGAGGTTAGCACAAGATGATACGTGTCCTGAACCCCCAGAACACATACCCCATGCTGTGGTATATCCGTTACAGTCCAGAGGACCAGGCGTAGAGATGAGAGGTCACACTTCCATCTTCTCTAGGACGAGAAAGAGGCTGATGCTGAGAGACGGAAACCAGGACCATTACTACGGAGACATTTTTGCAGCTAGAGTTGTTCTTTCAAGGTGACCTTACCTCATGTGAGGCTGCTGTAAAACCAGTTATGACAAGACTTTCCATGGATTCCTGCTGCGTTGGCAGTTCCAGCCCACGGTCAGGCACTGTACCCGGCTTGGTGTGGACGAGTGTGTGTGCTGTGTGTGCAAGGGCTCTGGGTGGTACTAGTGGAGTCATCCCAGACTACACTGGGAGTCTACAGCTTTTCCTGGGCTCTGCCATCTCCTTTTCTTTTTGGCTTTTCCTGGGCCACTCGGTCACCCTTCGGGGAAGGAGTCCGGCTGTCAGGCTGGTGTCTCCTTCTATCGTAGACATTTCTCTTCCTGCCCTTAGCAGGACTCTTCCTATGAGAACCTATACTTAGAGGGTCGGGGTGACCGTCAGATTCTCCCTCTGAGCTCCCCGAGTTCAGTGTGTCAGGAGTTCATACAGCTGGCCTGTGTAGAGGGAGAGTGTGTTGTGACTGCTTCATTCTTTTGTTGTTCCTTCCGTGGGGAACAGGATCAGACGCCGTCTCCAGACTTTCAGAGGGCTTGTTCCCAAAGAGATTGAGAAATTGCCGTCTGAAGGTTTCCTTCCGCCACCCCCTGAACACAGTCACTCTTTCTAAATTCATTTGTGCCTCTGGCTTCCGTTCCGTTTAAGGATTTATCCTTAAAATGTCCTGGAGCCTTTAAGGTCCCCTGGGAAGTGGGATCTTCAAACCAGTTGACGGAATCAGGAAGGTCAGAGCTGGCTTTATCGCGGGCTCTGTGTCTAATTTTATGCTGCCTGGTCTACTGCAGGCATGACAATGGGGCAATTGGGACTTTTTTTTTTTTTTTTAATAAAAATAACCACTGGTAAATCTCTAGTTAAGAGCCATTCATTTACTTCAGCTCTTTAGCCTAGTTTGCAAGGGATCTATTCTCCCAATTATTACTCAACCCCCTGTGATCAGTGACAGCCTCTAAGTTTAAACAATGAGCGGCTTGTGAACTTCGGGTCTCAGAGGCTGTCTTTCTACTTGAACAAGATGTGCTACCAGAGAGATGGTGGATAATGGCCCATTCTGCTCAGGGGTCCTCCAGGGGCTTTGCACTCCTGGAGGGGTGACAGGTGAGGCTGAAGGTGCCAACATAAATAACTCAGCAGGAAGCAGCAGAGGCTGGCGATGACTTCCTGCAGAGCCAGTCTGGGACTGGGCCAGGGATCTTCTTACAGCATCTCAAGGCCCAGGGCTCTCCATTGTGTGGGGCAGCAATGAGCAATACACATATGCTTCCCAGAAGGCTTCCAGACCTGGAAGAAAGCCATCCGCCTCCTCTCGGGTACACTCACGGGCCCTGCTGAGTCCGGCTAAGCACCCTTTGCCCCGGGGCAAGCTGGTGGCCACACACTTGCCTGGGAGTTCTGAGTTGGGAAACTGCAGGGAATTAGACCAAGCGGGGAGGGTCTCACGCTCCGACAGAACTGGGAGGCATGGGGTCTGCTTTCCCCACAAAGATGGCTACCTTGTGGGGCCAAGATGGCACAGTGCGGGCACCCTTCTGGAGAAGCAGCTGCCCCTAAGGATGGAAGTTGCAGGGTAAGAGGGGTGGAAGTGACATTGGGAGAAAGGTGAACACAGACCTAACCGAGGCCCAAACAGACTGGGGAATGGGGTGCATGGCCTCCCTAGGCACCCCAGCCAAGTGAGTTCACAGGGGAACGTCGTAAAGTCGACCTGGAGCTTGGGGTGGGGAGTCGGAGCCTCGTGCCTCTATATCCAGGATGCTCCTTCTCTTTTGTTTCGAAAGGCGTGGGCATGTGTATATGTGTATGGTGTGTGTGAGTGTGTGTGAGTGTGTAGTATGTGTATAGTGTGTGTATGTGAGTGTACATGGTGTGTGTGTATGAGTATGTGTGTATGTGAGTATACATGGTGTGTGTGTGTGTGTGTGTGTGTATGTGTGTGTGTACGTGTGTATGGTGTGTTGAGTGTGTGTAGTATATGTATAGTATGTGTATATGTGAGTGTCCATGGTGTGTGTGAGTGTCCATGGTGTGTGTGTATGTGCGTGTGTGTGTGTGTGTGTGTGTGTGTGTGTGTGTTCCTGCCTGTGGAATCCATGACCAGGTGTGCAATCCCCTGGGCTTACAGGCCATTCTGACGACCTGATGTGGGTGTGTGGGTCCTGGGAACCAAACCCCAGTCTGTGAACTAGCAGAAAGCTCTCCTAGAGCTGAGCTGCCTCCCCCGCCCCGGCTTTCTTCACCTGTGAGCCTTGCTGCAGTCAGGACAGGGAAGCGTGGGCGCTAACAACTGCCTGGATGGACGGACAGATGCTGCTGAACTGAGAGGTTGGACTGAGGTCACTTCCCCCCTTGACCACGGGGCTGACAGACTTCTCCGTATCTCTAGAAGAAGACCTGGGATCTGTCGCCCTCTCCAGACCTCACAGGGACCACACTCTAACCAGCTTTGAGGTCAGCACTCTGGGACAGAGACAGCTCAGCGAAGACTTCAGACAGGGACCAGGATAGTGGAATTCTATGGCTGGAGTGCGAAATGTCCCTCGTACTGTGGTTCTGTGTGGGGAGGTTGTTGACCGTTTCTGCTATGGGCTTTTATCTGGCAGAGGTGAGGCTTTCGGGCCATAGGGATTTGTATTAAGAACTCACCCATAATGAACATGCGAGTAAGTGACCCAGCAGATGCAGCCCCTGCCTCAGTTTACTCATCTCCAACACCACCCAGGAACCCTAGCATCTGACTACTTGAGTGTGCACCCTTTCTGAATGCCACGCATAGATGGTTTCTCCATTGGTGGAACGTGGCGTGCGGCACAACCTGTAAGCCTGTCTGTGCAGTGGCCTTGGTTGGCATCCCTAGAGGCGCTTACACTGGCTGATGGGACATAACTGTGACCGTGACCAGAGCTGTTCTATGAGCTTCATGTATGCACTTAGGAGTATGACACAGTGTGCTTGGAAAATACGGGAAGAGGACCAGGGTGTCTCGCCTCGTGGGCGGAGGCTTGAATCAGGAATGCCCATCATTCCTGATTTCTTCCTCAGGTGGCTTAGACTGGCTCTGAGGATTTCCATAGTCTTCTGAAAATCTGTGTCTTGCATGGGGAAATGAGAAGTCTTCAGATAAGCGCCACTTCTCTGTGCCATGGTGACAATGAAGCAAGGCACAGAGGAGGCTTAGAATGTTGCAGTCACCTCATTGTGTCTGGCTGGACGCCCCTGGGAAGACAGGGCATCATGGGACAAGCACACTTGTTCCAGGAACCCCACCCCCACCCCGGGAGGGCACCCTGCATCTCTGAATGCAAGCTGCAGCTGGAACAACTTCTCCCTGGGTTTAAAGCTGAGAGCGTAGAGAACCGCAAACACGGGGTTGCAGAATTACATTATCTGTCAAAAATGAGCGTGGAGGCAAGCCTTCCTGTGCACATGCCCTCCCTCCACTCGGCCTGCGGTCAGCCACGGCAGGCCTGCATCCGCCCTGGTGGAAGAGCTTCGCTGAGATGACACTGGCTTCTGGCCACACTTTCACAATCTCCAGCTCCAGTGAAGCCACTACAGTCAAATCCCAATCTAGTCTCGTAACTTTCCAGTAATATGTCCCCAGAGAACATTCTCCTGCTGGTCTTATGAAGGTACTGGGTTCAAAGGGAATCTAGTTGCAGAGACCCACAGGCAAACATTGGAAGGAGCTTGGCGACTCTTGTGGAAGAGTCGGGGGGAAAGATTGAAGGCCCTGAAGATAGAAACTCCACAGGAAGTCCAACAGAGTCAACCAGCATGGACTCTTGGGCTCTCAGAGACCTAACCACCAACCAGAGAGCATACACTGGCTGGACCTAGGCGCCCCCGCAGATGTATCAGACATGCAGCTCAGTCTCCATTTGGGTCCCCCAACAACAAGCAGGGGCTGTCCCAAAAGCTGTTGCTTGTCTGTAGAATCTGTTCTCCAACATGGCTTCCTTGTCTGGCCTCAGTGGGAGAGGAGGCAGCTAGCCCTGCAGAGACTTTATGTGCCAGGGTGGAGGAACACCTGGGGGGGCACCCTCTCAGAGGAGAAGGGGAGGAGGGATGGGAGGATCTCTGTGAGGGTGGGACATGGACGGGGCAGTAGTCAGGATGTAAAACAAATAAACAAACACATTAATGGAGAAAGAAAGGAAACCTAGGGTCCAATTGCTCACTAAAGGTTTCTGTGTTTAAAATTATGACTCTCAGGACTCAAAGGGAGGGACCTTAGATGAAATGCCCAACAGTACAGAGAGGGAACTTATAGAGCCCATCTCCAGCAGGAAGGCAGGACATCAAATGAAGGAGAGGGTTGCCATCCCACAGTCACAACTCTTACCCATAATTGTTCCTGTCTGAAAGAATTACAGGGATGGAAATGGAGAGGATCCTGAGGAAAAGAAGGTCCAGTGACAGGCCCAAAGTGGGATCCAGATCAAGGGGAGGTCCCAAGGCCTGACACTATTACTGAGGCTATGGAGTGCTCTCAAAAAGGGACCTAGCATGACCGCACTCTGGAAGACCCAAGAAGCAGCTGAAAGAGTCAGATGCAGATATTTGCACCCAACCAATGGACAGAAGCAGCTGACCCCTGCTGTTGAATTAGGGAAGGTTGAAAGAAGCTGAGGAGAAGGGCGACCCTGTAGGAGGACCAGCAGTCTCAATTAATCTGGATCCCCAGGATCTTTCAAACACTGGACTATCAAACAGGCAGCATACACCAGCTGATATGAGGCCCCCAACACAGGTACAGTAGAGGACGGACGGGTCTGGGTTCAGCCAGAGATGATGCACCTAATTAACCCTCAAGAGACTGGAGGCCCCAGGGAGGTTAGAGGTGGGGGCGGGGGTGGGGGTAGGGGAACATCCATGTGGAGACAGGGGGTGGGGAGGAAGTATGGGATGTGGAACTATCAGAGGGTTGGGGTGATAAATATGGAGTATAAAAATTAATTAATCAGTTAATTAGTTTTTAAAATGAATAATTAAAAAACGAAAAGGGGAAAAAGTACATTTGCCTTTGTTGAGCATCGGGTAGCTTGTGTGGCTGTGGCTGTGGCTGTGGCTGTGGCTGTGGCTGTGGGGGCTGTGGCTGTGGCTGTGGCTGTGGCTGGGGCTGTGGCTGTGGCTGTGGCTGTGGCTGTGGCTGTGGCTGTGGCTGTGGCTGTGGGGGCTGTGGCTGTGGCTGTGGCTGTGGCTGTGGCTGTGGCTGTGGGGGCTGTGGCTGTGGCTGTGGCTGTGGCTGTGGCTGTGGCTGTGGCTGTGGGGGCTGTGGCTGTGGCTGTGGCTGTGGCTGTGGCTGTGCACTGTTTCCGCAGTTGATCTGGGTCCGAGATGTGAGTACATCACAGTTTATCAGCACACGGACCGGCACTGGGTTGTTTAGGGCTGGGGACTGTGACCAGCGGTGGTGCCGTCAGCTTGTAGAGCTTTCTGTTGAATGCAGGTACTGTCTCTTTGGGACGTATGTCGAGCCATGGGTAGCTTGTGGAGCATGTGACACTGCTTCTGCACGGCTCCCTGCCCTGCAGCCTAACTTCATTTATGTGGTGTTGGTAAAACATCTGGACCAGAAGTGACACGGGAGGAAGGGGCTGACTCAGCTGACAGTTCTATGTCACCATCCACACTGTCACCACCCAGGCTGTCTGGTTTTTAGGACAGCTTGACACAGGCTTGGGTCATCTGAGAAGAACCCTTCTATGTGAAAAATCCCCCATGGAACTGACCTGTCGGTAAGTCTGCCTGGCATTTTCTTGATTGATGATTGATTGGGAGGGCCCAGCCCATTTTGGGGGGGGGGGTTCCAGCCCTGGGCAGGTGGTTCTGTGGTGTGCAAGCGAACAAATTAGCAATCCAGGGAGAGCAGGCCGGTAAGCAGCACCCCTCCACAGCCTCCACATCAGTCTGACTTCAGGTTCCTGCCCTGACCTCACTTTGTAATGAGCTACAAACTCTGAGCTGAAATGAACCCTTTCCCCTGGCCCCAAAGTTGCTTTTAGAAGTGGTATTTGTCTTTGTCAGGGTTTCTATTCCTGCACAAACACCATGACCAAGAAGCAAGTTGGGAAGGAAAGGGTTTACTCAGCTTACACTTTCCACACTGCTGTTCATCACCAAAGGTAGTCAGGACTGGAACTCAAGCAGGTCAGGAAGCAGGAGCTGAGGCAGAGGCCATGGGGGGATGTTCCTTACTGGCTTGCTTCCCCTGGCTTGCTCATCCTGCTTTCTTACAGAACCCAAGACTACCAGCCCAGGGATGGCACCATCCACGAGGGCCCTCCCCCCCTTGATCACTAATTGAGAAAATGCCCCACAGTTGGATCTCATGGAGGCACTTCCCCAACTGAAGCTCCTTTCTCTGCCTGTGTCATGTTGACACACAAAACCAGCCAGTACAGTATTTTATCACAGTACAGTATTTTATCACCCACCGTAGGGATTTTCATGTGCCTCTCCTGCCAATGGGACACATGAGGAGCTTCCTTGGTCCTCATGGATGGAGCACCTCTGCAGGGACTCCATTAGTTTAAAACCAACGCTTAGATGCCTTCTCTCTAGGCCCTTGATGGCTCCTTATTAAACTCACTCCCTGTGGTGCACACAGGCTTCTCAGGAGAGGCGAGGCTCATGCCTTGGGTGCTGTATCTAAAAAGGTAAACAGAGGCACCGCAAGCAGCAGGGATTGGGCGGCTCCAGTCTGAAGTGGCTTGCGGCTGCCCGGAGGGATGAGAGGAAGGCATTATGGGATGGCACAGATCTAGAGTCTTACTGATAACACAGCTGCCTGGTCTGCCGGGACACGTTGGAAAGTCCCCGGTTGTGTGACGACACAGTCTGTGGGCAGCTTCTGAGCTGCGAGCTGGAAACGGACTCCTGCCAATGGCAGACGGAGGCTGCCTGGCCTTGCTCTAGATTCTCCAGGCATGGCTTGCCTTTTGCTTTTTTTTTTTTTTTTTTAACTTTTAAAATTTATTTTCTATATTCTTTGTTTACATTCCAAAGGCTTTCCCCTTTCCCAGTTCCCCCCTCACCATATGTCCCATAAGTCCTCTTCCCCCCCCCAGCCCATTCCCCAATCACCCACCCCCACACACACCATTTCTCTGTTCTGGTACTCTCCTACAAAACTGGATCCAGTCTTTTCGGGACCAGGGTCCTCTCCTTCCTTCTTCTTGGGAATCTCTTGATTCGCTAATTGTGCCTTGAGTATTCAGAGCTTCTGGGCTCATTAGTATCCACTTATCAGTGATTGCATTTCATGTGTCTGCCCAACCGATGGGAAGTCAGTGGTGAACGACAGGAGAGGTAACACGGACGGGTCCTCACGGAGGAATAATCAGCCATTCGACCAGGGCAGTAGGGTTTGGGACCTTTTACGGTACAACTGATTCTAGATCGTGTGCTGGGTAGGCATTTAGACACACAGGGGCGGATTGTTGATTCTAATTATTGACTGTGAGGCAAAGCAAGCCCAGAGGGCAGATCAACCTGGTGATCCTTGGGAGAGGGTGGTGGAGTCATTGCTTACAGGTGTGGGTCTTCAGGATGAATATAACGAAACCCTGACTCGTGCATTTTTAGGTGATGGATTTTTGTTGTTGTTGTTGTTGTTTTGGAGATGAAAACCCAGTTTTTTCTGAGTTTGCAAACTTCTGCTTAGTAGCTGTGGACTCTGCACTCTGTGGGGTGGGATCTTCCGGGACCCTGTGCTCTGTGGTGTGGGATCCTGCAGGGACCGTGTGGGGTGGGATTACCCAGGATACTCTGCTTTCACCCCATCCTCACCTCCATCTCCACCAGCCTGCATGACAGCCCTGGAGCTCATGCCTTTCACCGATCAATCTATCTGTGTCCGTCTCTAAAAGACTCCTCAGCAATGGAAGTCGCGAGAGGGAGAGAGATTGCATCTAAACACAGTGAATCTGTAAGTCAGTTTCCTTGATTTTTCTCATACAAAAAAAAAAAAGTTGATAACTTGTTTTCTTTGACTAAGGTCAAAGACCCACACCTGTAAGCAATGAATGACTCCACCCAAGGACCACCAGGTTGATCTGCCCTCTGGACTTGCTTTGCCTCACAGTCAATAATCAGAACCAACAATCCTCCCCTGTGTGTCTAAATGCCTACCCAGCACATGATCTAGAATCAGTTGCACCCTAAAAGGTCCCAAACCCTACTGCCCTGGATAAATATAACTTGTTTTCTTTGATTAAAAGTCAAAGTCCCCTGGTGGACGTGTCCCAAGCTTCACATGGCTGTGAGTCTGAGCATGCAACTGTTGTCAGGCTGACTTTGCATGTTTGATGTAATTTAGAAGTATGAAGTGCCGTGTTACAAATGCTTCTCTTAGCTCGGCACAGTGGCCAGGTATAGGGGAGCACACCTTTAACCCCAGTGCTTGGGAAGCAGAGTCATACGGATCTCTGTGAGTTTGAGGACACCCTAGATAGCCAGAGCTTCTTAAGAGACCCTGTCTCAAAACACACACACACATGCACCCGCACATGCACACATGCACTCACACTCACACAGGAAGGCACACATGCACGCACACTCACGCTTATGCACACACAGCGTTCCTTTACAAGGGGTAAGATTATTGCATAGTTACCGCTTCCTGGGCTTGATGGGTGTGTCCGCCACATACAGTATTTAATAATGTTCTCATATCCCGTTTAATCCAATCGGGAGGACATTCAGAGAGCATTACTGAAAGCTCCAAGGGCTATTAGGTCAATGGGAAGGGTCGTGGGTGGGTTGTGGGCAGCATGGCTGTTGACGTACTCAGGCAGTGACGCATACAAGCCTGTCAGGCCCACATGGCCATTGTTTTGTAATAATATTTCATTATGATGGGAAGGGCATTCGGAGGAACACGTGGGAGGAGGGACCAGAATGTTTGCACAACCGAGTTTACGCCTGAGAGGGACAGCAGGGCAGTGAGGGACAGCGGGGGAAGCCTGAGCCCAGAGGGAGGCAATGACAGACGCTTTCCACTTTAGGTGTCTTAGCGTTATCCACATAGACCAACACGGCGGGCGACAAGCCACACCTCGCAGGGGTGCTAATAAATGTTTTCCCCTGCTTCCCCTCTTTTGATTACAGGGTGGCCCTGGAGATGCTTTAGGTGGAGTTATCATCGGATAAGATGATACCAGGAGCCACAAGGGCTGTACGGGGAGGGGGGGAGGGGGGAGTTAGCACAGGCCCTTTCCTGTATGTGAGATTTCCAGTAAGAGTGCTAAACATTGCGAGTTTATCGATAGCATGGGAGAAAGGTCTTAGACGCTCCTTTGTGCTCCGATTCCTGCTTCTCTGCTCCTGAGAGGTTTTCACCGGATCCACGATTGAGCTCCGTTCTCTTCCCATGCTAATCTATTCCCTGTATTTCTGTCATGCCTTAATGGCACCCGGGGGGTGGGGGGACCATTGTGAACTGAAGGCAGGTTGCAGACAGACAATGGACCACAAGTTCAGCCTGGGTGGGTAAGGCAGGCTGCCACGAAGTCTATGCTCTGGCCAAGGGAACATTTTTAAAACTATATTTTGTGCATTTGAGTGCTCTATCTGCCTGCCTGAGGAAGACATCAGATCCCAGTCCAGATGCTTGTGAGTCACCATGTGGTTGCTGGGAACTGAACTCAGGACCCCTGGAAGAGCGGCCCAGCAAGATACCAGGCTGTGTTCTTTGCCTTTAAAAGCCCCACGCTCTAAATGCTCCGAGATACACTCGTGTCTGAAATACCTGAGTATCGTCCCAGCTGGCTAGAATAAAGACTTTCAATTGGAAAGTCTATATCTATAGACTGCCGGAATGGTGATCTCTGGGCGCCCCTGTAACAAAAGGCTTCAGTGTCTTGTGGCAAGATTGGGGCTGCTACCTAAGGAAGCACACGTGGATGGAACAGAGATGAGTCAGAGTCTAAGAGTGTAGTCCAGGTAAGCCACAGCAACGGGGTGACCATCAGGCCGGAGCAGGGGCTGAACCCACAGCACTTGGGAGACAGGACACGGGTATGTGAAGAGAGGCGAATTGGCGCCCGGATTCCGAACGCCGGCTGAGAAGCAGGTTCTATCCTGGGATAGGGGTGACTTTCCGGGGACCCACAGCACAGCACGGGGAGCTGGTCGCTAAGGAATGCATGGGCCTCTCCTCTCTCTCAGGTGTTGAGCCTCAATAGATGCTTTTCCTTCCTAGGCAGGGGCAAAACAGTGCCCAGAGGAGCCAGCGGGTCAAGGACTTGGCCCAAGGGGCCCCCGTGTTTACATACACAGGCGTTTCTACCTTTCCTTTTGGTATGCCGTGTCATGTTTATGTGTTTACTTATGTATGTGGTAGAATAGTAGATCTGCATGTGGGGTAGGGGAGGACCCATGGCTCTCTGTGAGATAAGTTCCTCTAGGCCCGCCTTCTCCATGAAGTTCCTCTTCCCACCCTGTGTTTTCTACTGGAGCCATGTCTCCTATGGGAGGCCGGTGCTGGGGACAAGCCTGATTGGAGTGTTAAGAGAATGAATAAAAGACAGACAGACAGACAGACAGACACACACACACACACACACACACACACCACACACGGGGGTGGGTGGGGGTGGGGAGGGAGCTGAGAGAAACCACAGCATTCTGGAAACTTAGTGTGTTAACTACGAGGCAGCATTTGGCTAATCTCCGTACCAGCAGTCTCATCAGGCTGTAAATACCCGGGGTTGTGGAGAAAGTGATGGTGGACACTTTGCACATACACTGCCGGTGTTCACACAGGGATTTATGAGAAAGGCTTTGCCGTTCCCGGTGGCGCTGAGGCTGGGTCCTTGCCGTGGCCTTCCTTGTGTTAGCCACACTCATCCAGTCTCACAGCCTCCTCTGCTCCCCACACTCAGCCCCTGCCCTCGCTTTCTGGAAGCTGCGAGGTAAGCACCCCCTACTTGCCTCGCCACGCCCACCATGCTTCTGCCTTGCGCAGGTCCGGAAGTGACTGAGCCCGGTGAGCACAGCCTGGAACTCCTGAAATCAGGGGCCAAAATGAGTCCCTCTGCTCTTTCATGTTCATGTCAGATATTCAGCCGCGGTGACAGGAAGCGCTTACAGGAGTGGGGACAAAGGGCTGGGGGAAGCCCTCTCCTTCCAGGAATTGGCCCTGAGCGAGCGGCTGCAGGTCTCCGTGTATGCAGACTCTCACCCAAATCCTCATTGGCGCAAAAGGGAAAGAAAGCAAGCTTTGTCTTTTCGGCACCCCCCCACCCCACCCCCGGCAGCCCAGCCCGAGTCTACACACGACGATATTGTTACCAAAACTGGAAATTCCTGTGTGTACAGTCTCGGGTGTTCGCCAGGAAAATAGCACAATGGAAGGTCCCAGCTTGACTCTGACAGCTCGGGCTCCAGAGTTGCAGGGTGTATGAATTGATTCAGCCCTCCCTGGGACTCTCCTGCTCTCGGGGAGTTTTCAGTCTGCCACCCACGCAAGGTTGGGAGACTGAATTACAGGGCGGTGGCAGGGATGGACACAGCGTCTTCAGCATCGGGACTCAGCGTTGCGCACTGCCTGAACCGTTGTCATAGATAGGGTCAGTGTGAGGATTCCAAACCTCAAACCAGATCCAGCTGCTCCCCAGTGAGCTAGCAACTCCGCACTGACCCTTCCTTCCCTGAGCCTAGGGTGTGGCTGGTAGAAAGCATCCAAAGTCGTAAGCAATGTTAGCATGTTCTTGTTATTAATCTTCTGACACAGAGCTTCTAACGAGGGAGCATCACCGACTCCGTGCCTCCTTCCGGGGGTTTTCAGAGTCTCATCAAACAGCCCCGCCCTTGGTGCATCCTCCCTGGGACTGAGGGGCTGTTCCTGGGTGGGAATCGTTCAAGCAGGCAGACGCCAACTCTTGGCCCAGGAACCCAATTGCTTCAGCTGCCCTGAGATGGCCTGCTGTACAAACCTTGCATAATTATTTTGATAGGATCGTGGCTGCAACCTGAGTGGAGCCCCCATCCCATCGATCTGTAAGAAGGGTGACTCATAGCCCAGGGGATGTGGGCCCAAGGTGGGGGTGGGGGGTGGGGGGTTGGGGGGGTGGGGGTGCTTGTCAGGGAGTTCACATGAAAGGAATCAAAAGCCATTCATGCTTAGTAGGCAGACTGGAGACACCTGATTGGACCTGGTCAGACTTGGCCACTGCCTCTGCTTCATTCTCTTGTGAAGAAAGCTGCTAGGTGGGCTTCTGAAGCAGGAGCATGGGGCCCAGGCCTGTGTGCAGGGACAGAAGCCGCGCTGTGTGTCTGGTGGCGTGTTCAAAGCCAGCAGACATCCCTTCTCTTAGCCACAAGCATCAGTGCACACATGCAAAGGCTGACTGAGGCACCTGGCCCTGTGCTGGCTTCGACTGGTATAGAACCCCGTTCTCCCAACACCAGGGGCAGCACAGTGATCCCCACGGAGAAATGTGTTTCATCTGCATCTGGAGGCTGGAGAGCCCCCGGTACCTTACCCTATAGAATTGTACTTGTAGACCATTTTCTGTGATTAAAATACCCACAATTCAAGATTCTAAAAAGTCCAATCCTTCTGAAACACAAAGTCTACACTGGGGAGGTTTCTGACTTTTACCTTACTCAAGACTTTGACAGGGCAGATGCCACTCAGCAGAGATGGATGTCATGGTCATTGGTAGCCCCTTTCTCAGGCTGTTACCTCCTGCGACCTCTATTCCAGGAAAGTATTGGTGTTATGATGGCCTCTAAATGTCATGTCTTGATTTCTGTGGGCACAAGCTTTCTACAGATGACCAGGTAATCTCGTGCTAGGAACACACACACACACACACACACACCTGCATCAGTACTTGTCTATAGAAACAGAGGGGCAATACAGTTTATTTTTATTCTCAGAAAAAGAAAATGCCTTACTAACCATTGTACCATGCAAGCGTGACCATTGCAGGTATATGGGGGAGATGGATATCTATGGGATGAATCGGACTTGGGCAGGTAGTGTTTGAAGGAGCAGAAACAGCCAACAGCTTATCAGGTTGGGTTTTTTTGGTAGCATCTTACTCTGTGACAGCATGGTATGATTAACTCTTTAAACCTTGGGTAAAACTCTCTGAATAGTACCTTTTGCAAGTGACATCTGTGAGCCTTGGCGAAAGGCCAGACATCGTCCTGTGTGTCACAATAGAGACATCATTCAGATTGGCTCAAGGAGAAAATGGATTTACTTTATACCACCTAATAGAATCCTGAGAGCAGACACCAGACATGGCGGGATCCGAGTTCTCCGCTCATGGCTGTCTGCTTTTGTCTCTGGGTTTGGTGTTGGAATTGGCTTAATTATCTGGGATCCCCGCCTATGTCCCGTCCATAGCTTCTGTGTCCTGTAACACATGTGACTATGCTCATAAGGGCTCAGTGTCCTGTGTCCACACAGACTAGGATGTACCCAAGGGGCACAGATGCTCTGAATGCGAGCCCAGCAACATGCCTGGGGTACTTTGTGAATGGTAGCAGCATCCCAGGGTCCTACAGAATGGAGTGGCTCCATTTGTAAAGTCTCTTAATCAGTATGACGGAGAGTGGAGCCATTCACGGAGGAAAGAATACAGTCAGAATAAGGATGTGAAGTGAAATAAAGACACTACTAGGCCACGTGAGGTCCTCAGTACCCAGAGAACTTCCAGAGACCTGGCTCTGTCTCCAAATGTGGCATAGTATTTGTCCCCAAGGGGCAGGGTGACCTAGGTCACCCAACACAATGGGCTCATTGTTCCCCAAGTCTTTCTGCCTGGTCTGGTCCTGTGACTTCCCTTCCTAACCATCTCCCATCATGCACCAGTAGGTTAGCTCAGGAGCCTCGGGCCTCAGGACACACAGCATTTAAATCTGTGGCTCCAGAGTTATGCTCCGTTCCAAATGAATCCAACCCTTCCTGTTGAGTCAGAGACAGCTCGTCACCGGCTCCATCTTTCTAGACATTTCCTTAAGAAGACGACTTAAGGAGAAGGAGTAGTTGTGGCCAGATCTGGCCAGGTCTGAGTGCAGCTGACACTTCTGCCCTAGTGCCCATGACAACCACAGTGCGTCACTTGCAGCTCTGAGCAGATTCTGCAGATGGGAGAAGAGGTTGGCCCTGCCTCGCTACCCAGCATGGGGCACAGTGTTCATGTGTGTGCATGTGTATGCAGACTCAATCATGGGCCTGCACACATGAACATGGATGTCTTGTAGGCATGTGCATTTGAGAACATGTGCCTGTATGTGTATATGCATACGCAGCTGAGGATATGGGTACAAACACCTATACCTCTTATCCACATGTTTGAATATGTGACCATGAGTGTCAGCGTGTACATGTTTGTCTGCACGCATATTCACGCACACACCTTTGTGTGTGTGAGTGGACACGGGTGTCTACATGCATGGATACATAGAAGTGCGTGTTCGTTTGTAGCTTCATGTGCTTGGCCCAGGGACAATTATGACGCAGGTAACAGTATATAAAGTTGGTACAGAATTATCCCCTCTGCCGTTCTCAAAAGAAACACACAAAGTTTGATCTTATTACGCTCCCTTATGCCAAATTTATTCATCTCTAATGGTTTAATCGTTCAAAAGCTCTTCCTGTCAGCATTTCCACATTGCCCCGTGTGAAGGTGTGCTTTTTGAAGAGCTCACAAGTATCATGACTCTGGTGACCCAGGAGAGGGTGTGGATCTTCAGTGCAGGACGACAACTCCCACAGTGTTCCAGGGAGAGGCCACTCTGGATCATTCCCTTAGAACAGAACGGAAGTTCTCCTAATTGCTACGGCAACCTACAGTGTCCCACAAACATCTCCACCCTGCCTGAGGGCCCACCTCTGTTCAGTCCCAGGCCACGGCAGTGGGCGAGGGTGCAGGGACATTCCTCGACACAGCACGGAGGAGGTCACTGACCCAACCTCAAAGTGGTTTTGTCCGACTATTCCCTCCACTGAGTCATAAATTCTTACACTTTCAATTCTGTGTACATACGTGAACATGTGAACACAGTCTCCTGCAGATTTCAGGTTGTCATGCTGGGCGCTGTGCCAGCATACATTATGTGTATCAAGGCTTCAGATCACCTGAATGTGCTCTCTCTTCTGGGCGAGAGAACCAGACCTTGCCAAGTGCTCTGGTGAAACTGGAACTGTCCAGTCATGGATCTTGGAGGGCAGTGGCTGTATTTCTTCCCTCTGTAACTCAGTCACACTCCCCCACCCACACCCTTACCTTGCCACCACTGCCGCTGCCGCCACCGCCGCCACCACCACCACCACCACCACCACTATCATGAGTAGCACAGGAACCCACACAGGTGAGTTCCAGGAAGCCTGCAGCCCTGCAAGTGAGTTGTGGTAAATCTCCAACCCAAATAAGCCCGGGCAAAGAAAACACAACTCAATTGATATGAATACAAGCTGCACGCCTAGATTGGGAGATGCACCACTACACTTCCCTCTTCCCCATCTATGAAGAGGGGACTCTGCTTGGGGAAAGTTGACATGGAAAAAGACCCTGCTCTGTGGACTTCACACGGATCTCTGGGAAAGCTCTGGTCTGGTGTGTGACAGCACCAGGTGCCACCTCAGCTTGCTTTGTTGAGTCTTAGTGAGTGAGTGAGAAAGAAAGAAAGAAAGAAAGAAAGAAAGAAAGAAAGGAAGGAAGGAAGGAAGGAAAGAAAGGAAAGAAAGGAAGGAAGGAAGGAAGAAAGGAAGGAAGGAAGGAAGGAACAAAGGAAGGAAGGAAGAAAGGAACAAAGGAAGGAAGGAAGAAAGGAAGAAAGGAAGAAAGAAAGAGAAAGAAAGAAGGAAAGAAGGAAAGAAAGAAGGAAAGAAAAGAGAAAAGAAAGGACATGGCTGCTCCTAGGTATGGCGTAGGAGATATTGTAGATATGTGAGAACGCATAACCAGGGCAAGAACATCTAAGAAAGCATGGAGTGGACATGACCCTGAGCCAGGGGATTGTGGGAAGGGAAGAGGGGGGACCAGGTGCAGCAGCCAGGAAGCCCAAAGGAGAGCAGACATAAAGGAACCAGGTAACCAAATGTCTGGATTATATAGGGGAGGGCAGCCCAGACCCAAGGAGTTCAGGGTAGGGGGTGTGCCAGCCAGGAGGGTCCTGTAACGGGGATGGCCCGAGGGACTCAGGGAGAACCTGGCAGGCAGGTCCTACTTTGATACGTTAAGTAGGCACTTCAGCCATTTGTCCAAGGTTGGAAATATAACAACAGCGTAACACTGTCCAGAGGGAGTCCAACATGGCTGTGCACTGGGAGGGAAGAGCGGAACCCAGGGAGGATGGAGTTCATCAGTGAAGCAGAGCAGAGCAGAGCGGGCTCTCGGGCGTCTGGACACTTCTTTCCCGGGCTGGAGAGAGAGTTGGCAGCCACCTCAGGGAATCACGCCCCAGGTATCCAGGGCCCTTCTAGTCCCTGTCACAAAGCCACCCGCCTATCTTCGCACGCCCAGTGTTTCCGTGTATCTGCCTGGCACGCCTCTGTGCTGTGTGGAGTCCTTTCTCCTGGGCTCAGGCAGAGAAGCCCCTCCAGTTTGCTGACGAGCTATTGTGTGCAGGAGTTGACTCGATCAATGGGCAATTCTGAACTCGGCCCGGGGAAGTTAAAAGAAATGCAAGAAGGGACGCCTGGGGACCCCATCAAAGCACAGATTGTGGTGGACACTGACACCTAGCCGGGTACTCGAGTTCCTTTTGATCTCAGGCCAGCAGCGTTAGCTGGGGAGTTTCAGCCCGCACCCTGGCGGTGCTGGAGCAAATCCTCACGGTTGCCATTTATAAATGAGGTACTGGAGACATGTCAGTGAGAAGGGACTTGGCCACGGGCCACTGCTGTAGGCATCAAGACAAGCTCTGAACGTCGTAGTGCCGTGGCAGTCTAGGCCGGCGGGTCTCTCCTGGAGCCCACCATCGCCCCTGCAAGTAAGCATCCCATCTGAGACCAGAGCCAGGCCGTGGCCCTGCTGGAGGGCAGAGCTCGGTCCTGGTCTTGGAGGTGTGTCGACTTCTAGATGCTGTCCAGAGTGGTGATGTTGAAGAGGACAGGCTCGAGCGTTTGATCCTGAGTGTAAAGAGGTCGGAAGGAGACACACGTGTGTCAGAAGCAATGATAGTAGATGCAAAGCCGCGTGATGGAAAAGGTCGTTGTTATTCTCCTCCACCTCTGAAGAGACCTGTTCGCCCACACGCCGCCTCCCTGAGTGTGCACTGCTATTTTCCCGCTGTAGCTCCTCCACCCTCCGACTACGCGTCACCCCAGACGGATGCCCGACGGGAACCCCTGTAACCATGGGAGGGTCCCATTGCACCGTCCACACGAGGCTGGAGCGGCGGTGAGACGGAGGCAGGAGGCGGGCCTGCAGGGCGAGGAGCCACCGTGAGAGTCACGGAGCCATCACGACCCAAGTGGGTTTAATTGCATAGCCTGAGGAGGCTGTGGGCTCACAGTGACAGGGTGTGTCTGCTCTGACGTCTCTCAAAGTCTGACTCAGGCTCCTCTGAGTATGCCTGTGGATGGGAGCAGCACATTCTCCTTTCTGTAAGGCTACAGTTGTCATAGCATACCAGACATTTGAGCGAGCATGATTCGATTTTTTTTTTGGTTTAATTTTTTTAATATGGTTAATGTAGTGGCAAATGCCCAGGGCTCTAGATCAGCGTGTGAAGCTGAGGCCACGTCCCGAGGGTTCCCTAGCAGCGCCCCTCCAGCCCTCCCTCATGCAATGCGGCTTCATTTCTAAATGTCGGAGCTCCAGAATGAGAAAGGCGAAGGGTCTGAGAGAATCTGGGAGAAGCAATATCTCCCCTGCTGGAGAGGCGGCAATGTCTCCCCAAACCATTGCTTTGGTTCCAAAGGCAGGAAAGGTTAGAAACATGTTATTTCTACACAATTCCCTCAATCCATAAGCCCTTCTGTGATAAGAAGACAGTTAACATCTGTGGTCCGCATTCTTTTTTCCCCCCTTCTATTTATTGGAGATTTTCTTTATTTACATTTCAAATGTTTCCCTCTTTCCAGGTCTCCCCTTCGGAAGCCCTCTATGCCATCCCCCCTCCCCCTGCCTCTGTGAGGGTGCTCTCCCCCCACTCCTGTCCTCCTGCCCTGGCATTCCCCTACACTACAGCATTGAACACCCTCGGGCCCAAGGGCCACTCCTCCCACTAATGTCCAACAAGGCCATCCTCTGCCACATATGCGGCTGGAGCTGTGGGTCCCTCCAGACATGACCCGGGACAGACAGAAGAGCACCCTGGCCCCTAAGTCTCCACAAGTGGTTTTGTTGTTGTTTTTTGAGGTACGATCTCTACGTAGCCCTGGCTGGCCTTGAACTGATAGAGATCTCCCTCCCCTCGCCCCCTCCAAGTGCGTGCGCTGAGTGTTTCTTAGGCCTGTTTGCTAAATGAAGAAGTGAGATAACAAGGCTGAGAGGCAGCAGCAGTTCCGGGGAGGTAAACACATCCTAAAGAGAGACGGCACCTGTGCCCCATGGCCGACTCTGAGGAATGTGCCTAGTGCTGAGAAAGGAAGAGTGGAGTCATGGGTGTCAACCAGAGCGGGGAGGGGCTTGCGCCCAGGAAGATTTCACAGGGTGTATGACTTCTCAGTGACAGTGATGTCCAGAATCATGCCAGGCCCGAGCAAGATTGCTTAGCTCTGACTAACCCTTCTCCTCTGTTTATACCTTAACCTTATGTCTGAGCCCTGAAGATGCACTTGAGACTTTTCCTGGATGGGCATACTGAATGACTCCATCCTGTACCGCTTTCTCATCAGTTGCCCCGTGAGGGAGAGCTGACCTGTGAGGGCCTCCGGGGCCTAAGGTCTAACAAGAGAGCACGGCTGGTCCACCCTGCTGAAGTCCTGCCGCTTGCGCTGGCCCAGCCCGCACGGGCTCCCCAAACTTCACCTGCCCTTCCTACACATGGGGACGGCACGAGGATAAAGCCCGGTGACAAGCTTGGAACCTCTGGCTTTGGGGTCCCCCCAGATCACATATTGCCCTATGGGATGGTGGAAACTGTTGAGGACCCCTGAGATCAGCAGGTCTATCTGTCCTATTTATCATATGAGATATTGAAACACATTTTATACATTTATTTTGAATCATTTAGTGACAGCAATAAAACCTCATTATCTATAGTGAGAATTTTGGTTTCCGTGAAAAAAACCCCAGAAAACTGTGTTTTCATTTTAATCCCAGGTGTGGGAGATGGGGCCGCTTCAGACTGTCCATAGCAGCTGACTGTGATTTGCCTCGTGCTCTAGCAGGGGAGTGATCTTATCAGCTGCAGATAGTTCGTGAGACGGCGTGACTTTGGAATCTGGACTTTTCAGAGGATATATAATAGCTAGCGCCCTGATAGGTTGGTTGCTGTTGGTTGTAGGTTTTAAGTAGTTGTAAGCAAAGAAGAAACAAGAAGAAATTAGATATCCTAATGGCGAAGATCAAACTTGCCCCCAACAACTCATCACCCCACTCAGAAGGAAGTAGTTTGGTGAAAATGTCACCCCTCCCCCCTATCCTTTTTGCTCTCCTATCTAGTGTTAGGGGTTGGAAAGGTGGAAGAAAAGGGGTGGAGAAGGGTGGAGGAAAGAGGAACACACGGAGTAGCTAACACTGGCTGCCATCATGTGTTAACCTAAATAATCAAAATTATGTTGTTTTTAAAAGGAAAGAAATTAGTGAGGGGAATGTTGTTAGCTTCCTTAACAACCAACCAGCTTAGGAAATAGCTGGATTCTTGTTCTGTTGCTGACTTCAGGGTGTGGAATAGAAGGTGTGTGTGTGTGTACACACGTATGTATATGTATGCATGTGTACATGTGCATGTGTGTGAGTGTGTGCATTTAAGTGCATGTGTGTGCATTTATATGTGTGTGAGCATGCATGCACATATGTATGTGCATGGGTGTATGTGTGTGTACACTAGTGCTTCAAAGGCAGTGACCGCACACGCGTATACATATATGGTAGAAATTGGAAGACTATTTTAAGAACCTTCCTGGTTATCATGGATAGTCTTACTGACACACTTTCTGAAGATTAAAATACACCATTTCGTTCCTCACATTTGTTTGTTTCTTGCTCTTTGACTGGGTCTCTCACCCACACCTAAATTTGAACCCTCAGGCACTAACCACCAGGAAAATGCTGGTTTATGGGGATCTTTAGGTCTTGATATGTGGACACTTTGAAGACCACCTAGCCAGGTGGATAGTGGCAAGATTCTGGAGATTAGAGCTGATACAGAGGGAGCCAACTCATTTGCACTAACTGCAGGATGTAAGGTTTTGGTTTCATTCATTCATATATATACATACATGTATCTATATGTATATATATATATATATATATATGTGTGTGTGTGTGTGTGTGTGTGTGTGTGTGTGTGTGTGTACATCCAGTATTTCAAAGATTCTTTTTGATGGAGTTTAGGCCAATTAACATGGCTCTAAAATAGATTACAAACAGCCTCAAAGAGAAGGAATCTGAGGCAGAAACAGACCTAACTGCTCCTGCATAGATGATCAGATAGCCAGCATAAACGCACACGCGCTTGCAACTATCCTGAGACTTGAGAGGATCTCAACAACTGAGCTCCTCTCTACAACTGAGGGAAAAGATAGCAAGAACTGGAAATGTAACATCATTTCTTAATTTATTATTTATAAAATTCCCAACTTCTGGAATCTTCCATTCTCTCTCTCTCTCTCTCTCTCTCTCTCTCTCTCTCTCAGCTCTCACGCTAAAAGACAATGGCGGGCATATGTCAGGGCAGCTAGGCTGCCTTCCCTGGGAGCCAGCTATCCGGAGCCCCCATGCTGTGCACCAAGGGAGCCTGAGCCCAGGTCTGGTGTACTAGACAGGCGGGGAGAATTGATTGCCCACGTGAGCAGATGTGAGTGTTTTTCTCTCAATCCTGTGTGTGTGTGTGTGTGTGTGTGTGTGTGTTACCGAGTGTTGTTTTGTGAATGTCTGCAGAGTAAGTGAGACTATACTTATCAACAGCTTCCTGCTCAAGCCACATCTTGAAAAGCAGTTGATAGCTTACAGCAGTCAATCTTCACAAAGAACCATTGAAAATGTGGATTTCACAGAGACGTAGTCATAAAACTACATTGTTTCAGGCATTCAGCCATGAAGAAATTCACAGAGTTAGGGGACCACATTAGCAGTGGCTAACAACAGGACCTCTGAAGACCAAGGTAAAGGTAAAAGGAAAAGTACTTGTCCAGTGCCATTCTCTACCCAGGGCAGAAAAACCAGAGGCTGGCTCCACAGAAAGCAGAGCCTCTCTATTCCTGTAGGTGTGTGGGTTACTGTTTTTGTTTTGTTTTGTTTTGTTTTTTAAGAATTATTTATTTTATATATGTGAGTACACTGTCACTGTCTTCAGGTACACCAGAAGAGGGCGTCGGATCCCATTGCAGATGGTTGTGAGACACTATGTGGTTGCTGGGAATTGAACTCAGGACCTCTGGCAGAGCAGTCAGTGTTCTTAACCCCCGAGCCATCTCTCCAGCCTGGGTTACTGCTGTCCCAGCTCCCCTTGTCCAGCTCCTCTGCTTCACCCCCCCGCCACCCGAGAAACACTTTAAAATCAAGTGGTTAGATATGGTTCAAGTAGAAGAGACCATGATTTGCCTTCTCTGTGCTGCAGAGGTCAGTGTGGGTTCCACTGGTTCTGGGCGGAGGTGGCATGAAGGTGGCTTCTAACAGCCCAGAAGGAATCAGTTCACAACCACAGTCATGAGTGGCCCAGCAAGAGAAGATCTGTCTTCCCCGAGGATTCCTGAGCTCGAGGCAGGAACCTGGTGCAGCTGCAATGCCTGTTCTACCCAGCACCAAGTTGTCAGGGACCCAGAAAGACCAAGTCCCCCTATAATTAACTCCACCTATTCTTCCAGAACCTACAATGTCTACAGTTCAAAAATCCAGTTTGAGTGTTGTGAAAACCCCATCACCTTTACTAGGCTGAAGCGCCCTTGGTTTGGGGTTACATGAGAAGGGTCATAGGGTCCAGCAGGGTCTAGAACCCCAGGGGGCAGGGGAGAGCTACAGGCTTTGGGGACCCACCTCCTCTTCCTCTCTCACCCGCCCCAGTACCCTCAGATTCACTCTTCTTTCCTAGCCCACGGGATAGGTCGCCTTTTCAGAAGCTCTGAAGTCATGAGCACCATTCAGGCCAGGACCCGGCCCACAGGTTTACCTCATTTGGGGGGGTTAAGGCTGAGAACACCCATTTCCTAAGCAGACTTGGCTGTAATGTTATTTTGAGGATTTCCAAAATACAAAAGGGAGGAAAGGATAGACGGACTGCTGAGGGTCCCCCCTCTGCTGGTCCTGTCTGGATGCCTTCTAGCGAGAAAGTATTTCCTGCGATTCCTCTAGGTTCCTCCAGGAGGTGGACTATTTTTCACACCAAAGGATCTGTTGGTTACCAGTGAAGAGCAAGTTAAAGACTATACTGTCATCCACAAAGGTTTGTAGTTTCGGATTTGGTCACATGAAATTAAAAAAAAAAAAAAAAGAAAGAAAGAAAAAGAAAAAGAAATCAAAGCCCTTAACCTCTAACTTCCATAGCTGCAAAACAGGTCCTAACGGTCCCAGCTTGCACTACCTTCAAGAGACACATGCCACACCTTTCCCCAAAGAGACCCCAGCTATCCTGGGACCACAGGCGCTGCCAAGCTCATAGTGCTGTGGGGAGACCTAGCCACGCCCTCTTCCCATGACAGAACTATACTCATAGATATTGGCTTTGGGAAAACAGGTCCAGCAAAAGCAACCTTGGCAACTGCAGCAGAACCCACACAGCGCCCTCACCCCTGGAGATCAGCCAGCTGTGCTCTGAGCAGGGAGAGGACTGCGTGCCATCTGGGGGAGGGGAGGGTTAGCTAGCCCTGAGTGCTTGAAGCCTAAGGAAACCCCTGTCTTAAACAGGAGGCCACACTCCATCCGGCAGGACTTGATACTTTCCACATGCTCAGGAGACTGAGGAGATGCTACCTACCTCAGGGGAAACTACATAAAGTGATGAGACAGCCATGGGCTGTTGAGACATTTTCAGATGCTTCTCCTCTTGACCTAGCAGAAGAGCCTGCACAGAGGCCGTGTGGACTCACCTACCCAGATCCCAAACCAATGCAACCTACCCAGCCAAGTTCCCAGCATTCACCTGCAGATGGAATTCTCCTCATGACAACCACTGCGTAAAACCTGAAGAGGCACGTGCTTCACCAAACACAGACATCAGCCAGCGTCAGGCACAAGAACTATGGAACCCCAGAAAAAACAACAAACAAAACAAAACAGGAAAGGACGGGTTTATAACAAACGAAAACAAATCCAAATTAGCGATCCCAAGGAAACTCCGTGTTCTCTGAACTCAGGAAAACCATCTAAATTCTAAACAGAGATTCAAAGGAGGAGGATGGCTTCCATTAAAACAACAAACTGAGACAAGTCCCGGAGGTTAAAATCTTCAATAATGAATCAAGGAATGCTGGCTTCAACAAGAGCGTCTTACAAAACACACAGCCGTTGTTTGACTAAACAACCTCGTGCTACGACCCAGTTAAGCAGACTCGGGGCCTGTCAATCATCACACATCATCTCGAAACGAAGTGGGAGGTGGCTTCCAGATCAACATACGGGGGTCCTTGCACATAGGAAACAGCCCATTATGTAAAAATCAGTAGTTGCAACTAGCGCGTGCCAGTACTGCAGCAAGCAGAAGCCACGAGGGCGTGTGGAGGCAGGAGTCTCTGGCTGATACTCGCTTCTGCTTTGGAAGCCAGAGTTTTCACTTCTGACAAGGATCAAGTTTAAAGCAGGAGTAAATCCCCTTTGTAGCATACATTAAAGAGAATCGCAGAACGTTTCACTGGACACAAAAGCCGCTGTTGACAGCCCGAGACGCCTCTGCCTGTGCAACTGACTCCTTTCCACACTGCAGGCACCTAACAGCCCATCCGTCAGCGCAGGCTTGCAATTATTTTGTGTGAATTTGTTCTTGCAATCAAGAAGTAAAGGAGGGCTAGTGTTGCAAGCCAGAAACAATCAACCCTATTTTTTTAATGCTTTTTTTTTTTTACACACTCGCCTTTACCAGGAGATTTTATGTTCCTCCGCAGCTTTGACCAGTCCGGCTGGACATGCTCTTAGCATGTTTAGCAGGATAGGTCTGCTGACTGAACATTTCTTCAGACTTCATTTCCATATGTCTTCATTTCTTTAAAATTTCGAAGTTACTATTCATTTTTCTGATGGCGTTCTATTGTGGAGGGAAGCTGGAAGCTGTGAATACTGGGAGGTCATTAGATTCAGGGGGTCCCTCCCTGAAACTATATAAGCAGTGAACCTGGAGAGAGGAGACTTTAAGTGCTCCATCTGCTGTTCAGGTGTGAGTCTCTGCATCTCTTTCCATTGGCTACTGGGTGGAGTCTCTCAGAGGACAGCCATGCTAGACCCCTGTCTGCAAGCATAACAGAGTATCATCAAGTGTCGGGGATTGGGTCTTGCTCATGATATGGGGCTCGATTTGGGGCAGTCATTGGTTGGCTGTTTTCTCAGTCTCTGCTCCATCTTTGTCCCTGCACATCTTGTAGGCAGGACGCATTTTGTGTCAAAGGTTTTGTGGATGGTTAGGTATCCTTATCCTTCACTGGGAGTCCTGCCTGGCTACCTGGAGCGGCCACTCGAGGATCTGTATGCCTCACTGCTAGGGTAGAATAGACAGATGGAACAGAAGTCTACCTCTCCCAACCTCTGGAGCTCGACTCTACACTGCTTTTGTTTCTCTTGAGGATTGAACCTAGGGTCTTACGCATTCCAGTCAAGCCCTGTACCACTGCGCTGAGCCACACCCCCCAGCATTCCTGTTCTGGATCTTCTCTTTAATACTTGCTTAGCCTCTCCATCACCCTACCTTGGCCTTCACTCCGTCCTCACGGCTGTCTTAGAGATTGGCAGAAACGAAAGCTTAGGGCCATCTCGGGTCTCTTCTGAGCTTCAGTCTGCCCTGGCTGTGTGTATTTCTCTCTAAACTCTCCAGGCTCCATGGACACCTCTAAAAGCTTTGCTTTTCTAAAGAAGGCCCTTTGCTACCCTTTCCTCTCTGATTCCTGTTGTATTCCAGCTGTTCCAGCTGTGGCCTCTTGTCCAGGGCAGCTGCGGCCATCCAGGCATCACCTACATGTTAGAGGAAGACAATAGTGGGGTTTTGTTTTGTTTTGTTTTTGTTTTTGTTTTTGTTTTTGTTTTTGTTTTATGCTCTGCTCTTCTCCCTCTGAAACCAGAGAATAGGGTCCCTTGGAACATGGCTACTGCCCGGAAGCCTGCTGCTGAGATGGAGAAGGGGAGCGTGAACTGACGGACATTTCGTGATGCTTTCCTGATGGGTCTGAGTTGCATTTGTCCTCACGCTGGGCATTCAGTCGACTGCCTGAGAGCTCTACTGCTGTACTTAGTCTCATTTCTTAACACCTCGACAAAATACTCAACAAAAACAACTTAAATGTAGGGTGGATTGGTTTGGGTCACAGTTTGAGGGTACAGTCAGTCTATCATGGGGGAGCCTGGCCACAGGAGCATGAAGCAGCTGGTCACCTACAGTCAGGGAGCAGAAAGAGATGGACGCTGGTGTCCAGCTCACCTCTTTATTCAGTCTCGAATCTCCAGCCTATTAGATGGCGCCACCCACCCTCAAGGCGGGTCTTCATATCTCAGCCCAACCTAGAAACTCAGGAGCATCCAGAGGTTCGTGTCCTAGGTAATTCCAGACCCTGTCACACTGACAATCAACACGATCCCTACAGCTGACCTTCCAGGTACTGACAGTTCCTGCATGGTGTTTTGTTTTGTGTCTCCGCTTCATCTACAGTTTTTCTAACATGTAGGAAGATTTTATTTTTAGCTAAGGATACTGATGGCCTGGGAGAACATAAAAGGCTCTGACACCTGTAGGTCAAGGGTCAGGGTCACCCCATGCATTTCCTCACACAATACGATTGGATCCACAGCAAGTGTCTTGAGGTTGGCTTTCAGAAAGATGGGGCCACAGAAGGAGAAAACTGGGTCCCAGATCCCCAGGGGATTGCTGTCCAAATGGTCTCTGGACTTTATCTCTTAAGAGACAAACAAGCTTTGCCTGACTCAGCAAGTCACCAACATCTTGTGTTTCTCGAGTTACCCTCAGTTAAAGTCTCAGATGATGGGCATCTCTATTTCTTGAGAAAAAAATGGAATTATTCAGTATCCCATTTGGGTAGGAACTAAAATCACAGCTCTTCCACGGGAGCAAGACCCGTGGTCCAAACTTCATTGGAAAAGGAGGGGATCGCTTAGTAGACTTGTGCTCTCAGAGTGCTCTGCCCCTCTGGACTCATCCTTGTCTATGGATGTTTAATAGCGATGTGAGTCTAAGATCTGTGAGTAAGAGGTGTGTGACTGACATCCCTTCATCATTGTGGCATAGTGAGTGTGTGCACTGAGGGAGTGGAGTACACACGACTATTGGACCATTTAACAGCAAGGGTCTTTGAATATCTCCCATGGGTTGAGAGTTGTTTTCAACAGACTCACAATCTGTTCAAGGGCCAGTGATGATTTTCACTAAAGGATTGGCTGTGCTATGAAAATCAGACAGGGCTCAAAGAAATTATTTTAATCTATTTTTTAGCAGATATTTATTTTATTTACATTTCAAATGTTATCCCCTTCCACGTTTCCCCTCCGAAAACCCCCATCCCATCACCCCTTCCCCTGTTCACTAACCCACCCACTCCCCCGACCTGGTATTCCCCTACCCTGAGGCATTAAGCCTTCACAGGTCCAAGGCCCTCTCCACGCATTGATGTCCGAGCAGGCCATCCTCTGCTACCCATGCAGCTGGAGCCATGGGTCCCTCCATGTGTACTCTTTGCTTGGTGGTTAAGTCCCTGGGAGCCCTGGGAGTACAGGTTGGTTCCTATTGTTGCTCTTTCTATGGGGCTGTAAACCCCTTCAGCTCATTCAGTCCTTTCTCTAGTTCCCCCATTGGGGACCCTGTGCTCATTTCAAAGGTTGGCTGAAAACATCCCCCTCTGTATTTGTCAAGCACTGGCAGGGTCTCTCAGAAGACAGCTATATCAGGCTCCTGTCAGCTATTACTTCTTGGCATCCACCATAGTGTCTGGGTTTGGTGTCTGCATGTGGGATGGATCCCCAGGTGGGGCAGTCTCTGGATGGTCTTTCCTTCAGTCTCTGCTCCACACTTTGTCTCTATATTTCCTCTCATGGTTATTTTGTACCCGTTCTAGGAAGGACCAAAAAGTATCCACACTTACCTTGGGTATTCCAAGCTTCTGGGCTAATATCTACCTATCATTGAGTGCACGCCATGTGTACTTTTTGTGATTGGGTTACCTCACTTAGGATGATATTTTCCAGTTCCATCCTTCTGCCTAAAAATTTCATGAATTTATTGTTTTTAATAGCTGAGTAGTATTCCATTTTGTAAATGTGGTTCCAACCGGTCTCACGTGGTCAATATTCAAGTGCAAGTTACATACAAGGCATTGATGTTGTGCCTTTATGAGGTCTCTCCGTTCCCAAGGCTTATCCCAGTGTCTGTGGATCCTGGGCTGGCAGGAAGTGGGGAGGTGCTGACCTTCTGACTCATAGAACTTTCCAGTCTACGGGAAAGGAACGTGCATACAGCCAGCCATTCCAGAGAAGGGAGCTGGGCCAGTGGGGCAGGTGTCCATCCATTTAGGTAGAAGCAAGATGGGAGCTAAGACCTCAGGATGAAACTAGGCAGCTAGGCAGCGAAGGTCCTGGGAAGTGAGCGTTCCATGAGAAAAGAACAGCATATGTGGCAACGTGGAGGTAAGGGGGGGCAGTGAGCCCGTTGGGGCAATGGTAACTATGAGCTTGGCCAGCGGGAAGACAAGATCAAGAGCTGCTCATCATATCCACGCCCCTAGACACCACGGGGGAGGAGAGGCACTGCTGGCCCAGAGCTCAATGGATGCTTCCACACACTTGAAAGTTGACATAGGAATTGGGAGGGAAAGGGAGGCATGGGGTGGGGGTGGGGGAGATGGACACAGAGACAAGAAGAGAACACTGCCAATCAAGTCAATGAGGTGAAGAAGGCTCTGCCTCTGATCCAGAAAGACATGGCGGAGCCCTGCCTCACGCCAGCTCATGATCTGAGGAGACATGTGGATTGACGGGGCATGCCTGATACTTCAGGGCAGGTTAACGTGGACGGGGAGGGCTCTGGAGGTGAGGCCAAGGGTGTTGGCCTTCTTAAGGCACATGGAGCCACCGTCAACTCTCGATCTGACCCTTTCATGAGGGGACATAAGCTGACACCTCCCCAGTGAGTGTTTGAGAGGTTTCTGAGCCTGTGACAACCAAGGCTTGAAAACTGACTGCGTGAGGCAGGTTGGAACTATGTTCTGTTTCCCTTTGAGCCCTGTCTGTTTATCATAGCACAAGTAATCCTTTAGTGAAAATCGTCTCCGGTCAGAGTGTGAGTCTGTTGAAAACACGACTCGGTGCCATGGCCACGTACCTCTGGCAGAGACTCAACAGACAGACAGACAACACAAGCAATAAGCCTCCCGGTGGGGAAAGAGGTTCTGCGGGGTGCTGCCCAGCTGGGAAACTACAGCTGGGATCTCAAAATGGCTTCTTGGGGTGAATAAGGGGGTGTACTGTCTTTCTCTGATTAGTGGGGAGTGGGAAGTCAGAGTCAAAGCTAGAAACACTCTCAGGTAATGACCAGGTTCTGCCCCGTTGGGCCATTGGAACCTGGTGACACTGGGTTTGCCGTCAGCTTCCTGGCTGGGCTTAGGGTTTGAGTTTATACACAGTCCATTGTGGCTACGTCTGTGCTTTCAACCACTCCCAACCTCCCTATGCATTGTACACTGCGTTGTGTGTGTGTGTGTGTGTGTGTGTGTGTGTGTGTGGTATTGTATGTTTGTGTAGTGTGTCTGGGTGGTATAGTATGTAGTCTATGTGTGTGGTATAGTGTGTGTAGTGTAGTGTCTGTGTGGTGTCATGTGTGGGTGGTGTAGTGGGTGGCGTAGTATGTTTGTGCAGTGTAGTGTACGTGTGTGGTGTATGTGTGTATATTGTGCGTGGTGCAGCATGTGTATGGTGTGTGTGTATGCGGTGCAGTGCGTGTATTTATGGGGTGTGTAGTGCATGTCTGTGTTGAGCATGTTTTGAAACCTCAGTCCTCATTCCCAAGTGCCGTGCAGCAAATGTCTCTCCCTAAGGCCCCTGCTGGGCTCTGGGAGTGCACATATTAGCAGCGTGGGTAAGTCTGATCTATCTAACCAGGGTTAGCCTCTCTAACCTGTTTGAGCTGGAGTTCCCCAGTCTGGGTATTGCGACTTGATCTGGAGGGTTGACACTGGTCTATGAGGTCGGTTTGAGGCCCAGCAGGGCGGGAATCAGCCAGAAGCAGCAATCGTGACTCTAGAGAGTGAGGCATGAGTGGGTTTTAGTCATAAAACCATGGTGGATTACGGAGTTTGCCAAGAGCCTGCTTGTTAGTAAGCCAGGGATCTTTGGCTGTTACAGGAGCACAAAATGCTCGGTCTGAGCGTCTGTCTGCTCCTTCACTGTCTGAAGAGCTTTGCCGTGTAACCGTGACAGGTGTGGGGCCTGTGTTTCAGCCTCCTTCCCCAAGCTGGGGCCCTCTGTATTCGAGGCAGTTGCTCCTAGAAGAGAACTCTGTCAGCTTCCAGAAGCTCTGTGCTTCTCTGATTCTGTGTTTCTTAGACTAGCAGGTCTGGAGTGTGCCCCTCCCATCACTGTGGCCTACAGCTAAACCTCACAGGCCCTGTTGAAAAGCCAAGCAACGTCCATCAACCATCTTCTCATGGCCTGAAGTCTGTCCGAGGCCGAGCCTGGTGTCTGAGGGCCAAGAAAGCCATGGCTGTTCATTGACAGGCTGGGATGTTCATCTGGGTAAAGGCATCCCTGTAGTGGGTGACAATGCTGTACCACTCACTGCTCCAGAGGCCTTCACTGGTCCTCAGGAGACCACTGTCATGGTCACGCCTCACCTGGACAGGCCTGGTTACGAGCAGTCTCCTGCCTTGCATGGCCCTTCCCTCTCATCCCTTCTAGAAAATCTTGAAGGCCTTGCTCCGCTGCCCTGACTCTGAGAACCAGTTACAGCATTGTGACTTTCCATTGTATGAGGAGGCCTTAGGACACAGGACACCCTGCTTGGCCTCTGTGTGTTTTCACAGAGCGAGAAGGCAAGCCCATGGGAGGACCGGCTCTTGTGCGACATGGGAAATCCAGTCACACTTAGGAACAAAAGGCTGTTCTTAGCCCAGACATGCTGCCGGCTCAGACAACGCCGACTCCGGTGCGGGGAGCAAACACCCGGCCCTTTGAACAGTGGCGCTGATCTAGAGTCCGTGGTTCAGAAAAGAAAACACTACACAAATCCCATTCACACCCAGAGGACAGGCAAAGGCTGCCAGGCTGAGCCACAGGGACACTTCCAGGGCAGCTCGCTTCGGGACGTTCAGATCAACTTTCAGGGAATATCATTCCTCGGGTCGGACAGAGCGATGGGGCAGCGAGCTTATCACAAGGTTTTGTTCTAACAACGCTGAGATAGGGGAAGGAACTGAGCCCTTCGTATCCCTCAGAGCACTGGACCCATGCGGCATAGACTGTTCGTTGGGAGTGCACTGGGCATGTGGGAGATAGAAAAGGCATTTAAATTGCAGATTAAGTTGATGTGGGGGGGGGCGGCGGGTAATGTGGATTGAATTGCATTTAAAGATGTGATCTGGGGGCTGGTCGAGATGGCTGAATTGATCCTGTACAAGTGTGAGGATCAGAGTTCAGATCTCCAGAATCCACATTTTGAAAGAAAAGAAAAGAAAAGAAAGAAAGAAAGAAAGAAAGAAAGAAAGAAAGAGAAAGGAAGGAAGGAAGAAGGAAAGAGAGAGAGAGAAAGAAGGAAAGAAAGAAGGAAAGAAAGAAAGAAAGAAAGAAAGAAAGAAAGAAAGGGGAAGGGAAAGGGGAAGGGAAAGGGGAAGGGAAGACAAAACCAACCTAACTACCAGTTACTCCAGACACCAGCAACATCAGTACTCCAGACACAGAGCGGGGGTAATTCCCACGTTGAATCTGACTGGCTGGAATTGATGAGTTCTGCACTCATCAAGAGACCCTGCTCAATAAATAAAGTAAAGGTTGATCTAGGGATGGACCTAGCATCATCTTTGGGTCTCTGTGAACATACATGTGCACATCCATACACGCCTATACTC
This sequence comes from Apodemus agrarius, assembly GCA_964023405.1. Classification (NCBI taxonomy): domain Eukaryota; kingdom Metazoa; phylum Chordata; class Mammalia; order Rodentia; family Muridae; genus Apodemus; species Apodemus agrarius. The sequence goes on from OZ030027.1 coordinate 44,436,257, forward strand.
ACACACACATAAGCACACAGAGATACACACAGCACACATATATATGTCTTTAAAGAGACATACGTTAACCACTGGAACAGACGGATGATGTTTGCAAGGCGGGACTTTACCATCTGAAGGCCGTGCCCATATCTGCCCTCAGATGGATGGAGCTGGGGAGGGGGGGGGCGACAGCGCTCTATTCAGCGTTGTTCATCTCGGACCTTGATTGCTTAGGAGCAAGCACACACCTGCTGCATGGGTCCGAGAGCGAGGCTGCCGGGCAGTCCCTTCTGACAAAGCGGGTCACTGTCAGAGGTGCTCCAGAGTGAGGTGTTCCTCACAAAGGACCTCTTAAACATGTTTTTAAATAACTCACTGACATGGACGAAATGTCCCAGGAATCTGAAGGCTCGCTCTAGGGGTGTGGCTAATCTGTAGAGCAGGATTCGGGTCTGAAAATCCAAGGCCACTGTCACATCCCAAGCCACACCACGGCTCTCCTCCCGGATCGAGGTGAAAATCCTTGAAACACAGCAACTTCAGTCAGAGCTGTCAGTCTGGGGACCGTGTTGAGGAATTCAGACTGCGGCCAGGGAGCTGGGCCTCTCCCTCCCATCCCTGGCTTCTAAGACCGTGTTGCAGGGATCCCAGCAACAAGCAAAAGGGATCCCCCACACTGCTTGTGTAAGGCTCTGCATTATGGGGGGGGTCTCTGCAATTATGTTTATCTCTTGAAGGCTCTCTGGGATGACACCGTCCTGGCTTCCTGGCACTGGTGGAAGGCTGGGGGCAGGGCTCAGGTAAGTGGCTCTGATACAGTGATTTTTTTTTTTCTTGCCAAGCTCAGGAAATTAATGCCGGGCTGGCTTTATCCAGCGATCCGTATCCGCCCCCCCCCCCCTTCAGCGACTGCCTGCCAGTTGGTGTAACATTTCAAAGGGAAGCCACAATGGATGTGATAGCCAAGAGGAATAGCTGGCCCCTTTACAGTGTGGAAGGCTAAAGGAGAGAGAGAGAGAGAGAGAGAGAGAGAGAGAGAGAGAGAGAGAGATCAGTGAGAACAGAACAGGGTATCACAGAGCCTTGGGAGCAGACAGCGCGCTGAGCCACCCCCCCCCCCCCCGATCAACCCCCCCCCCCCCGAGACTGCTGGCACAGCCCGCGGATCTGCCATACCAATCATGCAAATTGGTAGAACCTGAAGTTCTTGGGCGTCTTCTGCGCTAAAAAATGAGAATTGTGCAGAGAGAATTGGGAGGGGAATTGATCTCCATCGAGCAAAAATAGAAGTAAAGTGAGCAACGCACAAGATAGGACCTCCATCGGGGGAAGTGCGAATGAGCAAAAATCAAGGGATTTGGGGTTTTCGGAGAGGAGGGGTGGCTATGTTTTAGAACATATTTAGAAGCCCAGTTGGCCTGGAGCTAAGATGGGCCTGAGATGGTGTGGGCCGGCTGCTTGCGGGAGGACAAAGATACCCATGGCCCTGCCTACCTGGGCACCCGTCTGAGGGTGCTGCTCTGCTTGGTGCTGTCTGACGATCAGAGAGTGAGAACCTCCCCTACGCCCTCGAAGGCCGCTGATCTGGGAGGAGTCCCACCGGTGGGGTGGTGGAAGGCGGCTTCGCCTGTCGCGTGAGGTGGAACGGTACAAAGCTTATGACTGACTAGTTGGAGAAGGGCTTTGGGATTGTTTTTCTCCTTAGATGAACGAACGTGTGTTAAGAAGAGAACACCACCACGGTCATCAGTTTGGGAAATGAAGCCAGCTCGCTCACTGTCCGTCGGCATGTAAACCTGCGGATGAGTTGGTCTATGCGCTAACTTCACCTTCCCAGCAGAGGGGGAGGGCTCAGAAGGTGTCCCCAGCACGGTGCTTTTCCCTTTTCCCTAATTCTGTGCTCTCAAGTCACACTTCCCACCGGGCCCTGAACTGTTGAGAGTTGAGTCCTAGATTGCGGAGGTCATAAGAGTGAATGAAGGAATGAATGACCGGAGGAAGGAATGAGTGAACGGGCTCGAGGATGATCGAGGGGGCGGGAATGCTGGAGGGGAGGCGGGGCGAGGAGCACTCAGATGGAGGTGTTAGCATTCTAAGCTCCACCCCTCAGTTTCCTGGCAACAGCCAGGTAGGCCTGACTCACTATAAAAAGGGGGTGCTCACCCCCCCTCTAGCTCTCTTGTTCTCTCTGGCTCTTGCCTTACTGCTCCCCCATCTCCCCCTTCCCCACCCCCACCGCCACATGCTCATGACCTGCCTCTACTCTATTTCTCTCTCTCTGTCTCTCTGTCTCTCTGTCTCTCTGTCTCTCCCTCTCCTACCCTCTCTGCCTTCCTCCACCTCTATTACCCTCTTAACCCCTCCCCCATGTCCCGATTAAACTATATACTGCATGCTTCTATAAACTATATAAACGATAAGCTTCTATACTATACCATCACGTGGCTGGTCCCTCAGGGGGAAGGGACGCCTCAGCGTGGGCCTTCAGAGGCACGCCCTTCCCACACACCTCGCCACACTTCCGTAGAACATATCCCCCCATCTCTTTATCTCTTTATAAACACCTCACCGAGAACTCCATCTTAAGGACAAGATGGCCCCGGTGAAGTCTACAACTGCTGCTGTAGGAACGATGGTGACCAGCCTCTGGCCGCGCAGGCCCCTGTCGGAGTTTCTAGCCCATTGGCTCCGTGCCTGCAGCACCCGCAAAACGGGGCCGCGCACCTTCCCTCCTCTCTCCGAGTCTCCCACTCCAGGAAGTGCAGGGATGCCGACCCCAGAGGCGGCGCCAGCGGCTGGCGCCTTGCAGGCTCACCGCGGAGCTGCACTGTCTGGAGCTCTTGAACGTCCTGGGTTTCTTTCCTTATATAATGCCCTGTTCCCCGATGGAGACTGTGATGTGCATCTCCCAGTGCAGGGCTGTCCCGGGCAAACACCAGCTTGAGGAGGACGCAGAGCCAGCGCATGCTCTGGGGTGCCTCGAGGCCTGAGCTGGCTGCTCTCGAGAGCGTTGATGGACTTTACCTTCCGCCCTGCTTCCATATCGCCCCGGAGGGAGGGGACTGGGCTGGGCTGTTTATTTTGGGTGTCTTCAGATAGGACACCCCCTTGATGAAATCACTATAAAGGACTTAATGGCGGCTAATAAATTCCTTCCAGAGTAAGTGGGGCCACGCATTTGGGGGGAAGTACAGAGAACGCCAGCGTCTCTGGCCTGGTGTGTCCCGACCTGCCAGTCTCTGTAAGTCATCGTATGGGGTCCATGCTCTTCGTTCCGGAAGGGGCTTTTGATTTATTCGTTTATTAACAGCAGTTTCGTTCCCAGCCCCCATGCCCCACCCGTACAAACCTGCCTGTTTCCATCCTGAGTTTTGTGCTAGCCCTCTTTTCAGAGGAAGTTAGATATATGATGAGACAGAAGCCTCTCCCTCCCCCTCCCCTCCCTCCCCTCTCTTCATCTTCCCATATCAAGCATTCTTTAACTCCCTGAATTTTCTACAGAGAAGGTCCAGCAGTCCAACAGTAGAAATTAAAGCAAGAAGGAATGCTTATCGCGCCCGAAGGGGAGGTGAGAGAGAGCGGCTGGGCCTTTAAATGAGCCAGTGGAGCTTTCAGGAAGATCTTGGACTCCCTGCCACCACTTCTGTGGCTTGATTTACATCTTATGCTTATGACTTGTAGCATTTCAGTGAGGCGCGCGCATGCACACACACACACACACACACACACCCCACATCATCACAGAACAAGTCCATGCTGTCCGAATTCTTCGACTCGTCTCTCTTGAGTTTTCCGTGATGAAATTGAAAGAAAAGTTAATCAGAGAATGAAGGAGCCTCTAATGTTTTGGCTTGGTGTTTACCCTCCCTCACCCCCACCCCCCCCCCGCCTCTCCCCCCACTCTTTGGGTTCTGAATGGGGTGGGTCTCCCTGGAAAGCTGAATAGATGATCAGATCCAGGGGAATCTGAAGGTCAGAAGGAGGGATAGTCCTAAGCTGTGAAGGTCACGGGAGCGTAAGCCTTGGCTTAGATGCTGACACACAAACACAAGGTGGCCACCGTCGACCCAGGCCCCTTAACTGACCCTGATATCATATTTTCAGTAAAAAACAAGCCAAGACTTACCCTTCATTCTTTACCTGGGCCGTCAGGTTTTAAAGAGTACGCTGGATTGTCTTGAACCACTAGAGATCTCCAAACAAGGAGATACACACAATATCTGTGCACTTGGTTTGAGAGGAAAAGCAGTCTTCACAAGGAATGGAGAGGTGGGGCCTTTCTGAGATGGCTCGTGCTGAGCCTGTGTCCCAGTGGATGGCTGAAGCCCAAGAGGGCTGGGGCCAGTGGCCTTCTAGGCCCTTTCTCCACAGGAGGGCACCCAGAAGTGACCACTTAGAAAGCACAGTCCTCTCCAGACACCAGAGCTGTGGTGACGCTAATCTTTCTTCCTGCACATTATTCTATTCTGCACCCTGGTACAGCAGGGGGAAAGGCAGCACAAATACAGTTCTCCCCGCATCTGCTTTCCGTAACAACCACCCCGTGGAAGCCCGGTCGGGTCGGTCCTGGAACAGAGCAGCCTGGAGGTCAGACCTCACCCTCCTGTGGGCTCATTACCAAAGGCTCCCTGCTGCTTCTGGCCCACATTTTTTTTAGCCCACTCTTTGCTCTTCTGCTGTGTTTTTATCATCCCTCACAGGAGGAGTCAGCACCAGGCCTGCACCAGGTGTCAGGCCCAGATCATGGGCCTCCCGGCAGGTGAACAGACTCCTTATCTCTTGTTTTCTCAGAGCCTTGTGAAATACCCCTCTAGGGTACTGCATGGCCAGTGGGGGAGGGGGAGCCTCACAGTCCATGAGACCGCCCCTAACCCCCGTTTCCTTGTGGGTGTGCTCAGGCCCCAAGTCCCCCATCCGTGTCACTAGAACTCCATTACTCCATTAGTGGGACATGCAGATTTCCTTCCTGGATTCTGAGCAGGGCAGATGGATAATCAATAGCAGCATCTTTTGGTTGCTATGTTCCACACTCTTCTGGGCCCTCATGGAGCACAGTGCTCCCTGACCAACTTAGATTAGACTAGATGAGGACCTTTGATCCAGGGTGGCCACTTATCTGGGGCCAAATGCTTGGTAGCCCACAGCTCTCTGGTGATTTCTGCTCTCAAAAGCACCAAAGCTCTCTGGCCGCTGGTGGGGGCTCTGGTGTTGTACCAGGAAGGGTGGGACTGTTAGCATGCCTCTCTCAGAATTTCTATAGTGTCCTGTCTTGTCTTTAAAGTCTTTTCCCATCACCTCTGGGCAGACATCAACTGGGCCTCTACATCTTAAAGAACTGCACAAAAACCTGATATCCGGAGCCTGCCTTGATCTACGTCTGACCTATAAGGAGCTGCTTTCTGAGTAGACTATCGTCGGCACCCACAGACTTCCACCTGGCCATATGCCGGGGAGTCTGGGTGTTGGGGTGAAACAATCACAGGGGCACAATCACAGTTCTCAGGGGTAGAGCCTGCTGTCAAGAGAGGGGTTCAGTGGGATGTGAGGGTTGCTGTGTTCCCTGCAGACAGTTTCGACGGTCAGGCTACCTTTTTACCAAGGTCCACATACCATGTATTCTGTCTGTCACCAGATGTCGCTTAGACGGGCTGCATTCACCCAGGTTTGTTGAAGCAACCACTGATGCTTCTCAAGAAAGATGGAGTGGATAACCCTGGAGCCACAGAGCCAGAGGCCCAGGAAGACTGAACAGCACCAAGCACAAGCAGGCCTCCACATCTCTGGAAAGCTGCTAGCTCTTAAAGGTGGTGAATCCCAACAAAGATTTTATTGGTTTTAATATAAAACCTATGGGAAATTTTAAATAAGGCTTTCTGCAATGTCGGGCCTCTCCTGGGATTGAAACGCATCTCAACTGAGAAGAAAATAGGATTATCCTTTGCAAAACCTCCCTCACATTCTTCCAAAAGTAGAAGAGGCTCACAGTTGGAAGGTCTTAAAAGGCATTTCTGAGTCTGTTCATGGAGCTAGAAGCCCAAAAAAAGTCGCTATCCCATCCACCCCCGGTGAACCAGTTGCAGTTGAGAGAGTCACACTGGCCCTGGCGGGTGGACGTCCAGGCTGCTGTCTTGTTTTTAAAGGTGTTTATGTAAAGCAAGCCCTCTCAGTGCTCCAAGAAAAAGGCTTTCCTCCTGTCTCCTCTTAACCTCTGTGACCTCCTCCCGGGGCAGTGCTGGGGGATAATTAATGCTGTTTATTCTTGGGGAGTCTCTGAGAGTTCACAGAAGTTTTAAAAATTAACCTGGGACTCAGAGCAGCTATGTATATCCTGCTGGGCTCTTGGGCTGTAGACCCTCAGGCCAGGCTCCTACTGGGGAAGGGAATGGCTTGGTTCCTGATCCTAGAGCCTGCTACAGTCCTTGGATCGCCCCCCATCTGTCCTCTATCCACAGAATTTAACAGCACGGGCAGCCTGCTCCTGCTCTCTATACTGGTGAGCAGGGGGTTCTTCTACTAGGAGGCCTACATGGTAACAGAGAAAAGAACACTGTAGCAGCCTCAGCTTCTTGGGCTTAGCGTTACACATTAGCAGTGTGTCTCACGGGGTTTAAGGTAAGAGCAGAAATCCCTTGCACCAGTATCTAGATACTCATGGTATTATAACAGATCCCTCTGTGACCTCTGATATGTTCCTGGAGTGACTGCCTAGGTATGATTTAAGGCTATGAACTGTGCCCTCGGGGACCCCGTAGTTTTCTTCCCAGATGCTACGTGCTTCCGTGAGCCTCAGTGAGCTTTCCAGTTGAATGACCACCAAAGAGGTAAGACAAGGCTAAGGGGCAGTAAGTCTACATGGGGGACAGCTTCCCCAGGAGAGCTGTGGGTATCACCAGGCTAGACACACCCTACAACCAAGGCCTTAGCTCCTTCCTAAGATCTGCACCAGTCTGGAGGGTCCAGGGGGGGGCACTTACACCAGCATGGAGCCGAAACGGTACGGAGAAACCACAGGTGACCTGTGCCTGACCCATCTAACTAGGAGGCTTGAGAGTGGGCCCTTTGAGACATACGGATCACAGTTCGAGCCTGTCTGAGACTTGCCATGCTCTGATGGGGGTTGGGGATGGTCACCGAACAGAAGTTAAAGTAAGTCCCAGTGCCTTAGCAGGGAAAGCTTTGCAGGCATCATCATCTTCTCTCGCTCCAGTCTGAGGTTCAGAACAGTCAAGTCCCTCCCCTCCCCCACTTTCACCGTAACACACAGCTTTCTGGCTGTGGCTGTGGTTCAGAAGGCCAGGGCTGCTGTCACTGGAGCAGTGGCATTAGCATAAACATAACCCCCAGTCTTCTTGTGTCCGTTGAGATGTATTTTCGATAGATATCCTTCTGTGCCCTCTCCCCTTCTGCCACCACCTGCAGCTCTCTGTGCTCTCCGCTCTCCTCCTGCTTCCTGACAGAGAGGACACTGGGGATTTGTGAGTCCAGGCTCCCACGTGCCGGCCAAGCGTCTTCCGTAGAACGACACCGTCATCCCTGGCTTTCTTTTTGTTTTAAGACAGGCTCTCACCAAGTTGCCTAACATGGCATGGAAGATTCCACAGCACAGTCTTGGAGAGAGATCTGCCTTCCTCCTACTGAACAACTGGGCCGACAGGCCTGTGCCATCATGTCTGTCTCCAAACTCTCCAGAGGAGGGGAGACAATTCTGCCCTCCTGCGGGGATCCACACCCACCCTGAGGGTGGTGTGCTGCAGGATGCAGGCTTTCCTACCCAGCAGCCCCTGGAGCCTGTGCAGCCTTACCCCCAGACCCACTCACTCAACCTTGACAGATACTATACAAGTCCTTTTGATTCTGGCTTACAGAGGAAAGAATACACCTGAGCTCCCTCATCCCATAGCACTGTGTCCTCGGGCTGGCACCATCTCAGGCAGCAGGCAACTGTTTTTACCCATAGCCCACTTCCCTTTCTGAGATGCTTCCTACAATTCCTAATGAAGGAACCAAGTAGGTCAGAGCCCCTCAACAGTTAATGCTGAGAGAGAGAGAGAGAGAGAGAGAGAGAGAGAGAGAGCGCTCAGCACACACAAGGGCCCACTACCCCAGGACCAACAGCCTCAGGCTTCCTCCCCCAACCCCCAGTTGCCTTAGTACAGACTTGTGTTGTAGCTGATTCATCTCTAGCTGCAAACTCAACCTGGTGAGTCTAAGATGCTTCTCCTTCAGAGAGCCGGGGAAACTCAGCGGTGTCTGGGCTTGGTGGGGAGAGTGCCCTAGGAGCGAGCAGGGGTGGGGGAGGTGGGGGGGTGGGGGGGTAGGGGGGTGGGGGGAAATGGTAATGTCAGCCCCTCCTGCCACAAATCCCTCTCCATCACCTGCTGGGACCTGTGCTGCCTTTCAGAAGTGGGGGGGGGGAGGGGGAGGGGGAGGCCACTGTCACCGTGTCCTCAGAGCTGGGCACTTCTCATCTCTGTGGAATTTTTACCTTCTCTGGGGCCTGGAAGCCATCGCTTGTTGGAGGATACAAATGGCCCTGGGAACGGTGTAAGGATGTTTTGGTCAAGGATCTGACCAGCCTGGGACTAGAAGGAAAGAGTCCAGGGAGGACAGTGGGCAAGCAGCAAAAGGAAGAGACCGAGAGATCCAGACAAAGAGCTGAGAGGCCAGCGAAAGCCCCTGGAGACACGCGTCTGTGACCCCACTAGTTGAATTCCACCTGGGAATCCATGAGAGCTGGGTGGTGCCTGAGGAGCCCCAGGCTGCAGTGGGTAGCAGTCACCTTTGCTGACGGTCCAGTGTGGGCTGCTAGGTGAACCTGATGGCAGCCAGCGAACCTGACGGCAGCCAGAGATGGTTGCTTTCCCCAACTCCTATTTTCTTATCTAGGAAAGCGAACCCACGATAACCCAGGCCCGGGGGTGGGGGGTGGGGATGGGGGGTGAGGGTGGGGATAGGGGGTGGGGGGTGGGGGGTGGGGGGTGAGGACCTGGCTGCCCCTTTCTTGTTTATTCAAGAGTCAGGGAGCATCTGTTTTATGTTTTTAGAGTGTGTCAACAGGGTTCACAGCAAGATAACAGCAGCGCAGCCCAGCCCAGCCCCCACCAGAGTGTGGGGTCTACAAAGACACAGCAGGGTGGGTGTGGATCCCTGCAGGGGGCCAGAATCCTAAGCAAGAGAGCATCTCAGAAAGGGTAGTGGGCTACGGGTAAAAACAGTTGCCTGCTGCCTGAGACAGTGCCAGCCAGAGGACACAGTGCTATGGGACGAGGACGCTCAGGTGTATTCTTTCCTCTGTAAGCCAGGATCAAAAGGGCTTGTATAGTATCTGTCAAGGTTGAGTGGGTCTGGGAGTAAAGCTGCACAGGCTCCAGGGGTTGCTGGGTAGAAAAGCCTGCATCCTGCAGCACACCAGGAGTACAGGCTATGGAGCGGTCTCACCCAGAGGTGCGCTACGTATCTGCTAAGGAGGAGGATATTTGGGACCGGTTGACATTTCTGAACAGGTTTTCCACAAGTTCACCAGCTGGAGAGAGAGAGAGAGAGAGAGAGAGAGAGAGAGAGAGAGAGAGAGAGAGAGAGAGAGAGGAGGGGAGGAGGGGAAGGGGAGGGGAGGGGAGGGGAGGGGAGGGGAGGGGAGGGGAGGAGAGGAGAGGAGAGGAGAGGAGAGGAGAGGAGAGGAGAGGAGAGGAGAGGAGAGGAGAGGAGAGGAGAGGAGAGAAGAGAAGAGAAGAGAAGAGAAGAGAAGAGAAGAGAAGAGAAGAGAAGAGAAGAGAAGAGAAGAGAAGAGAATGAGAATTTACAGAAAGCCAGTCTTGGCAAAAGGCAAGGTCAGGAGATCCACGCCCTGGAATTAGAACTGTAGGAGCCTACCCACCTCCTAGTTCTTGGACCTAAGTCTTTATTACATAGCATTTGTTTTCCCCTTCGTGTGCACAGTCAACAGGGAATCAGGCCCCTTGAATTGCTGAAGGCCAGTGAGAATCTGCATCCTTCAAGGCAGTGAGAAACTCAGCTGGGCTCGCAGGCAGAGCCCTTGTCTTCTCGCAGGAGCCGGCATGCCCGTGCAGATCCTCATAGCAGTGACAAGGACTTCACACAACAGACACGGCCCCATCCATCCCACCCCGGGTTGCCAAAGCACGTGTGGAAACCGCAGGTGTTGATGACAGATGCCGAGGGTTTGGTGGCAGTTTCTGGGCACCACAAGTGTTTGGGGGGGTGAATCCCAGGGATGGATGCCTCTCTCCCATCAGGCTCCTTCCACACAAGGCCGGAAGCCACACTGCAGACGCAGACCCATGACCACTGAGCCCACCTGTACTTCAGCGACACCAGCAATAACTCTGAGACCGCCTGCTGCAACTGCTCTCTTCCTCTCTTAGCCTACAGGATTCCACTTTAGGAAGAAAGCCGTGACCGGGTAAAGCACAAAACTTTACTCAAGGCCAGGGAAGCAGCCACAGGGACTTGGGTGTTCTGCCCACACAGGAGATCATAGGTTGTTTTGCATCTTCTCATGCGTGTATAGGAAACACCACACACCACATACACACATATAATATATACCAAATAAAACTCATACCCAGACATAGCGCGCGCGCGCACTCGCGCACACACACACACACACCCCACACCACCACACACATGCACGTCACATGCCACATAGTACACACACCGATACTGTGTCTACACACACCCCACACATCTGTGCACAGCCGCGACATACACACTGCTAACACATATTCAAGTATACAGCCCTGTTGCTGTGGGGGTAACAAAATGGGATGTGTCTCGAGGTCACTCTGGTTGGGACTTTGGACAGTTGGGCTCTTCTGTGTGAGAGAAATTTGTCCCCTTAGTCATGAAACAGGCAACATCTGTGGATGTCAAAGCTGGAGACAGGGCTGTCCCCGTCTTGAGCATCTTTCTTTAGAGATAAGTGAGTGCCTGGAACAAAGTATAAGCTGATATCAAGCCCTTCTTTTCGTTAGCATAGGTCTGTGGGTCTCATGCCTACGTCTGATGCTAATGAGAGGCTAGCCACGGAGCCACATTTTCCTCCGCCAGCTGCCTCCGCACACCAACAATTCTGGGCTTGCTAACTTGAAGATCTGTCTCCCGGGGCCTCATAACAGGCTTTGAGGGAGGCCAAAGCGGCTTCTATCTTGCTTTAGTGCCCACCTGCTGGCGAAGTGTGTAATTCATATTCCGCTCACTCCCCCTACAATTTGCCTCCTGATTATGACCGAGTAGACGCTTGTTCTAGGTGTTTCTACCAGACGGGCGAGGTGGGTGGGATTCGTTTTTAGAAGAGCCAGGTTGGGAATCAGCGCTGTCTCTGGCCCACCCAGTCGTCCAAGCAGAGTGAGATACAGCAGAACGGGGTGTGTGTAGGGGGTTTGTTATGGAGAACCTTGCACTCCAGAACTCCAGAAGGAGGAGACAATCTGCCCATGGGATGAGAAAAGATCACTGCTCCGTTTAAACAGAGCTTAGCGCCATCTGTTTCCCAAACTGGGGTGGGGCCAGATGGCAGGGTGGAAGCTCCTCACAGGTCCAACAGAGATGGCACCTCAGAGCTGGGCCTTGGCTCTCGTGGCCAACAGCAGCAGCTGTGGCATGGTGTCTCACGTGGCCTGGGAAAGAACAGCCATGTGGCCCTGTCCATAGGATAAGGCTGAAGTCCAACTGACCCCGGCCCTTGGGCGGCTATAGGTTGACCTATTGGTCTTAGGGAGGAAGACATGTATGGTGGTTACAGGAGGCAGAGCAGGTCTCTGAATTCACTGTCCAAGGAATAAAACACCGTATCCTGCAATATGGAGTTGCTTGGTTTTAAATGACCCGGTTTCCCTGTCTGTTCTATGAAGCAATGCTTTCATCGGCTGGGGGTGAGCTGGGGTCATTCTCCGTGTGCCCCTTCCCAGGCATTCTGCCTTTCTCTGGCACAAAGCACACAGCCACGCAAAAACACCAAAGGAAGTTAGAGCAGGACCCCGGCTTCCTGGGCCCACCTTGGATGGGATGGTCTGTCAGGATGCCCAGGGCAATCCTGTGTGCTGTGTGCAGCCCAGCGGGAGTCGCCAGCCTGGAAGATGAAGGCTCGGCTGTCGTTTCAGACTGGAAAGCGTCTTTCAGTGAACACCCGCTGGACTCTCTTCTCAACTCCAGCTCATCCCGCGATCACTTTAAAAGCCACAGACAGCGGTGTATTCACGTCCCACCTACCCTGTGGACCTGCGGGTGTCCATTAGAGATCTTACTACAAAAGGTCCTGCCTGCTGGCAAACACAGCCCCTCTTTCTCATGGAGCGGGTTAACCACTTGGCTTCCTGAGCAGGGCCTCCAGGTGATGACTGCAGAGCTGATGAAACAGGAATGGATTCTTGCTCATTTTAGGACCCAAATCTCTTTCCTTCCTCCTTCTTCCTTCTTCCTTCTTCCTTCTTCCTTCTTCCTTCTTCTTTCTCCCCTCCCTCTCTCCTTCCCTCCCTCCCTCCCTTCCTTTCTTTCTCCCTCCCTCTCTTTTTCTCTCTTTCTCTCTCTTCCTTTTTTCATTTCGTTCTTTCTCTCCCTTCCTTCCTTCCTTCCTTCCTTCCTTCCTTCCTTCCTTCCTTTCTTTCTTTCTTTCTTTCCTAAAAAATGCCATGTGTGCCGGGCGGTGGTGGCGCACGCCTGTAATCCCAGCACTCGGGAGGCAGAGGCAGGCGGATTTCTGAGTTCGAGGCCAGCCTGGTCTACAGAGTTCTAGGACAGCCAGGGCTACATAGAGAAACCCTGTCTCAAAAAAAAAAAAAAAAAAAAAGCCATGTGTGGAAAAAAAAAAAACCCCTTCTATTCATATAGCTTAAGAGAAAACTACCTTAAAATAGTCCCCTGTGGGAGTCGAAGCAACGTTCCACGGGGAAATAGAACGTGGTCACGAGGAATTCCACGCGCATCCCCCTCGCAGCTGTGAGCCTGGACGCTGCTCTGCCCTTGGCCCTTCCATGGAGGGGACAAGTCCGAGCAGGGCGGGGCGGGGTGGGCGGGGATACTCCGCCTAAGCCCCCTGTTTACAGAGTAACCATCAGACATTCCTGCAGCTGAGGCCCACTTTCTCCACTGAGGTAGCTGTAACCATCGGCCTGATGGTGGCATCTGCGCTGTTTTTCTCTGCTTCTCAATGTCCATTCAACCGCAGGCTCTTTTGTGTGTGTTAATTATACATGCACCTTCAGGGAGAGGAAGGTGGGGGGCTGGGTATGGTATAGGAGGCAGCAGGAAGCAATGACCCTCAGAGGTGTTCCTGGGCAGGGCCCAGGCGCTGGACTGGGGTTTGGAGACCTTGGGCTCTGGATCAGGGACCCCTGGGCTGGCAGCTGGTCCTGTGTGTGTTTGGAACAGCAATATAGGGGCAGTATGAGTATTTCTTTTACTTCTCTCATCCTTAAATTTCCAGTGTTTTCTTTCTTTCTTTTTTTGGGATTCACTTTTATGAATTTTGATTCCATGTGAGTTTTCCCGTGGGTGTATGCATATGCATACCCAAGGAGACCGGAGGTGCCAGATCCCCTGGAACAGGAGTTGCAGGCAGTCATGAGGAGGGACCCAAAGTCAGGTCCTCTACAAGAACGCTACTCCATCAACTGCTTGCCCAGCTGTCTCTCCAGCCTCCAGAACTGATGGAGCAATCCATTGTCTACACTGGCTGGTGCAGGGACTTGGCAGAAGTCATGACTGAGCAGCAGATGGCTGCCATATTGCTGGGAAGACACTCTCTGGTGCTTTGTCTCAGTGCCGGTCCTGGTCATGAAGAGACGGAGAAGGAAAAGCCTGGGGGTGGGGGTGGGGGACGGGCCCTGGGCTCTCTCTGGCACACTGGTAACAGTCCCGTCAACACCATGGGCTCTTTGCTGCCACAGGCTGGCAGTTGGTTGGGATTCTTCCCTCTGTGGTCCACAATACCCTGTTCCGAGCCTCAGAACTCCCAGGTAATGTCCCTGGCAGGGGGGGGGGGCAGGTGAAAGCTCTCTCACCCTGAGTTCAGAAGCACGCCAGTCCTCCTGAGCCCCCCACAAACCCCTTCACTGACTGTCACCCCGGGACAAGATAGCAGTGAAGATGTTTAGGGCACAGGCACATGAACACCGCTCTTCTCGGAGGTCGACGCTGACAGTTTACCGGAAGGCACCCACAGGTCGAGGCACCGTAAGCAGCTCATAGCGGGGGCCGGTTCTCCCTCTCCAGGATTAATGGTTAACGCGCGTGGCTGTTCAGCTCACCCTGTTTAATTGACTGTTTAACTTAAGAAATGGAGATCTCTGTGGGAGTCTAAATCTTCAGATCAGTAAACAGGCCCCAGAAAGCCAAGCCTTGTCCCCTGCTGCTGGATGTCCCTGGCCTGTGTCACCCGCAGGTCAGCAGGCCCTCTCTGCTCTCTGATAGCCTTTCCTTGGCACTCAGGACTATGACAAGTGGGTGTGTCATCCACACCTCAGACACAGGAGACAGGCAAAGACAACGGCACCCTCTCTCACTTTACTCTCCACATCTTTAGCCCCAGATGTGGTGGAGGTGGCGGTGCGGATGCGATGGAGGAGGACGGACGGACGGACGGCGGCTGTCAGCCGTCTGCAGATCGCGCTGCCTTAAGGAGGTCTGCTCTTTGTTAGTAAGCTGACTTTCTCCCCAGTAAGAAACAACATCGACGAGAGTAAAATATATCTTCTGCCTTCCTGAAATCACATCCGAGGCTGAGCCAAGCCAGCCACGGCACCCGCTGAAGAGGAAGCGTCAACCGGTCCGAGTCTTCATCTGCAGAAACAAAGCCCAGGGGAGGATGGGTCTGAATTGTCCTGAGCAATGGTGGGGTCCTCAGGAACAGGCTCTCTGGAGGGTCATTCCACCAGCCTCCTTATTCCTGAGTTCCCACTTCATGCCTGTGTGCAGGCAGTACACCCCGTCTGTCTGTCTGTCTGTCTGTCTGTCTGTCTGTCTGTCTGTCTGTCAGTCACATGCACCACGGGGGTCTCACCACACGGCCCCCTGCACACTCCCCCAGCTCTCTCACTTCTGCACTCTCCACCCTCACCCGTGTCTCCCTAACTTTTTCTGGGTCCGGCCGTGTGGTCCTCACTGACTCCTGGTCCCTCCAGCCCCATTCTCAGGGGGACAGAGTCTCTGCACAGCAGGCAGGGGCAGGGACATCTACAGAACCGGATCGTGTCAGATGATTTTTTTTCCTGCTCTCCTAAAACATTTCTGTATACTGACAAGTTAAAAGATCCTTTAGCCCTCCCTAGAAAAACACACCTTAATCCCCCCCGGGCTTCCTAAGGCCGAGAAGTCAGCACACGGTGGGTAGTTGTGTTCATGTGCTGGCAAGAAAATCTTCCTGGTCCACGGGCAGTCACGATGGCAGTGCTGAAACAGGCCATACCAGGCACAAGCTCACACAGCCAGAGGTAGAGAAGTGTGTGGGTGGCAGCTTCCGAGAGGGTGAGACACGTGGGCTCACCTGAGCGACTCCAGGTTCTCACTCTAGTGCCTGGTGCGGAAACGCGTCTGTGCAGTCTGCACGTCATGAAGGGGAGGCTGAGCAGGGCAGGCAGCTTGACTCTGTGGTGAAGAGCCGTATTTTCCTGTCTTAAATGCAGCTGAGAAGTTTCCAGGGGTTCATAAATGCTGCTCCATCTTAATTCGGGACTCCCAGTGGGCTGCAGTTGGGGCTGTCCTCTAACTTGCCTGCCTTCTCTCTCTCTCTCTCTCTCTCTCTCTCTCTCTCTCTCTCTCTCTCTCTCTCTCGTTTTTATTTTTTTTATTTTTAGATGTATAATATAATCGCATAATTTATTCTTTTTCCCTTTCTTCCCTCCAAATCTTCCAAGTACCAGGCCCACATGCATTCTTCACATTCATGGCCTCTTTTTCTTAAATTGTTATGTATGGTGTGTGTGTGTGTGTGTGTGTGTGTGTGTGTGTGTGTGTATGTTCGTGTGTTCCTAAGTGCATGAATACAACTTGCTCAGTCTGTGCAATGTTACTTGTGTGTGTGTGTGTGTGTGTGTGTGTGTGTGTGTTTAGGGCTGGCTGATTGGTATTGGATAATCAATCGCGGTGTTCTCCCCCTCCAGTGTTCTACATTCCTTGGTTGCCTGGAGCCGTTGCTGTTTCTGAAAAGTTACGGATCTGCAACTCAGAGTCTTCCCTCATCCACTTAAAAGCAGCTTTAGGGGTCCTTTCATTGAGTTTCGTTGCTGATTTAAGGTAGAAGGGGGTCCCACGATGAGGCGATGGCTTCCTTCAGCATATATCAAGTTCATATCGGTCAACATTTGTGACTAATCATACGGTCAGCGGTCTACCATAGCCTGTGAACAAATTTCCAGTCCCTGTTTCTACTCCTGATGAGCAGGAGGCTCTGCTCTTCACAAAGAAACAGAGAAGCTCAGGGCCTGGGACAGGGGCATTCCTTCCTCTGCTGTTCCAGGCCAGGGTTTGGGGTGCAGGGTTTGGGGGTGCTTAGGGAATCACTGAGCATGGAAACTACAGCCAGATCTGGGGTAACCTGAGCTCCTTAGAGCCCCTGACCTTAAGTGTGGCCTCTAGGGTTTAGACACTGCTTTCTTTCCAGCACAGGTCCTTTGAGTCCCTGAGGATACTGTAGCTCAGCGCAGCGAGATCTTTCCCATCCACAGCCCCTGCCTGTGGCTATTTAGGACTAAGGGCTTAGGGCAGCCTCCAGGAAGGAAGGAGACTGAAAGGGCCAGGTCCTGGAGGGGCTGGAGTTTAAAAAAACAAAAAAACAAAAACCAACCCTCAGGTCTCCCCTGGTTAGAGCCTCACTTAGGGAGGCAGAGCCACTCCCTGCAATCACTGGGAATGTGCTAAAAAGCAGGGCCAGGTGCGCTTGCTAATCGTTAGGTACCTTCCTCACACATATCTTTTTCCCAGCCAGTTTTGAAAATAGATGGGCTGAGCAAAACCAGGCTTTTCAGACAAGCCCTTGGGGACATTTTCTGGGGCTTCAAAGCCTCCCAGAGGTAATTGTGAAAGTAGACAGAGGCTGTGCCCACATGCAGATCCAGGCTGCCAGCACAGGCCCAAGGCTAGCAGACAACCAACCACCCTGCCCAGAGTGAAACCCAGAAGCGATCTGCTTGGTGCAGTCAGCAAATAAGACGTGCCAACATCTTTTACTCAAAGACTGGAAATCACAGTTCTTGGGGGGGGGGCGGGGGGGGGCTAAATCAAATCGCAATAATTGTATTATTTCAGTGTTCTACAAGGTAGAATGTGTACCTTTCCAGACCTGGATATTTATAGTTATGGATGACCAAGATCAAGACGGCAGCTGTGTTTCCTCAAGCCACGGGCAAACCCTCATCTTTCAAGTTCTTTTTGAAAGTTTTGTACAAGCTCTACCCTTGTCTTTGTTTGCTAAACCAGGAAAATCACATCAGGCTGAGCTGGGCAAGATTCTTAAGTCGCCTAACTCCAAGAAGTAGCAACCAGTCCCTGCCCACGGCTGACAAGGCCGACCGACGCCCTTGCTGCTTCTCACAGCATCATGGTCCCAGGCTTTCTGCTCCCTGCACACACAGGAAGCGAACTCACGGCAAACACCGATGATTTTCCACTGTGTGACTTGGTCACTGAGGATCCTGCATCTCTCAGCTTCTGGGGCCCCACCCAGCCTGCCAGGGTGAGGCCTTCGTGGGCCCTGCCTCAGCCACTAGGATTTAGGAGTCGCTTTCTTTCTTACCCAAGTCCAACTTGGAATTCAGTTTTTGGTTTTGTTCTTGTTTTCCCCCACAGGTTCCTAAATCCTTTTGTGGAGGTCAGCAGGGGCGCCTCGGGCTAAAGACGGAAGCCGGTACTGGCTGAAGCTGCGAAGGGAGCCTGTATACGCTCTAAAGAGAGCCACAGAGGCAGGAGGTTCACGCCCAATCCGGCATGTGCCCCCAATGTCATCATGTTCTTGGCTTGATAGAATGCGTTTTCCGGTTCTTAAAATGTAATATATCCCATCATTTTGCATTTATTCCCTTCATAGAAACATATCAACATAGTAAGGGAAAGCAAACACTCTTGCATGTCGAGAGGAGCAGGACAGTGGCATATGCTAGGAGTGTCCGACAGTACGGATTTGGCGCCCTGTGGAGTTGCTGGGCTGTCTATTAGGGATCCCTGAGAGAGAGAGCATTTGTTCAGAATGCATCCGCATTCTTTCTCTTGCAAAAGAAAAGAGCTGCATACCTCACTGGACAGCCACTCCTTAGCAGCTGGAATGTTCCAGAAGGGTTTTTCATTGGGAGTCTCCTACAGGCAAGCCCAGGTATTTTCTTTCCTGACCCAAACAGAAGGAGGGCGGGGGTGGGTGTGGGTGGGGGAGTGGGCTGCTGAGTCATCCAGGTGGAACCAATCGCCCCCGGGGCCCTGACCAATCTCCCACCTGCTTGGTCCTTGGGTGAGTCATCGACTTCTCAGGTTCTACTCCTTCACCTGAGCTCCTGTAGATCTCGGACTCTGGGGTGATTGGCTATGTCTTCCATCTAGGCTGCCCCATTCTGTGATCTGGGTGGAAAGGAGGGAAACTATGCTAAACCCTTCCTTCCTGGATTAAGACTTCAGCTCCTG
Organism: Apodemus agrarius; assembly: GCA_964023405.1. Classification (NCBI taxonomy): domain Eukaryota; kingdom Metazoa; phylum Chordata; class Mammalia; order Rodentia; family Muridae; genus Apodemus; species Apodemus agrarius. The sequence continues at coordinate 44,454,860 of OZ030027.1, forward strand.
AGGCTACGGGGAAGTGAGGACCATGGTGTAGGGATTTGACAAAGGCTGCCTCACCTAGCTAGGCCACTCTGCACATCCCAATGCTATGGTAGAGGGTAGTCCGGGCCATGTCTGAAGAATAACGTGGACCAATCACTATGGCACCAAGAGTATAAGGCTGCGAGGACAGGTGACTTCATTACCTCAAACCAGAGGCTGCAGGAAGCCATAGCCAGCCCTCGGCAGACTCTGAGGGGATAGCTCCGTCTGCTCTTAGTGCATCCTTGGCCCTTGGGAAGCAGGGCAGTGCTGACCCGTCGTCACAGACATGTGTCTGTGGCAAGTGGGAGACACGGACCCTGCAGTAGCTGAGCCACAGTCATGGGTCCTGTTGTGAAGGCCTGCGTGTGGTTGGGAAAAATCAGATTTACTTTAAGCAACAGTTTTATATTTCTCAACAGAAGAGTCAGGTTTGCTGAAATGGAAAAAGAAAAGAACAGATCTATCATCTGTCTCTCTATCATCTATCTACCTATCTATCTATCTATCTATCTATCATCTATTTATCTATCATCTTTCATCTATCTATCATTTATCAACCTATATATTATCTATCATCTATCTACTAATCATTATCATCTATCATCTAAATCATCTATCATCTATCTATCTACCTATCTATCTACTTATCTATCATCTATTTATCATCCACCATCTCATCTATCTCTCATCTATCAACCTAATCTATCATCTATCTACCTACCAATCATTATCATCTATCACCTAAATCATCTATCTATTATCTATTTATCATCTATCTAACTGTTCATTATGTGTATACCTGTGAGTGTGTGGGTTTATGTGTATATGTTACTATATGGAGATCATATGTCAGTCTTCATTCTCACTCCTCAAGATCTGTCTGCTTAATTCTTTTTAGACAGCGTCTCTCACTGGGACCTAGAACTTACTGATGAGGCTACACTAGCTGGCCAGCGAACCCCAGGATTCACCCGTCTCTGCCTCCTCAGATTACAGGTGCGTGCCTCCATGCCCACCTTATATGCAGGTGCTGGGATTTAGTTCAGGTGTTCGTGACTATATAGTAAGGACTTTACCAATCGAGTCCTCTCCAAGCCCCAGAAATAAGAGGATTGTAACGGCAATTCTCTGTGTGCAAATAGAGACATTGAGGTAATCAAGCTTCACCAAACTCGAAACTTACTAGGTGTCCGTGACTTAGTGGTGGATGGTCACTTAAAGGATGCGTGCTCTGCCATGAGTTTCTCTGGACTGTTGTTGTTCTCAGGATGGGCAAAGTGAAATGCCCAGAACCTCTTTTGTGAGAATCCAGAACCCCTGTTGCATCTCAGGTCCCCCAAGCAGCGGATTGGAAGGGAAAGCCTCGCTAGGAAGTGAACGCAGTGTGATTGGCTCATAGTGCCCGGGTCTGTCCACCTGCTGCACTCCTGCCCAAGTCATGGCAGCCCAGAGCCTTCTCCTTCCCAGGACCCCAGTGCGCCAGAGTCCTGACCCACGGCTGCTGTGAGCGGACCTAACGGAGAGACTAGAGAAGGTACTAATCCGGTGTGTTGATGTCCTTGTAATAAGAAAAAGACAGAAGAGGGAACGTGGTATGGCTGAGGACAAGGGACACAAGAAAGCCATGAAATCGCCTGGGGGAAAATGAGAGTGCTGTCTGTGTGCCAAGACGACACCTTCACCAACAAGTTTCAGGTCACTCGTAGCTCATCTTTACAGACCAGGTGGCTTGGATGCCATGCAGTGACTCCACGCGGTTCCTGGACTCCAGGCTGCAGCGGATCTTTGTGAGTGCTGCCTCCCAGGCCACGCCCCACACCCAGTTCTGTCTTCCTGTGGTGGAGAGGGATAGGAGCTCCCTGGAGCCTTTTGTAAAAGGGCCAATCTCGTCCACCAGGGCTCCACCCCGTGACCCAACACAGTGCTTTCCCGAAGTCCCAGGTCCCTATACCATCTCTCCTGGAGCAAAGATTTCAGCAGACCAGCTTGGGGGGGGGCACAAATGTCAGGCACATAAGGGCTGAGGAACAGGGGGACCCTTGAGGAGGGATCTGAACCTCCCACCTTCAAGTCTATAAGTCCTATGGTTCAGCTTCTGGGGATAAAGGGTCTTCTCCATCTGTGCACAGTAGGGTTGGGTGATGTGCATTGTATTCCGTGCTTACAAAGACACACACATACAGACACACATAATTTTCTATCTTTATCTACCTATCATGGATCTATCTATCTATCTATCTATCTATCTATCTATCTATCTATTTATCATCTTACCTTTCTCTCCTGTATTATCTATCTACTGTCTGTCTGTCTGTCTATCTATCTAGATTATATCATCTTACCTTTCCCTCATCTATAATCTACATATATATTGCGTGTATATATCTACCAACCTCCCTATCTTTATATATCAATTTCTTTTTTTGTTTGTTTTTTTTCGAGACAGGGTTTCTCTGTGTAGCCCTGGCAGTCTTGGAACTCACTTTGTAGACCAGACTGGCCTCGAACTCAGAAATCCGCCTGCCTCTGCCTCCCAAGTGCTGGGATTAAAGGCGTGCGCCACCAACGCCCGGTATCAATGTTTTTTTGTTTGTTTGTTTGTTTGTTTTGTTTTGTTTTTTTATTGTAGCTTTGGGGATCAAACACAGGCATGGCAGGCAATCTTTGTACCCTTCCCTATCCTTAAAATTACCATTTTAACGTCTACCAGACCTCAAAAGCTGCAGGTAGCTCATGCCTTTCCCTTCCGTGCCCATCTCTCGGCAGTCAGTCGACGTATGCACGGTCCTGTGCTTTTGTGTGTCGGAAGCGGAGGGCGCAGTGGTGAGGAGGGGGCTGGGATGCATGGGCTCAGCTTCCAGTTGTCCTCACTAGAGACCTTGGCCCAGCTGTCTGTGTGCCTGCGTGTGAAGGGTCTATCTTTGCTGTGTGTTACAGTCCAGGGCATGAGAACGGAAGGATGGTCCTTCTGGGGCGAAGCCAAGCAGGTACCCGTCTAAGTCTAAGGGAGAGAGTGTCTCAGCTGCCCTGTCCCTGATCTACTCTGTCTGGGCATCCTGAGTCTGCCAGGGCTGGACTTGACTAGCTGTGATAGAGCCAGGACACAGCAGCTCAGGCCTGGAAGAGGCTCAAGGAGAGAGATCTGCGAGGCAGGCTAGATTGAAAGCGGGGAGGGTGCTGTTGAGAAGGCCCTCTGGAGACGGAGGAGATGCCAGTCCATTCCCTGACAGGAATCTCTTCTGTCCCTTGGTGGCTGTCTCCAGTCAGCTGTACTACAGGAAGCTGTGTCCCTCAACGTAAAGTTCCTCTGTCGGGGCTCTGTGTACCTTTGAGGAGGTGGCGGCTGTACGTTCAGTTTCTCCATTCCTTCTGGGTACGGCTGTCCTTCCTGGTGAGGATATCAATCGGGATAGCTAGCCGTCTTTTTATGACGCTCCTCTCTCACCTGTTCCCCGACTGGAAGGCGTGGCAACAGCCATGCCTGTCTGGCCACTTTTAAGGAGGGCTCCTTTTATGTGAATAGCCAAGCACCGGGGCAGCCTAAATGGGCCATCCCTCCTACTGCGGGCGAATCTTGGCTGGAGGGAATAAGCTGAACAGCTGGACGCCTCCAGATGTTAGGGGTTACAGCATCCTTAAACAAAGGGAGGCATCTACAGTGCCAGCCTGTGAGCCCTGAGCCAGGGCGGAGGCGTGTCCCCAGTGCCAGCTACCCTGTCCGGTCCTGCCTGTGGCGTAGAATCGTGGCATGAGGACAAGAAGGTGTGTGTATGCTTGCGGTCGCTCACTCAAGTCAGGGACAGCCAGGGTGCCACAGAGAGGTGAAGCGGCTCTGAGATGTCACACTGGGATATTCTGACTTCAGCATGTGGGTTGGGGCAGATGTCAAGACCTGGGAAAGCAACCGCAGTTGCAAAGGCAGCTTCCATAAGGATCAATTGGTTCTCCAGATGGAGGCAGTCCTGTCAGGTGGCCAGGATGGGTGTGGCTCTCATTCCGCTTAGTCTACAGAGACTTCTCTATCTACAGGTCCTGCCGCACTGTTTCCAGGAAACCTCGGATCCAATAGAATACCTCCCTGCTCTAACGAGCTCAGGGGTGACCCTGTGGGCATACAGTGGCCAGGATTCCGCATCAGGAGCCTGGTTCTTATCTCCCATTTTTCTGGGGGTAATGTTGGTATGGGGAGTATCTGGATTCACACCAGACACAGAATTCTGGTCACTCCCACAGGACACAGCTGGAGAACAGCCGGCTTATCTCCTTATCAGGGAAGAGAGGAATTTGCTGGCTAGCCTGTTTGCACATCTGTCTGGCCTGTTGCCTTGCTGGACTCTGATGTTACTCAGGCACGTGATTGAAATTGTCACCCATGTTTTTATGAAACACAGATACCCTGAATCTGACGAGATCCTCATGGGCCTTGCCTGGTCAGTGTCCTGGTTCTGACCCTGCCCTGTTGGAAGATCTCAGGGACAAGTAAAGTTTTTTTTGCCTGAAGTAGAAAGATGGAAGATAAATAGAGAATATATGAGGAATACAGGGGAGAAGGGAGTGGGAGGGAGGAAGTCGGGGTGGGGGTGGGGGGGAGAGAGAGAGAAGAAGGAGGAGGAGAAGGAGGAGGAGGAAGAGGAGGAGGAGGAGGGGGGAGGGGGAGGGGGAAGGGAAGAGGAGACAAAGGAAACCTGAAGGCACCTGTGCACAGGAATTGCACCAATTGTAAAACTTCTTTTAAAAAGTTTTTATGATATACTGGCATTTTTGATAACTTAAAAATAACTTTAAAAGTAGGTCTTATAAAGGATCTGGAGCCACAGGGTTAATAACACGTGGATCTGATATGCTAAGAGATCCAGTTGTCCCTTAGGAAGCCCCCACCCCCACCCCGCTCCTCCTCATCTGCCAACGAATGTGTGAAGATGAGCAGCGAGAAGACCCCTTACTCTGCTTCGTGACGGGTTACGTCAGTGGAAACGCACACCCCGTTGGAGAGAGCTGGTGTCCTCTGAATGTCTGCTCTGCTTGGTTTGGGGACAGGAAAACAGGGAGCGGTTTATAGGATACATCCCATAATATCCAAAGTGAACATTGCCAGACCCCGTGTGCTGTCCAGTCTGTCCAGGAACGGTTCCTTGCTGAGAGCAAGGTCAGACTGTCTAGGTGAGGGAGTCTGTCCCTCCAGGCATACAGGAGAAGGGGCGCTAAGGGAGACCCAATAAACTCTCTCCATGATGATATCACATGTCCCACCGATGAGTGAGCACATGGATTGCAGACACGATGAGGCAAAATGAAAATATGAAACTGAGATGGGCCACCCTGCAGGCTCCAGCGGGGGGAGTGCGGTTGAAGGTGCAACAGTTACATGGGGCTGCAGCTATATTTAAAAACAACATATTCAGAGGAAACAAAGCAACATGCCAACATGCAGAAGATCCAGTTGTGAGGCACCCCTGGCTGTCCTGGAACTCACTCTGTGGACCAGGCTGGCCTCAAACTCAGAAATCCACTTGCCTCTGCCTTCCAAGTGCTGGGATCAAAGGCTTGCACCACCACAGCCCGGCTGGGAGTTTTTTGATAGACTGGTCTTCCCCCAACTCCCCACATTGTATTGTTAAAGGTTGTGTTTTAAAATCTGCCAGTTGAGGGGTTTGGTGGAGCACACCTTTAATCCCAGCACTTGAGAGGCAAAAACAAGTGGATCTCTGTGACGTCTGGGGCTAGCCTGGTCTACAGAGCTAATCCCAGGCTACACAATGAGATACTGTCTCAAACAAACAAAATCTGTCTGTAAAGTGGGATCTCCCACGGGCCCCTGGTGCTCAGATGCCAGGCATCTGGTGGGGCCTCCACACATCCTGCATCTTCTGCAATTCAGAGTGACCATCAAGAAGAACCAGAGGAATCTTTCTCATAAGCCTTGCGTTTTTCTGGGTCACCTGTGGCTTTCCTGAGATGAGCATACTCCGGTTCCTCCTTAGCAGTTCAAGCAGAAGAAGCATGGTCCACTTGAGCTGGGCCTCAAGCCATGAGCAAAGCAAGTCCATGATGATCTATGAGGCCCAGGACAGGAAACTATAACTGATGCTGTATCCATCTGTGGAGTTCTGCTGTTGGTTCTGAGCAAGGCGCAGATCCTGTAGTCGGGCAAACACAAGCTTTGGTGTTAAAAATGCAAATCAAACCCACCCTGAGATTTCACCTCACACCAGTCAGAATGGCTAAGATTAAAAACTCAGGAGACAGCAGGTATTGGCAAGGATGTGGAGAAAGAGGAACACTCCTCCACTGATGGTGGGAATGCAAGCTGGTACAACCACTCTGGAAATCAGTCTGGCGGTTCCTCAGAAAACTGGGCATGACACTTCCAGAGGACCCTGCTATATCACTCCTGGGCATATACCCAGAGGATTCCCTGGCATGTAATAAGGATACATGTTCCACTATGTTCATAGCAGCTCTATTTATAATAGCCAGAGCCCAGATGTCCCTCAACAGAGGAATGGATACAAAAAATATGGTATATATACACTATGGAATACTAGTCAGCCATTAGAAACAATGAATTCATGAAGTTCTTAGAGAAATGGATGGAGCTGGAGAACATCATCCTAAGTAAGGTAACCCAGTCTCAAAAGAACACTCATGGTATGCACTCACTGATAAGTGGATATTAGCCTAGAATCTTGGAACACCCAAGACACAATCCACTTATCAAATGATGTCCAAGAAGGAAGGAGTGGCCCCTGGTTCTGGAAAGGTTCAGTGCAGCAGTGTAGGGGAATACCAGAACAGGGAAGTGGGAAGGGGTGGATGGGGGAACAGGGAGGGGGGAAGAGGGCTTATGGGACTTTCGGGGAGCAGGGAGCCAGGAAAGGGGAAATCAATTGAAATGTAAATAAAGAATATATGGAATTAAAAAAAAAAAAAGCCCAGCAGAACATGAACACATTGTCCCACGCGTATTGCCAACAGTGTATCTTTGACACCATAACATGCCTGTGTCTGTTTCCGAGTGCTCTGATGTTCTAGGGACTTGAGCCTGTACCCTGTTGATATATATAGCTCACCTGCATAGCAGACACCACCCAAACTGGAGTTCTAAATTAGAAGGGAATGGGGTAGGCAAATGGAGAAAAAAAAAGTCGCTAAGAAGAATGAGGTTTGAGTCTGTGAAATCCTTTCGCCCCTGTTCTGTTCATTTCTTCCTCGGAAACTTCGGGATAAAAGAGAAATAAAACAGGAATGAAAATCTTACAAAAGTGTAAAGAAAGAAATCCTGGGTAGCACATTCTCCTACTAAAGCTGGTCTTATTTCTGTAAGAATTCTCATGTGTCACAGGGAGTGGACAGCCCCAAACACACCGGTACCTTTTGTCTGTGTCATGGATGCATTCATTGGTCTACACGCAGCAAGAGACCCAGGGAAAGGCCACAGTGGCTTTGGCACTGTGCTTTGCCACCGCTGGTAGTTCCCCTGTGTGCCCTCTTCTGGACCTGGTCCTCACTGAGACAGTCTCTCCTGCAATCAGTCTCTACTGGGGTCAGGGGGCTTTCTAAACCCAAATCTAGTTATGGCCTCCTGCTTCTGAGAGGCTGAGTATAGAGAGGGACAGCTGCCAAATTCAGGTGAGAAGGGAGCTCAGTCCCATACTCTGAGCCTCCCCTAGAAACCAGCCTGTCCGATATACACCCCAGCCTTCTCACTGTGGCTTTCGGGAAGCTGGGTGTCATCTCCAGTGACATTCAGGGACATAAAGAACAGGAGACCAACCTGAGGCAGTGACGTGCTCCCTGTCCATCCTCAGAGGGCAGCCTAACTGACGTTTCCATCTCTTTGTGTGCAGTCTCTGCCCAACACAGTGACCACTGTGTCCCTTGCAGGGCAGGCTCTGGCGGAATAATTATTGCCCACTCTTTGTGGTTGTGTATTTCTACTCGCCAAGATCCTTCAAGGTCCTACCTTTGTGGATATGTCTGAGCACTGTGCTCATAGGAGGCATTGCATGCCCGATAAAGTCTTTTATGTTAGGACCACACCTCTTCACTGCTGACAGATGGTAAAGGACTGCCCTCTAAGGTGGCACGCAGCTGATCTGCTGGGGCAGCCATGTTTTCCGTTAAGTCCCATGCGTTTAATGCAAGGGCTCCAGAGCTTCTGACAGCTACCCTGCGCTGTGTCTGAAGCTTATGCTCTGTCCTGGAATGGAGAGAGTGCAGACACACCCCTCAGAGGACCCTCACATCCAATCAGCACATGTGGCACAGCCTATCTTCTTCTTCTTCTTCTTCTTCTTCTTCTTCTTCTTCTTCTTCTTCTTCTTCTTCTTCTTCTTTTCTTCTTCTTCTTCTTCCTCCTCTTCCTCTTCCTCCTTCTCTTCTTTTTCTCCCCCCCTTTTGAGACAGGTCTCTGTACAGAGCCCTGACTGTCCTATCTATAGATCAGGCTGGCCTTGAACTCACAGAGATCCTCCTACCTCTGCCTTAAGTGCTTCGACTGAAGACTTCACCACCATGCCTGGCCTAAGCCGATTTTCTTAAATGATACAATACAATTCATTCAAGAGAGGTGGGTACTTTTCCTAACATCACAATTAAGTTCCTTACAAACTATTACAACATGTTTAATTTCTATATTAGTGTGGCTTTCTTTTTTTTTTATAAGATTTTATTTTAATTCAAATAAACCAGAACTTATAAAAAGTTTCTAAAGAGCCTGTGCTCTATGCCTCAGCTGACTGGCTTACGCCCTTGGCCAGGGTGCTCTCCCGTCAGCCAGTGCACCCAGGGCGCCTGTGAGTCTCCATATCACAGCCACACTGCCCAGAGGGCTCCCACTCTTTCCAGGAGTAGATATGTCTGTCTGAAAGAAAATTACTCTAAAGTATGTGAACCGAAGCTCTTAGGAAAAAAAGCCACGCCTATGTTAAACATTCTACAAGGCTGATTGACTGATTAGAACGTCAGTGACCGTGGAGAGATGGAATGTTACAGGCCGGGAGACAAACGAGCTTGAGTTATCTTAGGTCCCTCCAAATAGCTGTTTATTGCTCAGCTCTGTATGTGGCCTAACATCTTCCTGGCTGTTAGGTAAATCCCTTTGGAATGTACAAACAGACCCCTTAGATTTCATCAACTCCAAAGCTAAGGATCCTATTGGATGGTGTCTAAGGTTATTGTAGAGATGTTCTTGCTTTGCTCTAAACCAGCTACTGGTATAATACCCACCAAAATACTTTAAAAGAGCCTTGGTTGATGACTTTCTTTGTTCGGCTGATAGGTAGATGGCAGAAAACCGTTACCACGTTAGAACATGGTATTTGGGCAATCCAAACCCGTGTTCCGGGGTGGGGGGTAATAGTCATTCCTGTCTGACTACAGAATGGACGGTCCCTTACTCCCTTTGAGGTGAGAGCAGTGAATTCTGCCAGAGGAATCTAAGTGATTTGCTGTAAAGGAATGTGCGGGCGATCCTCTCCTGTGACCTCTGCCAGCGGCCATCTATAAAGGCTTCCCAGGGCACACCCCATCACGGGCGTCAGACTTCCACCTCTGTGTCACAGTGCTCCCTGTGAACACAGACTGTCTACTCATCCTGACCCTGTAGTGTGTCACTTGGAGAACTCCCCTCCCTGGGGGAAGCACCCTGTTGATCCAGAGAGGCCCGGTCTTATGCCCAATGTTAAAGGAAGCTTGCTTGCTCGTTTAGGTAGGGGAAGCTGTCCTTGTTCTCCTCAAGCCAGTGGCTCTTCCGGTGACAGGATGTGGATCAAAAGGCCTGGAGGATGCTGTGGGAGTCTCCTACCCTGAGTTCAGCCACCCCAACCCACCTCAGAACAAATGAAAGCAGGAGGCATGGAATGAGTTTCTGACCTCTGGAAAATCAAATCATAGGTCGAACCTCCCAGTCAGATAAGCAGTGACCAGGCTTGAGAGAACATCATCTTAGTGTGGCCAGCTTCTAGGCAGTGGCTTCAGAGACGTCCAGGGGTTTCTCTGGCAATCTGAATACTTCCTTGCAAATCACAATCCTGCCCAGAGCCCCAAAGTTGCCTTTATCAAGGACCCTCACTCTGGAGCCTCAGCCTCTACCACACACCAGGCTCTGACCCTCAGGATGCCCAGGTCTGCAGTAGGCATCTTGTTGTCATTTTCCAACCAAGGTCCCCACCCACTTCTCTGCAGTGAGGGTTCCTGGCCAGCACTGCTCAGTTGCCTCCTTTGTGTTCCTGTTCTCTGAATGAAGGTTTCCTGCTCTGCTTTAACAGCCTCCCTGGAGAACACACACACACACACACACACACACACGCACGCACGCACGCACGCACGCACGCACGCACGCACACACCACTGTGAGGGTTGAGAGCAGACAAAGCACAGATTTTTCTCTGCAGCTCACTTGCATGGTCAGACAGGCCCACATCTTCCTGGCTACAGTGCAGAAATTTTGGTGGCATGTTGGCACCTGAGTGGTTTGCAAATCGAGGCAGATTTGCTGTGGACGATGAACATCATTAATGATACTGAGCATACTGGCTGGCTTTGTGTCAACCTGACAGGAGCTGGAGTTATCACAGAGAAAGGAGCTTCAGTTGGGGAAGTGCCTCCATGAGATCCAGCTGTGGGGCATTTTCTCAATTAGTGATCAAGGGGGGAGGGCCCCTTGTGGGTGGTGCCATCCCTGGGCTGGTATTCTTGGGTTCTATAAGAGAGCAAGCTGAGCAAGCCAGGGGAAGCAAGCCAGTAAGGAACATCCCTCCATGGCCTCTGCATCAGCTCCTGCTTCCTGACCTGCTTGAGTTCCAGTCCTGATTTCCTTTAGTGATAAACAGAAATGTGGGAAGTGTAAGCTGAATAAACCCTTTCCTCCCCAACTTGCTTCTTGGTCATGATGTTTGTGCAGGAATAGAAACCCTGACTAAGACACTGAGTAATCCCCAGCCATCCCAGTCCTTCCTATGCTTTCCCGTGTCAGCAATCAGCAGCACAGCTGAGCTGTTAGGGCAGCACATGTCCCCAAGAAGGATAAGAGAGATGCATCCATTTCACGGGGTACCCTTGAGACCCCCAGTCCCCCACTTGCAGATCTCCAGAGAGAGAGAGAGAGAGGATGTCCAGCAAGAGCGTGGACATTGTAGTGAGGTTCATGCCACCTTTAGAAGAACCAGGGCTGGGGATGCAGCCTCAGGTGTGGGCGGAGCCCAGACAGCGTCACCAGTGCTCAGACATGTCCCAGTAGCCTCACGGGTGAAGTTTCTGCCAAACCACTGCGTCTCATAACCTCGGGAACAATGGGGCAAAGAATGAGAGCATTTTAGCAACACACCCAGGGGTATGTACTATTAGAAGTATATAGCTATCTTTTATTTTTCAGGGCCTCAAAGCTGAGATTACCTTGAATCTCTGGACTCAAGACTTTTGAATGATGTTGGAGCTGAGGCTGAAGGTGGACTGAATGTACCTTCTGCAGCCGTAAGCCTTTGGGGACCCCAGAGAGAACGCCATGGTTTGAATCTGGAGTGTCCCTCACAGGCTCACATTGTAAACATGTGATCCCCTGCTGCTGCCAGTAGTGTTTGGGTAGGCTGAAAACTTTTGGCGTTCGGTCCTGGCTTGGGGAAGTTGGGTCACTGGAGGGTGGGTGGTCCTTTGGAGTACATGGTTTGGACACATCCCATCTTGCTCTTGGCTTCCTGGCCTGCTGTGATAGGCACTGAACCGTCCAGTCATGCCTTCTCGTAAGTGATGGACTGAGCCCCCCGAGGCTGTGAGCCAAAACATGTCTTTTACAAGAAAACTCTGCTCATCCTGGTTTTTCATTTTCCCTTAAATGCCAATAGAAATACAAGGGAGACGGACGCCCTGGCCCAGAGATTGCTCCCTTGGCCCCTTGGAAATGTTTGTACTCTGGGGTGGTTTGCAAAGAAAACCCCTTGCTCTCTTTTGCTTCAAAACTCCCAAAGTATTCGTCTTCTCTCTCCTTCCCACTCCCCTTTTCCCCCTCTCTCCCTCCTCCATGCTCAAGGGAAGCTGATTTCTTTGTTCTAAACCTTAATCCATTTTGAAGTGTCTTCACCCTTCACCCCCCGAATACAGCTTCTCGATACAAGAATATCCAGCCCAAGTGTGATTCTTCCTGTAACAGTATTTTCAGCCAGTCTTCCTGTCTCCTTATTTTCAAGGCTTCTGTCAAGTGTGAAGGGGAAGGTACCCCCATAAAAAGGCACCCCCTTCTCCCCTCTAGAACAATATGTAATGGGTCCAGAAAGCCACCTTGTGACCGCAGCACTGAGCTGAAAAACCTACCATTCATACAAATGGTTGGATCAAAGACAGAACTTCCTTTACGAACATGAAAATACATTATAAATTTTCCTACTCAGTTCACCTGTGTTGAATCCTGGGCGTAGACTTTACTTTCAAGATGCCTTTCCTGCCTCAGGAAAATGTCCTCATGTCCCATGTTGGGAAGGAAGAGACAAGACAGTGACTGAGGAGGAAGGAAACGTGGTTCTTTTATTTGGAACTATACCAGCACGGTGTAGGTGTTTGTTCATACAACTGCAATATGGAGTTAAATGCAAATCTGCCCCCCCTCCCCCCACAACAGGATGCCATGTTTCTAAGATGTCTCTGGGGAGGAGCGTCTTATTAGAGACTGAGCCCCACAAATCAGGCAGTGTGTGGTGGGGAAACAAAGCTGTGGCTGGAATCATGCAGTGAAAATGGCTGGAGGGAATGTCCTCCCAGATGACCCTCAACCCCAGTGAGGGCGACTGAAAAACTTAAGATAGCAGGTTGGTACCACCCTCCGCCTGTATCACGCAGCACGGGATACCATGTCACGTGGCATGGGACCGTCGAATCACATGACACAGGCTACCACGCCACAGGGCACCTTCTGGGGCCCTAGGCTTGTCCTGAAACGCTGGCATCACACCATGGTCATGACCTTCAGCGCTGCTGGCTGGAACCTTCGGATCTTCTTCTTCAGGGCCTTGGAGGCCTTGATGCGACACAGTTTGGGCACAGGGGGCAGGGGCGGCCTGGTGCTTCCCGGAGCCCGTGAGGGCTGCTGGGGGAGCGGCCGAGGCCAGGCCCACGCCCCTTGCCCAGCCTCTGCGCTGCCCATCGCCGGGCCGCAGCGGCCGCTCTGGACACCGCCTTCTGAATCGTTGCTGCTCGACTCGTCCCCGAAGCGGTTGGCAGTGTGGTCGCTCGCCTCCTCGTCCTCGCTGGTTTCGGCAATGGTGGAGTGGAACAGCGAGGCGCACTCTGCGGAGTGCTCGGAGGGGTCTGACTCACTCCTCGCACAAGCATTCTGACGGGCGAGGGTGGGCCTGCTCTGGGCCCCGGGACCACCTCCTCTCTTGGCTGGGGACCTAGGGAACCCCAAGCTGGCCCCGGGTCGGCTGACTGAACGGGCTTTGGCTGAGATCTCCATAGTGGACTGCCACCTGCGCTGCTTCCGCCTGGCTGCTGAGCCGAGGAGAGTTGTCTCCGTAGGGATGAGAGCTTGGGATGATGCTGGGTAACTTTCTCTCTGGGACACCACTAGGGGAACGAGGAAGGGCACAGGGTAGAGGGTGGACTCAGAGCAGGAGCGTCCAGGAGGCTCTCTGGCCAGCGTGGGCCTCCTGATGAGACCTCCCTGTTGGGGCCTGGTGGAGGGGTCCTGCTCTGCGGGCAACACCGCATGCATGCTCCTCTGTCTCTCGGGTTGTGGTGGGACCTGCTTCCCCAGCCTTGGAACTTTCTCACTAACTCTTCTTCTGACCTTCACGGCCTTGTTTTGGGGAGAGCCCATCCTCACCCTCACCGGGGAGGTTTCGCCAGTGGTACAGGTAAAGGCAAAGGGCCTCGGGGCCAGAGGCGGGCTCTCAGGGCCCAACATCCTGGATGGTGACAGGACTGGTCCTTGGCCACAGTCATTAAGAGGCTGCTGGGCCTGGGAGCAGGGAGAGGAACCAAGAGCATTGTCTCCATGGACACAGGGATTCCAAGGTGTGGTTTCCTCCTTTAGGGGGCTGCGGAGAGGCTCAGTAGCCACGAGGGACACAGGCCCCTGTTGCTTGAGGCTGTCTCTGGCAGCAGCCCGACTCAGTCTCATTCCTCCCCCTTGAGCTCCACAGGCTGGCTTCTCGAGCTGACGGGTACTCTCCAACCTCTGGCCACGGGGCTTCTGTGAAAGAGCAGCTACGTTGCTTCCCTGCTCCTGCCCGGCATCTCTCAGGGGGAGCTCTCGGCCCCGCAGACCCAACAGCCTGTGGATGTAGGCTTCGGCTGAGCCTGGCTGGCGGACCGGCTCAGTCTGAGTCCTGTTCTCATCGACGGGGACCAGAGGAGGCTCCTGGGGAGGTGGGTAGATGTCAAAGCACGGGGTTTCCTTAGGCAAAGCAAAGAGAGGACTCTGCAGAGCCACCGCATGAAGGGGGCTGGGATACGGGTACACCTCCTGGCCTCCCCTGGCCACGAGATCGCGCTGGTACTTGGGGTCCAGTGGGTGGGCTGGGATCTCTATGCCCTGGCACAGGAGATGTGCAGATTCAGTACCAGCTCTCGGGAGCCCCGCGTCAGCCGGAAGGACTCTCTCGAGATCGCCTGGGAACGAGACCATGAGAAGTATGTCAGCCCAGACAGATGCCAAGTCCCTACGGCCCACAGACTGTGTGCAGGGACCCAGCTCTTGGGTAGGCAGGTGCCCGCTCTTCCAGCAGAGAGGTCAGGAGATGTCAGCTTGGGCAGCTAATGCACCAGCATCCACAGCCTGAGAGTGAAACTGGGGATTTCACCACAGACACACCCAAACCGGCACGGAGCCCAGGTGTGTGTGGGCGGAATGGAAGGGTTCGAGTGACATTTTTTTTTTTCTCCTGGAAAATCATGAAGGGCAAGAAGGGTGCTTATGGCTTGATCATCACTCTTAATGCACCACATTTAGATGTGGTGTGGATGTTTCTTCCCGGCTTCCAGATGGTCATTTAAAAATTACATTCCCCCCTCCCCCGCTCTATGTGGGGCTTAAGCTCTTCCCCACGGGGCTAGAGGTATTATTATCGGCTCTCCCTCTCCCTCTCTCACCTGTAGACACTGGTCTGGGCCGGAACACGCCCCTCAGCTGGCCTGTGCCCTCTGCAGCACGCAGGAGCCTGCCATCCTCTGTGGGCGGTGGTGGGCTCCACGCAGGGACAGTGGTCTCATCAGCAGAGCGGGGTCGCCAGTCCCCCATGCCAGACCTGGACTTAGAGGGCTGAAGCACAGGCAGCCAGCTGCCCACGGAGGGGGACAGGCGGTCACTGCAGACAGATGCACAGGAGGTGGACAGAGAGCAGGAGCCGGCGTCACTCAGCTCGTAGAAACCTGGGCAGGGCGGACGGAGTGGTTAGGGCATCCCTCCCGCTCCTTTCTCTCGCTTTGACTGCCACAGGGAGGGGTGAGGAGCAGGTGGGAATGCCTGTAGGACTGGACCCCCAAAAAAGAAAGTTCCAGATTCTTGCTGGGAACAACTGACCCATAGCTAGACTCAGAAGGGGACCTTTGGTTGTTTTGTGTACTGAAGTGACATTTCCTTCTTGGGAGTCCACAGCCCCAGGAATTACTAGGTACCTAGCCCATCCCAGGCTAGACTGGAAAAGCCAATACCAAGAGTACAGAGGGGTCCCCTAGACTACTCCAGGCCTGCTGTCACAACCGCCTTGGGACCACCGTAACAGAGACAGGGGTCCCTGTTTCCAGGTTTCACCCCACCTGGAGAATATTAAGAAGACAAAAGTGACCAATAGACAAAAGCCTGCAGAGACCACCACCAATGTCCTTCGGTAACCTCTGGGATGGGGGAGGGGATATCTTTGTGTGATTCGCTAACGAGTTATACTTATTTAAATGAAGTAGGTGGTCTGTAAAATACCAGTTCATGTGGTCCATGGCCATCCAGTAAAACCAGGCATCCATGGGGTGTTTAATAATATCAGAAAGAAGATTTTTTTCCCAACTTATATATTACACAGATATACTAGTAGTTTACATATGTATTATAAACTGAATTGCATGTAAAGTCTTTGGCTTATATTTTATTTATCCTCAATTTTGTTATCCTCAATTTTTTTTTTTTTTTTTTGGTTTTTCGAGACAGGGTTTCTCTGTGTAGCCCTGGCTTTCCTGGAGCTCACTCTGTAGACCAGGCTGGCCTCGAACTCAGAAATCCGCCTGCCTCTGCCTCCCAAGTGCTGGGATTACAGGCGTGCGCCACCACTGCCCGGCATATTTTATTTAAATATGTACTATATTTGTAGTTTTCTTTCAGCATGTTTAGTTAAAGCTTTTTCAGGGCTTCAGTCACATATACTTTCCCAGGCTGCCCAAGGGACCTTCCAACTGGGAGATCAGCTGAGGACACAGGCTGAAGCCGTCACTATGCCTAATGTCACGTCAGACAGTGTCCGTGAGGGGTGACAGTGAATGCTGTACCGCCTTCCCTAGGGTAGGATCCTGGCAGCCCGGCTCCCGGATGTGCAGTCCTCACACGCCATACCTGAGCTGGGCCTGCTGTCACTGTCCAAGGCCTCGCAGGAGGACCTGCTCACATCCAGCTGCAGCTCACTTATCTGCTGATCCAGCTGGTCCAAGTGCGTCTTCAGGCCGGCATCCTGTCTCCTTAGCCGTGACTAGGAGGAGGTAAAGAAGGAGGAAGAGTAGACCTGAGCTGAGAACAGAATCTATACCGAGGTCCGAGGTGAAACAGAGCCATCACAGGCACCGGGAAGACCCAAACTCCAAACTCACATCGAGCAAGCACGAACTGGCGTCTGCTGCTCGCTGGTGGGAAGCAGCTTCTTGGGTCTCATGGAACAAACTGTAAAGGCTTTGTCACCCTCTGCTGTGTGCCCGCAGGTACACACACACACACACACACACACACACACAGTGTAGTCCACACAAAGCAGGGGGAGTTCTGTGAACACATACATAAACTCATCAGTACTGAAGTGTTTGATAAAAACCTCTCTCTTTCTTTCAACCTTACACTTTCCCCATGTCTGAGTTCATCTGGATGTATCTTTTCTTCTTTAAATAACAAGTGAGTTTAAGTCAGACACAGGGTAACACACAGGGGGCGAGGCTTGCCTGTTGGGAGAGCATGACCGTTATTTTTGAGGTGGGTACTACATCAGAATCTCAGCGGTCTAGAAGATGCTGGCAGTAATGAGTTCCTGTCCACTTGTGATGGAAAGGAGAGGCCCAGGGTGAGGAGCGTGGGATGCTGGCCAGGCCTGGCACCACTGCCAATCTCAGCCGGCTCAGCCTGTGCCCCCAGGAGCTGACTCAGGATGAGGTCCGCCTCCATGTGCCCCCACAGGAAAGAAGATATTCTAAAGACACGGAGGGCACCGAGAGATTGGGATTTCCCCAGACTCTCATCTTGGGAGAAAGAAAATGAGCCAGGGGGCCGGCTGGAGCCAAAGCTTGTCTCCGGAGAAGAGATCCCCCCCTGTTAGGATTCTGCCTAAGCTCACCCCACAATTACCTGGCCAACAGCCAGGCATGCCCCTCCCCACAGTTCTGATGACCCACCTACCAGCTCCCAGGCACCTGAGACGACGCCACATTGAATCACACCTTGCTCCAGACTGGTCATCTCTTACTTCTTTTCACATCTATCTTTGTGTCAGGTACCCTAAGGATGAACTTGGGGGCCCCTGGACCTTTTTAGCGACCCTTCTTCTCAATGTGGACGCACTGAATGAATGTCCTTTCTCAGCTTTCCGGTACAATCTGCTGTGTGAATGGCCTATTGAGAGTGGATGGCTTCCCTTGGCTTTTTAGAGCTGATAGGTCCCGAGCTCTGACCCCCACGTCTACTAACACAGGGTCTGGAGGGGGAAGGATGTCTGAGAGCAACAGTATCTCCTAGAACCATTTGTGGCAAAGCTGGACAAAAGCTTCCCAGAACCGACACCTGGTCCAAAACCTTCTGTCGTCACAAACTCTTTCCCAGAATGACTTGGGGAGAGACCCCAGGTATCCCCTTCCCAGCCACTCAGAAACCGACAGACTCATCCAGGGGTTGACATGGATTTTCCCTGTAAAATCCTACCTTAGAGTCACAGGGCCCACAGGCATAAAGCGCCTCTCCAGTGAGCAACAGAGTATCTGTCTCCTCTCTCAGTCTGGGCGTCTCTTCTTCAAAGGTCCAGTTGGTTGCCTTGCACAAAGGCTGACCCCCGTGTGCACACCTAGACCAGATGCTCTGCAGGTAACACCTGTTCAGCCAGCCTCAGGAGCTAGTTTCTAGTTAATGGTTGAGGTCTCAAGATCCCAGGGTCCTTAGGGGCTTCGGGGGCTCCTCTGCTGGGCTGAGCTCACTAACAGGATTGGTGCCATTCTCCTTAAGACTCATTCTAACTCGGGCTCAAGTTTGCATCATTTTCCTTAGGCTGAGCTTGATGGGCAAAGCCACCGGTGACCAGGGCCGATCTCAAACAGCTGCAGAGCCAGACCACCCTGCAACGATTCCCAGAAGCAAGCCTATCCATGGTGTGCAAGCTTCATGCTGACTTCACAGAAGCTTTGGGGCACTTAGGTAAATCCCCCGGAGCTGGGTCAGGGGTCAGAGAAGCCAGGTGCAAGGGAGAACTGAATGAACATAGAGCCAGTGGGGGATGACACCCATTGTACCTGCAGATCCTGGGCTCCAGGACGGGCCTAGGACCTTGGGTTTCACCAGGTTGCCCTGATGGGAAAAGTCTGGTGACCACTACATGTCTGAGACCTGCCAATAATATGGTGCCACAAAAAGGGATCTGGCTGACTCTTTTAAAGGACTCACTCCATCCCATAAACATTGATCTGATTTATTTTTTATTTTTTTATTTTTTTTTAACCTTCCCCCATGGGCACTTCCATTTTTCCACCCCAGCAGAAAACCAAACCAACCGAACCAAAAACCAAACCAGAACTTGATGGCATTATTTGTAGGATTAAAGAGGTCAGGATGTAGAGATCGTATCTAAGAGACTTCCTCTCCTCGAAGGCTAACGTGAACAAAGGAAATGTGTTATGCACGAACTGCCCCTTCCCGGCCTCCTGCAAACTTCACATCACATCACCATCAGCGGTGAAGGGCCCTGCTCACAGGTCTAGCCCGCGGTGCCACTGACAGTGACCCTAGAGAAATCCGGCAGGTCCCTGCTCTTGATCGAATTCCTTTCTCATCTGCCTGCCATCTGCCCCTTATGAGTTCACAAAGCAAGCCAGGCGGTCCAAGGAAAATGCCATTCACCATTACGGAATCAGAGTGGCTTGCTCTTGGGGCAGCATTACAGAGGAGAGTGTGGCCAATGGAAGGAAGAGCTGCATGCTGTCACTTTCAGAACAAGTCGTGACCGGTCAACCCCTGCAGGATGATCCTGCTATCCGTCTGCATCCTGTCTTCGCCTGGATGTAGCAGACGCAAGATAGAATGTTTCAGCTTCTTGGCACAGTGCCATCCAGCGAGTGCTCCTACTTAAGCCCACTGAAAGGCCGCTTTCTGTGACAAGTTTCTGTGAAAACACTCACGGGGCATCCTACTGTTTCAAGGGCCACCTGCAGCCGGCTGCAGGTCAAGGGTCAAAATGGCATGGGATTTCATTAGCAGAGAAGTCTATAGGTTTTGGTTCTCAGCCATTAAGGGTCACCGGTTTATCTAACGAACCAAATTCCTCCAAGCAGCTGCTACTGAGTTCTCTTTGTGACTTTTGACACTGCAATTAGCAGGGTGTAGCCCATCTGATGGACACCCAAATCCCTAGAAATGCTAGACCCAGCCTCCCTTGACAATTCCTGCGGGCTAACTGCTGAGGACTGTAGGACTCTCTCCCTTCTTCACACCCGAAGGAGGGCTGGGGGGCCAGGTGAGCTGGCGGGAGGGCTGTGAGCTCTAGTTCCTGCTGCGGTTTAACTAGAATGTACTACAGCTCCTTCGCTGGTTTCTCTATTCAACAAGTAGCATTGCTCCCACACACCCCCACCCTTCCCCCACCCCCACCCCAACTCCGCATAAGAAAAATGGTGAAGTGCCAAAGCCACATAAAATTCAATTATTTTTTTCCCCCTCTTTTCCCGTGAACCAAGTTTCCAGACAAAGCCTGTGTGTTCCTCCTGGTCTCCTGGAGAGGAGGGGGAGTGTGTGTAAACAAAAAGTTTGTTTGATCTCTCCACAGGCTGCTGGTAATTGGAGTGTGAGGGCTCAAAGATTGGGTTTGTGTATTGCTGACCCGGGGAGTTAATCGTTAACTTTAAGGGAACGGGTCATGCTAGTAACTCATCAGTGCGCCTGCCTGGCTGAGGTCACGTGAGGCGGCGGCGTGGCGCCCCTCGAAAGACAGGCACCTGTTGTGATGCCTTGGTCCTGTGCAGAGTCCAGCCCACACCAGCCATGCCCCTCTCTGGGCAGCAGCTGGGTGTCTCACAGGCTGGGGGAGGCTGTCAGCTGGATTCCGCCCTCAGCCAGATATGGCTTACACTCAGGGAAGATTCCAGGTGTCCTGGGGAGAAGTGACTCAGACACTGGACTTCCTGGTTCTTTAGTCGCAAACCCAACACTATTTTGAGCTAAAGCTGATTTGGAACACAGCAGTTTCACCCTGAACTTTATCAAGAGGTGTTACTCTTAACAGGGCAGATCCAAATTTCACCGTGTGTGTGGGGAAACACTTAAGAGTGACGGACGCAATTCTATCATACTCCCTTTTGAAAACACTGCAGTACTGGGGCCGGCGGGGGTGGGGTGGGGGGGTGGGACCTTAAGCTTTTTCTAGAAACGGGTTGCAATTCTACTCCGGGAAGTGGGGGAGGGCAGTGGTCTACAGAGGAGGACTCTGATGGGCGCGGGTAGCTGAGAAAGCGCCACCAGTCCCCTCTTCCACGTTCCTCAGACCAGAGGACACTCGTGTTTTTTTTTTTTTTTTTTTTTAAGTGATCAGGTGACATGCAATCTTGGAGATGATCCTGAGCGGGCAAGACTCCTTAATGACCCAAGCGAACCCAGTACAGTGCCCTGCCCTCAAGTTCACGCTGTGTAGCCGGATGACCTGCTCCCGGGATGAGGTCAGGATGTGCGCAGACTCCTGCCAGGCGGGATGGAGTCCACGCATCCCCACCCCAACAGCACTGTGTCTAGCCAGACTTGCGCGCCGCCGCACCAAGGCTGAGTCCGCCGCAGAGGCGGTGCGCAGTCAAGCCCGACTCCCGCGCGCCGCTCTCCAGCTCGCACCCCGCAGCGCGCTCCCCACGCAGCCGCGCATCTGGCCTCTCCACTCGCACTTGCCACGCAGCTGCGCCCCGATCGCGCCCCAGCACGTCCCTTCGGCCGCTCGCGCCCCACTTGCTTCTTACCAGCTGCTCCCGTAGCGCGGCCAGCGCCGCCTCCAGCCGTAGCTCCTGGCCGCGGGGCCCTGGCCCGGGGTGCAGGCCCAGGGCTCCCCGCACGCGCGCTTGCTGCGTGGCTCGCAGCCCCTGAAGCTCCTGCAGCCCGGCCAGTGCGGCCCGTAGCCGCGCGCCCACCCTGCGGCGGTCCCAGCCCGCGGGCCCCTGGCCGCTCGGTGCCCACATCTCCCGGACGCTCAACCACCGCGCCGCGCGTCCCCGCTGCGTCTCCCCGCCCCCGGCCGCAGGTCGCCTAGGTGGGGTGGGACCTATCGCTGGCCGCGGAGGGCGGTGTCTGCGACGCCCGAGGTCACAGCGGCCGCCCCCTGCCCGCCCCGTCGACCGGCCGCGCCCTCGCCCAACCCCTGCGCCCCTGGGACCTATGAGCTCATCAGGGAAGGCCAAAAGCCCCTCCGCAGAGCGACAGAGAGGAGAGCTTGGACACTGGCCAGAAAGGTTTTGTTTAGGTTTTTAAATTAAAAACAAACAATCAAATCACATTGCAAGAATCATTGGTGAGCTGATTAAAATGGAAAATCCTCCACCAGGTTTCCCAGTGTACATGGAAAACCTGTGCTTGTTTTTCAGTACCGAGTCACACACATGCTACGCACCTTTAAGGAAGCTTCTAGTAAGTTCCTGAGGTGTGCAGCTCGCACCATGGTGGTCACTTCAGCAACACTGTCTGGATTCCAGAAACAACGGCACACTATCCGCCGCCCCCACCTCCGTTTCTCACCCAATGCTCCGAGCCACACAACCCCCGGGCCTCCTGTGGACTCTGTCTTGAGTGGAATCCTGCTATCCGGGTCTTTTGCTGTTGTGAGACTTCCGGGCGCGCCCGTTTTGCAGCAATTTACTGGCCGAGCAGAGTGTCTGTAGCCTTCGTGTTCCTCCAGTGATATGTTAGGAAGAAGTTGCCTTCCCTTGTGCCCACAGGCAGGATGGAAACGCTTTCATATTCCTTGAGTGTTGTCGTCTTTCAAAGGCAGGAATTGTTGAATCACAGGTGGCTACTGTAGAGACTGTTTTCCCGAGTGCTCCCCTGATCCTCCGAAGGAAGGTGCCAGCTGCACCCGCTGTCCCCAGCCAGAGCACCCAGGCCTGCGGCTTGTGGCTGGCAGCGACTCCTGAGGCGGGAGATTAAGTATCTCTTTCCTGTACAGTGGTCATTCCGGTACTCCGCTTGCTTTGAGTAGGTGATCTCCTTAGTAACTAAGACCAGACTCTCCTTCAAACCCTTTCCTTATTTGCAATTTCCTTCTTAGATACAGGATTCCCGGAATGTTTTCTCCAGTCTGCAGGTTTCTATTATTTGTTTGGTTCTGAAACAGGGTCTCACCACAGCACCTCTTTCTAACTACCACGTCGACCAGGCTGTTCTCCAAGGAACTCCTGTCTCCTCTGTGTACCTGGATCACAGCTCCGCAGCGCGGAGCTCGTTAGCATTTTTACTCTTTTTCTTCGTTACACCTAGCTTTGCCCTCTTGTTACTGCTTTCTGTGTGATGACTGAGAAGTCGCTGCCCGACTCGAAACTACAGACTTCTTAGCTTTTGTGGTTTAAGCCGGTACCCTGAAGCCCTTCATCCACTCGGGCTGAGCTCTGTCCTTGATCCCCCTGGGTCCCTTTGATTCTTCTGCAGATGTATCCCACTACCCCACAGCCACGTGCAGGAAACCGTGGGAGATACGGATCAATGGAGGATCAGCTGATACGGTCGGAGAATGAGTTTCTCGTTTCTGTCATATTTGTGCTTGTTCCAGGCTGGGTCAATGACTTACCTTTTCACTGGGTTCTGAAATATGGACACATGAGCTCCCCAACCCTGTGTCTTCTCACTACAGTGTCCTGCTCTGTGCCCTCCATATTTCCACAGAATGTATGGGTCACGGGGCCAGTGTCTGCAAAGGAGACAGCATGGGTCTTGTTGGGGGGCATTTCCAGAACTTGTCAGTCAGTGGGAAATACTACCTCAGGGTGAGTGTTCCTGCTGCATAAGCATGGACCCCTTTCCACACGATCAGGTCGACTCGCAGTTTATTCTACCACGCCCCACAGTTATCAGTAAGCCTTGAGCCTGTCTTCAATTTGTTTTTGAGTATTTTCTTCGTTTTTATAGTGTTGTGAACCGTTTTCCAATTTCATTTTTAGGTGTCCACTGCTGGGGCATAGGATTATTCTTGTGCGCTAAATGCCTGTAACTATGCCCTGCCCCCACGGCATACCCTTTATAAAACAAGGAAAACTTCCTTCCAATTGGATGAGCAGACCGGGGAGGGGGTAATGATGCTTACAGCTGGCAAGTGTGAGGAAATCCATGATCTTATAAGTTACTGGTGGGTAATGGGGGGTTGGGGGGGGTCTGGAAGTCAATTTGGCAGGATAGAAAAAAAGGCCTAAAATGAGCCTTCCAGAGTTTTGTTCTAAAGAAGTGGCTGGGACACACACACACACACACACACACACACACACACACACTTGTGACGGCTGCAGCTGAAGATTTGGGTACACTGTGCTGGACTTGGCTGAATCCGTGTGCAGATACAGAGTACAGTGTGTGGGATCCTTAGCCAGACACTGTTCCGCAGGGCGACTTCTCACCTCTAATCCCCCGTCCTGTGTGTAGGACGGGGATTAATAGTTACTGAGTATTAACTACAATATTTGAATAGGCATACCACGAACTGAGTGGTGTCTCTGCCTCCAATGCCCTCTCGGCCCTAACCTGAAGGCTTCCTTGCTGCCTGCTGCCCCCATGTGGTCGGCCCCTGACAGTGCACCCGGCCATCCTTCCATCCTGAGGACCTCCTTGTCTCTACCCTGTGTGGCTTCCAACCTCACGTGAGGTGGCCCTGTGTGCCTGTGTGACCTTGCAGTTCACCTTCCAGGCTCTTGCCTTTCTTGTCTTTCTCGGCATCCTTCCACTGGCTTCGACATGTTGTCCTTTGACCCCCACCCCCACCTCCCCTGGGGCTGTCTTCTTTTTCTTTTTTTTTTTTAATTGAATATATTCTTCATTTACATTTCAAATGAACCCCTCCCGGTTCCCCCTTCCCCGAAAACCCCCAACCCATCCTCCCCACCCGGCAGCTTGCTTTTCATTTCCATTAAAGCTCACTGTTTGTCCCACACACTGGGCTGTAAGGGGATTGGGACTGGAGAGCCGGGTTCCCTTTAATGAGACATTTTAGAGACATAGACTGTGTGCCTGGCTCTCAGTAATATTTACTAAATAAACACACAGTGAATTATTTTTTCTCGGCCTGAACAGATTAAAAAAAAAAACTATTTCAGACTTCTTAAATAATCTCTTATATTGCATAATGTGCCAAAAAAGTGATTTTATTACCAACGTAATATGGAAGATACAATAGATGTGTACAGATGGTCATTGTCTTCTTTCTCGGCCCCAGGCGCTGAGGCTTTTCTGGTGTGTGCTTCCTGATACCTCTCACAATATCATGAGTCTACTGTCTTTTTTTATTTTTTTATTCCTAATATACATTTGTAGAGCTCTATGCATACAGTAAGCTTTTGGGCCATGCAGTCTCAGTGCTGGCTAACTTTCCCTTTAAGTAATCCCATCATCCAACTGACAGATGGTCGGCTATTTCCTTTCTTCTTCCCACGGCTGGCGAAGCCGTAAAGATCGTCCTCCTCGTGTACGCGTGGTGTAACCCAACCTTATTAAATCAGTAATTGTAGCATTGCTGAAGGCAACCAGAGTTATGCAAGGAGAATCCGTTCAGATGCCCTGTCAATCAGTCAGCAACTCCCCTTATCTGTGAAATGATCTCTGTGAAAACTCACCCCAGAGGATCCACTGCCCACCCCCATCTCCAGCTCAGGGGTAGCACCTCCTCTCCCTCCTGGGCAGTTCCATTGTTCGAGGTTCGGCTGCCCACAGCAGTAGGAGGTACCCCCCTGTGGGGTGAGGGGATGACTTCATTAGAGGTAGTTCACTTGACAGGTGATCTCAGCTACTCTTTTAAAGAAGGGAACAGTACTCTGTCTTCAGGTCGCTCTGTGGGAGAACTCACGTCCGGGGACGGCAGAGAACTTCACAGCTGTGCCATCACAATGACCTGGAGTCTCCAGCACCATCTGTCCTTGAAAGCCCATGGGTGTGAGGGAGATGCCAGGTGAACTTGGTAACAGGCTCTGCAGCCACCATACCCCGTTACTTGTGACCAGGTTTCCCAGGGGCTCCGGAAAGTTATATATGTTGGTTTTCTAGTATGAAACTGCAACAGAATGACTTGCTATCAGCTACGCTCTCCTGCTTCCAGAGGGCAGTGCCAGGACCGGGTCCTCCTTGAGAGTGGACTACAGAGAAGCTGTCCCCATGGAAGGAGTCAACCAGGTGTGAATACCGCTCCCACCTTGAGCTCCCTGGGAACGGGTAAGAAAGTTGTCTGCACGGCTGAAATTCCCGGGTGCTTTGCCTGAAGCTTCTGTGGCCCTCATAAACGCAGCCACACCTCAGACTCTGGTGTTCTGACTTGATTCTAAAAGACACATTAAGCTTCTACAATGTTAAGGCCCCGCGGAAGAGCCCGATCAGTGTCTGGTTCTAATTTATTACAGACATAAAGCCTTATCTCGAGCTTCTGCCACATGAAAACCCTGTCAACGAGCCAGAGCCTTTATTACAGACACGGAGATTCGCCTGGATTGCTTTTCTTTCTAGGCGTTCAGCGTCTGATATTACAACTCAGCGGTATTTCAATCCCAATTCCTTTCTTGGTGAACATGCTGAGGGGAGAGACTTGACTATCAAAACCTTGGGGAGCCGGTGTCCTGTGCTGGGCTTGGGGCTGGGATTCTTGTTCTATTGGAGGAGGGTAGCACCAACAGTGTGGGAAGTGCATGATGTAAACACAGACGTGACGTCTGTATAGGAATATGTATACACATGTGTCTGTGAACATGTGGTACGTACAGGTGACTAGTGTATATGTGCCAGTACGTGCATGGCTGTGCATATGCACATAAGGTATGTATGTGTGTCATACTAATCTATGGTCTGTGATGGTATGTATGTATGCAGGTGGTATATATGTGAGTGTGCATGTTATGTGTATGCTGTGTATGCATATATGTATGGGAAGGAAGCATGTGTAATGTGCATTTGTGCTGTGCATATAATGTATGTGCGCACATACATGTACATGTCCTATATGTACATGTATATACATATGCATGCATTTTCCTGTATTGAGAAGCAGACTATGTTGTCCTACAGTTCAGTAATAATCATTTTATTTCCATGTTTAAGGACCAAGGGATACACATGGTTCCAGCAGCAATTGTAGCAGAGGAATGCCTTATCAGGCATCAGTGGGAGGAGAGGTCCTCGGTCTTATGAAGGCTCGATAGATGCCCCAGCGTGGAGAAACCAAGGGGTAGGTGGGAGTTGGTTAGGTGGAGAGCATCTTTTTGGAGGCAGGGGGTGGGAGGATGGGTTGGGGGTTTACTGGGAGAGGGGGGAGACCGGGAAAGGGTATAACATTTGAAATGTAAATAAATAATATATTCAATAATTTTTTTTTAAAAAGACACAGTTATAAATCTGTGGGCTTATGTAAGAAAATAATTATATTACAGGTAAAACTGCTTTTCACCACTAGGGGTGTGTGTGTGTGTGTGTGTGTGTGTGAGAGAGAGAGAGAGAGAGAGAGAGAGAGACGGAGAGTTTCTATCTTTAAATATGATTTTTTGTGACAGGTGACCCCTATTGCCATAGTTATTTATTGGAAATTTAACTGGGGTATTTACTATTGGTGTTCATGAGCTCTATACTGAATTACATGAAACAGAAGAAACTGGGCCCTGTTTAATGCAATGTGAGATACAGCATGCGTACTTCAAAGTGACTGAGAAGAGATGAAATTATAGAAGTGACAATGTCTTCAAGTGGGAATTTGAAGAGGCTAATTGGGATTAAGGAAGGCCAGTGGCAGCCATGTGGGCTGAAGGTGCCTCCTTTCTTAAGGGCACTGGTCAGACATCCTGTACACACTGCTGTGATGGTTGGTTTGTTGTTGCTGTGATGGTCAATTTGATGGGATTTGGAGTAACCTAGGAGACACACATTCCCCTGGATACCATGAGCACCTCATCTGAGCATCAGCTACAATGCCCAACCCAGCAACACTGCTTCCTGCTATTGGCTCAGACTCAGTTCTGTCTTCTGATGACATCTCTGGCCCTGCTCTATGGTGTCTGCTGGACACAGGCACATGCAGGTCTGAGTATGGACCTGGAAAAGGCTCTCCTACTGCTCTCGCCAGCTCCTTCCCTAGGCTGCCACACAACCTCACCGTGAATATTGTTACTAAAAGCCAACTACGCCGTTCTAGTTAGCTTTCTAATGCTGTGGTAAGACAGCATGACCAAAACAAACACACGGCGAAGCAACTCGGTGAGGAAAGAGTTTTATTTCAGCTTTAGGCTTACAGTTTGTGCTCCAGTGTAGAGGGACTCAGGTTCCGTGCACGTGGGAGGGAGCTCGAGGCAGAAACTGGAGGCAGGAGGGGAAGCGGAGGCCACGGAGGGGTGCTGCCGACTGGCTTGCTCCTCGAGACTTGCTCAGCCTGCTTTCTTCTACCACCCAAGACCCTCTGTGGCACCACACACACTGAACCGGACCCTCCCATACAAATCGTGAATCGAGAACATGCCCTACAGACTGCCTACAGGCCAATCATGGGGAGCCATTTTTCTCAATGGAGAGCCTGGTATCAAGTTGACAAAAAAACCAAACCAAACCGAACCAAACCAAACCAGCTAGCCAGCTCATAGATCACTTAAAAATAACTTTATGAGTTCAACTAAATGTAAATACTGAAATTTAATGACATAATCCCAAGAAGCACTCAGACGTCTCATGGCTTCCGTCCTGTTGCCTCTCCTCTGTTCTGCCCACGTGTGGCTCCCCAGCCCCGTGTGTTCTTCCGTTTACGTCTTACCGTGAGGTCAGGGCTCCTGTCTGTGCTTCCATCGCACAGGGGGAGATCCTATTTCGGGAACTGTCTCAGACCACGGCCAAGCCAATGCGGAACATCTGATTTAGCCCTTTCGGGGCGGTGGCGTCACACTGCATAGAGAAGAGCAGACGTTTAAAAGTCTCCTCTCTGTGGGGGACGGAAGGATCTCTGGTGCTCACAGAGTCATGGAACCCAGTCAGTTCCACTTCCCACAGAGAAATGAGATGTGTCTGGAGGAACCCTGGGACCTTGGCATTCCCATAGAGAAAACAAGGCTTTCTGGGTCCATCTGGGCATACGGTCTTCCTGATGCTGTCTCCAGGGTGGAGTGGGTCTTCCCTGGACACTGGTCTGGTTCTTTCTGTCTTTCTCCTTAGGCCTACTGAGCTGGCCTGTGTCCCATGTAGTCCGGCTACCCAGATCTGCTGGGTCCTGGTCTTCCAATGTCTCTCCCCGGCGTCTTCAGTCAGGTCCTGCTTCTCCTGCAGCCCGGGAGATGGCACAGGTCACTTTGTGACCCTCCCTCCACTCTAAGGCAACATGTCACCTGCATATGGAAGATTCCTCTGGGCCCTTTGTTTCTCATAATTAGGTCACTGATGAGGCGGTCTCATGGTTCCCCGTTGCTGGAGCCTTGTCTTCCCTCTGTGGGCTCCGACACACTGTGGCATGCTGATGTCTGTTTCTGACTTAGCTTTTATTCCTTTTTGTGTTTGCCAAATGTTTTAAGAATGTTCCAAAACAGACACCTAAGTCAGGTGCTCGAGCCAAATGCCACACAGCCGTGGGATTATTTAACCCTCCCAGCAACACAGCCAGAGACTGAGTCAATGCGTTTGTGGATTATCTGAGCTTACTCGGAGGCAGTAAGCCATGGGAACCTTCTGTTAACGGCTTCTCCTCCTTGGGAGACTGAAGGACAAAGGGTCTCGGGTTGCTCTGGGCTTCAAAGACATTTCCTGGCTGCAATGGGTGAACTGAGCCTGGGTCCGCCATGCCCTTAAAGCCCTGATGTGTGTAGGAATCCAGCTTCCGCAGAAGTATCTTTTTTTTTCTTTTCTTTTCTTTTCTTTTCTTTTCTTTTCTTTTCTTTTCTTTTCTTTTCTTTTTTTTTTGGTTTTTTGAGACAGGGTTTCTCTGTGTAGCTCTGGCTGTCCTGGAACTCACTCTGTAGACCAGTCTGGCCTTGAACTCAGAAATCCGCCTGCCTCTGCCTCCCAAGTGCTGAGATTAAAGGCGTGCGCCACCACCGCCCGGCTCGCAGAAGTATTTCTTAACCAGAGACCTTTTTTCTCTTTTTGTTTCCTCTTCTTTTATAGCAATTGAATATACGTGCACACGTGCAATCATTTTTCCCACTGTCTCCGAGTTTCCGTGGAGTATACGTAAACGGGCCCTTTAACCCCTGACAGCCCTCTGTGGACGCCTTCAGCTTGGCAGCTGTGGAAGCAGCTCTACCTGCCCACCTCTCCTGCCCACCTCTCCTGCCCACCTCTCCTGCCCACCTCTCCTGCCCACCTCTCCGGGCCTCTGCTGCTGGGATCGATTTCAAGACCAAAAGGAAGCGAAAAGGGCCCTCGGCTGACCTCCACACATTCAAGCCTCTGCACATGGGTTTATTTACACCCCACCTGAAGATCTAGGCTCTGGGTCTCAGAGATGTGGCTGGCACAGGTCCCAGGAAGCCATGGAAGGACCCTTGTCCTTGGGTAGAAACAGATGGCGACTGGATATCGATTCTTCTGTGGGACATCACCAGGGGCCCACGAGTGAAACTCACGGGGGACCAGTGCCTCAGGCATGCTGCCTTTTCTTTTCAAACTTTTGCCTGCCTGAAGGCTCCAGACAGAAGTTCACCGTGCATGAAGGTGGGCCAGGAGGGCTCAGGAAATGGGTTTCAGTCCCCTGTAGATGTCATCCTCCTGACACAGGTTCTGAGCAGGAGCACCCGCCTCTCAGAAGACCACACATCTGCTGTGTACATCTTCCCTGGACATGTAAGGATCTGGGAAATGGAAAAGGGGAATGAGCTGCCTGTGTGCTGGGGGCTTGTGAAGCCCCCTCTCAACAGAAGATGGAACTTCTCGCTTGAGCTAGAGTTTCAGCTGCTAGGGCATCACATGGAGTTTTCAGAAGAAGCTATGTGTGTGTGTATATAAGGTGTGTGTGAGGTGTGTGTATGTGTGTGTGTGAGGTGTGTGTGTGAGTGTGAGTATGTGTGTGAGGCATGTGTGTGTGAGTGTGTGTATGAGTGTGTGTGTGTGTATGAGCGTGTGTGTGTGTGTGTGTGTGTGTGAGGTGTGTATGTGTGTCTGTGTGAGGTGTGTATGTGTGTATAAGTGTGTGTGTGTGCGAGGTGTGTATGTGTGTATGAGTGTGTGTGTGCGTGAGTGTGTGTGTGCGTGAGTGTGTGTGAGGGTGTGTGAGTGTGTGTGTGCATGAGTGTGTGTGTATGAGTATGTTTGTGTGAGTGTGTGTGTGAGATGTGTATGTGTGTGTGAGTGTGTGTGTGTGTGTGTGTGAGGTGTGTGTGTGTGTGTGTGTGCATGTGTGTGAGGTGTGTGTATTTGTGTGTATGTGTGTCTGTGTGTGTGCATGTGTGTGAGGTATGTGTATGTGTGTCTGTGTGAGGTGTGTATGTGTGTATAAGTGTGTGTGTGTGCGAGGTGTGTATGTGTGTATGAGTGTGTGTGTGCGTGAGTGTGTGTGCGCGTGAGTGTGCGTGAGTGTGTGAGTGTGTGTGAGTGTGTGTGCATGAGTGTGTGTATGAGTATGTTTGTGTGAGTGTGTGTGTGAGATGTGTATGTGTGTGTGAGTGTGTGTGTGTGAGGTGTGTGTGAGTGTGTGTGTATGTGTGTGTGTGAGTGTGTGTGTGTGAGGTGTGTGTGAGTGTGTGTGAGTGTGTGTGTGCACGTGAGTGTGTGTGTGTGTGTGTGTGTGTGAGTGAGTGTGTGTTGTGCTAGACATGGAACATGGAGCCTTGCGTGTAATGGGCAAGCTCCTCCTGCTGAGTCACTTCCCCAGGCCTCAATGCTAAGGTTTTGTTTTTTCCTCAGATGACACCTCGTAACTGTATATTGAGGGGTACCATACGCTGTATGTGGTGAGACCCTTCTAAGCCCCCCACCAGCTATCTGAAATACACACTGCATAGTCCTGTACTCCACTTGCTGTGTTGGATGTTGTACCCTGGGGGACATGGGAAGGTGCCTGCTCTCCCTGGAGAGTGCCCAACAGACCTTCAGGGGACAGCACATGGACTTGGATGCGATCAGCAAATGTCTGAGCTCCACAAGGGTGACACTGGCATCCTTAAAGGTCAGTTCGACTGTCAACACGATGTATGAGCCCTGTCCCCTGGGCGTCTGTGCGTGGGTCCTGAGGCTGTCTACCCCACAGAGTACTACTTTAATGATTCGATTAAATCCTGGGTCCTGCAGCAGCTCCTCTGATGTGTTTTCTGCCCTGTGGCCAGATTCACCCAGCTGTGCAGCACAGTGGCTGGCTCGGACTCCTCTGTCCTGAGTCACTGTGCCCAGCAGAGGCTCGTGGGCTCTGAGGCATGACCGGCCTTGTCTCTGCTTCCTCGGAGTGGCACTTGGCGGTGACGGCGTGGGTCTCTGGGATCTCTGGAAAGCTGAGTCTCTAGCCACACAAAGACTTTGACAACAATGAGCCTTAGTTTCTCAGGGTTACCGTAGATGATGATAATCCCCTTGACTCATGCCCAAGGATAAGGGGAGGTCCCCCTAAAGGCAACCGATCCGAGTATTCACAGCAGGGCAGAGACTCTTGGTCACCGGGCATCAGCCCCGACACTCCCACGGTGTCTGATGTCATGCATCTGGATCTATGTCTCCAGCTGGGCCTGAGGAGGTGACTTGCAGGGCGGTTAAGGAGTGAATGGTCTGCGGTCATCAAGTCGCCGAACAGGGCTCAGTGAATGCCGGCTGCCATTCCCGGGGTCGGAGTGGGGCTGATGGCGGGCGAAGTCCTTTGTCCTGGGCAGGTTGCTCTGACGTGAGGCCCAGGACAGCCACAGTCATCATCCTACCATAACAACACACAAAATGAGCCTATCTGTGACACCTGTGGGCTAATGTACGCACAGCTCTAGATTTAATGTTCGGCCCGACACACTCTTTGGTCCCTTGTGCCCTGGAGATGCCAAAAGGTTGAGCAGCGTGCAGGAGGTGGGGGATGTTAACAGTGGCCTTGGCGAAGCAGACACGGGGGTAACCTTCCTGGTGCCTCACCTGGGGTGAGGACAGCAGGCACGGACAGGACAGGTGCCTGGGGAAGGACCAGGACACCCGTGGAAGAGGGCCTGCCCAGAAGAACATCCTCGGGCAAAACTATCTTTCTAGGCAGATAGTTAGTTTTAGGACGTGGGGCTGGCTTTGCCTGACGGGAGAGAAGCATCGACCCTCCCAGATGGGCATGAGGGTGTTGGCAGGACCCCAAGGGTACTTGCTGTAGAGAGCACCCCAGAAAGTACCTCTGTGGGTGTAGGCGGACAGTGCCCCTTCTAGATCCATCAGCACTCTAAAGGGGATTCGGAGTGTGACATCATGCTTCACCTGGTTGGGGTGGAATATAATATTACTCCTCACGTTTAATTTTTGTGAATTGGGGAACAAAATGGAGGGGTAATTTTGACACGTGAAAAACAAAACAAAACAAAACAAAACAAAACAAAAAAACAAGCAAATGAGAGACCAGTGCTTTTACCGTTTTAAACAGGGAGCCAGCAAGCCGGGGGCTGCTCCGCCCGCCCAGCCACGGCCCTTGGCATCTTCTCTTGGCCTAGCACGCTGCTAGCCTTGAAGTTGGCAAGAGCCCCAGGGCTCATGGAGGACAGTGAAGCTTCTTTAGAGAGCCAGGCTACCACAGGGCACTGGGGTGTCGTCTGCCACACTGACAGAGGAAATCGGCATGTCCCTCTGTGTCTGGCAGGATGAGCGAGACCAGCCTCAAGCACAGGGGAAAACCCTGTGTGCGGCTCGCCCAGGGAGAGGAGGAGTTTGGGTGTGAATGTGTGAAGCCCCAAAGGGAGGGTATGGTTTTGCTGAGTGGCGTAAATATGTTTCCACACAGACGAGCGGCGATGCCAAGAGTGCTAAGGAAGTGGTGGGGCCATGCAGGGTCCGCGGGAGACTGCACCACTAGGCTCCATTCCGAACAGCAGGCCACACTGCAGCCTCTAGTGCAGGCCGGACAGAGGATTCTGACCCTGAGGATTCACACTTGTCCTTCGGTGTCCAGAACTGCGCAGACGCAGGCACCTGACAAAGCTCCACCCACTTATGCAAATGACCTAACAGGACTTTCGGATATCATCCTGGACATCAGGTCACCTCTAGCCCCCTTGTAGCTCACAGCAGTGTCACCGTGTAGGACAGTGTACTCTGGGGTCACCACTGCAGTGCAAAGGGCACTATTGTAGGCTTCCTTGGGTGTAACATCTACGAGGCCTAACCGAAATGTATTTCTCCTCTCCACTCTTGTTTGAGCCCCAAGCCATGACAGTGCTACTCTGGACATTGACCCTTCTTCTCCTGGGACATCTTCGCAAGTACAATGAGAAGTCTCTCCTTACAGGCCTGTTATGTTAAAGCTGCCCAACAGGTTAATTAGGGTAACTAATTAATAGTGGTATCTGAAGAAGGCATATTCAGTGTTAGGAAGAGGAACAAAGGGGTCCAGTGCCCCACCCCACTTTTGGATCCATCAGGACTGGGCTTAGATAAAAGCCTGAGACATACACCATAAACAGTCTGGCCAAGCTGCAGTCCTGCCCGCCAGGGTCTCTCAGCTCCCGTCTCTCCTAACTGAGCAAAAGCCTAAGGAAGCCATGAGAAAACATGAAGGCTTAAAAAGTAACGTTGTTACCTTTATTCACTGCATGTGTCCAGGCAGCGCACTTATGCAAATGGACCAGCATCTTTGTAGGGCCTTCGGATGTCACCCTGGACGTCATTGTAGCTCACAGCAGTGTCACGGTGGACCTGTGCAGGTCAGGGGACAACGTTAGGGAGCTAGTCTTCCACTGTATGGACCCCAGGGATCAAACTCTGAGCCTCAGGCTTGGTGGCAGGTGCTTTTACCCAGTGAGCCATCTTGTTAGTATTCATCTATCTATCTATCTATCTATCTATCTATCTATCTATTATTTTAGTCCAACATTATTTATTTATTTATTTATTTACTTACTTACTTATTTATTTTTGCCATTTTGAGACAAGCTTTCTATTATGTAGTTCTGGCTCTGCTGGAACTCACTGGGTAGACCAGGCTGGCCTCAAACTCACGAAGATCCACCTGCCTCTAACTCTTGAGTGCTGGTGCTAAAGGCGTGGGCCACCATACCCCACAGTTGGCTTTAATCCGCAAGCGTGAAGCATCTTTTAAAGGACAGAAAGAAACGGAAACAATCGTGCTTTCTATTTTTTTTGGGGGGTGGGGGGTTCGAGACAGGGTTTCTCTGTGTAGTCCTGGCTGTCCTGGAGCTCACTCTGTAGACCAGGCTGGCCTCAAACTCAGAAATCCGCCTGCCTCTGTCTCCCAAGTGCTGGGATTAAAGGCGTGCGCCATCACCTCCCGGCTTGTGCTTTCTTTTATAACACCGTCTAGGAGACACTCTTAGCTGAGGAACAGTCTTTATATGATTTGGCAGGATGGAAACTTATGATTCGGCTAATTATTCCCCTTGTGACGGCGATGACTGAAACTTAAAGTTGCACACAAGCAGAGAGCTCAAGCCACGTAAACATAAGTGGCACCCTCAGACTGCCGTACAGGTCACCCGATCGAGTGTCACCGAGGATCGGGTGGGGATTGACAAGCAGCAGCCTAAGCAAGCCTCAGGGCAGGCATAATGGACACTGGGACTCATGAGAAATCGCCCTGCTGTTCTTTTACTGAGGGTCTATAGGGACAAATCTCACCTCCATGCAGACTGAGCAGACACCAGAAGACATTTCTTTAATAGGGACTGGAAAGGGGAAAGAGAAAATGACCAACTATATGTAAGTCCATCCCAGGTTTCCTCTTAAAATGACAGCTGGTAGCTTTAAGTCCAATCAAATAATTTTAAACCACATAGAGCCACAGGATAGTGAACCCAGTTTTAATTTTTCTTTGTCCCTTAAAAAAAAATATTAGCTCCATCCTGGTGAGAGCTGGCCCAGGACTGACTCACATCTAGTTAACATGATGGAGGGGGAGGACACAGCGTCGTATTTTCAAACAGGCAGAACAGTCAGCACAGATGGGAGTCAGACACGTTTCCCTACAGACAGAGGCAAGTCCCAACACACCAGGGAAACATGACTGTCTGTGGGAACAATGGAAGAAAGGCTAGGGTGGGTCGGGCTGGGACTTCTTTATGGAAAGCAGAAAGACAAAGTGAGCTCCCCGGTGGGTTCTCCGAGCTGAATGTCTGCCTCGCTGTAGACAAGTGCATGTGCACACAAGGTCACGGTGCGTTTATTAAAGCCATCCGAACACCTAAAAGGTGAGCATTTGTTGTTAACGTTTTCACCAGGTCCCATTCAGAGTTACCGTCACTTTGCACATGTGAGATCATTTTCTGCAAAAGCACGGATATGGATATGGAATCTACTGATCCAATGATCCTAAGGTAGATCCTAAATCTAATGTTGCCTTCCTGTGAATGGGACTGGTTTTATCTTTTACAACACACACACACACACACACACACACACACACATACACACACACACACGAGAGTGTCACTCTCATAACACTATTTACAACAAAGTATATTACCTACTAGAAGTTATTCCAGAACAAAATTAACCCATTTCAACACTGACAAAACATCTGTATATTTCCTACATTCATGGACAAGCAGCTAACAATCATGAAAATGTATCTTTATATACAAGGCAATCCTAAAACCAATCTTTTAAATTTGCATTTTAAGTTTGCCTATCAGAAAATTTCCTTTACAAAGTTTTTGAGTAGTCGATAAAGGAATATCTTAGCCATTTAATCACCTTTCAAATTATTTCTCTTGCAAATACCGTTAAGAGATTTTTTTTTCCAGTCTCACTTTTGAGAATTAACATTTGAAAGTTTGAGACGCACTGTTTACCATGAAAAAAATCTTGTAGTTGACGGGGCTGTTAGAGAACCCTTTAGGTAG
Source organism: Apodemus agrarius (assembly GCA_964023405.1). NCBI lineage: Eukaryota > Metazoa > Chordata > Mammalia > Rodentia > Muridae > Apodemus > Apodemus agrarius. Next base: position 44,491,448 of record OZ030027.1, read on the forward strand.
GTTGTCTAAAGTCCCATAAAGCCAGTTTGTTTTTTCCCAGTCTCCAATTCAAATTCTCCAGCTCCTTGCAGTTTAGTTAACTATTTTTACTAAAGGAAGTAGGACAAAAGTCCAAACAGAAGCAATAGCTCTTGAATATCGATATGGTCCAAATATTACCCCAAACACCCAAATACTCACATACATTTTGAATTAGACACGCCCAAAAATAGTAATTTTAGCATTTGATGAGTTAAGAAAAAAAGAAATATAGAAATAAATTGGACTCTGACGGTGACTGTTAATTCTCAACTTGATCGAATCTGAACTAACCTCGAGGGGGACTAATTGTAGACGTGCCTGTGGGGAATTGACCTGATCGAGTTAATGGAGAAGACCTGCCCACTGTGGGCGGCTCCACTCCCTAGGCTCCTGGACTCACTGAATGCAGGAGTGGAGCACAGCTGCCATCTCCTGGTTGTGGATTTGGAGAAGGAGCTGAGCAGTGACATGCACTCTCTGCTGTTTCTTCATGTGCATTGTCCCCCAGGCTTCTGCCACCTGGGCTTCCTTGTCACGAGGGACCTTTGACGGGTGAGTTAGACCAAACCCTCTACCTCAAATTGCTCTGTCCGACTATCTTGTCGTAACAACAGGAAAAGAAACCAAGGCACGGCCAAAGGGTGGCCGATTCATTTATTGTCAGGAGTATTAGGTACAGATTGAGTTTTGTCCCCTGCTCCCTTAGAAACCACACAAGCTTAGAGGACTAGTCCGCTGGAGTTCTCTTACTACCTTCTTGATTATACTAGTCATAATAGAGATCTCCTCACCAGTCTGCTTCTGTTTCAAATGGCTCCACAGGACCCCGAATCTGCCCTGCCATGCAGACTTTCATGTAGGTTAAGGCTTTGCCATACAGATGGCTTTCTAGCCCGAATACCAAACAGAACTGAAGTGGCTAAGAAGACCCCAAAAGACCAAGCCAGTCACCAAGTGGAAGTCAACAAAATATGGTTCAGAGAGAATGAAACAACTCAAGCTGACGGGGTGGGGTGGGGTGGGGTGGGGTGGGGTGGGGTGGGGAACCCCCGAGGTGCACCAGTCAAGGAGAAACTCACCCCTCATGGAGACGCTCAGCGATTACAGAGACGCTTGCTCACTGAGGGTCAGACTTTCTCAAGAGTCAGAACCAAGTCCTGTCGCTCATTTCTCAGCATCACCAAGCAGAGGTTGAAAAGCAGCCTCTGTCAGCTGAAGAGGGAAATCTCCCTGGCGTAAAGTGTCTCTCGCAGCTGCTGGGAGACCCTTTCATCTTTCCTCTCAGCTCGCGCTTGCACGGGGTTGACTTCTGAGCGGCTGACATTAAAAATGTGTTTGTCTTCTGGTCTGTGCCCTGCGTCCCTCTGGAGAGCCAGGTTTGGATACTAATTCTCAATGGGCCAGCTGCAGACCAGGTGGAGATGAGGCCCCACCCACCTCAGACCCACCATTGTCTCCACTGGCTCCAGCCCCTCCTGGAAGGTCATGGTCTGGTGAGGGACAAGCTAGCTCCACACCGTGTGGCACCGGGCACCAGCTCCCTCCTCCCAGCAGAGGGTTTCTGGAGAAATTATAGACAGTGTGTAGATAGGGACAAAGATGTGTCTTTACTCTCAGGCCCGTCACCATCTTTGCTCTTGTCCAAAATTTTTGAAACGCCTCTGACTTTCACACCGATCCCGAAGTACAGAAAGCCTGCTTCTTACTGAATGTAGTCGATTTTCCTAGCGTCCGCCCCAGGAACATCACACGGCCTTCACCACTTTCTTTTTTTCTCTTCTTTACCATACTTTTTTTTTTTTAATTGAAAAAGGAAGTAGAAACATTTTATGATAGAATTGAAGATTTATGTGGAAAATATTTCTGGTAAAATTCAAGAAATATATAGAAAAACATTCAAATTGACTATTTCATGAAAAATTATACAGATAAAATGGTAGACATAAAAAAACCTTTCTAAATTAATTGAAGGTGGAATTAAAAACATTTTGCGATAAAATCAGAGATTTACATGGAAAACATTTCTGATAAAATAGAAGAAATATATAGAAAAACATGTTAAAATGGAAGATTACCATGGAAAATAACACACATGGTGTGGTAGACATAAAAAACATTACTAAATGAATTGAAAGAGGAATTACAAATATTTTTTGTTAAAACTGAAGATTTACATGAAAAATATTTCTGTTAGTCTATGTCTTTTTATTGGAGAATTGATGTTAAGAGATATTAAGGAGTAGTGATTGTTGCTGCCTGTTATTTTTGATGTTATTTTATGTTTTATGGGTATCTTCTTTTGGGTTTGTTGGAAGAAGATTACTTTCCTGCTTTTTCTAGAGTGCATTTTCCCTCCTTGTGTTGGTATTTCCCATCTATTATCCTTTGTAGGGCTGGATTGTGGACAGATATTGTGTAAATTTGGTTTTATCATGGCATATCTTGGTTTCTCCATCGATGATGATTGAGAGTTTTGCTGGGTATAGTAGTCTGGGCTGGCATTTGTGTTCTCTTAGGGTCTGTATGAGATCTGCCCAGGATCTTCTAGCTTTCATTGTCTCTGGTGAGAAGTCTGGTTTGATTCTCATATGTCTGCCTTTATAAGTTACTTGACCTTTTCCCCTTACTGCTTTCAATATTCTTTCTTTGTTTAGTGCATTTGATATTTTGATTATTATGTGCCGGGAGGATTTTCTGGTCTGGTACAGTTTGTTTGGAGTTCTGTAGGCTTCTTGTATGTTTATGGGCACCTCTTTCTTTAGGTTAGGGAAGTTTCCTTCTATAATTTTTTTTATAGATATTTACTGTCTCTTTAGGATGTAAATCTTTGCTCTCTTCTACTCCTATAATCCTTAGATTTGGTCTTCTCATTGTGTCCTGGAGTTCCTGGGTGTTTTGGGTTACAAGCTTTATGCATTTTGCATTTTCTTTGACTGTTAAGTCAATGGTTTCTATGGTATCTTCAGCACCTGAGATTTTTTCTTCTATCTCTTGTATTCTGTTGTTGATGCGTGCATCTATGACTCCTGATTTCTTTCCAAGGTTTTCTATCTCCAGAGATGTCTCACTTAGTGATTTCTTTATTGTTTCTACTTCTGTTTTTAGATCCTGAATAGTTTTGTTCAGTTCCTTCGCTTGATTGTTTGTGTCTGCCTGTAATTCTTTAAGGGATTTTTGTGTTTCTTCTTTAAGGGCTTCTGCCTATTGACCCATATTCTCCTGTATTTCTTTCTTTTTATTCCCCCGAGATAGGGTTTCTCTGTGTAGTCCTGGCTGTCCTGGAACTCACTCTGTAGACCAGGCTGGCCTTGAACTCAGAAATCTGCCTGCCTCTGCCTCCCAAGTGCTGGAATTACAGGCTTGTGCCACCACGCCCACTCCTGTATTTCTTAAAGGGATTTTTCTGTTTCTTCTTTAAGGGCTTTTACCTGTTGACCCATCTTCTCCTGTATTTCTTTAAGGGAGTTATTTAAGTCTTTCTTGAATCCCTCTATCAGCACTGTGAGATACGATTTTAAATCCAACTTTTGCTTTTCCAGTGTGTTGGGGTATCTGGGACTTGCTGTGGTGGGAGAACTGGGTTCTGATGTTGCCAGGTAGCCTTGGTTTCTGTTGGTAGGGTTCTTGTGCTTGCCTTTCACAATCTGGTTATCTCTGGTGCTAGTTGGTCTTGCTGTCTCTGGCTGGAGCTTGTCCCTCCTGTGGGTCTGTAAGCCTGTGGCAGTACTCCTGGGAGACCAACTCTCTTCTGGCAGGGTCTGTGCAAAGAAGGCTGTAGAGTCGCCCAGTTCCCTGGTGCAAATGGTGGTGGGAATACTATGTAACAGCCAGGGAGGCTCCTGTGCTCTCCAGGTTCTAGGTTTACAAGGATGGGACCAGGGGCGCGCTCTCCTTTGCAGCCTCTCCTTCTGTCCCAGCTGCTCCACTGATCGTATGCCCTATGAGCTCTTAGCTATTCCGCTCCAGAGAGGAGTTGGAGGCTCACCTCCGGGCTCAGAAGTGAAAGTGCTGCTGGGAGATCACTCTTTCCTGGTGAGCCTTGCACAGAAGGCTATGGAGTTGCCCGGCTCCCCGGTGCAATTCCCTTCACCACTGTCTTGGGCTGGCTTAGTCTGATTGTTAATATTAAAACTTTCATTTCTAGGTTGTATCCCTATTTTTTTTTTAAAAAAATAAATCCAACCTGTTCATTATAATAGCTTTATTTCCCTTTGTCTTACTGTTGTCATTATATTTCTTTAAATACATTATATACTGAACTTAGCCCATGTCATCAGAGGGCCTGACCCTGCTTGGTCACATGGCTTCCTTGGACTTTGCTTCTCTGGCTTGTTGTCCCTGTGCTCAGTGACGTATGGTTACAATCCTAGGTCATCCTGAACTCCACCTCAGGAGCACTGTCCCTCAGGGAAGTGTTACTTGCTGTGGCTTTTGCTGGGTGTCCGAGGACTCTGACACCTTGGAAGCACATAATGGGATTCATTTTTCTAGCTGTACAGTTGGATTCTGAAGCGAAGTTTGCTTGTGTTCTTCCTGCCTGGCCTAGAACCACGTAACAGCCAGGGAGGCTCCTGTGCTCTCTGGGTTCCAGGTTTACAAGGATGGGACCAGGGGCATGCTCTCCTTCGAAGCTTGGTCTTTCCTTCCAGTTCTACTGTATGGGGTTCAGTGGTAGCTATTTTAGAAATGGATTTTCTTCTCTTACTTAAATTATGGGTCCTATGTCTTTGTCAAGTTGGAGGCCATGTGTCCTTGTCATGCCGAAGGCTTTGCTACTTTTATACATGCTCATCGATACATTTTAAAAGTTGATTAATTTAAAAGGATCAATACTCTGTGGCTTTTGTGGTCTGGCTGAGGCAGCAGGACCTAGGCTGTGAGGAGGACTCAGCGATCTGGACAGCCTTATCCTGCCAAATGAGAGGGCACTGAGAGGATCGTTGCTTCTAAAACAACCGGATGCCTGTTTTAAAATGAGCATCGTGGCTTCCGCTGGTGTGTGTGTGTGTATGTGTGTGTGTGTGCACTGGGTGTGTGCACCTGTGTGTGCGAGCACCTGTGTGCACCTGCATTTGTGTGTGTGTGCACCTGTGTGCGTGTGCATGTGTCTGTGCACCTACATTTGTGTGTGTGCACCTGTATGTGTGTGCATGTGTCTGTGCACCTGCATTTGTGTGTGTGTTCATGCACATTTGTACTCTCACCTTCCAGTGTGGGAAGTGCGCCCTCTGGTGTTTATATGGGAGTTGCAGGGGTCCTTAAAGAGAAACAGACTATGGAGTGGCTCAGGATTCTCCCCCGTGGGACGCCCCTCATTTTCTTGTAGAAATTAGAATGAAATCCGCCAGTCCTTCTCACACTGAGGAATGTTAAGCTATGGCTTCCATTGAAGTCCACTTGCCCACTGTGGTGACAAGGTGTCGAGGCTTGGCTGTTCAGCGGGTCTTCTGTGTGTTCTCTGTGTGTGCAAGATGAGGGCTTGATAACAAATACTTCATGTCCTACCCAGTTCAGAAGACATGTCATCAGGGCTGCACGGAGTTCTTTTACCTGACAGACAAGGCCTTACCAGAGTGTTTTGCCTCCAAGAGGGTGCTCCCCCTCCCCACCAGGCCTGCCCTTTTCCCTGGAGTCTCAAGTCTCTGGAGGATAAGTGCATCTTCCTTCTCCCACGGAGGCCTGACCAGGCAGATCTCTGCTATATTTGCATCAGAGGCCTCCGACTAGCCAGTGTAGGCTCCTGATTGGTGGCTCAGTCTCTGGGAGCTCCCTGGGGTCTGGGTAAGTTGAGACTGCTTGCCCCTCTGTCTGCACCCCCCCATGATTATTTCTTCCTCCTTTTAAGTGGAATTGAAACATCCTCACTTGGGCCTTTCAACTCGTTACAATTCTTAAGGTCTGTGGGTTGTATCCTAGTTATTCTGTACTTTTTGGCTGATATCCACTTATCAGTGAGTACATACCATGTATGTTCTTTTGGGTCTGAGTTACCTCACTGAGGATGATATTTTCTAGTTCCATCTATTTGCCTGTAAAATTCACGATGTCCTCATTTTTAATAGCTGTGTAGTATTCCATTGTGTAAATGTACCACATTTTCTGTATCCATTCTTCGGTTGTGGGTCATTCTGAGTTCTTTCCAGCTTCTGACTATTATAAATAAGGTTGCTATGAACATGGTGAAACATGTGTCCTTGTGGTATGGTGGGGCATCTTTTGGGTATATGCCCAGGAGTGGTATAGCTGGGTCTTCAGGTAGAACTATTTCTAATTTTCTAAGGAACTGCCAGAGTGATTTCCACAGTTGTTGTACCAGTTTGCAATCCCACCAGCAATGAAGGAGTGTTCCTCTTTCTCCACATCCTCCGCAGCATCCGCTGACACCTGAGCTTTTGATTGTAGTCATCCTGACGGGTGTAAGGTGTAATCTCTTGTCCGTTTTGTCTTGCATTTCTCTAATGACTTAGGATTTTGAACATTTCTTTAAGTGCTTCTCAGCCGTTCAAGATTCTTCTGTTGTGAGTTCTCTGTGTAGGTCTGTACTTCGTTTTAAAATTGTGTTATGTGGGTTTTGGAGGTTAACTTCTCGAGTTCTTTATGTATGTTGGATATTAGCCCTCTGTCAGGTATAGCGTTATTGAGGATTGTTTCCCAATCTGTCGGCTGCCAATTTGTCCTATTGATGGTGTCTTTTGCCTTACGGAAGCTTTTCAGTTCACGAGGTCCCATTTATTGATTGCTGATCTTAGAGCCCGAGCTATCATCAATGAGTTCGAGGTTCTTTCCCATGTTCTCTTCTATCAGATTCTGTGTATTTGGTTGAACTTTGTGACCAGTTACATGGGACAGATGTTTCAGTCTGGGATAACTGCTCCAGCAGCATGCCTGGCTCCAGACAGGGTCCCTGGCTCAGACTCCCTAGAACCCCAATCCCTGCCGCACCTGCTGACTAGACCAGCAGGTGATGCGTACCTGGCCAAGAAAGGTGAAGCCACAGGTCCAGACTGGCCCTCTGAGGACTTCCTGTCCAGCTGTGTACTTGTGTATAAACCACAGAGATCCCAGGGATTCAGGACTGTCACCTCTGCTCTGAGTCCTATGCTCCTGTCAGTCCTCTAGACCCCTGCGGTGAAGGCGGTGCAGTTTGTACAGTTTCTCTTTAGGAAAACACACTTGCCGACCTTAGCATACTTGCACGGGCGCTTATCCAGCACGTTCTCAATAGCAGCTCAGAAGGCAGTCTCAGGTCCCTGCTGTATAGTACTGTGTCCCCGGAACAACACAGGACGGTCACGGGTTTCCACGGTCACGTGTTCCTGTCTTGGAAAACCCAGCCTGCGGTTTCAGGGCACCATACTTTTGCAGCACAATAGTTGTGGTGGAGGAGGGACAGTGCGGGCATCTGCCAATCACAAGATATGTCCACAGAGAGGAAAAGAGTGGGCTAGAGTGAGAGGGAGGGAGGTGGGGAGGGAGAGAGGGAAGGAGAAAGAGGGGGAGGGGGAGGAGAGGGGGAGAGGGAGAGAGACTTTGAGAAGGCTTTGCTTACTGCTGCATGGAATGGTGCTTCTGAGCAGGCGTGAGGTTAACAGACATCTTTCTTCCTTCCCCTTCCCCACCGGGAGGCAAACAGTGTATGTTGTGAAGCAGGCGGATGGTTCGGATTTTAGCCAGCCCTGGAAATGAATTCCAGGTGATAGCGATGACAGGACCGACGCTTTCTAGAGCTTGTTCTTAATTTACATAATACGAGTGTGTTTCACCGGTCTGACATAATTTTGGCGTGTGAAACTGGTCTTTGTTCAGCGTGTTAGGGGGCGTTGAAAAATGGCGTGGGTTCTGTGGAGGAGACACCCACTCCGAGGTGAAAGAGGGGCAGAGCCCTCGAACCCATGGGGAGCTGATGGAGTCAGCTGGGTGGGCGCCACCTGGAGGAACAGGACACCCAGCACTCTGCTTTCAAAAAAGATGAGGGGGGAGGGTAAGGGGGAGGGGCAGGGAGGGGGAAGGAGGGACAGAGAGAAAAGGTGAAGCAGGAGGGGTCAGACTGCTCCTCAGCCCTCTACCTCCTGGCTGTATCTCATGCCAGCTCCACCAGAGGGGCTCACGGAGTGAGATAACATCCCTCTAGGAGCAAGACCCGCTCACTCCCTATTGTTTATGTGATTTGCGTTGGAACGATTAGCACAACATAAACACCCTCCACTGGGGCAGGGCTTGGGCCTGAGTCTCTGATAAGGGAGACTGGCTGGGAAGACGAGCCAGGGAGCGTGGAGAAGCTGAAGGGACTGCCTCTGCAGGGCTGTCAGTCTGCGGGGAGGAGCAGCTGTGGCTCGGGACAGTGACTCAGACAGACCCTGGATGGCTCCTCAAGGTGGTGCTGAGAGTCAGCAGCTGGGGATAGCCCTGAGGGCTTGCATGGGTCATGGTAGGAGCCGTAGAGGGGAGGAGCCGGGCATGGTAGCCTCTTCGGGCTGAGCTAGTAGGAATGGTGCCCAGGGGTCTGAGGCTCTGCAGCTGACCCTGAGTTCTGTGGGTGTCGGTTGGATACCCACGTCTCCTTCCACGTCTCCTTCCACGTAGGTTGCTGCTGTGGGTGCTTTCAGACAGGGGCAATAGGCTCATGCCCGGATGCTTTCTTTACCTCAGGGCAGAATATAAATATTCCTCAGGAGACTTTGCTTTCATTTTTCTGGCTTGATTGTGTGACCAGAAGACACGCCCAGGAGCAGAACAGGAAGAAGGGGGTCTCCTTTGCAGGAATCTTAGCAGCTCCAGCCATGTGTGTGGCCAAGGGTTAGGAAGACAGTGGTTAGCAAGTGGCCCTGGGATGTGTGGGTCACAGAGGGAGAGCTTTTCAACACTTCTCTGAATTAGATTCCTCATTCTCAGCTTCCGTGAAATTCCTTGAATCCCATAACCTGGGTTCTCTGTGCCACGGAGGTTATTCACACTGTGGTAAAGAGAACTTTGCCTACCAATGAGACATCATCCTGACCTGGTCACCAGGTAGCTAGAAATGCTGTCCAGAGCACAGGTGAACCTTGCCCTCAGCACTCCCAAGCATTAGATGTGCCCTGCACCGAGGGACCAGCCTATTGGGTGACACCCCAAGAAGTGCAGAACACTTGAGGGGTGCCACATATTTACTACCTTCCAACCTTTGACACCGTGACAGAGGTCATTGATAAAGTTCACACCAGAGGTCATTCATAAAGTTCACACCAGAGGTCATTGATAAAGTTCACACTAGAGGTCATTCATAAAGTTCACACCAGAGGTCATTGATAAAGTTCACACCAGAGGTCATTGATAAAGTTCACACCAGAGGTCATTCATATATTTCACACCAGAAGTCATTCATATAGTTCACACCAGAGGTCATTCATAAAGTTCACACCAGAGGTCATTCATAAAGTTCACACCAGAGGTCATTCATAAAGGTCACACCAGAGGTCTTTCATAAAGTTCACACCAGAGGTCATTCATATAGTTCACACCAGAGGTCATTCATATAGTTCACACCAGAGGTCATTTATAAAGTTCACACCAGAGGTCATTCATAAAGTTCACACCAGCCAGAGAACTTCACAACTAGGGAACTGGAGGGCTACAAAAAAAAATCACAAATTATAATTAGGCAAGTTTCTGTTTTGTGTTAGGCTACAATGTAGTTTATTCTAAGATAAATGGGGCCATGCGTCTCATAGGCAGCACGTTGGGTGTACCTTGTGGGATCTGAGGAGGTCTCATGGACTCTTTAAACTGGGCACCCACACTCAGACATGTCTCTAGGAGCGAATTGACTCCTTGCCATCAGGACACCCTGCCAGGATGCAGCAGCCTGCTAGGTGTCCTGAGGGGGCAGTGTGTTCACAGGAACAGAGGCAAAGCCTCTGCCTTCAGTGCCCCAGACTTAACAGCTGCAGATTGCTCAGGTAGCTCAGAGGTATTCCCGAGCTTCTCAGAGAAAACACTCCCATCTGCTTCTCTCAGGACTCTTTAGAAGTTCAGAAAACTTACAGGAAAGTAAGTTTCCAGCCATGGGCACCTGCTCTCTTTGTAGCCCAAATCATTCCTGCTCTGAGGAATTTCTGCCTGTTTGACACTTTGGACACGTTTCTAGTCCAGACTTCTTCGGGATCCTTAGGTGGATGGGTGGACGGTCACCACTCTGTCCTGATGTCCGGTGTCAGCCGGGACTACAGCTCCTTCCCTGCATCATACCTGCTTGCAAGCAGGAGCCTCTTGCTAGCAGTGTGTGTGTGTGTGTGTGTGATGTGCGTGTGAATGTGTGTGATGAGATGTGAGTATGTATGTGCATGTATGGAGTATGTGTGGTGTGTGGTGTGAGTGTAAGTGTGTATGTGCATGTAAGGAGTATGCGTGGGGTGTGTGGTATGTGTGTATGGTGAGGTGTGTGTGTGCGTGTGTATGGAGTGTGTGGGGTGAGATGTGAGTATGTATGTGCATGTGTCGGGTGTGTGTGTGGCGAGGTATGTGTGGTGAGTGTGTATGTGCATGTATGGAGTGTGGGTGTGAGTGGTGTTAGTGTGTGTGGTGAGGTGTATGTGTATGTGCGTGTTTGAAGTGTGTGTGGTGTGAGTGTGAGTGTGAGTGTGGTCTGTATGAGTATGCATGTGTGTGTGTGTGTGTGTGTGTGTGTGTGTGTGTGGTGTTTGTACCTGCATTGCACATGTGTGTGGTATGTTTGTGAGTGAGTGTGCATGTCTGTGAGTGTACATGTGTGCGTGCACGTATGTCTGTGAAAAATAGATCTGATCAGCCACAGCAGTGCCCCTTTCACCCATTCCAGCTCACACTCACTCATGAATTCAGACACTCACGTACTCAGGCACCTGAGTTCATTCATTCATTCACTTTCCTGCATTCAGACCTTCATTCATTCAGATACTGGTGTATGCAGGCACGCCCTCACATACTCAGACAGTCATAGGTTCACTCGATTACATACTTAAGCATTGCCTCATTTATCAGTTCACTCATCTATTTCATTCATGTAGTCACTCATGCATTCAGTGTCTGCATGCGCGCATGCATGTGTATGTGTGTGTGTGCATGTGTGTGTGCCTGTATGAGTATGCATGTGTGTTGTGAGTATGCATATGCATGTGTGTGTGAGTATGCATGTGTGTTGTGAGTATGCATATGCATGTGTGAGTGTGTGTATGTGTGTGTGCATGTGTGTGTGCCTGTATGAGTATGCATGTGTGTTGTGAGTATGCATAAGCATGTGTGAGTGTGTGTATGTGTGTGTGTGCATGTGTGTGTGCCTGTATGAGTATGCATGTGTGTTGTGAGTATGCATATGCATGTGTGAGTGTGTGTGTGTGTGTGTGTGTGTGTGTGTGAGTGTACATATGGGTGTGTACATAGGTAATAGGTCTTGCGTTCCTTTCCTTGAAGGGAAAACCCTGCTTGCTCAGCATTCCAGGCTTCTCTGGTGCTGATCTGTGAGCACAAAGACCTCTGTGAATCTGTGTGTGTGTGTGTGTGTGTGTGTTGTGCATGTGTGTGTGCCTGTATGTGTGTGCATGTATGTGCATCTGGGTGTGTTTGGTGCATGTGTATGTATATGTGTATATGCATGTGTCTATGTGTGTCTGTGTGTGTATGCGTGTGCATTTGTGTGTATATGTATGAGTATGTATGAGTATGCTGTACTTATTCACTTTAATTCCTTCATTAATTCACTCACTCATTCCTTTGGCCATCCATGTTCTTACTTGGCACGGGAACGTGTTTTGAGTCCTGGGGCTAATGTGCGACCACCGGAGAGACGGATGTTTCTGATGACAGCGCCCGTCGTTAGGAGCATGAAGTTGTATCCTCTGCACATTCTGGAAGGGCACGCAGGCGTGGCTGTCACTGGTGTTGCCTCTGTTTCACTTGGCCATCCTGAGGCCGGGGACTCAGGGAGACTCTCAACCGGATGGTTTCAATATTGACTGTGTTTGTCTCACAGCACACGCGCCTTTTCTATCGAAGCGAGAAGTCCATCTTGACATTCGAAACCTATCACAGCACTGTTCCACAAACATTATCTTAAGAGTCAAGTTTCACTCCACTAGCTGGGGCCAGCACGAGGGCCTCAGTTTGATCCCTAGGACCCAAGTAAAAAGTCAGGTGCTGTGCTGCACATTTACAACCCCAGTGTTGGGAGATCAGAGAGACATGGACACCCCTAACAGGTGGGACCCAGGCCAGTGAGAGACCTTGTCTCAAAATAATCAGTTTCACCTGAGACTTCCTGTTGCCCAAGAGCCTTCACTGATCTAGTGCTTATGGGGGAAGGCATGTTTATATCTTATATCTTATCTGGACACACAGGCTGGCTGAGAGACTCTGGAACACGCTTTGGAGCCTTTGGGACTCGGGCCTCTCTGCCTTGTAACCTGACTCCATAAAGAACAGCCAGGGATCAGGGCTGTTTCCAACTTTGGCGGTTCCAGTCCTCAATGCAGATAATTGGATAATCTCTTGGGAGCTTTAAAGTACCCGATGCGTGGGTTGCACCTGGGCTTTGTATGAATGTGATCCCCTGTGTGCCCGGCCATCAGGACTTTAAAATGCCCCCACGTTGTTCCAAACATGCTGCCTCGTGGATGTGCCCTGAACTCCATCACAACCCCTCCCAGCACCGCCCCGCCGCCGCCGGCTCCTGGCTGGGAGCCCAGGTGAGATCTGCTGCGGTGTAGCTCCCAGTGGAAGGGAGAGCCTTGCAGGGGGTGAGTGGGAGGGGGAGGGGGAGGGGGTGCCGGCTCTTGGCTCTGCGCCTTTACCGCTGTATGATGGATGATCTCAGTGCTTTGCCTTAACCACCTCTGCGGTGGCTGCTGACATCGAACCCCACATCTTCCAGCACAAACAAGAAGCCATCACGGGCGATGATAAATGGGACCAGGCCTGGGCAATGGAAACAGTTCTGCAGTGTCCTCCGTGCCCCGCCCTCGGAGGGAGCCGGGATTAACCACACACTGGGCGGACAGAAGTTCTGTTCTTGGTTGGTGCCTGTAGGTGAAAACCTGGTCTCACTAAGACTGTATTTATAATCACTCGAAGCGCTGCGGCTGTTTTTGTTTTTCATCTGGAGAATGACTTGCAGACAGACTTGCTGGTTCACCGCAAAGCCCCCCGGCACCTTGTGACTCTGTGTCTAACTTTCTGCAAGATTCTGGCAAAAGCTGTGTCAAAGTGCGTCTCCCGCACTGTGGACGGAGCCTGCGCGAGGAATGGTTTCGGAAGACAGCTGGCAGAACGCGGGGAACCCTGGGACCCTTGGTTAGCTGTGACAGCCACCCTCAACTCCTTCCTAGGCCAATGACTGTGAATTAATTGTTTTTTTCCTCTTCTCCTGTCCTTGCTCTGAATTGCAAAGGAGAGCAGGGTGCCCCTAAAGTTCTCTCCCTCTCTTCCTCCTCCTCCCCTTCCCCCTCCTCCCTTTCCCTCTGCCTCTCCCTCTCCCTCTCTCTCATCTCTTTGCAAGCTCCCTTTCTCTCCCTGCAAACACTTTCTTTTTTTCTTCTTCTTCGTGTAAGGTCTCTCTCATTGTGTGCTTTTTCTTTTTGGCCCGCAGGCTGTCTCTCCACAGTGCCCCCTCTTTCTCCTCCTCCTCCCTCTGCAAGCTTTTCTTTCCCTGTAGGAGTCTCCAAGGAGAGCGTGCTGCCTTTCCTCAGCCTGGCTGTGCATCCAAGCTAGGAAAGCATCAGCACAGAGAAGCTCTGAATGAGGATGGTCGCTTCTGACCCCACTTTCTGGATTACCAGGGAACCGTTTAAGTTAGAGAATTTGTTAGGAGAAAGCAAACGGGCCTGCGTTCTCTCTCCCAGTCCTGCACAGAGGCGCCATATTGGACTGTGTGCCGTGAGCACACGGCAGAACGTGCCTACATTTTCACGAGCAGGTCAGCAGTTTGGCACACTCCGAAGGTGTTCACACCGGGGTCCTGCCAAGAACGATGTTCCCACCCTATGAATTCCAGAAGCATCTGTCTAAGAGGACTCTGCACAGTAGATATTAATTGAAATGTTATGTGTGATCCAGTGACTTGCATATTTTTATGGCAATGTATGTCAGGCAAAAGGAGCAATGAAACAGCGTGCAGACTGTTTTGTGCCTGGAGACGCCACATTGATCGCAATGAACACCGGATTTTCTCATTCCTACCAGGAGGAGAGTTGGTAGTTTGTGCTGTTGTCTCAGAAGTGGGCACATGGCTACCAGGAGAAGTAGCTGCCTGGATAGGCCCAGCTCTTCAACCTCTTGCTCAGGAAATGACCAGCTTGAGCAGTAGTGCCAGCAGGGGGCACTCTTGGGCCACACTGGATGAGGCCCTCTGGAAGGCTGGCTTATTTCAGAGTGGTGCCTAGCCTGTTCCACAAGAGAAGCAGCCCCTGCAAGCTTTCTCCACCCAGCTTCAAGCCTCCTGTTTGCTAAGCCACAGGAAGGTCCACCTTGGGGAGCAGCTGTCTATCGTTTGCCCTAGATAGACCCAGATGTGAAGTCCACTGAAGGATTGGAGCAGCCAGATGGAGGGTATTTGAGATATCCTCGGCAAACTGTGGCTGGGTCTTGGAGTCCTGCTGGGAATGGGTAGGCTTGACAGCAAGATTCAGGACCTCTTCGTCCTCCCTGGTTCTTGAAGGTCAGTGGTTCAGGGCTTTGTGACTTAGATGAGTACCACACAAATGAATTGTTATTTTGCAAAACCAGCTCGTAATGAATACTTTGGTTAGAAAATGCAAGCGTGTCTGACCTCCTTTCTGTCACTGGCAAAAACAAAGAGGCAGAAGCCACCCTCGGTCAGTCAACACGGTGCTGGCCCAGAAAATCTGGGCAAGTGCACAGAGAAGAAGACACAAGTTTCCGGATGCAAACACTCGCTGGATATCACCGGGTCTGGACAATGTCCCCGTTACCCGAGTGTTAGAGAAAGCTGCATCACTTTAGGACCACACCATAGCTTTGACGCATGTGCCTTAAGCCCCCTGTGCCAGGATGGGTGGGTGGTTTGAGTGCACTCATAGTTTGCAAGACCCGACAGCAGAGACATCCTTCAAGAAATGGACACGGGTGCTCTGTTTGGTATCTCATCCTTTCTTGTCCCCTAGCCCGATTCTGGCCCCTCATTTTAACTTAACATCAGCCAAAGCTCCGTTCCCAGCTAAGTTCACATCCATGGAAACTAGGAGTTCGAGTTCTGATGTGTCCTTCTGAGTGACAAAACTCTGTTTATTGACAACTTTGGGGTCCTGGGCTCTTGGCCACCTGCAGGAGCAGGTCATGCACCACTAGGTGGCACTGGGATCTCAGGGACAGGTGCTCAGGGCTTTATAACCCATAGTAGAGAAACTGATCCCCATAGCAACCTGGAGCTGGATAATGACAAACCTTGGTGCTGAGACCTTAAAAGCTCTCTGCTTCCTCAAGAGTACTTATGGTCACAGTCACAGGTTTTCTTGTTCCTTTATCAGTTCTGAAAAGACTCGCCCAGCCCCTAGGCCACCCGGTCTGGATGTTCCCCGACTCCACAAGCACTCTCAGCAGGTCAGGAGAAGGATGGATTGAAGACAGCTGCCTGAAAGGGAAATGTCTGTCTATCTGTCTGTCTGTCTGTCTGTCTATCACCTGTTGCCCTGAGAAGGATGTGGGGACAGATTCCTTGGTTAGTGCTGCCAAAAAAGGGCTGGAAGTTTCCAGAACCAATGACCAGATCAAGCATAACGCCTTTGGGGTACCACACAAACACTCGAATGTACATTCACAGGTATTCCGGAACATAGGAATACATGACAATGCACACAGATGTGTACATGTACATGTGTGTACATGTATCCTTCACACAAGGATACACATGTGCATATACCTCTGTACACAAGGATACATGTATGCGTGTGCTTACATAATCCTTGTACACATGTATATACACATACATATGCCCATCCCTGTGCACACATCTATACTTGGCCACACAACTCACCAGGCGTAGAGCCTGACCAGAAGCCACAACACTGTCACCCGTGGTCAGCTACTGGCCTGAGATGATTCTCACGGTGACAATGCCGATCTAGATGTCACTCTCCCTAGAGGTCTGTGGGTCTTGAGTCTTGAGTCACCTCTTGGGTTGGTCACCAGAGTGAGGCCTCCTTTGGGTCTGTCCCCAGCTCACTGCTCATCTTCTTCTCCACGGACAAGCGTCCCCTAGAGAACTCTCATCAGTGACATGAAACAGCCTGCTGCCAGACTCGAGCTGACAAGGCCTTTCATGGGTTTTATGGCCGTATTTGGCTACTTAGAAGTAGTTGGCTTTGATGTGGTGTGCACCGGGAGCAGGAGGAGCCTGGGGCCGGCCCTCAGCGGCAGTCCTCTCTGGGGGGCTCCAGGCTGGTGGCTCTTTCTAATAGTCTTTTATGGCCTTGCAGGTGCCCGAGGCCAGGATAAACTGGGCAGGCAGGCGGTTATTGATAAGGAAACTTAATACCTAACAAGTGCCAGGTGACATTTCCTGCTTGATCCACGAAGGGAAGGGATGAGGGCTTAGATCTGAGCTGAGGTGAACAAAAAGGATGATTGTGACGGGAAAGGAAAACAAACCGTCACCTGCCTGGCAGCGACTAATGTGCACCTGTGTTGACTTACGGGTAATGAGAACGCCTTCCCAAAGCTCGGCTGGCTCTCCGCTCCCCCAAGAGGCCACATCTTTGGGCCCCTTTCAGAGAGAACTGCAGCCTCCGGGGAAGATGGGTCTTTGTTCTTTCAGTTGAGGAATGTGGACAACAGAAACTCAAGGGAACAGCCTTAGATCCAGTTCGCAGTCAGCACGGATTCCCTCGGAGTCAGGGCTGAGCCTAAGGTCGTCTTCTCCATGCGAGTGATGAGCTAGGCTGGGTTGAGATAGAGCCAAGCAGAGCGGAGGAGGAAAGATGGGGCTGAGCGAAGCTAGAGAGCAGAGCAGAGCAAAGGTCAAGTCTAGCAAGGGCTAAGCCCAGCCAGGGTCCTGCTGTTCCGGGACCTCTTGGTTCACTGAGCTCACTGCACGGAGCACTTCTGCGTGGCTTCTTGTCACCTTCCTGGTGCACACTCGTGATACACCTGCACCTGCCATAATCCTGAACTTTTGCTGACTCTGAGCCCGCAGCGTTATCATGTGGCAAGGGGACACATCTGTCGTTTCTCCTTACTTTTAGTCTCAACTAAGTTTAGTAGACGAGACCATAGAAACGAGGGATCAGCAGCTTCCGAGGGGGTCTCCGCTGCAAATTCCAGAAGACTGTGAGACGGAAGTGGTTCCGGTTCTTAAACAAAAGTCAAGGGGATGGGGTGCCGCTTCTCCTCGGAAGGAGCTATGGAAAGAGGTCACTACTGATCAGTCCAGTTCTCCAGAGGAAGAGGGGGGCCTGGGCCACTGACCGCAGTAGAAATTCAAGCAAATGCAGCCATTGGGAACACTGGGCCAGCACAGAACTTCACCAGCATTTCACCCCAAGTTTGGTGCCCAACTGTCCTGGTTATGAGAGACAAGAGATGAGGCTTGACTGGCCAGGAGGACAGAGCTGTTCTCCAGAGGCCAGCTTCAGCATTCAGCACATGGCTGTCATCTGGGATCAGCCAGTGGCTCAGATGTGGCCGTCTGGGTGTGGCCAGAAGGGTCTTTGTGAGGACAAAACCCATGGCGGTAGAGGGAAGCTACTGGGGATGGTGAAGCCACCTTGTTCTTTCAGAAATAGTTGGTCCTTCCCTTTAGGGTCTCCCGCAGCTGTCTGGAGACTCCCAGCTCCTCCAGATGATGTTGGGGGATGGGGCCAGCTATTTTCAGGTCCTCCCCGGAGATTGTTTCTGATGTCCTGGCTGAGGGGGTCAGGTGAAGCCTTGCGCTACAACACATTCCTCTGAGAAAGAGCTTCAGCATGTCCCAACCATGCCAAGAGAGTGCTTATCCTTGCCCCACACTGCCCAGGCCCCTGGAGTGTCAAAGAACAGTATTTGCAGAAATGGTTCTATGTCCCAGGAAACCATGGGCGCAGGACCATTGCGGTTCTCTGATGCTCCAGCCCAGAGTCGCAAGGTCTGATGGGAAATCTCAAGCTGAGGCCTTCAGCTACCACAGTCCCCAGAGTCTTAGGGGAGTCGGGGAGAGACACACTCCAGACCTTTTTTTTTTTTTTTTTTTTTTTTTGCCTGTCTGTTATCACTGTGACTATCAAGTATCACTTCTTGGGCCAGGACACAGTGCTTGACTGTGGGGCCAGATGGGGGTTGGGAGAACTTGAGCTTCATTCTGTCTCCGCTTAGCTGTGAGAATTTTGATACTCCAACGGCAAACTTATCTATGAAACAGGTATCATACCGCATTCTCCACAGACGTCTCCCTATAAGAAAGCCGCGTGCCAACATTTACCACGCGTCTGGGGATGATAAAGTTGAGAGCCATTGGCTGTCCGTCCTGGAGGGTCCCCATGGGCAGTCATGAGCAGCATATAGGCTTATCGATGAGCAAGAAGGACATGTCGTCTCAGAGCTCTCTGGCGTGAGGGGGGTTGCACTGGGGACAGGAGCGTCTCTTTGGGGGCCAGTGTCGATGACACACTGGTGAACCAGATGCTTCTTGTCCCCTCCTCAGCCTCTCTCTCTCTCTCTCTCTCTCTCTCTCTCTCTCTCACGTGGAGTTGCCTCCTCTCCTGGGTTGCATGGCTCTGAACAAGGTGTTCAGGCCCGAGAATGAGTCACCTGAAGCTGGAAACCAGATCAGGCCTTGGGGCCCATCCGTCCTGGAAGTGTCCGTGTGGAATGAATGACGTTAGGAATGCTTCACCATGCCTTTAAATGTCCACTGCACACACGTGGCTGTTTGGACAGGCTTTACGCTGCTTGGTGTAATGGAGACCATACATTCAATGGTTTAGAATATCTGAGCCAATACATCTCCCCCCCCTCCCGCCCCCCCATGGCCTCATAAAACCTGACATTTATAATCTTTCTGCAGTTGGGACTTAAAAGATCGGTACCACGGAGGTGGCCCAGCCACATGTGCACATGGTTAGAGGCATTTTTAAATAAAGGCATCTCTTGGGGTTTGTTTTGGTTTGGTTCTGTGTTTTCATACCACCAGATGCTTAGTAATCTGTTGATTTAGTAAAGTATGTATTTCATCCCCAAAGAAAACTCTCCAACAATTGGCATCCTCCAACCTCTAGGCACAGGACTGAATTTTGAACAAAGGCCCTTGGCTTTCTCCAGACCCCAGCGGGCCACGCCTATGACCTGGATGGACAACACGGTGCCATTTTTATAGTCTCTCCCTGCACCATTCAGAGAAGATGGCGTCACCAACGGTGTTCAGGAGTAACCGTGTGCCACACAAGCAGAACAGCGCCTGGGTGGGGTGGGGGGTTGGGGGTTGTCATGTCTACATCTGCATAAACACTCTGATGTTTTGGGGGGGATATTTTCTGTTCTCTCCACCAAAGCTCTTCATATTTAAGGAGGGGGGAATGGAGAGTTTTTAAGTGTAGTGGTTTTTCCACTTGACAGTGCTCTGAGGCGCTCACAGCCCCTCGTCAGCTGGAGACAGGGACGTCTCTCCGACTTTGGTCCTGAGAGCTCTGTCTCAGACCCTGCAGCTGTGACAATGACACTGACTGGGTGGCCCTGGTGTCCACTGGCCTCTGCGGTGGCTCTATCATTGAAAGATATACAACGGGCACGGGCCACACTGCTGTTCCGTGCGAGCCCCTTCTGCCTGTGACATCGTGGGGAGCCTTCCGAGGATCCTTTTGAACTCCCGTTGGACGGTCCTGTTCTCCTCTGTCTAGAGACCGCAGGCCCACCAGTTTCTGGTAAGAGGCATGGTTTGTTGCAGAGCCCCTCCCTTCTGTCTCCAGCTGATTCAGGTCCGTAGACTCTTGAATGAGAGGGGACCATGCCTGGTGGATGAGTACAGGGCAGGTGCCCTGGGAGCCCTTTAGGTCCCAGTCCTCCTGGCCACGAAACATTTACATGTGGTGCAGAGTGCCTTCCTGCAGCCAGAACTTCGTTTCTGCCGTGGAGCTGAGTCGGCCCTGCAGCTACACCTGTGCCCGCCTCGCACCCTTCACGACTGAACTCGCTCACGCTGAAATCAGCAGGCTCCAGGGTCTCAGAGTCAGACGGCGTCTGTGGGAAACTGATCTGTCTTGACTGGTTCAAAAGAGGGTTGCTGCCATTTCTAAGGGAGGGTTTTTACTCTTCCGCAAAGACCAAGAGGTCTTTCCTTTCTTTTGCTGGAGTTTGCCCATTCTGTGCCACACTGTGTCCCATCAGGAAATGATGGCCCAGGGGCAATGCGGGGGTGTGGGGGGAAAGACCCCAGTGAACTGCAGGAACGGGGGCCTGGATGTGGACGTGGTCCACGGGAACTATGAACATCCCATTGCCGCAGTGACAAGTCAGCTGACTTGGTGAGTTAAAGGGGGATAGACCTGCTGTCCCAGAGTTCCTGAGGTCGGAAACCTGAAGTCAGGCTCACTGGAAAGGGGAAGGTGCGGGGAGGCCTGGTTCCTTCTCCAGCTCCCAGGCACCATACCTTTCCTGGCTTTTTCCAGCTTCTAGAGGCAGGTGTACCTCTCCACCTTCTAAACATGTCAGCCAGTGGTGTAGCCTCTGCTCCTGGAATATCCCAGCTCTTTGCAGTGATCAGATGGTCAGGTAGCCATTTCCTTCTCGAGGGAGGCATCCATGGGGCGGAGGAACACCCCCTCTCCCACCCACACGAAGCTGGAGAGAAGACCGCGGTCATTGTGTCAGGCAGGGAAGCCCAGGCATGCAAATCCTGTGAGTTTCACCCAGGCCTGGTGAGACTCTCTGGTGATGGCTCCCTGTCTTGGAGTCACCTATGGTCTGTGAGTAGCCAGAAACAAACAAACAAACAAACAACAACAACAACAACAACAAAAACTGGTTCACCACATTAGATTGGGAATTGTGGTTCTTAAGATCTGCCATCACCAGCACACCATCTAGGAGAACAGATATGTTGTTTATTTCTCACAAGGATACTTGTGACTACAATGTTCAGGGCTCACTAGGCAATCTAGGACCATACCGCCTCCCCGGCCCCAACCCCAAGACTTCTGACCTGAGCTCATCTGTAAAGTACCTTTTGCTGTAAACCGTGTCCACAGCCTTCAGGGGTTAGGGTGAGACTCCTCAGGGGTCACGTACATTGCTTTTCCTATTGGCCCCACTGGCTGAAGGTTTTCTGTAGGACATACACTGAGGCTCTGTGGATCCTGACTGGGCCAAACCCTCTGCCGTTCCGTTGCTCAAAGCCCTGAAACTTCAGAAGTGCTGCACCTGAGCTCGCTGGGTTCATGTGGAGTAAAGCCGGATGGGAGTGCTGGGTCGTCACTGCCTCAGAGACCATACCTGGAGTTGAGCCTGAGGATCCTCATTTAGAAAGCTTCCCACTTACAGAGTATTGACTGTGGGCAGGGAAGATGACCCTGAGTGAAGGCTGTTGAAATAAAACAGGAGCCAATAAAGGAGCAGTGAGTCACGCTGTGGTCACCGCGACAGCAGCCAAGCTCTTGTAAACGGTAGGGCTGTGGGACACAAGTGAGCCCACACCAGGCTGTCTCACGGAGAGTCTTCATGGATGCCTGGCATGGTGACTGCCCAGCTGTCAGATGCTTGTAATAGCATCTACAAAAGGCATCATGGGTCTTTAGCTTTTCCATGTCTTTAAGGGACTATGAGGCTCTGATCTCTCTCCCTCTTCCCCCTCCCTCTCCCACTTCCTCTCCCTCTCCCTCCTCTCTCTCTCTCTCTCTCTCTCTCTCTCTCTCTCTCTCTCTCTCTCTCTCGTTTCTTGGCTCATTACAGGGTGGATATTCCCAATTTTGGACTAGACCTTTCAAAGCTGTCAGTGAAAAATAAACATCTTGTCATTATAAGCATCTTGGTCTACCTGATTTAAATAAAGAATCGGTGTCAGGAGTGTGATCACTGGTGCCGTTATAATGGCAAGGTAAGGTGGAGGAGGCTTTGCTTTATAGAGGGAGCTTGGAGGGCCTCAGAGGAGCAGCCGGAGAGACCTAGAGTGCACTGAGGAGAATGTCTTGGCAATTCTGTGCAGGCGCAGAACAGAATGTGGAAGGAAACGGAGACAGTGAAGGACATCCTGATGTGGTTTCAGATGAACAGAACAGTCTCCTGGGCACTGTAAAGAGGCTACCCTTACTTGTACTATACCATTAAAAAAAAAAAAAAGGATTGCATTTTGTACATGTCCTGGGACTTGTTAGAACACTGAGCGTAAAGGCGATGGACAACGTATCGGGTGGAGAGAGAATTTGAAGGCAATACAGTGTCCAGACAGTGGACGAGTGAGTGTAACTGTCTGCTCTTAGCAAACTTTGTGAGGATCAGCGGCAAAGGGGAGCAGCACAGCAAGACCTGGAAAATCTGTGGCACGGCCAAGAAAGAAGTCTGTATTTTTGTTGTATCTAGGGCAGGTACAGTCAACAGATCAATGTAAAGCGCCCGAGCGCTCCAGGCCTATACCGCAGGCTCAGAAGTGTAGAAATGCAAATGCGTTTCAGAGATTTTTTTTTCCAGGGCAGATTCCCCCACCCCCACCCCAAAGAGCCCGGAGGGTTGTGCGTGCCCAGAACTGTCCTTGGATTCAGATCCACTTCCTTCTGCTCAGCCAGTGAAATGTCCCAAGGGTACCATAAACACGGTTCACTCGGACCTGTTGGTTCAAGCACACCTCACAATCATCTCCACCATACTGGTTCTGCAGACGTGCCGAGGGTAAGACTTGTTATACTGTGAGAAGCTTCCAGTGGGAATCCAAGGAAAGGCTCTCGATGCCAGGGCAATGTACAGCAGGACCAGAGACAATGCACTTGACCATCAAGACAACAGTGGAGACCCAGTAATATGACACATGTGCTTGGAAAACTATGGGTAGTGTAGGAAGCCTGCCTGGGAGAAGAGTCATGTGTGTTGTGACCAGCCATGTTATAAGGGTGGAGTTCCTCAGAGTTCACGGCCCATGATCATGATCCTTAGAAGTTGCTATGGAGATGGTAACTTCTAGCTATGTTTTCCTTGCTGAGTTTCGGTCTTGGTCTGGTCCTCCTTTCTGTTTTCCCCTATTCTTCGTTCTTGGAGGACGAATCTGGGTGTTGAAAGTTTGTAACAGGGGCTCTTAGTCAAGTTTGTCTGGAGTCTCAAGGGAGTCTTCAGACTTGACCCTTGGGGTGACGCCAGACAGGTGGAACTTGGATAATCTTGGGATGGACTGTGGGGTCTTTTGCACTGTGAGATGGACGTGAGCCTTTGGGGGCAGCAATAAAATGCTGTATTTAGATGTCTGGTGTCTCCCATTGGGTGTGTTGTCAAGGCTTCTCACGGCGGTGCTACTGGGAAATAGTGGGGGCTAGAGATAGGCTGACTGGTCCTTAGGTGCAAAAAGCATGGCCTGAGGAAAACCGTGGGTCTCTCGGCTTCTCCTCCTCTCCGTCGGCTTCCTGGATGTGAAGTTTCTTTTATCTCGTTCTCTCTACCAGTACTCCACAGTGCCCTGAAAGCTGAGTCTATCCAAGCATGGACTGGAACTACCAAAACCACGACACAAAGCAACGTTTTCTCTTTCCAGGCTAATGACCTCAGGTTTTTCGTTATACCAATGGCGAGCTGACTAACAGAGAGCTTCCAGGGCTCCTTTTGAGGAAATGATGTTGCTGTGAGTGAGTGAGGGAGTGAGTGGCTTAGAAAGGAAATTTCTGTGAGCTTGATTTTTTTTTTTTCTTTCTTGACAGTTTCTCTGTGTAGCCCTGGCTGTCCTGGAATTCACTCTGTAGGCCAGGCTGGCCTCAAACTCAGAGAACTGAGTGCCTCTGCCTACTGAGTGCTGGGATTAAATTGTGCGTGCCGCCATGCCTGGCTTGAAAAATTTTAAGCTATCGTGTATCATTTAAAATTCACTATTCACGAATGCATGCCGAAGTGTTTTACAAAGACCTTCCCAATAATATTTCAGGTCTGCCAAGCATCTACCCTCCCCCATCTTCTCCCGCTCTCCCCCTTTGTCGCCCTAGCCTCACTTCCACTTCCACGTTCTACATGTACACGTGATTCTAAGGATCTGGGTAAATTCTAGCACTCACAGACGAGAATAAAAATATATGATATGTATCTCTCTGAATATGGCTCACTTCCTTTGATACAGTGACCTCCGGTCGCACCCATTTCCCCCACAAATGCTTCCTGTCTTATGGCTAAATACAATCCCATTGTGCCTCTGTGGTACATCATCTCGCCCACACCTGACAGGGACATCGAGGCAGACCATAATAACTTGGCCAGCATGAGCAGTGCTTCAGTGAGCACATGAGTGTTTGCAAATACCCCTGAGACGCGTCTGCGCTGGGCCTATACCAAGAAGGGGTAGAACGGGCTAATCTGGAAAGTTCTATTTTTAGTTCTTTTAAGAGCCCCCTCCGCTGCTTTCCACAGTGCCTGCACCGCTCCCCAGCGATGCGTAAAGGGGCACGGACATTTTGAATGACGCGTTCACCTCCCATTCTCTCTCCTGCCAGAAGATCGGCTAGTAGCTCACGGCAGAAAGTGAATGGGGGGGCGGGGGTGTCTGGAAAGTTTTTGGTGGATGGCCAGATCTGGGAATGTCAGGACAGTCCCTCAGACTCGAGCTCTCTGTCAGTAAGAGCAGAGAAAACATGTTTTTCCTAGTCTAAAACCACTCACAAATCATGGGTTATAAGTTACAACAACAAAAACTTCATCCTGTTCAGAACGGACACACATCCACGCCCGGGACATTTCAGAGGAGGAATGCAGGCATTTGCTGTGGGTTCTGTGTATGAGAACACTTGCTGTGTAGTGGGTGGCTGTCTCCCCTGAACGGGACCTTCAGGGACACTGTCTAGGACACTGGCGGGCTCCCCCCCCCCCCGCCCAACCACCAATGGCTGGCGTGGAGGCTGCAACAAGGGGAATTGGTAATACCTGGCTTATATTTCCCTTAAAATAAATATCTGCTGAAGAATTAAAGGGAAACGTGGTTGGCCAAATGTATTTGGGTTTTAATCAAACCAGAGTTATGTGACAAACAGCCCGGATTCTCGAATCACTGAGGCCACCGACAAGAACTCACAACGGTGTCGGTGTCTTGGGCTTCACGGGTGGAGGGCGAGCTCGCTTCAGATCTAACCTGAGGGTCAGGCAGTCAGCTAGCGTGGGCTCTGACAGGTAGAGGAATGGGCTTATATATCTCTGAATCTGGAGCACACATAAGAGGAAAAGCTGTTTCCTTTGCTTCCCTAGGAGAGGTCCCCAACAACCCATCTACTGCAGGAAGCTGCCTAAGGTAGGAAAGGGGTTTTTGCACAGGAGTCTAGAAATCGTGGAACCAGGCAGGGCAGTGGTGGTGGGGGAGTAAGGGGGAGGGGCATCTCAGTGGCAGACAGAGCAGCTGGACGTGGATCACAGCGTGGCTTGCCCTGAAACAGTATGTAAGGGTGGCTGCGTCCTAGGAGATGTGGCCAGTGTTGCCCCAAAGCACCAGGAGACTGTTTGGAGATTATTCCAGCCCGAGTCTTCATGTGCAAGAAGAAAGACAGAGGCTACCTGCATTCTGCTTGGTCCCACAAGACTCTGCCTTTGTACTCGTTCTGAGCACAGGCCTGGATGTTTCCTGGCCATCAAGAAGCAGGGTGTGACACTCAGGCTCCTGGCAGAACCTCTGAGGAAAAGCCTTTGCTTCACGGCTAGAAAAAGGAGACAGATCATTGGTGAAGGCTCATTCTGAGACGTAAGAACCAGCACATGTGAGAACGAAATCCCTGAGGCCAGCCTGTAAGAACCGGCACGCGTGAGAAGGAAATCTTGCCTGCAAGGTAGGTGGGAAGCGCTCGGACCCAGGCCCCTTTAGCTTTGGGTCCACGCGGTATAGGAACCAGCCACAAGTCGCCTGCACCTGCAAGCCTTGGTCACAGCGGCCAGGTGGTCTGCAGGGCACCTGCCGAGCCAGGTGTGCCTAGAGGCGTGAGCTTGCCAGGTCTGTGGCCCACTTCACAAGCTCTCTGTAGCCACTCCTCCTCCTTGGTAGAAACCAAGTGGAACAAGCAGCCTCAGGTCACTGAAACTGAAAATGGTCGCCCTTTCTTCTGTAAATGAGCCCATAATCCCACGCCGGGCTCTGCATAGAACGGCAGCCAAGCCAGTGCCCTCCTCCTGCCCGTGTGAACCTGGAAAGCACATACACAGGGGGATGCGAGATGAACAGAGTCCCCGCTGGGAGACAGGAGAGTCCCCGTGTTTGGCTAGGGTTTCTGCCGATGCTCGGCACTGGCCACGGTGGCCGATCCAGTGTTCTTGGAGGACAGTGCGGGCAGAAACCTGGCAGCAAGTCTCAGCCCAGGCTCCTGGCAGCGGTCCCCAGAACCTGGCCGGGCTTGCAGCACACCTGGCTGATTTGCAGCTCTGATTGGGATCTTCCTCCACCAGCTTCTCCCGCCGAGCGAAGCCGGCTAGGTCCCATTCGAACAGGGGCCTCTGGGGGGGCCAGCCCTCTGGTTCCTGAATCCAGACAAGTTCCACGGGGCCGCAAAGACAAACACACATCACACCAGGAGGAAAAGCAGACACAAACAAGACCGAGCGCCCTCCTTCACGGCAGAGGAAACTATCGCTGACTTGAACACCAAGCACCCATGATTCACCAGGCTTCTTGCAGCTGGGTAGCCTCAGGCATTTTTTCTGTCTAGTTTTAACTTGTCATATATATATATATATGTATATATATATATATATATATGTGTGTGTGTGTGTGTGTGTGTGTGTGTGTGTGTGTGTGTGTGTGTTTTAAGTAAAACTAAACCAAACACTGCAGGCCTATTTTGGCTTGCCCTTGACTTGAATGCTCACACATGTCTACATTCTGAGCTGGTTCTGGGCTGTTCCCATGTCCTCAGGTAGTTCGGGGTGCAGGACTCCCAAGCTCCCAAGCTTCCTCCTGCTGGAACCCAGTGTGTGTGGACACAGTGTGTGTCCTGGGGTGCAGGGTATGAGTGCCCGCGCCTCTTTCCTATGTGGTCTTTCATCAAGTATCAGCAGGACAGGATTGGGCTGCGGTGCTGATTGGGGAACTCTGAGGATCTGCCCTGCGAGAGCTACCACAGACACGGAGGTCTTCACGGCGACACCGAGGTCTATCCCTCTCTGTCTTCAGCGGTGAGGTAGGTCAGGCCTAGGGACAGCTCAGGAGACTCGGGGCCACTCCCCAGGGAGTTCACCTTATGTGCAGCAAACTGCTATAAAGCTGATTAGGCGCAGCGTTCTTGTCTGCCTAGGTGACACCCACAGCTGAGCTGCTCAGGCCTGTGGCACCGTCCTCCCTCAGGTCCTCCCTCAGTCCTTCACAGCCCCAAGCTCCTCTGGGAGGAACAAAAGCCTGAACTCCGGCCAGGCCATCTCAAGGAGAGTCTGTTTATCATGTCTGTCTGTTTATGTTTCTGGGCAAGGGTTCTTTAAAGAAAGGGATCTGTGTCCAAGGCTAAAATCAGCCTTTGGAAACCCATGCTTTAAGCCTTGGAACGATGCTGTGTGCTTAGCGTGTGAAAAAAAAATGGTGTTCTGCTCCACTGTGCTTCGGCCCATCTTGCATGCACCATCCACGCCCCTCTAGGACAGTCGCCTGCCTCACAGGCTGCAGGATCCTGACACAGTCACACCTGGTGAGGCAGCCCAGGAGAAACAGTCCGACTACGTGGACTGGAGACCAGGGATTGGAGAAGACAATTGTGTCATTTCGCTGGCTGATATTTCAGAGACGCTTTACTGGAAAAAATAACATTTGAGCTCACAAAAATACAACTGGGAAGCCAACGAAAGTCTAAAATATTATCACCCGCAGAAAAGGAATGAATCGCTCAGGGTAAGTCAGTATCTGGGTAGGTGGGATTAAATCAACATTTCTAGGCAACTGTCACATGTGAGCTTTGTGAGTGACAGAAACCGAAACAGATCTCGGTTCCTGCCCTCTGGATTAGGGAGACTGGATTAAAATTCTGTTAAGCTCTTAATCCCCTGTGGTGGGTACTGAAATCATCATGTCTGGGCAGACATACAAAGTCACTGATTTCCAGAAGTCATTATCTAATATAACCATCTAGGCATGGGTTCCAGGTGTGCGTTTGTCAGTGAGCAAGTCGAATGGGTATTTTCCCGAGCCCCTGGGAGAGCAGCCTGGTCATGATCCCGTGTCCCCTCAGACCTTATGGTCCTGTGTCCCCCCCACTCAGACCCTTGTAGGTTTTATAGTATAGCATTGGGAATCACATGCTGGGCAGAGCCTCCTGGGCCTACTTGAGCCAGGCTGAGGCTCCTCTGTAGAGGACGGAGAGGACTTACCTTTTCAGGCCAGCCAAAAGGTACACCTGGAGCTGGGAACCCTGTGGAGCTGCCCACGGGCTTCCATAGCTCATTTTTTGTCACTATCAACTTGCCCCATGCCCTCAACCCAGGACACATCAGGAGTTCTTGAGTCCTGTAGAGAAACAGAACCAATGGTATGAATATATATATACATATATATATATTCATATATACACAAATATATGTATATAATAAATTCCCTTCTCTCTATTCATACTTATATACATATATGCATGTATATACACACACATGTATAAACATGTACATACTCATATACACATGCACACACATTTACATCCATCCATATAGACATATATATGTGTATATATATATATGGATTTATTAGATTGTCTTATGTAGTAGAGACTGTCTGTAAACTGGAGAGGCTGAGAACCTGGTAGTTGCTTGTTCGCTTTATCAGACTGAACGCCTTGACATCCCATCCTGGTGCTGAAGGCCTGGAAGACAGTCCCTCGTCTTCAGTCCACATGGGAAGGCTGAGAATCTGCATCCTAGTAGCAGAAAGCCAGAAGCAACAGCGCAGATGAACTCAGTAGCAAGAAGGGAGAAAGGCGGGCAGGCAAGTGGCATGTTTTCCCTGGACATTTCTTATTTCTGGGTTACCCTCGGAAGGTGCTTCCCTCTCTGGGGGAGTGTCTTCCCCACATGACCCTCCATGGAGGTGCCCATATAGATTCCCCCCAGAGGCCGTGTCTCTTGTCTGACACCAGAGACGATCCAGTTGATGGTCAACCCACTCACACCTTGTTTCTAGGGAACCATGGTGAGTCAGCCACACCCATCAACATAGCGCTCAGCACTGAGTGCTGTTCACAGGTACCAGGTGACAGCCACAGAGCTCACAGGGGGACAGCATGGAGCAAGGGCTGGGGGCCTGGGAGCACCATCTCTTTGGCAGGATGGGGTCAAGTAGGTGTTCACTGAGGTGGGCAGAGCTCTGAGACGCGTTGTGTGGAGCAGCCTGTGGCTGAGCCCTGACACCTGTAATTGTCGTCACAACCGGTCTCCCATGCTGTCCTCCCTCAACTCAGTAGCCACGGAGGCTGGGGAGTCCGGATGGTTCATCTAACCCTTAGCACAGCCCCATATAATGCCCCCATCTTCACCAAGGGACTGCCAATACCTCCCACGGTCCTCCTTGGAGGACTCCAGTCTCCTTGGCTGCGATTTCAAGCAAAGCTCTCCAGAGACAAATTGAGTCAGTTCTGGGAAAGGGGTGTGAAGCCGGTGGACCAGGTGGTGTGGGGACCCTTGTCCTCACCCTGCTCACCCACCCACGCTCCGTCGGCACGTGTGGTTTGAACTAACAACGGCACTATTTTTATTCCAAGCGAATTGGAAGGTTACTGAGAAGAGTTTTTGATCTATGTTTAAAGATGGGAGTTGAGGAGGAGAGAATACGCACCCAAGGAGGGTTAGTATCAATTTTACAGGAGTCCCTAACCAGTCTCTTGTTAATTTCCACTTAAAGATTGGCTTTTATCCCCCAGTTATGAAAATAATAGGTTTACTTAAGAGACATCAAGGAAAAGCGAGATAGAAATAGAGAGAGCACATAGCAAGTGCAATACAAAGGAAGATGAGGGGGAAGAAGATGGTTGTGTAATCTTGACCTGGAAAGCCCCTAAGGCTTTGGAAACATTTCTAAAAAGCAACAAAACCCACACTTGGCTATGTGGACGTATCCGCACACGTCATGCACAAAAACTCCCATATGTGCACATGGACCTCTGCACACACATGCATAGATACACGTGTGCATAGGACCCCTTTGATCTGTGAGGGCTCGGGAGCAGGCTAAGCTACAGAAGGCCCCCCTGTGCCCTGAGCACCCATGTCCTGAGCACACTGTGAGAGACTGGGCTTGTTCCTGGTCTCGGGGAGTGAAGGTCTTGAATTATTCAGAATGAGGTAGCACGTGGCATCCATGTGGCCACCCCCACAGCCAGTTTGTCCTGCTTGATGCTTAGAAGGGACAAGAGGGACATAAGTCACCTTCAGAGAGCCTATGACCTACCTCCTACAGGTGAATGCACGAACATGTGAGGTAAGTGCACACGCATGACTTTGGAAGTATGCGTGTGAATGCGGGTGTTCCTGAGGAATGCGATGGTATGAACGTCCAGCCCTATATAGAGACTTTCGATCCCAGCAGCGGGTGCAATTTGATCACTCTCACATATCATGGTTACAGAAATCAAGATTTAGTCATAGGCTAGTAGTTCTCCTGCGCACGGAGGGACAGAATGTCGCTTAACATTGCGGTGAACATGCTGACTGCCGGAGAGCGCATTTCAGATGTCCTTCAGACCGGCCAGGGTGCCGTCTACATGGGAACATGACCCAGCGACTTTCCCAGTCTTGTTGATATTTGATATCAGACCCCAGATATTTCCGGCTCATAAAACCCTGGGGTGTGTGTAATTGATTCAGTTGGAGCAAACGCAGGAAGTTATTGAAGCCAATCAGCCAATACTCCAAGGGATAATTCCGAGGAGAGAAGCCAGATTGTGAGGTCAGGCTCAAGCCAGGATGTCTCAGAGTAGAGGCATCAGTGACAAGACGGATGCGGGTGGTGGTGTCACTCTCAGGTTCCGGGGGCCTGTTCCCAAAGAGACCGCTCTGTCTGTGTTCAGCGGGTACCCACGCCATGCTGTGTGCCTCGAGATGGGGGCAGACCCTGCCAATCACACTTCTGCGGCAGATGGTGCAGGATTGTGCTGACAAAGATCCGCCTTCTCTCATTCAGATCCTCGGGTACTGAAATCTCTCCCCGGTGGCTGACTGGGGAGGAAAGTCAGTTGGCGAACACAACCATCTGTCTGTCCTTCTAGTATTGCATCCAGGTGGCCACGGGGAGAGGGGGTCAGCCATGAATGACCTATTGGCAGTGAATGCTGGACCTCCCACGCACCGGGGCTGAGCCCGAGAAGAGATACTTGCTAAGATTCCCAGCCCTGCTGATGGTGGATGGGACCTCCTGCCCCTTCTTGCTCAGAGTCCCAGGAGCCTCAGTCTTTGTTGCTCCACGTCCTGACATAAGACAGGATCTTCATGAAGGTCGATGTGCTAGACTTCAATTGCTGCAACAAGATGCAAAGACCACCGTCCTTCTGGAAGCATCCATGCACGAATGCCTGGCATCCTGGCTTTGGCCTGGGTTGAGGCAGCATATGGAGGAGGGAATATTTTCCAGAGTTAAAACACTCAGAAGCTGTGATCAAAGAGAAACAAGGCCCTGGGGACCCCGCCCCCTCCCCTGTCCCAGTCTTATGCAAGTCTGCCCTTCAGTGACCAAAGGACCTCGTCAAGGTCCTTCCCAGTGGCATCATCTTGGAAGCCAAGCCTTGGGACCTTGCCTGAGCACGTGTGGACATGATAGATCCAAACTATGACAGGAAGTAGCACAGAGTATTGGTGCAGCCTGGGGTGGGGGAGGCTCCTCTTGGCCCCTTTTTGTGGATGAATTTAGTGAAGGCGAAGGATTGGGCCTTGCTGTATTCGAGTGTGCTTTCACGAGGCATACGAGGGAAGCATCCTGTTGGCATCTGTCCCCCAGATTACGGAAGCCAGCAAGCTCAGAAGCAAGTGAGAGATGGGGGAAGCAGTGTTCCTAAGATGGCAGAGCATAATAAGAACCAAACTTCGCCCAAAGCGGAACATCGAACGACAGAGCAGAAGACATTTGTAGAAACCACAGTGGTGATGAAAGGAAATTGTAAAAGTCCACAAAGGGCTCAATAACAGAACGAGGATAATTAAAGATTCAATTAGTAAACTTGAAGATAAAAGCCAGATTATCTCTCGGGGGGAAACAACTAAAAATGGAGGGAGATGGGGGGAAATGCAGAAAGAATGTTAAGATGTGCCATCAGCCAGAGGCAGGGCCTGGTGTCTTTCTCCGAAGAATGATAGTAAGAGAGTTCAAAAAACTCTTAGGGAAACTAATCAAAAGGAGAGAGAGAGAGAGAGAGAGAGAGAGAGAGAGAGAGAGAGAGAGAGGAAAAAAACAGAAAAGAAGGCTTGGAGTTGAGGGAAGGCTGACTTAACTCCCTGAGAACAGAACAGGCTATATTGTGGGAGTTCATCAGATCCTGGGGACACATGGGAGAACTGTCAAATAGAGAAAGTACCCAGAAGAACAAAACATATTGCCTACAAAAATAAAATAAAAAAAAAAAATAAAAACAAAAACTGAAGGAGCTTTGCAAAAGCCATACCATAAAACCCACTGCCCCAGGGAAGAACAGCAACGGCTTTGAAATAAAGAGAAGGAGTGATTTTTAAATCAAAGATCCACTGTCCAAACCAGCTACCAGCGAGTGGGGTGTGGGGGAGACGAGACGTCCCCTCGT
The DNA here is from genome assembly GCA_964023405.1 of Apodemus agrarius. NCBI lineage: Eukaryota > Metazoa > Chordata > Mammalia > Rodentia > Muridae > Apodemus > Apodemus agrarius. The sequence goes on from OZ030027.1 coordinate 44,524,306, forward strand.
CTTTCAGGCCAGCTGAAAATAATAAAAATGTACCTTGTGCATGCACGTTGATTAAAAAAGTCTGATTGTCTCCAGCAAGTCACATAAGGAATCCAAAACACAGAGAGAGAGAGAGATGGGACTTGAGGAGAGATGTGGGGCCCAGCCAAGAATGCAGGGGGAGGGCGGGACAGCAGTCCAACTTGGAAGAGCTGGTCAGAGGCCTGGAAGGCTGGGGCTTCGAGGAGGAAGTGTGTTCCATCCAAGGACTGCTGTGATAGAAGCCTCAGAAGGGTGTGGCTGTGTGTGGAATGCGTGCACGCCGTGTAAGGAGGCTGAACCACGGGCTACACGAGGGGAAAACGGAGCTGTGAGTGATTCCTCTCACCTGCTGGCTCCAGAGTCCCCATCCTCTGGACTGTTCCCTTCTGCTTGGGACGTCTCCATCGCCGAGAGAGCAGAGCTGTGTCCCCTGCCCCTTGGGAGAAGCCCCCCTCTGGCTCCGTGCTCCTGGCATTTACTGTTAACTCATTTTTGATGATGAGCACCGTCCGTCACATGTGCCCCGTGCCTTCCTGGATCTTTGGCATCCCTTTCTGGATCGGCCTCTCGTCTGGGCTCTTCCACCCATGATCCCTGACAGCGACTAAATCCTACAATGTCCCTTGACTTGCATTCAGGATAAATCTCTCCCACCTTCAGGGCACTTTCTTCGTGTCAAGTCCTGTCCGTCCATCTGCCTTGGGCCCTTCCGGTCTCAGTTTTTTTTTCTTCCCCCGACTCCCTGATGTGCAACGTGGGCATGGGGTATGGCTCAGGGTTTGGTCCTATGCAATTATTAGTCCCCTTCTGTGGTTGTGACTATCAGCGTTCCCAGGAAGATGAACACCAATGCGTGATATTCGTCCTATTTAGCACTAAGAACAGGCTCACACGATGATCCCGCACCATCGTCTGGAAGAGGATGGATGTCACAAATGATAACACAGCAAGGGGGGATAATAGGACGCGAAATATGGAGGGTCTACTTGAACCACACAGAGTAGGAAAATCACACTCTCCATCTACCACGGGGAGCACAGAGAGGACGGAGGAACCAGGGGTGGTGGACGGTGGAGGATTTAGGGTGGGCAACAGTGGAACAAAAGACAACAATGTGTAAGTGGTCTGATGGTGCGCCAGTTTACCTCTCCAGTAACACATCTGTGGGAAGTGGAATCAGCAAACCCCAGAAACAGGTCCATGGCACCTTCAGCAGAAGCACAGGTAGGTATACACGGCGGGGCCACAAAAGCGGTGAGGTGACTGAGTAACCAGGGTGGCTAGGCTGTACTGATGATGATGATCAGAGGTGGGGGAGCTGGGCCCTCCTCCCCGTGTGGCAGAATGCTCGAGAACTACGACGGGAAGCAGCTGCGGTCTCGCTGGGGACTGCTGGGAGGTGCTTTCTAAGAAAAAGCAAGTGCCTCGCGGTACAGATTTTGTGCTATATTTAGCACAAAAAAAAGATGAACTGTCTGTGACTGAGACAGGACAGGGTAGGCAACCCCGGTCACGGGGGTCAGGACTGGGGCCAGGGTTGGCAGAAGATACCCCAGATGACTTCTGCTGGTCTCTGTTCTGTGTTGTACTCTGTTTTGACCCACGGAAATTTTGGCCACATCTTCATGCTGGCCACGTTGACATGTTATCCTGCAGTATGGAAGGAGCCTTAGAAATAACAGAAAGCCCCCCAAATAGCAAGGGCCAGCGCTGGACTCTCTGAACACAGGCAACATCCATTTCCAACCTTCTCGGGCAGGAGTTTCCTTATCTACGTCTGATGTAAGTTTTATAGTTTCCAAAAGTTGGAGCTGCCAAGGGGCAGAAGCCGCTTATCTCTGTTGGGCTGTTGACGTTAGAACCTTTGTCCTGGGCCAGCCACAAACTACCCAGGAAAACCCGAGGTTCTCTGTGGCTTCTCTAAAAGAAGCAGGCCCGTGGCACACAGAGCCCAAAGGAGGCATCACGTGGGCAGGTGCAGAGGTTTGGGGGATATGTGTGGATTCTAGAGTATGCCTGGCCTCCCCGGGGCCGTGCACCTTCATAGACTGGTTTGTGTTATCCTGCCAGAGTCTGGGAACTATAAGAACCTCTGGATACTAGCTCACTAGACGACTGAGAGTGTCTAGGCTTCATTTCCCAAGAGGGAGGGAGGTGTGAGGAATCAATGTGCCACAGGCCTACTTTTGTTGTAGTTGTTGTTGTTGTTGTTGTTTTTCGAGATAGGGTTTCTCTGTGTAGCTCTGGCTATCCTGGAACTCACTCTGTAGACCAGGCTGGCCTTGAATTTAGAAATCCGCCTGCCTCTGCCTCCCAAGTGCTGGGATTAAAGGCATGTGCCACCACGCCCGGCTCACAGGCTTACTTTTATACAATAGAAAAATTGTCCTCAGTTCCCCTTTAAAGAAAACAAATCTGCGGCTGAGTACTTAATGGAGGAGCAGTCTTCCGGAGCAAGCGTGTTTACTCTGGGAGGAGAGGCGGCCCGTACCGGGTCCCACAGCCAGCCAGCCAGCCAGCCAGCAGGCTGATCAGCTCCATGCTTCCTCTGGCAAAGGAGCCAGACCTGTGAGGGTGTGTTTGTGAAGCAGCCGGTCGGCCTCTACACGTGGAGGCCCCACCTTGGCCCCTGTGTGGCCTGCTGGAGGCCAGCACGCCTGCCTCCACCCTGTGAGGGGCCCGTGGCTATCCTTCTGTGTGCCACATGCAGCACGATTCTCCTGCACCTGCGGGCTACTGTGCAGCCTATTAAGGAGTGGTCCTCCCTGGGTTCTGCTTCAAGGTGAACCACCTGCTTTACAGAACCAGCAGAGAGCCGTCATACCAGACGATGCCTGAAGCTCCAGGGGTGACTGGGGCGTCAACGCAGCGAGCGTGCTTTCACCCTAAAAGGGCAGCAGTACTGTTCACAGTGTTCTGTGAACTCGGGCTAAAGTCTGAGGCGAGCGAAAAGTTTAAAGAGTCAGTAGCAGGAAACACCCCCTCAGGAGCAACAGCCCCAAGAAGAGCCCAACAATGGCAGGCGTCACACAGCCACCGTGAGCTTCACCTTCTTCCTCAGCATGCCTGGGTAGGTACTGTAAGGTTCCTCCTCCCGCAGGAGAGGGGTGTCGTCCTCTCGCAGAGCAAGTGAGTTTCAAGGCCTTTATTTATACAAAGACAGCCTGGAATGGGAGAGATGTTGAAAACGTTGCTTCTGGCAGAAGAAAGCATCAGCACCGGTGAGGAGTGGCTGGGTTTGTAAGAAACCGTGAACAGGCGGAGCCAGGCAAAGTCCTCTAGTGGATAGGGCCCAGAGGACAGCGGCTGCGTGTGCCCTGGGGTGGGTAGGCACCCTTCTCAATCCCTGTGGCCCTGGGGATAGCTCTTCTCAGCACAGCTTGGGAGTCATATCTGGCATGAAACATGCCGTCTTTCTAAGTTTCTTTTGTTGCTGTCCTAAAGGGTAGCCATGGGTTCCCAGCCCTTCCAGAATGCTGCCTTTCTCGTCTTCCACACCAGAAGCCTAGGATTTAAAGTTCACAAGCAAGAGAGCAGAGGGCCGAGGAGGATGAGAAGCCTTCTCATCCTGCCTTGATGGCTAGGAGGGAGGTGGCCAGCGGAGCAGGTGGGTGGAGGCTCGTGCTGGGGCAGGAGAGGCAGCCCAGCAGAGCCCATCGCAGGGTGGGCGAGGGTTTTGCCTGTGCCCTTCAGATCTGGTTGGGTGTCTTAGGTGGCGACTTACACCTGGGAGTTTTCTTTTAATTCTAGAAATGATCTAACAGTGAGCAATTCAAGGAGAGGAACCACAATTACGGAATGAATCATACCAAGATTTAATAAAGATTTAACTCAAATATTTATAGGCAGAGCTAAAAATATGTTCACCCCTGCCCTGTGGTCCGAGAGTTCATGTGCACTGCCAAGTTGCATATGCACCGAGGTCCCGGGCAGGGCTCTCCCTCCCACCTGGCTCTGAGCAGGGCTGGCCCTTTTCTGACCTTGCTCTGATCCGAGGAAGCCTCTCATCTCCCCTCATACTGGCTGCTTCTCTCGGAAAGTCTGGCGTTCACCTGGGAGGCACCAGTGGGTGCTGTACTCTGCTGAGGCCCGTGGGCGGGTGAGGCACTGACTTCCATGGCTGCGCCTTTCTCCCTTCTTTATATTGCTGGTCTCACACTCAGGAGAGTTGAGAGGTTTTCTTTTTATTGAAATTGATTTTTAGCCTGGGCAGCGGTGGTGCACGCCTTTAATCCCAGCACTTGGGAGGCAGAGGCAGGTGGATTTCTGAGTTTGAGGCCAGCCTGATCTACAGAGTGAGTTCCAGGACAGCCAGGGCTATTCAGAGAAACCCTGTCTTGAATAAATGGAAAAAAATGATATTTAATTAGTATCATCATTCAAGTCTACATAACTCCGCTTTTATGCATGCATGTATGTAGCACACCCCCCCATTTGGATAGAAGAAAGAATTAGTGGTGGTGAGGAGTAGCTGAGTTTGTAAGAAACCATGGACAGACAGGAGGAGCCAGGCCAAGTACCCGAGAGGAGGTTGGGATGTGTGTGTCCAGGGAAGGATGGACATCCTCTCTCCTCCTCAGCTTCCTCTCCTCCGCATAAACTCTTTTGTTCTGCAGGTTTCTACTTCCATGCCATCTGTACATGTATGATTTTATAAATCTGTAAAGTCAGAGGGCACACGAATGGAGGAACACAATTCAGTAATTGTCTGTTTGACACTGACTTAAGTCATTCAGTATTATGGTACCCAGTGGTAGCCAGGTTTTATTTTTTCCAAAATGTCCCAACTTCATTTTTCTTTATGGCTGAGGAAACATCCTCTCATGCACACGAGCTACATTTCCCTCATCCTCTCCCTTGTTGATGGACACCAAGGTCAGTCCCACCACTCAGCCGCTGTGAGCGGGGCTGGAGACAGTCCTTTGCTCTTCTGTAATCCGACGCCCCACTCTTTCACACCTGGCTACCTAGAGACACAACGTGCAGATGGTACCCTGCCTGATAGCCTAGGAAGCGCCACTTTCCTGCTGCCCATCGGCCTCGGGCTTTTTAGGAACCCTGACGAGAGTTCAGGGAGACAACTAGAGTCAAGAAGATCTGGGGTCCATATTGGGTGCGGGTCGCTGAGCTGGGAGACCGGGAAGAAGGAAGGTTGGTGTGAGATCTCGCCACCTCAGTGGGCCATGACAACCCACCCAAGTCAAGGCCAGCCTGATGTCGGTAGCTCGAGCTGCCGTCTCATAAGCTGTTCTAGCCTGGTGCTCCAAGAACAGACATTTAATCTCAATGAGGTAGCTAAAAGTGTCCAGTCCAGATGCTGGGGCAAATGGCTTTCTAGAGGAAGACTCTTAGCTTGCAGACACCGGCCTCTGCTCTCTCACTGCGTTCCTAATGACCTCTTCCCTGGGTACTGTGAGAACCACTCCCCTTAAGCTCCTTAGCGGTAGAGGCCAGTCCTGCCAACTCAGAACCCAGCCTTCTGCCCGGACTGTACCCTCCTCACCCGCTCCACCAGAACCTTGCACCAGATCCATGGTGACGGGGTACGACTGCAATATCTATATTTTTGGCACACCGTAGACGTTATGAGACAGGTGCTCCTACATCGATGAGAGAGCTGAAGTCAAGGAGAGTTCCTCAGAGCTAAGCCCAGAAGAGCTCAGGAGAGACAGGAGGGTTGTAAGCTGTCTATCAGAGGATGAGCTGGCGGTGTGTTTCCCATGAAAAACATTCCTGTGGGTTCTTGTCAGCTTAGCCTGGGCACTGGTGGCCCTTAGAAGTGGAGTCTGATCTCAGGAGCCTTCTCTTCTTTCTCCTCTGATGTCTGAGTGATGACATCACAGACGTGAGGCAGGCCGTTTCTCACCTGTTTTCATCAGTCCGCCATAGGGACAATCCTGGATCCCGATCCAGGAACATCCAGAGGTTGTTCCTTTGCTAGACATAGATTCTAATCTCTCATTACAATTTGAGATTTACAGGAAGGTCCTAGACAGAGATGACCTCTGGGTTGTGTTCTAGGCACCTGGCACCCAGAAGACTGAGATTCGAGGGTACTGTCTTAAGGTGTTTTAAGGATACGTTTGGACCTGACAAGGGTGAGCTGTATGTGCGACGTTGACTTCTGTTTCCACTGGGATCCAGGCAGAGGTGGCACGGGGACCTTTGGCTACCAGCTACAAACCCAATTGCCTCTCGCTTCAGCTTGCTTCCCTGACCACTGCTGTTCAGTGACTTCCTGGCTGAGAACAGTAGTGGTTTGGCCTGATGCTGCTTGCATTCTAAGGCTAAATACCAGCTCTCAAGATCTGGTAGCCACGCCCCACCCCAGGCCTGACAGCATCACCAAGTGAGGCTCTGTAAACCTTGCTCCCCAAATTAAGTGGTCAATAAAAGGTTAAAGTCAGTGATTGGGCAGGAGAGGGAGAAAGGTGGGACTTGTGGTGAGGGAGAGGGGAAGGAGCCACCCAGAGAAGATGTGGCCAGGAAGAACAGCTCATAACAAGGGACATTATGGCTGGGAGATAAGATAAAAAGCTCCAAAATGCCCGATCTAGGCTTAAGGCTTGTAAATAAAATATCTGAATTGTGTGTCTTTTATACAGGCTAGCTAGAATGTTCAATTCCTTTTAAAATACCTTTGGTGCCCACCTCAGCCTTTTTTTTTTTTTTTTTTTTTTTTTTTTTTGGTATGCTCGTCAGAAGAAGACAGGGAACATCTATCTGTACGCCACCTCTCACACTGGAGATGTTTCACCTCCAACACACCCAGCTGACTCTGAAGCTACTCACTGGATCTTCCTGATCTAATCCAGTCAGCCAAAGCGCGTCCATGTTCTATGGGGAGTCTCAATGCGCCACCACTGAGGAATCCTACAAGATTGCACCAAGCCAGGTGAGGAGACGGGCTCCTGGGTCCTCCTCCAGGGACACCGCCCGGCTTCACATTTAAGAAAAGAATGAAGAGTGATTTGGTTTCCCCTTCGGTAGGTATACAAAAAAGACCACAATCACACGTGAGCCAGGCCAGCCCTTGCAGGGACCCAAGTACTCCTGGGCAGCGTGCAAAGAGCTGAGTAATTTGGCCTTATCCCTTAAAAAAGAATGCAGTTATTTTTAAAAGAATATCCTCTTCCATGATTCAAAAATAACACCTAGTTTCGTTCAGTCTTAAACATTCACACAAAACCATTTCTTCGGTGGGGGAAAAAACAAACAAAAACAAAAACAAAACCAAGACTAAATAGTTTCAGCCAAAACACTTTCAGAAAGTTATGAGGTACACTGGAGACACTGAGTGAAGGTTGCAGGGGTGGAGGGTAGTGGGGGTGCTGGGGGGGTCTGCAGACAGCCGTCACCGAGGTGCAGTGCTGTTTTGCTTACCAACTGGCCCTTCAGTATATGCAGGCGGAAGGCACAGGCTGTGGCTACTCTATCCGCGAGTGAGGTTGACGCCTGCTCTGTGTATGCGGCTGCTCCGTGAGTGAACCTCGAGGGCCGCCTGGCTCCTTCCATCTGGAACAGCGCACCATGATGGTATGGTAGCATCATCTGCAGCCAGTGGGAACAGGCATCTTCGTGGGCATGACTATCCGAAGGGAGCCGTGGGAGAGCGTGGGAGGGAGGAGACAGTCCGAGTCCAAGGACTCAGTGGAGAGAGCCAGGAGAGAGCCACTCGAGGGAGTGTGAGCATGGTAGCTATTGGTCCTCTGTCTGGACTCCACCCCCACAGTTACCTGGCAACAGCTAGGTAGGCCGGCCCACTATTAAAGGGGCCGCTTGCCCCGCCTCCCTCTCTCTTGTTCTCTTACTCTCTTACTCTTGCCTCGTGACCCCCAGCTCCCCTTCTGTCCCCGTTCCCTTCCCCCTCTCTCCACGTGGTCATGGCCGGCCTCTACTTCTCTACTCTCTCCCTCTCTCTGCCTTTCTCTGCCTCCACTACTCTCTTAACTCCCTTCTCCACGCCCTGAATAAACTCTATTCTGTGCTATACCGTTGTGTGGCTGGTCCCTGGGGGGGTGGGGGTGGGGGAAGGGATGCCTCGGCACAGGCCGGCTGAGGAGCCCCCTTCCCCCACACCTTACCACACCCCCATAGGACATATTCTTATATTTCTTTATCTTTTTATGATCACAACATTAGCCCCCCCCCCCCCGCCGGTAAACCCTTCATCAACAGGCTTTGCACGCAACAAACCTAACAGTAAACTGATATGATGCGGGGCTCGAGCCCAGCTTCCTGCCCTGGGCTGTCGGCTTCTTCTTTCTTGCAAGTGCGTGATACTTTTAACAGTTTTTCAGGGAGAGTTAGACATCCACTCTCTGTGGGTAGATAGGTACAGGAGACCTGGCAGACGCACAAGCAGATGAGAGAGTGGGACCACACACACACACACACACACACACACACACACACACACGGCTTCTCCAAGGGAAGGACTCCTTGCTCTTGATGGAAGCTGGGGGCAGTTCCACATTTAGGAAAAAATGGCTGCCTGCACCGTCCTCTGCGGGGTCACACTTCTCTCTCCCCTATGCTGCAGGGGAGGCCAGCCCGTCTGCTATCTTACTCACTGGAGCTGCTGGGGGGGGGGTACCCAGACCCAGGTAGATGTTTCTGGGTGTCACACTACTGTACCACACTGCCTAGTACAGGCGTGTGCTCCTTCAAGACTGCACCCCAGTGCTCAAGAGCTGCTCCCTAGACTAACTCAGAGGGGAGAAGCCTTGGGTAGCAAAAAGATTCACAGCCGCGGTGTGCTCAGAAGCCTGCAGGAGACTGCGGAGCACACAGCTCTGGGAGCGTCGCCTGCAGCCAGGCCTCATGTTCTGCCTCTCCTGGGCACTGGGCTGAGTCTCCCTGAAACACTCTGCTCTCATCTTGGACCCGCTCCTGGACCCCCTGGAAGCTTCTGGCGGGGCACCAGGCATCTATGTAACACACACAGAAACCCTGAGCAGTTAATTACTCCATCAGCTCCAGCAGAGAAGAAACACACCTTTGTGATAAAAATACAAACAGTTTCGCGCATGAAGACTTCATTAGATATTTATCAAATAATTTAAAAGTTGGCTCAAAACGACTGTAATTTACTGGGAAGCTCCCTGATGGCCAGATAAAAAGAAGGACCGGAAGGCAGCGTTGGCTGACTTGACTCAGTTCCTTCTGCAGAGGGGCTTCCTGGGAACGACACGCATGCCCAGTCATGGCGTCACTCCAGGGCCACAGATTGCAGGCACCAATGAAGATAGATGCTCAGCAGACTGTCTCCGAGGCGTGATCGGGAAAGCTGGCTAGATGGGGTCCTGAGGAGAGTGGTAAGAAGTTTGGTATTTATTTACCAACTAAAGGGCCGGTTAAGGACGACTGTGCCTTAAGAATGATAACATGGCTAGCTGTGTCTTCTGAGGGTCTTTCATGTCTCTAGGCGACCTTTTCACAAAGGAAGAGCTGTAACTCAGAGCTGGGGATAAAGTTCAACATTAGATTTTGAAGACAACTTGTGCGAACAGAGGGGATTCTGGGTATTGCCACAGGCTCAAAACTTTTATCCCGAAGGCTGAACCCCATGTCTGTATTCTTGGGCTCTTGGCTGAAGCCCTTGGAGAATGTGTGTGTGCTTCTGTGTTCTGACACTCTGTGAGTGTGAGAGGCTGGGGAAAGGATGCTGGTTCTTGGCCTCGTCTTGAATTTGTTAGGAAAGCCTCTTAAGGTGTGGATATCACCAGACACATCTGCTTAAGGATATAAATACAGAGGCCCAACCTGCTAGCTGTAGTGGAAGAGTCCCTCACACTGCAGAGATGTGGGGTGAACCAAGAGAGGGTATCAGATCATTCTAGAACCCTAGAGTAAACATGCAGGCTGCTACAGTATAGACAGTGGCCCTGGTTTGACCAAGGACTAGGCTTCAGGGCTCAACGCGGCCGAGTACACTGAGCTCCAGCGTGCAGCCTGCACCGTCTCCTGAAGCCTGACCCTCTTTCCCTAAACGACCATCAATTTTGCAAAGCAAACGTACTTTAAGACATGTCAAAAGTTGTACGTGTCCCAGGTGGGCCAGAGAAGAGGGGAGACGGGTGTAAAGGGAGCCAGGAATTCTCACTTGTTGATGAAAGGTAAGATTACGCACCTGGCACTGGCTGCGGGCTGCCTGCGGTGAAGCAGCGCTTTTTCTCTGGCCCTTTCTAAATGTGTTTGTTATGTTGGCTTACACAGAGGTGCTATTCACAGCTGTGGCGAGCCTCCTTCTCCTTTGCCACGGACGGGCACTGGAGCCTGGGCTGAAGTCGACGGGGTCTCCTGGGAACTCCAGCCCGAAGGTGGACAAGATGGCTAACATTTTAGATAAGAGTAAAATAAAAACATCAGGTGCCTTTTGTTGTCTAGTCCGTGTAGGTGAGTCCCTCATGGGGGTGGGGGTGGGGTGGGGGTGGAGTTCGGATCTCTGGGTGGAGTTGGCATCCAGGCTGGTCGCCAATCTTGGCTTCTACCAATCACCATGAGCTGCTCTGTGCCCCAGGTTAGGAGATGCTGGCTCTGAAGGTTTTGGAACTATTTGGAAATACCCATAAGCCCACCTGTTTCCCTGAAGACCTTACCTGCCTGTTGGTAACCTCTCATGAGCTGCCCACTGACTCTTCTGGACTCCAGTCTTCTATTTACGTGGCCCATGGGACGCTTCAAAGACAGTTTTCCCTTAGCACAGTCTTAGCTCTTCCCCAATAACTCTGTTTTCCTACCATGTGGCATCCTCCCCCACCCCAATGCAGAGACCTTCCCCCCCCACAAGCCCCCTCCCCGATCCCTGGCCAGAATTCCTCACAACACATCTGGCTCAGGTTGTTAGCAAGTTGCTCCAAAACTTCCACTTCCTTCTGGGTTTTAAGCACGGACTCCCCACCCCCACTCCCACCCTGTGGAGCACCTTTCTGGGCCATGCTAACCCGCCTCCCAGATAGCTGACTGTGGCCTGGGATCTTTCTGTGACTCCAGAACCAGAATAATCTGCTAAGCACAGAGCCCCCCCCACCCGACCCCAAGAGAGGCCACTAGCACAGAGAGGCCCCCACATCTTGTTCTGGTCTTAAGAGTGGGCGTGGCCGCCCTTCCGTGCATTGCCTGCTGTTCGAGCTGTGCTTCTGGGAGGCCCACCTGCCCTCCGCTGGGGTCACCAGGCTATGAATTACTTTCCTAGAGCTTATGGGTCCGGCATGATGGAAAAAGCACCCCCTTTGCCCAGCATCTGCTTTGCACACGTTGTCACTAATTCTGTCCACCGACACTCTTTTCCTTGAGTTTGGCGGTCAATAATGCGTGCACAGTCACAGTGGATGTCGGGGCGGGGTGGCTGCATCTCTTCAGAACTCTGAACTCTTTCTGTGCTTGTGTGGGATCCTGGGTCCTGTGTGTGTTAGACGTCCGATGAATCATCCCTTGGGCAATGGAGCCATCTTCCTGCGTAAGATGGTGAGAAGTCTCCATGCTATTTAGCATTCTCTCATCAAGAGCTAAGAGGCTTCCTGCTTGTCAGCTCCTGTCTCTGGCTGGGGCTAGGAGCTAGGAGCTGTCCTAAAGAAAGTGTTGACTCCTCACTGTGACTTTGATTTGCATTTTCCTGGGATGACAGCTAGTTTTAATGGTCAACTTGACATAACAAAGAATCGCCTGGGAAGAGAGTCTCAATGAGGAATTATTAAGATAAGGTTGGCCTCTGGGCACGCTTGTAAGGGATTTTCTTAATCGAGTTGAGGCCGAAGGTGGCAGCCCCTTTCCACGGCTGGGTCCTGGACTTGGTGAGAGTGAGTGAAGCTGGTTGAGTTCTAAGACTGCAAGGGCTTGCTAGTTCCTTTCTGCTCCCTGCTGGGCGGTGACTGGTGGTTTCAAGTTCCTACTGTGCCTGAGCTACAGCGAGGGGTGAACTGTAACTTTGTATCCTGAGCGAGGGATGAACTGTAACTTTGTATCCTGAGCCCCAAGAAGGAAGCCCCTTTCTCTCCTAAGTTGTAATTTGGAGAAGAGTCTGTTTAGGATCCCTGTCCATTTCCACCTGGGTCACTGTTGCTTCCTTATTGGGTGTCTGGCTTTTGAATATTTTCTCCCCTTCCACAGGCTGCCTCTTTTTACTGTGCTGCACCCTTTTACTTAACATAATGTCTTCCTTCCCCAGCCCAGGACCCACATTCTCCCGTCCTCCCCGTCCCCGCCCCTCCCCCCCCCATTTCCTTCTAGGAGTTTTAAAGCTTCTCTTCTCGCACTTTAGGCACTCTGCGTAAGTTATTTTTACACGCGGCCAGTGCACTGGTTAGTTTCTATCGGCTTGGCAGAAACCCAGACTTATCTGGGAAGAGGGACTCTCAGCTGAGGAATTGCCCCTGTCAGATGGACCTGTGGACCTATCTTCACAGCATTTTCTAGATTGTGGATTAATGTGGGAGGGCTCAGCCCACCGCAGCTGGTCCCATGCCTGGGCAGATGGGTCTGGGCTGTATAAGGAAGGGAACTGAGCGTGCCAGAGGGAGCAAGCCACGAAACAGTGCTCTCCCTTCATGGTCTCTGCTTCCAGCTCCTCTCTGAGTTCCTGCCTTGGCTTCCAAATAAACCCTTTCCCCCCGTAAGCCGGTTTTGGTCAGGGTTTTATTACATCAACAGAAAGCGAACTGGAGCAGTGAGATATAAGAATTTGATTCGGTTTTTCTGCATGTGAACATCTCCATTTCCTGGCACTGATAATTTGAAGAGACCCCGCCCCCTTGTGTACCTGGGTGAAGACTGGTTGACTGTGTGTGTGTGGATGGATTTCTGGGCTTTCTACTTTGTTTTCTATCTGTGCCTGCTTTCCAACATGTCATTCCTTGTGGTCTGTTGAAGCACTGTCCATCAGGACACACAATCTTCCACTGTCACCTTCTGCTCAGGATTGTTTTTTGGCTACATGGGTTCTTCTGAGATTCCATTTGAATTTTAAGATCTCTGAAAATGTATTTCAGCCAAAATCTCATTGGAATTCTGATAGGAGGTGCATGGACTCTGGAGACTCCCTTTAGTGGTTAGCACGTTGAACATAAGTAGTGGGGGGAAAATAATGGAGCAATGGCTCCAAAACCCGAAGACTATTCCTGGCCCTGAGAGTTTTACTTTAGTTTGTAGTGTCTAGTAGGAGCATTATCACCTGCCACAGGGTGGGGCAACTCCACTCAACTCCCTGCTTTCTCCTTGAATATGTCTATTTGTATCTTCAAGCCCCACCGATCTTCATGGTCATATATATGCATGTGTGTGTGTGTGTGTGTGTGTGTGTGTGTGTGTGTGTGTGTACATGGTAGGAGGTTTCCGTATAACTTTTTCTAAAGGTATTCAGTGTTAGTAGTTTCATCTGTCACCCGATGTCCCCTCTGGTGGGATCACAGCACCCTCCATTCCTGGTGTCAGGTATAAGGACTCGGACAATTCTCACAAATCAGTTTGTTTTGTTTTTGTTTTTCGAGACAGGGTTTCTCTGTGTAGCCCTGGCTGTCCTGGAACTCACTCTGTAGACCAGGCTGGCCTCGAACTCAGAAATCTGCCTGCCTCTGCCTCCCAAGTGCTGGGATTACAGGCGTGTGCCACCACGCCTAGCTCACAAATCAGTTTGGCAGAGCCTCTGTTTGTTTGTTCTTTTCAAGACAGGGTTTCTCTATATAGCTCTGGCTGTCCTGGAACTCACTCTGTAGACCAGGCTGGCCTTGAACTCAGAAATCTGCCTTCCTCTGCCTCCCAAGTGCTGGGATTAAAGGTGTGTGCCACCAACGCCGGCTTGGCAGAGCCACTGTAGCCAGATACTGTACAATGGAGACTGATTTCTAGAACTCTCTAGGTATGGGACCAAAAAATCCGATCACAAGAGGTTTGTTTCTGGGGTCCCCAATGGAGGAGTTAGAGAAAGGACTGAAGGAGCTGACGGGGTTTGCAACCCGATAGGAAGAACAACAATATCAACCAACCAACCCCCCCAACCCGAGCTTTCAGGGACTAAGAGCCATTAACCAAGGGGTACACACGGCTCTAGTTGCGTTTGTAGCATAAGAATGCCTTGTCAGGCATCAATGGGAGGAGAGGTCCTCGGTCCTATGAAGGCTCCATAGATGCCCCAGTGTAGGGGAATTGAGGGAGGGTAGATGGGAGTGGGGTGGGTGGAGGAACATCCTCATAGAAGCAATGGGAGGGAGGATGGGTTAGGGTTTTTTGGGGGGGGAGGGGGAGGCAGGGAGAAACTGGGAAAGGTAATAACATTTGAAATGCAAATAAAGAATATATTCAATTAAAAAGAAAAAGAAAAAAAAAGAGGTTTGTTTCTGGTGTGACTTCTTTGTCCTTAACAGGTGGCTCTCCTTCCTGGTTCCTACTGTGATATTTGCTCTGAGTAAGAATGCATGGAGAGAGACCACAGTCTCTTCTTCCTCTGATTAGGTCTCAGTCTCTCTCTCTCTCTCTCTCTCTCTCTCTCTCTCTCTCTCTCTAATGACTCTTTTTCTCAAGGCCTGAACTCCAAGTGTAGTTGTAGAGTTTGATGTTTATACAATCTGAAGGGAGGGAAAACAACTCAGTGGTTGACAACTTACCCCAACCCCCCTCTCTCTCTCAATGAAAGGGGTGTTCTTCCACCAGCTCCATCTTGGTTGCGGTATCTGAAAGGGTGTGTTTCCAAGCCTCATGGACGGATCTCCACTCTCACCCCTCCTCCAGGACGGTGTTACCTTAATCGAGATGTAACAGGGTTTAATATCAAGTGGCTACATCCCACCCTGTTTGCTCTGTTTCCAGCAGCTCCTGATCACATACCTTACCCCATCAGTTTCGATGGTGCTCCCTAGAAACCCTTGGGGGATTTTGATGGCCATGTCCTTAAAGCTGTGAGTCAAATTGGGAGGAGACAATCCCTTCCCTGCGGTACATCTTCTGGTCTGTGAACACAGTACGCATCTCTATGTGTCCTTTGCCAGTTTACCTTTGTTTGTTTTATCAGCATTTTATAAATGAAGAAAAAATGCAATTGCTATGTAGGGTTTCTGAGAATTTTATTTGTGAAGTATTTATCTCCTTGCCTTGAATGCCATACATGATTTAGATTTAATCAATACATTGTTGTCATAAAAACATGATTTTGGCATGTTAGTTCTTATATGTTGCAATCATTTGTCGGTTTGTAAGGCCTGTCCCCATTTCTTTTTTGAGTAGATTTACTGGGACTTTTCTACCTTAACAGTTATGCTATCTGCATATAGAGCAGACTAGTTTTTCTCCTCTCAGCCCAATGCTTGTGTTTCTCCATGTTATGGTGCTGTGTTGAAGAAGAGTGGTGTGTCTGAACACTTCTATTTCCAACCTGATCAAGGTGAGGAAACCCCTCATGTTTACCGTGACTGGCGCTTCTGTTTCTGTTACCACCAAATTTAATTGAAATGGTAACAGACAGCCACAATCAACACACTGGCTTAGAGCTGGGTGACAGGAGGTTGGGGAAGTCCCTTAGTCCAGGGCCAGAAAGTATTCTGCTCCATCTTTACCCTTAACCTTCAGAATCTTACAGCATTGGAAGCCAGATTTAAGCTACTTGATTCCTGTTAGGGTACAGGCAATAAACTGCAGAGCTATTCAAATAGTGAGAAGTAGTTAATAACCAGCCCACACACTTAGCAAAAGTATGAAATCAACACCCATAGCTCACATCCATGGGATGGCATCCCAGGACCCCTCCCCCATCACTGTCATCCCAATACTCCCACCCCCAACGCCACCATCCCAGTACCTTCCATCAGTGTCCCAATACCTTCCCCCATCACTGTTATCCCCTGAGGTCCCTCTCCTGTGACATCCCTGGTCTCTTGGTAGTGCCCAACTCCGTGTGTTCCACATGAGGCAGCCCTGAAGTCTGGACTCTTGTCTGCTTTAAACAGCGCGGATTAGCGCACAGACAGACTCTTCTTTTTGCTTCAGCAGCCAAACTTATCTATGAGTTATGAAATGCGACAGGAGTGATTGAAAACAGGTGCTCTGAAGAACAGCACGCCGACTTGTTACCTGCCTCTCATCCAGTCTACCCTTCCATGGATGTGGGTGTGCCCTTGATAAGATCTCTTAGACTTCTCTGTCTTTCCCTTCCCAAAACTATTAAAGAGCAGGAAACAGCAGGAGGAAGGGGCAGAGGACGTGGATAATTCGTGGGCTGAGCTTGCCCTTTCTGACTTATGCTCAGCACAACTTGATTTTCTTATCTGTTCCATCTTTGCTTTGAAGGCAGCAGCCCCTTTGCCACGCAGCCCACAGGGAGGCTGTTTTCATATGTGTTCGTGTGTCTGTTGATAAAGCCTGTGTCCGCTGGAGAGCTTTCTCCAAGAGCCATACACAGTCTGCCCAGTTCTACAATGCTGTTTTAGATGTCAGTCTTTGGCTCCGGGACACACAGCACAGCCACAGTGGTCATTTTTATGTGTTCCTATGTCTGGGCCAAGATGCCCAGCTGTTTGGCCAAACACAATGTGCCTGTGGCCATGAAGCATTAAAGTGCTGTGAGCATTGACCTTGTGCTTGGTAGGTGGGCCTCCAGCCGCCCGCTGAAGCCTTTGGGGAAAAAGAAAGTTCCCTGATTGAGCCTGCAGAAAGACTCTGGACACAAGCAGCTGCTTCCTGGGTTAGTCTGCTGTTCCTCTCTGTGGGTCTCAGGCTCCCCAGTCCCCAATCCTGCAGAAGTCAGCCCCTCTACGATCTCCCATCCCTAGCTCTCTTCCCTGAGTTATGTAACAACTCTCTATTACCTTCTATAATTCTTTGCTAGACTCTGAGGCTGCCACAACTGAGTCGGACCATTTTTGAATCCACGTTAGCTTTACCCTGCAATGAGCCAGTGTTCGGGGTTCGTGTGAGCGCGGGGAGTCTGCGCTCATGTCCTTATGTACCCTCCTTTTCTCTAGCAGCTCTCCATTCCCGATTCAAGTTCTGCTCCCCGAGGGCTTGTATCTTAGTCTATATCTGCCCCTTGGCATTCCCCGTGACTCACCCTGTGTAATGCAGCAACCCGAGAGCCTGCGTGCAAGTCAAAGAATACGCCAGGTGCTAGGCACACCCAGGCCCCATGTCTCTACAGGAGCCTGGTCCTCAGGAGGCAATGGAGATTCATAGATACCTGTACCAGCAAGAGGAAGAAGGGCACAGGTGTGGATGTGTGGCTTGGCATGACTTCTGCGCCTATAGAAGGATGCAGAATAGCAGAGGTGTTAGAAAGACAGGTTTTCTGGAGGTCAAATTTGGCAGGGTAGCAGGGTCGATTATCCAGGACTGAAGTTTACTGAGTACATGACCTGAGAAAGAGTTTGTGTGTCTGTCTGTGTGTCGACTGGTGGTGCGTGTGTGGTCTGGTGTGGTATGTGTGTGTGTGTGTGTGTGTGTGTGTCTGTGTCTGTGTGTGGTCTTGTGTGGTATGTGTGTATATGTATGTGTGTGTTTGGTCTGATGTGTGTGTGTGTGTGTGAGAGAGAGAGAGAGAGATCTGATGTGTGTATGTGGTATGTGTATGTGTGTGGTACGTGTATGTCTATGCGGTCTGGTGTGGTGTGTATGTGTGTATTTGTATGTGTGGTCTAGTGGTGGTGGTGGTGATGATGATGATGATGATGATGGTATGTCTGTGTGTCTGTGTGTCTGTTTGGTCTGGTGGTGGTGGTGGTGTATGTGTGTGTGTGTGTGTATGTGTATCTGTGTGTCTGTGTCTGTGTGTATGTGTGGTCTGGTGGTGGTAATGGTGTTGGTGTTGGTGTGTGTGTGTGTGTATCTGTGTGTCTATGTGTATGTATGTATGTGTGGTCTGGTGGTGGTGTGTGTGTGTGTATGTGTATCTGTGTGTCTGTGTCTGTGTGTATGTGTGGTCTGGTGGTGGTAATGGTGTTGGTAGTGGTGGTGGTGGTGTGTGTGTGTGTATGTGTGTGTGTATGTGTGTATGTGTGGTCTGGTGGTGGTGGCGGTGGTGGTGTGTGTTTCTGTGTGTCTGTGTGGTCTGGTGGTGGTGATGGTGGTGGTGGTGGTGGTAATGGCAGTGGTGGTGTGTGTGTGTGTGTCTGTGTGTCTGTGTGGCCTTTTAGGAAGGGGGCAAGTGTAAGGCACTGCTGTGCCCGTGGTCATGGCCCCAGTGCAGTGGTAGTTAATATAGAAAATGCCTTCTGCTATGGTATGGATTCCTGCCCTACCCTGCCCCTTAGGAAAGGCACTCAACAGAGTAGAAGGAACAAGTGAGCTAGCTCACTGCAAGTGGAACAAATGAGCTAGCTCACTGCAAGTGAAGAGTAGATCAGGAAAGAGGGAGAAGATTTTGAGAACGAGGAGCTAAAGCCATCCGTAGAGCCTTGGCTCCTAAGGCAGGCTTTCTAGAGATAAGCTGGGCATATGAGTTCAGTCAGAGCTACAGCACGAGGTCTCAGGACCCGGGCACGGGCTCTATCAGCGACCAGCTTGCCGTCAGGCTTGGCATGACGGGGCTACTGCAGGGCACCCAGGAGTTTGTCCTTTTGCTAAGAGCAGTCCTGGAGCCAGTAGCCAGCCTGGGAGAAGAGACCACAGGGAAAAAGGACTATGACCCCCCCCCTTGACCTCCAGGCAGGCTTGGGATGGTGCCCATGTCAAGATGGCTGCACTCCCGCAGCCTCTGTGTTGTTTACCAAGGTAGCCATCGAAGCCGTGCCCAACCTGTCTGGCAATATTTGAAGTTGGGAGGATTTCTCTAGCTTCTGAGGTTTGGGCTGACCATGATAAAGGGGTCGCTGAAACATAGGGCTACTGACCCCAGGTGTTCTGAGGGGTGTGGGTAGAGCTTCCCGGAA
Organism: Apodemus agrarius; assembly: GCA_964023405.1. Classification (NCBI taxonomy): domain Eukaryota; kingdom Metazoa; phylum Chordata; class Mammalia; order Rodentia; family Muridae; genus Apodemus; species Apodemus agrarius. The sequence goes on from OZ030027.1 coordinate 44,543,175, forward strand.
TCCTACTTAACATGTCCAGGGGTATAGATGCTGCTGGTGAAACCTAGGGTGGAGCTGGCCAAGTTCATCACAAAGTGAAGAGGGAGGAGGAGGAGGGAAAGAGGGAGGGGGAGGGGTGGGGAGAGAGAGGGGTGGGGAGAGAGAAGGAGGGGGAGGGAGGGAGAAGGGAGAGGGAGGGGGAGGGAGGGAGAGAACAGCTAGGCAGCAGGAATTCTAGCCACTTATATCTTGGTGTTCCGTGGAAATAGAACTTAATGCTTAATGCTTGGGGCAATGGAGCCACATGACTTCCAAGCTGGGTCTGGTGTGTCTGCTCCGCCAGCTGGCTCAGCTGGAGTGAGCTACCTTCCTCTTTATTCCTTTTTGTTTTGTTTTGGTTTGTTTTGTTTTTTTGTTTTCTTTATTTGTTTGTTTGTTTTGTTTTGTTTTGTTTTTTTGAGACAGGGTTTCTCTGTGTAGCCCTGGCTGTCCTGGAACTCATTCCGTAGACCAGGCTGGCCTCGAACTCAGAAATCCGCCTGTCTCTCTGTCTCCCAAGTGCTGGGATTAAAGGCGTGCGCCACCACTGCCGCCCGGCTTCTCTTCATTCCTAATTGGGGTGTTTTGTGCAGCTAATTTTGCAGAGCCATTGATCTGTGGGGACAGCAGGTGAGCCAGGGAGACCAGAGGGTCCTACTTATCCATCTGTTTCATTTTAATTAGCTTTCCAAACGTTTATTTTGTGTTTGTGCGTATCTGCCTGCGCCTGCCTTGGCGAGGACATGGAGGTAGGTCAGAGGACAATTGGCAGAAGTCGGTTCTTTCCCTCTACCATGGGGATCTCAGGGATCCAGCTCAGGGGGTCAGGCTTGGTGGCAAGCACCCTTACCTGCTGAGCCACATCGCCAACCCCCTCCATTGAAGTTAAGAGCCTGTCATTGCCTCGGGTAGCCCAATTTAAAAATTTTAAAAATCGAATTAAATATAATTATGCTGGTCTTCTGCCTCTTCCTCCTCCCTTGTCGGGGAACCTTGCTATGAAGGTGGCAGTCCCGCGTGACCAGATGGCTTCTTGAGCACAGAGTGAAATGGGGGGCTCTCTATCTCAGCGGGGCTTCCCCATCTCTGCCTCTGTCTGGGGAGTGTCCCTGAACACAGGTGGCGGGCCTTGTCTGAAGAGTGACCTTGTACGGAGTCTCTCTGCAAGGCTGCAGAACTGGGCACAGGAGTCCTGCTCTGGCTTCCTGATTGACTTCAAGACTGAAAGATCAATAGGTGCTGCGTTATAACCAATCAGCCCCTCCCCACTCACCTGATGCTATGACCGGCTAGCCCCTTTCGCGTGTATTCCTGAAAAAGCCCTTATATACCCTATCCCTGACACAGTAGAGTAGACCTGTCTCATGGGGGCGGTCCCCAGAGGTCATTTTGTCTTCAACCGTGGACATTACATAGGGGAGAACACATAAGCAGATGCAGCCTGCTGAGCAAGCCAGTGTTGCCTGCATGTGGTCCCAGCGCTTGCTGTTGGAGAGCCAATCAGAGGTTTATCCCTGGTGGGGAGAATCAGGCCCCTCTTTCAGAAGGCAGTCATTGACCCCATCTAGAGGTGAGATTTCCCCCTCGTCCTTTGGGATGCCGGTGGTTGCTGGATGGTACTGGAGCAGTCATGCAATTAAGATATCTTGTGTGTGCCTTCCCTGACTGTGGGAGTTTAAGTGGGAATGTGCCCCAGACGCTCAGATGGTCCCCAGTTGCTGGAACTGTTTGGAAAGGATTAGGAGGCGTGTCACGGCTGGGTGACACCAGTCATGTCTTTGGGTGGGCTTTGAGGTTCTAAAAGCCCACACCACTCCAGTTGTCCTTCTCTCCATGCTGCACGGCTGTTATCTCAAAATAACATGGCCCTGAGCTCTCCATGGCCGTGAGCCCTCCATGGCCGTGAGCCCTCCATGGCCGTGAGCTCTTCATGGCTGTGAGCTAGCACCAAATACACCTTTCTTTCTATAAACTGCCTCGGTTACAGTGTTTTATCAGAGCAATAGGAAAGTGACAACTAAGACGTTATCATAACTGGAAGGCACAACCCCTCAGCAGATGTTTGGGTCCCCTGGCTTTTACGGTCTCTCTTCCCTCTCTTCTGTGGTGTCTCCTGAGCCTTAGGTCCAGGCATCGCAGCGTAGTTGTGGGCACCCGTCTCGTGGTCTCTGTATCTTGCCCAGTGGTGGCTTTCTCTAACAGTCTCCTGCTGCAAAGAGAAACGTCGTCGTCAACGATACTTGAGAGCTACGTTATCTGTGGGTACAAGGATAGTCAATTAGAATGCACTTGGGATTAGGGTTATACAGGTTTAGGAAAATGGCGGTCGGTTCCTAGTTTTTGAGTAAGTCCTCAGTCCGCCTCTCTCCCTTCCTTACTTCCCCACCTGGCCCATTCTTTCTCCGGTGCTTTGTTCTGGTCCTGGTTAGTCCCCTCCTCTCTTTGCTTTTTGTGCCTTGCCCTTTATGTGCACCGAGGAGAAGGATTGGGGTGTTGGCCCTCCTGTCCGGCTCTCTGTGTGGCACACAGCACATCGTTTCTGGCTCCCATGTTCACTGGGAATATATATCTTCAGGGGTCTGGAGGTCCTAGAACCTCTTCATGTTTGAGAGGTGTTAAAATGGATGAATCTCTTTGTCTACATCTCTGTCCTTCTGTCTTTGTTTCTCCGTCTCTCTCTTCTTTCCCTCTGTGTATGTCTGTCTCTGCTTGCCTGTCTGTCTCTGTCTGTGTGTCTGTGTGTCTGTCTATCCCACAACTGAGGGTTCTACTCCTCTCTCCAGTGGCGTCCCAGCATCTGGGTTCTTGGAGTTTCTGTCCTGCAGATTGGCATCCCTGGAGCATGTGGACAGCTCTCCCGGCCACCACTGCCTGGCTTAAATAACATTTATACTTCCTAATAGTATTATGTAAGTTAGTTCCAATCATTTCTTGATAGACAATAAATTTGAAATGTTTCTAAAAACTTGAAAATGCTTAAAGTGCTGGGCGGTGGTGGCGCACGCCTTTAATTCCAGCACCTGGGAGGCAGAGGCAGGCAGATTTCTGAGTTCGAGGCCAGCCTGGTCTACAGAGTGAGTTCCAGGACAGCCAGGGCTACACAGAGAAACTCAGTCTCGGGAAAAAAATGCTTAAAGTCTACAACATCCTAAAAATGAATAAACAGGCCTGAAATTACCTCTGATAAATCTGTCCCCTTTTTTGATACAGGGTTTCTCTATGTAACAGTCATGGGTGTCCTGGAACTACCTTTGTAGATCAGGTTAGCCTAAAACTCACAGAGGGCTGCCTGCCTCTGCCTCCCAAGTGTTGGCATGAAAGGTGTACACCACTACACCTGGCTATTTCTGTCAATTCTAACCACGTTAGGACTTCTAGACTCTCTTTTTCCGGCTAAGAGATTCCAACTGTACTTTCCCACTGACCGTCTTTCCAAGTCATGTCCACTTAGAAGCGCGGGGCTCCAGGACGCCCAGCTGCTCATTAGACACTGAGTAGATCAGATACACTGCACCGTTTGCCGTGTTTCCCCATCAGTGAGAGGGGATCTTTGGCATCTTGGACTGTGCTCAGAGGACAAATGCAGCACTAAGTCACAACTCCATTTATTAGCAGAAAGTTCAGATGAGTCTTCCTGGGTCTCTAAAGCAGGTGTTTTGCGTCCTGAGCACCCAAAGTTCAGGTCTTGCTCTGCTGAAGGTGTTGCAGCCATGAGGGTCATAACTGGTGTTACGTTCAGAAAGCTCTGAAGAAGGGTACAGAGGAGGAAGGCGCCAAGTGCTTGAACAAACAAGGAACGTACTGAGGAGGGCGGAGCTCGAGGTAGCAGACAGGTACTGCGCCGCTCTCCCTGTGCAGGTGTGCTTGGACTGACACTACTCTTCCCCAGATGTTGTGTGAGCCTGGGACACTGAGCCAGCCTCCCTGAGATGCAGAAACCCACCTTTCTGCCCTCCTCTCTGGAGCCGCAATCATCTCTAGTCTGAGTACTCTCAAGTCTAAACTGGACCTAAAGAAGGAACGTGGTTTCCTTTGGGAATGCTGAAGTGAATTTCTTCAGTTCTGTGTGATTCCCCCCCCCCTATGGACAGAAAGGTGAGAGAGAGAGAGAGAGAGAGAGAGAGAGAGAGAGAGAGAGAGAGAGATTGGAGGAAGACTAGCCAAGACCAAAGATGTTTCAGTTTCCTGGATCGGAGGCAGAGAGACATGCTTGGTTGTGAAGACAAATCAGAGCGAGGTAATGAGGTACGGCTGCTTAAGGGGTGTGTTGTCTATGAGATCTACACAACAGTGCGGGGTTGGGTGGGGGCGCTTCTCCCATCATGGGCTTCCACTGCCGGGAAGCTTAGGCATGAGGTTGTTTGTCTAAATACATAGAGAGCTTTCTTTCTAAGACACAATGCTCAGAGAAGGGCGGGGAAGTAGGAGGATTAAAGTCGGGAGGGTGTGTGGAATTCTGTCCCACTGCAGCTGGGTCAGAGAGGTGGGCGGAGGAGCGACTCACTAGAGGCTAATGGAGAGCTCCTTTTAATAGAGTATCTTCTTACACCGTTTTCTGTCCATATAAACTCTGTCTGTGTGGTCCACACTGCCCCCAGAGGACTCCAGGCAAGCAAGCGGTATTTCTTTCACCATTTTAAAACTTTTTTTTTCCTCCTCTGAAGGTATATCTCCCATGAAGACAGGAAGAAGGGAGTTCCTTAGGCCGGGTTGACAAGGAGGGCCGGTCCTGAGGTCGTTAGTCTAGGCCCGGTCACAGGGAAAACTGATCTTCCTCTGCTAAGATGGTTTAGGCTGACCTGACAAGATGGATGGATCCCGAGGTGGACTGAGCAGGAACGGAAGCAAGTCTTGAGGGGATGGAGGCTTGGTTGACAGGGAGGATCAATTCTGAGGTGGTCCGGGGCAGTTCACAGGAAGGGATGCTCTTTTAGTACTGAGGTGGACTAGGTTGGGCTACAGGGAGGCTGGTCCTGAGCTGTGTAGGCTTGGGTAACGAGTCCTAAGGTGGTTAGGCCATGTGAGTTTGGAGGAGGCCGACTCCACCCAGCTCAGACTCAGTTCCTGTGAGCTTGGGTCTTGGTGGATTTTACTAACTCTGAGGCTGATATATTCTGCAAGCGTCATACCCTGACAGACGCTGTTCCAGGAGGAGAAAGGCAGATCTTTCACAGAGCCTGGGTATTGACAGTAGTCCTCACGGGGTATTCCGCACATTCAGTATGATCCATTATTTAGGTCGAGTGAATCAGCCACCCACTTTCCCAGGACTGTGCCCTTTCTTCAAAGTCCTGGCATCCATTTTCAGTGCTACAGGGATGGATCTCTCTGGGAAGGTGATGATTCTGCCTGTGGCTTTGTGAGACAGAGCTTTCTTTGGAAACATTAAGTTGTGAAATACTGTACTGGAGTTGAAGAATCATCAATAATTCAGGAACAACCGCACAGTGCTTTCTTGTTTGTTTTGAGGTAGACCTCAAACAATACACAAAAGGATAAGTCAGCGAGTGCATGTCCATGTGCTCATGCCTGCAGATTCTCCTGGATGAGATGCCTACAGTTTCCATCATTCTCCCAAAGGACTTTGTGATTTCTGATGGTAAGAACTGAGCGTTTCAGGCTGGGCTGTGGCCCGAGCCTTTCCTAAGTCTCTTCAAAAGCTCTCCTCAAGAGCAGAAGCAGACCCCGTGAAGGTGAAGCCGGGTTAGGAACTGCTTCTGTGCGTGCTACCAGCCTCGCGGCTCTGGGCACGTCCTGTGACCTCCGGAGCTCATTATCATGGTTGCTAGAAGACTACCCTCAGAGTTCCCGTGGGAATGACTTAGCCCGTAACACAATCATGAACTATTTCCACAAAAGCGATAGGAAGGGTTGACGTGGAGTCTGTCATGTGAAGGACACGAAGTCTTGTCTACATGATCGAACACAAGGACAAATCCAAAGTCTAGCACATACAGATGTGAAACTAGAGCAGTGTCCCTGACCCCAGCGATCTCTGTCAGTGTCGACTCACATGCTCTAACAGGCAGGATTGGGGGCTGAGGAGCCTGGGCTAAAGGCTGGGGATGGATCCACTCATCAGAGCAGCAATCAAGGCAGTCAAGGGAAGACCCTGGTCAAGCAGACAGATGCTCTGCCCTGTGCTGTGCCAATCACCTGGCCGAGCGACCGCCCTTTAGGAAGGGAGGGCACATCTTAAACCTGCAAAAGAGACAGGTGAAACAATTTTCCCTTCAGGAAGAATGTACGTATTCTTCACAGAATCTCCATTCGTAATGTGGTAGCTTACGGAGAGGTAGCAGGATAGCTTCAGATATCTGCCACCTTTCCAAATCTCTCAGAAAACTATCTATCTATCTATCTATCTATCTATCTATCTATCTATCTATCTATCTATCTATCTATCTTCCTTCCTTCCTTCCTTCCTTCCTTCCTTTCTTTCTTTCTTTCTTTCTTTCTTTCTTAAAGATTTATTTATTACTATAAATAAGTACACTGTAGCTGTCTTCTGACACACCAGAAGAGGGCATCAGATCTCATTACGGATGGTTGTGAGCCACCCACCGTGTGGTTGCTGGGAATTGAACTCAGAACCTTTTGGAAGAACAGTCAGTGCTCTTATCTGCTGAGCCATCTCTCCAGCCCTGAAAACTTTCTTTAAAGTCCCCCCCTCCCTGCCACACGACTGCTTGTCCTCTCCGTGTCTGTCCTCTGTACAGGATCACAGAGAGCAAGTCTCCCCCTTCTCTCCTTCATTCTTGTCCTCCTGGAAGCCGCTAAGGTTTACAGCCAGGGTTGTGTTCCTTTTCCTCTCTACTAAAATTGTCTTCAGACTTCTGTTTGAGTAATTCTGAAACTCTTCTATTAGTGAATCTAAGAGCCGTGAGAAGAGACCCCAGTTTCCTAAATATCCCAGGGACTGAGGGGACCACATTATAGGAAGAGATAGGTAGGTAAAGACAGGCCAAGAAAAGGATGGAGACTTTAAAAAACACTGGGCATTTGTACAGAATATGCCCAAGGGAACCCAGGGAATCTGAAGATTTCTCCTCTTAGGATTAAGTACAAACCTGGAGAAAATCTCACGCAAACCTGAAGCTGGTGGGTGACTGTGGTGTGCATCTTAGACACAGTGGTCAGCTGATTGCTCCAACCCAGACTAAAAGGACAGTCAAGGGAAACCTTTGAAGTCACAGGACAAGAAAAGGTCATTTGACTCTTGTTGTGTTCTGCATACTAAAAGTTGGGAAAATGTCTGACACTTATTTATTTATTTTTTTCTTTTACTGGCTAAACACGAGGAAGCCAGAAATGATGGTTATGGTGAACGGCCTCTTCACCAAGAGCAAAAAGACGTTTCACTTTAACAAAGTAAAATGAGGAAAGGAAGGCAGGGCTGATGGCCAGCGAGAGTCTGTGGAGAGACTTGTGGGCACAAGATAATCCCACAGGGACTGACCCGTTCTCCACTCATCTTCGCTGTGACTCTTGCTAGGGACAGAAATGTGTACTTGGGGTCCACAGGTCGCGTCCAAAAGCAAGCCCGCCACACTGACTGCCTGAAACTGAAAGCTCATTTCCAGTAGAAGGGGATATTTTCTCATTCCTGGAGGGGTGTCTCGGACCTGTGAGCTGACTCTTTCTGCCTCAGCTTTGAAGGAAGTGGATGACACATAAAACCATTTCTTAGTGGTTTTAATAAATGTTCTATTTTTTTCCCCCACACAATGGGAGCTGCTTACCTCTCCAAATTCCACCTCGAGCATCTTCGAGGAGACAGAACTTGGCTTTCGGTCCACACGAGTGCCTCCAAATGTGAGCGGCTCTCTGGGGGCCCCAGCCCTTCTCATCTGTCAGTGTCTTGGAAAAGCAAGCCGTTACACCGATCTTTCTGGAATCCCAGAGGACACATGAAAGATGTGTTGAGATTCGAGGATTCAAGGCAGCGAGTGCCAAAGAGTTTTTTTTTTTTTTTTTCTGCCTCCCACATCTCCAGGGCATGTGATAGACTTGCCAGAGTTCCAAGTTAGGACATCTGGACTCGGGTCCCCAATTTTGTGGCTGGCTAAGACAAACAGCTATTTGTTGTTTTGTTTCTCATCTGTAAAATGGGAGCAAATGAAGCCTGTAACTTGCTGGACACTTGCAGTGGAAGACAGCAGACAAAATAAAAAAGCTATTTTCAGACTTTTGAGTCCTAAAAAGACATTACAGCTAATAATTTGTACCCTTGAAATAAAAGGTAAAAGGAAAATGTTTTGTACTAAATATTTCTTGAATGTGTTGATTATTATTATTATTATTATTATTATTATTATTTTTTATTTTTATTTTTATTGCTATCATTACTACTACTATTGTTGTAGAAGAGAGAAGAACACAGAATTTGTTTCATTTTTTATTCCAATGCATATGTTAATTGCTTACTCGGTCATGCCTGTCCCTGGACTGAGTCTGACCCCGAGGAGTTTTGATGAGATGTCTCTCCAGGTCCTCGACGCAGGAAGGGGGTTGAGTGCTTGACAGATTGGAGTTTTGGAGGCTTCTTTCAGCAGCTGTCTCTAGAAGATACTCTTCCCCCCATGTGTTGTCAGAATTCCTTCCCAGAGGAGACATAAGCAAGGTCTACCTCTCTTCAAAAGGCCCCAATGGCAAAACAGACCAGGATTCCTCGGGGAGCTCACCGCAGGGAGGTAATGAGCTGCTGTACTTACTGACATTCACAGCCAGCGAGGGGTGACTTGCAGGAATGTGATTAACATCAGAGCACCCATATTCCAGTCTTCACACAGTTTGGATGATGGCTTCCACACCCACATAGATGGAGCCCTTCTGGATGAATTTTCCCCAGCCCATGAACTCGAGGACCTCCAGAGACCCCCCCCCCAAGGCCAATTGCTATTAGGGAGAACACCTGGTGTCTCAGGTGAGGTCCAGTGACACCTGGTATTGGTTCTCCCCTCGGGGGATGCCAGCTGTCCACAGCCCACTCCCAAGGACCTCTTGAAAACAGGCACAGCCCACCTGACGACGTTGGGACTGTTTTGCTCAGTGGACCCTCATTCGGAGCTCCAGAGCTGTTCTCCAGAGGACTCTGTGCTACACTAGGGCAGGGTAGCTGCTTTCTGATTGGTCTCTGAGCTCACAGGGCTCATCTCCCAGGGGGGAGCAGCAGCAGAGGAGAGAAGTTAGAGGTGAGCTTGCTGTTTTGCTCCCTACAGAGAGGCCCTGACAAGTCAATTGATTCTTTGTTCTAGAAAGTCTTCCCGGTTGGCTTTCTGGGTGAGGTAGAATTAGGGCCTTTTCCTGTGAAGCTACCAGCCAGGGCTAAACTATTTCAGCAATGCTCTCCTTTTGCAGAATCGGGTGCGCAGAAGCCCCCTGGTTTCCACCACAGTCAGCAGCCTACTTAAACGCACTGTTGCTGAGCACCTGAAATGCTTGCCCAAGCTGTTTAAAGCGGCCACATCAATGTGTGCACTCGCCGTCCGTCCTCCAAGTTTGCCCAACTTAAGGAAGTCATCTGCCTCACAGATCTGTGTTCAGAGTTCTCCCGCCCTCTGGGTTAACCTGCGGAAAGATGCAGGACTTGGCGGTGTTCTCAGAGGCGTCTGCCAGTTAGCATCCAGAGAGCTACTTTCTGGTGAATATAAAGCCGCAAGCGAGCCAAAGTGCAGTGGGGACCCTCCAAGGCGAGGACAGAAGGCCCCCTAGGGCAGGAGGGCGGGGCCCAGTGCATCTCACGAAGCCGGTGTGAGTGTGCACGCCTGTAAGGTGTGCCCTTGCATTTGTTTGAAGGAGGCGTGCAAACAGCACCAACAAACGCTTGCCTGGTCCTGGTAGCCTTCGTTGTCTCCTTCACAGCCCTGCGCGCCGGGCGGCCCCTGCGCGCGGGCGCGGTGGCCCAGGGAGGTGGGGCAGAGGGAGGAGATCTGCGGGCGGGAGGGCGGAGAGGGCGGGAGGGGAGGATCCGGGAAACCAGGGCTATTTGACAGCAGCCGGAGCAGCCGAAGAGTTCGAGGAGCGCCCGCCGGAGCGCGCGGAGGGGCCGTGCGGTCTCCACCAGCGGCCGTAGGACCGCGGAGCAGTTCTAGCCCGCTCGCTCGCGCGTTCGCAAGCCGGACCTTCGCCGAGTGCCAGGGCGCAGCGCGTGGGGCGTCTGCCTCGCCTGGTCCCTTCCAGCGTCACCATGCTGCCGCCACAGCTGTGCTGGCTGCCGCTGCTCGCCGCGTTGCTGCCGCCGGTGCCCGCACAGAAGTTCTCGGCGCTCACGGTAAGTCCCGGGACGCGCTCCCGCCTTTCTCTGTTGTCCCTCGCGGAGAACCCACTCTCCCCTCCGGGACAAGGCTCCATGAGCAGGTGGCCCGGCGATCTTCAACAGGTGGGTCCGGGAGAGTCCCACGACATGTGTATCCAGGGTCTAGAGCTACTCTGTACGTGAAGGGCTTGCTGGTCCTACTAGTCCAGGATAGAAGGGAGTTAGCATGCGGGAGTGCCCGGAGTCCCCCACTTTGGGTGGGACGGGATGGTTCAAGAACAAGGATCTGGGCCACTTATGCACCTTAGCTGTTTTAGAGCGAACTTACCCGGACTGGATGCGCACCTTGCCAACGCCACCGACCCAGCCTAGGATTAGGAAGTGGGCGATCTTCAGCTCCAGCGCCACGAGGACTCCCTTCTCTCCCACCCCCCTCCACCCCGCTTTTGGGAGGAAAAGGGGCCGCAGCCCATGTGTTCCACTTGTGGCAGAGCATCTCAGAGAACCCTTAGTTGAGACGAAGAAGCAGATATGACATTGAAAGGGGGCCCAGGAGGCATAGAGGAGTGTCCCTGGCCTCTGGTCTCCTGGGCCCTCTCTTCAGGGGCAGGATGCTGTGCGCGCCAGGGCGCGCTCCCGAACGCGTGTGGCACTGTGGTTGACCGCTCTAAGTTTGTCTCTCTTAGTTGCAGTACTGGCTACGCCACGGCTCGAGGTGAGGTGCCAGAAGCCGCGCTGTGGATGGGGGGTAGAACGCGTCCACCACGGGCCAACACACCCGCTGGCCACTCCTGCAGGCTGGTGTCTGCAGAGCCCAGCGGGCAGCTCTTCTGCGGCCCGCGCGCGCGCGCGCTAGGGAGCCCATAATTAATGCAATCTGCAGAAACGAAAGCGCTCCACTTAGACGTGTTTTTGAACAAGTGCTTAAGAAAACACCAAGGTGGCGAGCAGGCCCCTGTGGAGAGGAGTGCTGCAGTGGGAGGTGCCCTGGGGAGGATGCTTATCCTATGGAAAACCTGGGCTAATCCAGGGGTTGAGGCTCTTTGCAAAAGTGAAGCAAGCTGGCCGGCCTGTTGCCTTTTCTTTCCCTCTCCCTGTGTTTTAGCAGCTTGAAGGGGGGAAGATTGAGTGAGTTCATTGCTCATACCTAAAATTCTTCTGGGCCAGTCCCAGGGCCCTGCCTTGTGTCTCACGAGTGACTGATAGATTAGAACCATAGCTGGAAACTGGAGGGAGCTTTCACACCCTCAGTCTTGCCCTACCCCAAGGAGCCTGAAAGGGACGACATGCACACATTCATATATGAATGTGTGCACAGATGTTCGCGTATATACAGAGCTCGTGCACACACTTCACGTAGATTTTAAAAGTCCACTGGGAAACAGGCCAGTTCTCAAAAGGTCTTAGCACCATGTATCTGAGTAATAAGCAGCAGATTTAGTCTCCATACTTCATCCCCTGCTCTCTCTCTCTCTCTCTCTCTCTCTCTCTCTCTCTCTCATTGCTAATCAGGACAGATGTTCTTCTTGTCTTGTCCTACCTACCCCTTCTGGAAACTTCTTGCCTTCCGGTTTTCCCTCTTTGTCTCTTTACACTGTTGCAAGGGTTTCCTGGTCTCTACGGGTGCCAGCTGCTTGTGGGGTCACTTCACCGGAGCTGGGAGCTGGTCTTACACCATACAGGAAGTGCCCCATTTACCGTACTCCCCAAGAACACTTTGTCTTCAAATCACATTAGCACATAAAATGCTGCTTCTTTTGCATCTAGGAGAAATATTTAAAGCTATAAATTATTTGTCAGGATTCTTCTCTCCCCCACCCCACCCCCTCCCCCGATCTAGATAATGAAGAATGTGGTTGCAATAGAAAGTACTTAAGATATAATCGAAGCTTGAGTGGTCAAGCACTGGGAAATGTTTGATGTTCTGGAATTTTATGTGGGGCGAATCTCTTTTCAAGTTGCCTTCTGTTGGAGAAGTCTTCGGGTTCCTGAAGACTAGCCTAGAGAATGGCCCCCTATGTGTGAGGTTTCTATTTTGCCTCTAGTAAACGACTGAAGTGTTAGTTTGCAGGAGAACCTGGGACTCAGTCCTTAAGGGTGTGTGGAATTCAATTCATGGAAATACATGGGACTCTCAGCCCACAGGAGTAGACCGGACTCACAGTCCACGACGGTGTGTGGGATTCAGTTCGTGGGGATGTGTGGGGACCAGGTTTCTTCTTGATGGGTGTATGATCATATGCCAGTGACTGAACCTCTTTGGTCTCACCTATAGAATGGCGAAGACTACCCAGCATGCCCTAAGGGTTAAAGCTAACGTTTGACGCACCCAGGCTGAGCTCATTCTCCAATCCAGATTATGCTGTTGGTCGGGAAGGGAGTTTAGAAGCCATAGCTGCCAGCTCTTAGACGGCTGTGTCGCAAAGGGGTGTTTGGATATTAGAGCAGATCCCTTGCCCGACTTAGATGAGAGAAACCATGTGGGCTGTCCAGGCAGATGGGAAAGAACACATTCTCTGCTTCCCTTTGTCCTGCCCGTTTCTTCTAGAAATGGGTAAACTGATTCACCTCTTGGGGAGGAAGCACGCATGGACAGAGCCGGCCTGTGGAGTTTTCCACCCGTCTCATGGCCTGGTTGTGCACAGATGTTGGCATTCTTTCTAGTGAGTGGAGTGAGGGAGGTGATTCGGGCATTCTGCTGTGTGTCTTGTGATCCTCAGCCTGGGTCTTTGAAGGGAAGGAGAGCAATGGGAAGACAGCAGCTTGCACGCGTGGATTTAGAAGAACATCACTGATGATCATCAGTCCGTTACAGGACGTGCTGTCCGTTAGCCCGTTCCCTCACGCATTTGAGTGACGGTGGAGCGGAGCGGAGGGACCGGGATCCTGTGACGCCGTATCCCTCGGTCTGAAGAATCAACAGTGATCACATTTTTCCTTCCTCTGCTGGCAACACTGTCTGAGGCTCTGTGAAGACAAGTGTCTGGAATTGGGGAAGAAGGAGGGAATCTAAAGACAATGCTTCCTCCTAGGAACATGATCTCTGAGCCTTCAGTTCTGATTTGAAATGAAGATCTTGAATAACTGACAGAGGCACGGCTGGCAACCAGGATACCTGTGGGTTGCGATGGCTCAGGGGTTTAAGGGACTTTTGTATCCCAATGCAGCTTTGGCGCAGCCAGCAAGATAGGATGCGGAGGCCATAAAGCCTGGCTGCGGCTCGAGAGGCTGGAGGTGAAAGGTAGTGTTTACAGGTTAAAAATTATATTAAAAGACACATGATTTCGTAGATGCAAGCACAAACGTATAATGAGGAAATTCCATTAGTGCTCTGAAGCTAGAGAAAATTGAAGAGAGTGTTTCTCCTTGGGGGTGAGTTCATTTACAGGGGATGAAACGTCCACCACTGTGTGGGGAGCAGGGTCTCATCACTCATTGCGTGTCTTCAGATTTTAAATATCCATACGTGTGTGAAATATTAGACTATATCCTACAGAATCTGAGTTATCATTGCACTGAAATCTAATTTCATATGAGTTAAAACCAAATCACTCCAAGTGAGGACCATGGATAGATACAGTCTGCTGGGGCTTCCCAGGTCCAGGCTGAAAAACCAAAAGGCAAAGGTTGTCATTCGATGCCAGTGAAGAGCCTGGCGTAAAAATGTCAACTCAAGCTTGTATTTTAGATTTAAAAAGGACTGTCAAGTGGGAGTCTTATATAGTCTGGCCAAATTAACTATATTTTCAACACCAAGAAGGTCACAGGATAACTACTTTGATGAAGCACAAGTAAATTCATATTTTTATTGTGTTGAACACAGTGTGGCTTACAGTAAAACTGTTATAGGGTATGTGCAATGCAATATCTATCTATCTATCTATCTATCTATCTATCTATCCATCCATCCACACATTCATCTATCTATCTATCTATCTATCTATCTATCTATCTATCTATCTATCTATCTGTCTATCTATCCACCCACACATCTATCCATCCACACATCTATCCATCCATCCATTCATCTATCTATCTATCTATCCACACATTCATCTGTCTGTCTGTCCATCTGTCTGTCTGTCTATCATCTATGTCTCCCTCCCTCTCTGATAACATCATTGCTTTCTCCTTGCTCTTGGTCTCACTTCCTCCCTCCCTCCGTTCTTGCCAAAGTTACTCGTGGGACCCTTTGCCCCTCCCCCCACGAGCCTGTAGTCATCCTGTTACCTCTCCCTCCTGGCCCTCACTGAAAGAAGTTCCCAGTGTCTGCACTCCACAGTCTCATCCCCGTGTCCCTGAGCTGGGGTCTGTAGTACTGGGAGCTGAATTGGAATTCAATAGAGAGATAAGTCATATTCTAAGTCTTTTCCTCATGTAGGATATAGTTTAATATTTCGTGTGTGTATGGACATTTAAAGTCAGCAGGATGGGACAGCAAGCTCTTCTCATTCCCAGAACCTGGCACTGACAGGAAAGATTCTCCTTCTCATTGTTAGAAATGACCTCTAACCCAGGGCGGACTCTGAGGGCCGGGGGAGGTGGAGGACAATCTAGTGAGTGCTTTTCCACTAGCGCCATCCTGAGCTTGCCCTGGAGTTATGGACCACAGTCACGGCTTAGGGAATGCACTGGCCAGGTCTGTGTCAACTTGACACGGGCTGGAGTTATCACAGAGAAAAGAGCTCCAGTTGAGGAAATGCTTCTATGAGACCCAGCTGTAAGGCATTTCCTCAATTGGTGATCAAGAGGTGGGGGTCTGGGGGGGCTCATGGTTGGTGCCATCTCTGGACTGGTAGACTTGGGCTCTATAAGAAAGCAAGCTGAGCAAGCCAGGGGAAGCAAGCCAGTAAGAAACATCCCTCCATGGCCTCTGCATCAGCTCCTGCTTCCTGACCTGCTCGAGTTCTAGTCCTGACCTCCTTTGGTGATGAACAGCAATGTAGAAAGTGTAAGCTGAATAAACCCTTTCCTCCCCAACTTGCTTCTTGGTCATGATGTTTGTGCAGGGATAGAAACCCTGACTAAGACAGGGAACAAATCCCTAAGTTTGTTGGCAACAACCAAAAGTACAATTGGTACATAAAAGCTGCCCTTGCAGACAGATCCAGTAACCAAGTCGACAGGAACAAGGAATCCGCTTTGAGGTCCAGACGGGCGCACACCAGAGCCGAGCTTGTTTGTGAATTTAAGACAATTGGCAGATGTTCCAGGACATGGCTTGCTCTGGGCAGCTCATATGCTGTCACAAAGGACCAGAAGAGAAGGCAGGTGTGTCCAGGCTGAGACCCCAGTGTTTATGCAAAAGAACCAGTGACCAGTCGATGACGCTGAGGGCTGGGTTCTGAGGGGTCAATGGACTTGTCCACAAGCTCCAGGGCTCTCTCTCTTTGAGCTGGACTTGGAAGCCCTCCTGTGGGCTCCGGGAGGGCTATGCTTGCCACGCCCCTCTGGTCCCACAGGTGTGTGTGTGCACACCTGCTAGCTCTTACGCCTTCACAAGGAGCTCAAAAGACTAAAGTGTTGGCCGTCCTCGGAGCAGTGTGAGTCCAGCGAATGTGCGACCAGTCTCAGACCTACAAAGATGAATGGTGCCTGGCGAACCACATTCAAAGTTGTCTCTTGACCTCTATATGTACACTCAAATGTGTGTACTCACCCACCCACACACATGTGCACCTGCACACACAAACACGTACACATTTTTGTCCACCTATGTGTGAGCACACACACACACACACACACACACACACACACACACAGGAGTTAGCATTGGGGAAGAGACCTTGCTGTTCTTCTACTTTCCGATGGTGGCAGGACGGGGGAGGGGGAAGAGGAGAAATACTTTTGTGTTTATCATCTGTTAATGGTTTGGGGTTCCAGGCAATGACACTTCCCGTGTGTGGCAGCTGCTCCCCGAAGCTGTCTGTGTGGTTTCCTGAGCTGTATGAGAGTACGAACTATGTGTGATGGACTATTCCGTCACAGTTCTGTGTTGACGAAGAATCCACCCAAGCTCGGCACTAAGTCTGCTTCCAGGCGGCTGCGTCCTCCGGGGGGGGGGGGGCCCGAAGGGAGCCGGCAGAGGCTACCCCTGCTGTCTGGCTGGATCTGTGGATCTGTCCTGCTTGTCCCGCCTCGGAAGGGACGATGCACTCCGGGGCATATATGTCACTTTCATTTAGAGGACCTTATTTCTTAAAAGGGATTTGAAGAGAGAGAGAGGCAGAGAGAGGGAGAAACAGAGGGAGGGAAGGGAGAGAGAGGCAGGGGAGAGAGGGAGAGGGGGGGAAGAGAGAGAGGGAGAAGGGAAGAGGGGGGAGAGAAAGGGGAGAGAGAGGGAGGGGAGAGAGGACGAGAAAGAGATGGGGGAAAGGGGTAGCAGGGTAAGAAAGGCAGGAGCAAAGGAAGGTACTATTGAAGGAAAACAGACACTAGATAACCACAGGCCTTTTCCAGGACAGTGCTGGCCAGACCTGCTGCCCCTGGAAGTGAGTGAGTGCACGGGACACTTGACACATTGAGACAGGGTGAGACCCTGAGCCCCGCCCCCTCTCTCCTTCTCACATCATGGGTTAAATGCCCTCCCTGTGCACGTGTCCTGCAGGAGTGGTGCAGAGACTTTGATTCCAGCGCAGGTTCAGAATCTCAATCAATAAGAACTGTCACCGTTTCTTCTTCTTTGAGGACCACTTGTCCGTTCCAGGGTTGAAAGGAGACGGTAGGACTCTCCAGGGCCACCACCCTTGTCCCTAGCCCCATCTCTTCAGGCCCAGTGTCTGTTGTCAGGAGTAGAGGGGTGTGTGTGTGGGCTACACGAGGGGCTGACACTGTGGTTTGCAGTGCTTGTGCGGGACAGTGACTCTCACTGTTCCCCCCCCACTGGCTCCCCACAGAGGGGTTGCTGGCCATCTAAAACAGGTGACCACCCATACCAGACAAGTGTGCCCAAATTCACTGGCATAAACACAACCTTGAACTGAGATGTGTGTTGGCAGACGCCTAATACACCTCATGACTTCTTGAGATTCTAACCGGTCGCCCTTAGCTGTGGTTTTGTTTGTAAACCTTTCTGTCACGGGAATACTTTTATCATCGCCGATCGATCACTGGCATTCGCACTTGGATGCCTTCTGTCAGGTTGGAAATTCCCTTTGGGTGATGCCCGTGTGTGGTGCTCCCGGTTCTCCATGCAGAGGGGCTTCCTCTGCCCCTGGGGTGTGCCTGTCCGGGGCTCAGTCCACCAGGTTTTCTTTGGCTGCTTAGTCAGTGCTCCTGGATAACTTGCTCAGGAGACTTGGGAAATCATAGCCTCCAGCCGTCCCACGATTTAACTATGGCTATTCATAAAAAGCTAAATTGGATCCCTGAATCACACCAGGCCACTTGGTAGGAGACTCACGCCGTAGTACTTGAGGCTGTGTGGTCAGCGGAGGCTGTTCTCAGGTGTGAATTGTGGTTCAGGCCCTCCTCACTTGACCGCCCTACCCCCTTCTGAGGGACAGCATGTGGCCTTCCCTGCGTGGAACCGAGATGCCTGAGCTAATCACAAACTGCCTTTGCTCTCCGCACAGTTCTCTCAGCTTTCTGAGCTCCTCCAGATACTATCTCGTTTGCCTTCACCCTCTCCTTACCAGAGGGCTATAAATATGTCCTGGCTGTGTGCGGCGTGGAGTTTGGAAACCCCCTGAGGGTAAGGAAAGTGAGCAGTTGCTGTGACCTGAACACACACGCTCGCAGATAGGTGCTGTGCCAATCAGAGTCTCACTCTTAAAAGGTTTATCTTGGGGTAGAGTTGCCAAAGACAGATCTTTCTATTCATAGGCATAATCCGGGTGGAACTGGGAGTTTCCTTTCTGTTCTCTTGGCTTCCCTCCCGCCACCTTTCCACCCGCCCAGAGAGAGACATCCAGGTGCAGTCTCCGGGCAGCACGGCGAACCTACTCCACCCTTCGGGAGCTGCTTCTGATGTTTCCTGAGTCCGCCACAGGAGGGAGCCCAAGGGCGGGGAGCTGTCCTTCAGGGGGGCTGGGGCTCCCACCGCAGCTTGGTCCCAGCTTCTGTCTACAGAGGTAGCTCAGTCTACTGCACTCTCCAGGCTCAGACATTTGACTCAGAGCATGAAGCCCCAAGTGAGGGGAAAAAAAAAGCAGGGACACCGTACTCGTTGTTTCTAATAGCTTTATTTAGAAGTCTGGGACATCTGCGTTAAACTCAGTGTTACCACCCAGATATCAGAGAGGGGTAGAAATTTGGCTTTAAGGAAGCCAGGCTGGAGGAAGGAGCCGAGGAGGCTGGCCCTATCCTGAGGTTCCTGTCTTGTTTTCGTTGCAAACTTAATTACCCCATTAACTGTGAAGCAACGACTAGGGTTATTTCGTTTGCTAAGTGAACATTGTATCTGTAGCCTTCACCATAAAGCTCTAAGAATGTGACATCTTTTTTAAAAAAATGAGTTTTAACCTATACTAAAAGAAAATCAGCTACAGAAAATCCCTGTTCCGTGCCCAGCACTGCAAGGGAAGGTGAACTACTGGCTTTATTTCGTTTGAAACACACCCTTATTAGACATATACTTGCAGAGAGGGAGGGGGGGAAGGGGAGAGAGAGTGAGAGGAGAGGCAGGAGGGAGGAGGCAGGAGGGAGCAGGGAGCAGGGAGAGGGAGGAGGGAGGGGGCAGGAGGCAGGAGGGAGGAGAGAGGAGAGAGGAGGGAGGAGGGAGCAGGGAGGAGGGAGGAGGGAGCAGGCAGAGGCACCTGTAGTGGCTAGAGTCACAGACAGTTGTGAGCCCACTGATGGGGGTACAGAAGTGCTGGAGTAGTCCTCTGGGGGAGCAGTCCTTTCCCTTAGCCTGAGTCATCCCTCCAATCCCTTGAACGCACTGTCCTTAGATATTCTTTTTTGTTGTTGTTGTTGTTGTTGTTTTCCCCTCCAAAAACACCCTATCCCATCCCCCCTCCCCCTACTCACCAACCCACCCACTCCCTCTTCCCTATCCTGGCATTCCCCTATACTATCTTTTTTTTTTTTTTTTTTTTGGATTTTTCGAGACTGGGTTTCTCTGTGTAGCCCTGGGCTTTCCTGGAACTCACTCTGTAGACCAGGCTGGCCTCGAACTCAGAAATCCGCCTGCCTCTGCCTCCCAAGTGCTGGGATTACAGGCGTGCGCCACCACGCCCGGCTAGATATTCTTACTAGATGCATTCTTCCCTTTTTCTTTAAACACAGGGCCGCTGAGCCACGTCCTCAGCTCTGCTCTGTGCGTTCTTAGCACTGTGTTTGTTGGGACCGTTGTTCTTGTTAGATACGTTCTAAGCAGATGCCCCGATGAGATGCACTCTTATGCATAGTCTTACTGACGGGTCCTTCGGCATTTGGCTCAAAGTCCATTTACTTTTCTTTTATCCAAAAACCATGGGAAAATTTAAAAACACTAATGCCCCCCCCACTCAAATTTATGTCACCACTTCTATTGGTCCCCGACCCCTTTTCCTTCTATTTTCTTTGAAATGTGCCAGACATATATACCTGTATGCTGCCTAGCTGATTTAATTCTAGGAGTGCCCTTCCCCCAATGGATTCTCTCCCTCCCTCTTTTATTTTCTCTTCTCCTTCTATCCCTCCATGCCTCCCTCCATGTTTCCAACCGTCCCAGCCTCTGTCTCTTCATCCCCCAGGCTTTTCTGAGCCTGCACTCCTTGTTCCTGTCTGTCCCATGCACACCCCTCTCTGTGAGCAGATCTCTTGCCGTCCTATAGCTGGGCTCTGCCCGGCTCCGGCTGCTGTTGAGAGCAGTAAGTACCGGTGAGGTTATCCTAAGCTCCCAGGGTGGGATGGAGAGGCAGAGCTGTACACCATCTGAAGCAGAGACTATAAGACAGGGGAGTGGGCTAGCCCAGAGCTAGATTGGTCTGTTTAAATCTGAAAATGTCCCCAAGGCTCAAGGGTTCAGTCACAGCTGAGGGGATTCTGAGCGGTCTGATCCTGAGGGCCCTAACCTGGTGCTGGGGTTAGTTCACCTGCATGGGCTGTGAGGAGACGATTAGGGCCGGCTGGGGGAACGAGGCTGCTCAGAACATGTCTATCAAGAGCACATCATGTCCCTGGATCCTTCTGTCTCTTTCAGCCGCTTCTTGGCTGCTGTGTTCTCTCTGCCTTACTCCCACCAAGGGACCAGGAGGCACCTCTGAAACTAAGAGCGGAAAAATCCCCTTTCCTTTGAAAAGTCAATTTCTCAGGTCACAGGGGCAAAACAGCTGACTAACACAGGGACTGGGAGCCAAAACATAGCTAGTCCTCTATTTTTATTTTTATGTTTTAGTCATTTAAAAAACAACCTTTCCCTCTAAATGTTTTCTGGTTTTCCATTTAATGCAGAACCCCAAATAGTAACTTTTTTTTATTGGATATTTTCTTTATTTACATTTCAAATGTTTTCCCCTTTACAGGTCTCCCCTTCAGAAACCCCCCTCCCACTGCCTCTTTGAGGGTGCTCACCCACCTACCCACTCCTGTCTTTCCACCCTGGCATTCCCCTACACTGGGCATCGAATACCCTTAGGCCCAAGGCTTCTCCTTTGATGTCCAACAAGGCCATCCTCTGTCACATATGTGGCCAGAGCCCTGGGTTGCTCCATGTGTACTCTTTGGTTGGTGGTCCAGTCTCCGTGAGCTCCAGGGGTCTGGCCTGTTGACACTGCTGCTTCTTCCATGGGACTGAAAATCCCCTCAAGTCCTTCAGTCCCTTCTCCAACTCCTCCATTGGGGACCCCTCACTCAGTCCAATGGTTGACTGAGAGCATCCACCTCTGTATTTGTCAGGCTCTGACAGAGCTTCTCAGGAGACAGCCATTTCAGGCTTTCATCAGCAAGCACTTCCCCACATCCACAATAGTGTCTGGGTTTGGTGGCTCTGTAGGGGATGGATCTCCAGGTGGGGGCAGTCACTGGATGGTCTTTCCTTCAGTCTCTGCTCTACACTTTGCCTCCATATTTCCTCCTGTGAGTGTTTTGTTCATCCTTCTAAAAAAGCACTGACTAAAAAGTCTTCCTTCTTCTTAGGCTTCATATGGTCTGTGAGATGAATCTTGGGTATTCCAAAATTTTGGGCTAATATCCACTTATCAGTGAGTGCATACCATGTTTGTTCTTTTGTGACTGAGTTACCTCACTCACGATGATATTTTCAAGCTCCACCCATTTGCCTGCAAATTTCATGATATCTTTGTTTTTAATAGCTGAGTAGTATTCCATTGTGTAAATGTACCACATTTTCTGTATCCATTCCTCTGTCGAGGGACATTTGGGTTCTTTCCAGCTTCTGGCTATTATAAATTATAAATATGGCTGCAATGAACATAGTGGAGCATGTGTCCTTATTACATGTTGGAGCATCTTCTGGGTCTATATCCAGGAGTGGATAGCTGGTCCTCAGGTAGTACTATGTCCAATTTTCTGAGGAACCAGTGGTTGTACCAGCTTGCAATCCCACCAGCAATGGAGGAGTGTTTCTCTTTCTCCACATCCTTGGCAGCATTTGCTATCACCTGAGTTTTTGATCTTAGCCATTCTGTCTGGTGTGAGGTGGAATTTCAGGGTTGTTTTGATTTGCATTTTTCTGATGACTAAGGGGATGGACATTTCTTTAGGCGCTTCTCAGCCCTTTGAGTTTCCTCAGTTGAGAATTCTTTGTTTAGCTCTGTTCTCCATTTTTAATAGGGTTCTTTGGAATAAATCAGTAGCCTTCCTATACTCAAAGGATAAATAGACTGAGAAAGAAATTAGGGAAACAACACCCTTCACAATAGTCAGAAAAAATATAAAGTATCTTGGTGTTACTATAACCAAACAAGTGAAAGATCTGTATGACCAGAACTTCCAAGTCTCTGAAGAAAGAAATCAAAGAAGACCTCAGAAGCTGAAAAGATCTCCCATGCTCATGGATTGAAAGGATTAATATAGTCAAAATGACCCATCTTGCCTAAAGCAATCTACATATTCAATGCAATCCCTGTCAAAATTTCAAATAAATTCTTCATAGAGCTAGAAAGAGCAATTCTCAAATTCATTTGGAATAACAAAAAACCCAGGATAGTGAAAACTATTCCCAACAATAAAAGAACTTCTGGTGAAATCACTATTCCTGACCTCAAGCTCTACTACAGAACAATAGTGATAAAACCTGCATGGTATTGGTACAGTGACAGACAGGTAGATCACTAGAATAGAATTCAAGACCCAGAAATGAAGCCACACACCTACGGTCACTTGATCTTTGAGAAAGGAGCTAAGACCATCCAGTGGAAAAAAGAATTTTCAATGAATGGTGCTGGGTAAACTGGGGGTCAGCATGTAGAAGAATGCAAATTGATCCATTCTTATCTCCCCATACAAAGCTCAAGACCAAGTGGATAAAGGATCTCCACATAAAACCAGACACACTGAATCTAATAGAAGAGAACGTGGGACTAGCCTGGAGGACATGGGCACAGGGGGAAAATTTTCTGAACAGAACACAGGGGGAAATTTTTCTGAGGTCTTTGATTTCTTTCTTCAGAGACTTGAAGTTCTGGTCATACTGATCTTTCACTTGTTTGGTTAGAGTAACACCAAGATACCTTATATTTTTTCTAACTATTGTGAAGGGTGTTGTTTCCCTAATTTCTTTCTCAGTCTATTTATCCTTTGAGTATAGGAAGGCTACTGATTTATTCCAAAGAAAATGGGGAACAGAGCTAAACAAAGAATTCTCAACTGAGGCTTATGCTCTCAACTGGCTTATGCTCTAAGAACAAGAATCGACAAATAGGACCTCATCAAACTGCAAAGCTTCTGTAAGGCAAAGGACATGGTCAATAGGACAAAATTGCAACCAACAAATTGGGAAAAGATCTTTACCAGCCCCACATCCGATAGATTGCTGATATCCATGTATACAAAGAGCTCAAGAATAGTAACATTTAAACTTAAACAACAACAGCAACCAAACCCCCTCCAAGTTTGAATTTTTTCAGCTGAGGGGTTCTGAGCTCTCAGGACGTAGTGCTGGGCAACTGCTGACTCGAGCTGTGAGGGTAGGTACTCTCTGTTACAAGGTTGTCATATGCACCGGGGCTTCAGGATCTTGCTCACCTCCAGAACCCACAAAGAGCACTTCTGGGCGGCCGACTCAGGTTAGCTCACCTTTTGTGGTCCCTATAGAATGGGGTTGTGATCAAAAAGTGTCCTGGGGCTGTCATTTGTAAATATGCGGAGTAGTGTTTTCTGATCATATGTGGGAGTCAGAACCAAGGGCATGAGGTGTTCAGGTGAGTTGGTGACAGATAACAGAGACTGCTACAGAGCCTCACACCCAGAATACCAGGACTGCTCACCTTGACTCTGGTGACAGGGTGGCTGCTGGACAGAAAGAAGCTCACCAGGTGCTGCTCAGGGGAAGCACTCAGGAATGAATCCACACACCTAACCTGGACATACCACCTAACACCTGGACATACCACCTAACACCTGGGTATACCGCTTAACACCTGGACATACCACCTAACACCTGGACATACCACCTAACACCTGGGTATACCGCTTAACACCTGGACATACCACCTAACACCTGGGCATACCACCTAACACCTGGGCATACCACCTAACACCTGGACAAACCACCCTACACCTGGACATACCACCCAACACCTAGACATACCACCTAACACCTGGACATACCACCTAACACCTGGACACACCATCTAACACCTGGACACACCACCTAACACCTGGACACACCACCTAACACCTGGACATACCACCTAACACCTGGACATACCACCTAACACCTGGACATACCACCTAACATCTGGACATACCAACTAATGCCTGGACATACCACCTAACACCTGGGCATACCAACTAACACCTGGACATACCACCTAACACCTGGACATACCACCTAACACCTGGACATAGTAACTAGTGTTTTTGTCCTTTCTCTTAGCTGATAGCAATGGAGCAGCTTAATTCCTTCCTTCCGCACTCCTCATATCCTTATTTGATTGTCCTTTCAAATCAAATGCCCGATGAGGGTGGCATTCCAATCCAGTCTGCTCTACTTATAATACAATGGACACTATGAGTTTCTTGTATACTGTGTTCCCACAAAGAGAGAAATAAGGCCCTTTGGACATTTTCCAAAATATCTAATTCTTGGGAAGCTTGGCAAGACCTCACAGTGGTGACACAGGTATGTTACAGGTCATGCACTGGAATTCAGTGCGTGAGGGCCCTCACTGGGCACCAGTGCCCTGAGTCCTCATGGATACCTGTGGGTGGTCCAGGGGACTGGTAGGTAACAGAGGCTCCGGGGTATCTTGTTGACTGAGCTAGCATTCTGTGTTGTCCTGGATCTGTTGCTCATTGCAGTGGATCTGCTCTTGAGTCTTAGTCCTCTGTGCTGTAAATGGCAGAAGGGTTCTCAGTCTTGGTATGGCCTGTTCACATCTCCTGTCTCACTGCTACAGGGTAGTCAGACTCCCAGCCAAAGCAAGGCTCTCAGAGCCGAGGTTTACCATCTAGTGGGCTTGGCTAGTAAGCAGAATGTTCCCACCTCCCAGTGCTCAGTGCCTTGGGTTTCTTTGTTGCTGTGGACATCTGCCTTTGACTTTATACAACCGCCCTTCCTCCAAGAAGGCATCTTGCCCTGGACTGGCTGAAACAACTGCTTTTTTTTTTTGTAAACAAAGCAGACAGGTGGGCACTGATTTGGCCCGTTATTGTATTTATTCTCATTTTTTAATGATTAAAAGCTAACTTACCTTTGAAAAATCACATACTATAGCACTAAAATTTTCTGTAAATTCTTGCCACCGATTGGCAGTGATGGAGTGTGGGTAACAGTGTGTGATATATCTGCCGTGTTTGGTATGCACACAATTCTGTTCAAAATGGTCAACTCATTATATATTATATATGTTGTATACATATGTGTGTTATATATGTATATTACATATAATATATATTCTAATTCACATTATTAGTACCTGCATCTAACTCTACCTGTATTAGTTACATTTCTATTGCTGTGATAAAACAACATGCCCAAGGCAAACTGTAAAGGAGGTTTCTTTGTGCTTTGTACAGTTTTAAAGTGATAAGAGTCCATCACTATCATTGCAGGGTAGCATGGTGGCAGGCAGGCATGGTGTTTGAAGCAGCAAACTAAGAAATCACATTTTTAATTATTTTTTTATTGAATATCATCTTCATTTACATTGCCAATGATAAAACCTTTCTCACTATCCCCCCTCCTCTAAGACCCCCAGCCCCTCCCCCTCCTCCCTCCCCCTGCCTCCATGTATATGTCTCTCCACCCAACACACTCCCACCTCCCCACCCCTCGGTTTCCCTTTGTTCAGGCCTCTGTTGAGCCTTTACCTGACCAAGGACCATTCCTCCCACTGATGCCCAACAAGGCCTTCCTCTGCAACATTTTTGGCTGGAACCATGTGTGCCCCTTGGTTAATGGTTCAGTCCCTAAGAGTCTTGGGGCATCTGGGTGGCCGAAATCCTTGCTCTTCCCATGGGGCTGTAAACCCCGTCAGCTTCTCTGCACCATCCTCCAGCTTCTCCATTGGGGATCCCATGCCCAGTCCAATAGTTGGCTGCTAGCATCTGCCTCTGTATGTGTAAGGTTCTGGCAGAGCCCCTCCGGAGATAACCATGGCATTCTCTTTTTGGTACACACTTCTTGTCATCCATAGTAGTGTCAGGGTTTGTTGACGTTTATAGGAGAAATCACGTCTTAGGCCCATAGGCGGTAAGCAGAGATTGTGAACTGGAAGTGGTAGACACCTTACAGCCTACCCCCATCGACAGACATTCTTTCGCCGACAAGGCCATACCTCCTCAAACAGCACCATCAAATGAGGAGTAAGTCTTCAAATGTCAGAGGCAGTGGAGGATATTTAATTCAAACCACCACATTCTACCCCTGACTCCCAGAGGCTCCTGGCCATATCACAATGCAAAACGAATTTAGGGCAACTCCAAAAATTCCCCGTATTGTTTCAGTCTCCAGACTGTTTTAATGCGTCAAATCCAGCATTCCTTCTGAGACTCAGGGGAAAAAAAAAAACATAAAAAAACAAAAAAAACCTCTTAATTGTACCCCTCCCCCCAACACACACTTAAAGCAAATCACACAATACCAACATCTAATGACACGACACAGAACATGCATTACCATTCCCAAAGGAAGGCATGGGGACAACGTGAGGACACGCTGGACCAAAGGCCAGCAGGACGAATGCCACATCCCTCAGCTTCTTATATGATGTAAAATGGCTTGGACGGGTCTGGCTCTGCTGCTTGCTAAGACATCTCCTTCTCAGGCCGGTTCCGCTACGCGTGTGCAGCTTTTCTCGGAAAACATCCCCTCGCTCTGGCTTCTCCGACGTGTTTGGGTCTCTGGTGCAAACCCAGCCTTTACTTGCACATCATCACGCAATGTTCTCTTAGGGCTTCAGTGCAGGGCTCTCCTCGACACAGTGCCAGATCTCAGCAGCTCTCCGAAGCTGCAGGGGGGCGGGGAATCCAAGATCCGTTCCTCCTGACTTGTGACTTGGGTCTCCTTCATGCCTCTAAAGCCAGCACCAGGTGGATAACGCTTGCTTGCTATGTCGCCAACTTCTTCCGTTACTGTTTGGGATGGACCCTGGCCTTCCTGAATTACATTTGCAGCAGCTTTTGTTGTCCCAGAACAGTCCCAGGCCTTTTCCTTTCACCAATCAGAATCTTAGCTGGGGTCCAGAAGGCATCTCTTTCCTTTGTTTGAATGCAATCAGGTGTCTTTTAATCTACTTAGGTCTTTTAGCATAAACCTCAGCTGTAATGATACATTCCCTGGTGCTCCTTTTCTCTACAAACTGTATGTTTTGTGTTTCTCTCTCTCTCTCTCTCTCTCTCTCTCTCTCTCTCTCTCTCTCTCTCTCTCTCTCTCTGCATTGTAGACCTGTGTAAGACTGCTTGTTCATCATCATAGGACCAAGCCAGTCACGCTTAGGCTGTCTGGTCCATTTCTTTTCAATTTAGGCTCAGGCAAGTTCTTAGTACAAGATCAGAAAGCAAGTCACATTGTTTGACCCAATTTCCCTGGGATGATCTCTAGCCCAGGTACCAGCATTGCTCTCTCTCTCTCTCTGAAACGCCTTGTGCCGGGGGGGCCTCCACAGTCCACATAACACAGCATTCAGAGCTACCATCCAGCAGACTTCTGTGACAGACCACTAGATTCTGCCTGCTGGGTATTCAGTTGCTTTTCTAGTCATAAGTTTCAAAGACTTCCTTCCATTTTGCTCCCAGATCCAACACATTCTTGTGCTTCACAGAAATAGTCTACTTCTGCTGCAAAGTTTTGTGTTAGTTGTTTCTCTGTTGCTGTTATAAACCACTATGACCAAAGCAGTTTCTAGAAGGGGGGATTTTATTCGGGCTTACAGTTCTGTCACCACCACAGTGTGTGTGTGTGTGTGTGTGTGTGTGTGTGTGTGTGTGTGTGTGTACTGCAGAATGAGTGACTCAAGAAGCCGAAGGCTCATATACTAAGCCGAAAACAACAAGCGGAGACGCTGAACTGGGAATGGTACTGGGCTTTTGAAATCTCAGTGCCCGCCCCAGTGTCATACTTCCTTGAGCAAGTTCATACTGCCTAAGCCTCCTCAAGCAGCACCACCAACTGGAACCAATTATTTAAATGCCTGAAATTACGAGTGACATCTCTTTCAAAACACAATAATCTCAGCAGTAGGTGCTATAAACCTCATCCTTACCAGCATATAGAACTAACTCTATCTCATGGCAGTGCATTCTTTAACTGCACCGTCAGCATCAAGTACATCCTACTGCATCCTTAGAAGTAGACAATTCTGCCTACACACGTATACTCTGGGCTACATCCTTAACAGTGGGTACACGTAACTGGTTCTCTGACCATAGGAACTCTCATTATACCCATCTCACAGACAAGAACATTGAGACAGGGCTCCATTGAATGACACGCCAGGGTCATGGGGTGAGTGAGTGTCTAGCCCCGATGAATGAGGTGGGAAAGTTACAGGCAGTACACGTCGTGAGTCAGGGGCTTGGGCCAGAGCTGAAACCTCGTGCTAGCGCTCCATAGATGTGTTCCTGTCAGGGTCACAGGCTTGCTGGACTGGTGTGGAGGAATTTGGGTCATAGGCAGGAAGTACTAGGTCCCACAGAGCAACCTGGAAAGGATCCGTCTGCAACATCTGGAGGGGATTCTCATGAGAGGATGAGTTCAGACTGGTCATGGCTGGGGAGGTTGGGGGAGCTGGTGAGAGGCGAGGAGGACCTGCATCAAGAGCTGGGACAGAAGCCGAGCTGGGAGAGGCCCAGGCCACTGTGGTCAGCTCAGTTACTCTGACTCCCCTGTCTCTGAATCATGGGTTCTCCTTTCCAATAGCAGGCATCTGGCTTCAACAATCTAGACTGAGCAATATCCATAACTGAAACCACAAACTCTTTGGAGACCCCAGAAGACCTTTTGTCTTATTGTGAAAGATAAAGTGTTAAGCACACACAGGGACGCGGCTTCTCAGGCAAGTTCCATTTGCGTACGCTTACACACTGGACTCCGGAGACCCTTTCTTTTAACAGGACCCCCCTGATAAAGAGCATCTCTGAACTCTAACCTCCAGGCACTTGTTCAGAATTATGGGGTACCCTTTCGGGCAATTCAAAGAAGCCTTAGATGTGATACAATAATATATTTCGCAAATTGACAGCTGATCTGCCTTCGCCTTCCCAACACCAGTCATTTTGGAACGTCTCTGCCAGGATTTCTTCTGTGGCTTCTAGAAGCATTGCTACAAAGACGGAATATGCCACACTGCCTAACTCCTTACACCTGAGGACAGAGGTGGGGGCAGCAGGCGTGTAAGGAGGGAATGACCTTCCTGCTGGCCTCACTCGCTCTGCCACAAGAAGGGTAACAATTTGTATGCTCAGTGTCTTCACTGGATAAGGGGACATTCAAGTGAGAATGGTCAGTGTTGGGAACCCAGGTGTGGGAGACACATTTGGTCTACTTCACCGTCTGTCGTAGTCCTTTGCTGACTCCACGATGAACCTGAAGGTTATATTTAACCTTCAGGTTAAATATAATAAATATACCTTTAATATATAATTTAATAATAATAAATATAATAAAATAACCTTTAATAAATGCTATATTTAACACAGACCTCAAACACAGGCAGTCTCAGACACTCAAACCGTCTATGTTCATATGCAGGATTATTTTGGGAGGAAATATGTTGAGAGGCGATCACTTTACTCATTAAAATTGAAAACATTAAAAAAAAAAAGTGTCGGCCTCATGGTGTATTGGCTTTGATTTAGATGCTTTCCAATCCTGAATGGGAAGGCTCCACACACCCTGGGGCTGTGAGTGTGTCTACACAGACGAGCAGGCTCCGAGTAGCTCCTCTTTCGTGCTAGTGTTAAGCATGCTGGAAATGCCAGGGAGCTACTTGGAAACATGCAAGGGGACCTTTAGAAACTGCACGTAGAGCAATTTAGAAGTCTGAACTTGCCTTTGAAGCGAATAAACTGAGATGGAATCTGAGTGTCTTTCCCTTGCTGTGTTTTGAGTTCCCACACTTCTCTTATTGTCAATCTGATAACAGGTGTCTTAGTCACTGTTCTATTCCTGTGAAGAGACGCCATGACCGCAGCAATCCTTAAAAAAGGAAAAGAAAAGAAAACATGTAATTGGGACGGCCGGCTTAATAGCTTCAGAGGTTTAGTTCATTAGCGTCGTGGTAGGGAGCATGGCGGCGTGCAAATAGACTTGGTGCTGGAGAAGGAGCTGAGAGTTCTATATCCTGATTAACAGGTATCAGGGGGAAAGGAGAGAGAGAGAGAGAGAGAGAGAGAGAGAGAGAGAGAGAGAGAGAGAGAGAGAGAGAGAGAGAGCTTTTCAAAGCTTCAAGTCCATCCTCAATGACATAGTTCCTCCAGTAAGGCCACACCTATCTCGGTCTATGGGGTCACATTCCACTCTTCCACTCCCTGGCCACCATATCATGGAACAAAATGCATTAAGCCCAACTCCAGAAGTTCCCAGAGTCTGTCACAGTCCCAACGCTGTTTTAAAAGCCCCAAATCCAAATCTCTTCTGCGATTCAAGGCAATCTCTTGGACTGGCTCTACATCCTGTTAACAGCTCTCCTTGGCAAGTATCCCACAACTCTGTCATCTCCAACCTCTTGAAATCTCCAACAAAATCCAGGCTTCACATTCAGCTTTTCGCATGGCCTCTGAGACTCCATGTAGAGACACCCCTGAAACATGCCTGGCCTCAAAAGTTTTTCTTCGCTTAGAAGGGAGACTCTATAATTCTTTTCTTGTATTCTTAATTCTAAAGCCAGAACCACATGGCTGTAGCTGCCAGATATTTTTTTTCCGGCCTGTTGGAACTAGAACTTGACCCCATCATTCACTTACATTTACACCAGCTTTTCGTTGATACCAGATTCTTTCACTGCTTAAGCTTGTCTTTAAATGCCTTTCACAAGTTGGGAGCTTAGCTAGATGGAGTCTTACCCCGAGTTCACCACTCCCTTTATTTCATTCTGTTTTTATTTTATTTTATTTTATTTTATTTTATTTTATTTTATTTTATTTTATTTTATTTTATTTTATTTTATTTTATTTTATTTTATTTTATTTTATTTATCTCATTGAGCACCGGACTTGGCTCCATTACACTTCCTGGTTCTTCTCTTCTCCTCAAACTGTACATTTCGTAATTTCTCATTGTCTAGCTTATTCCTCCTCTTTATGGATCTTCATAAGAATGATCACTGTTAGCCACATGACACTGTCAATACTAGGCTGTCTTGAAATCTCCTCTGCCAATGTTATTGATCTGAAACTCTCCAGTTTAGCTAGCCTTAGGCAGATTTTTTAGGACAGGGGAGAAAAGCAGTCACATTCTTTGCCAAAATATCACAAGAGAAGTCTCTAAGTTGCTTGGAGATTGCTTAGTGTGCTGTGGTGTACAGTTTTCTGCCCTTGAAATATGTTACTAACCCAAACTTAAAAACAGAAAATCCCTTGACTCTTTGTTCTGGGATACTCCCCAAGAATCAAGCATGTCCTGGCATGATGCTTGGGGATATAAGGGGTGGCACTTCCAGGTGGAGATGCTGGTCTCTCATCAGAGACGCCACAGATGGAGATCCTGTTTGGACCCTAGAGTGTGTTAGCTGCCTTTGGATTCTTTTAGACCCATTAACACTCCTGAAATCTGCCAGAGATGAGTTCACCTTTTGTCCTTGTTTATTCTAGGCAGGAGGGATGCACTTCTCCAGGAAGGAGGGGGCCCCTTTGGATCAGGAGGGCAACTGGCTTCCACATCATCAGTTCTGTGGTTTCTGTT
Source organism: Apodemus agrarius (assembly GCA_964023405.1). Taxonomy (NCBI): domain Eukaryota; kingdom Metazoa; phylum Chordata; class Mammalia; order Rodentia; family Muridae; genus Apodemus; species Apodemus agrarius. The sequence goes on from OZ030027.1 coordinate 44,574,902, forward strand.
AGTGTGTTCTCCATGACTAAGAGCCTGAAATCCAAGTTCTTTGATATTTCCTCCAAATCAAAGCTATCTAGACCTGATAATGTTATACTCGTGGCTTCTTAAAACAATTTTCATGCAAGCACTTAGATAGAGGCAGTGGATCTCCATGAGTTCAAGGACAGCCTGGTCTATGTAGTGAGTTTTCAGACCATTGCTACAGATTTAGACCCTGCCTTTAAAACATTGTGTGTACATGTTCAGTAGTCAAGTTTTGACAGCTTCTGGATTTCTTTCTGTACTGAGATTTTATCATATCACTATGGAAGCATGCTTAGAACAACCTCATTCTCATTTACCTTTCTGTTGCAATTATTAAAATAAAAAAGGAGAAAATCAACTAAAAGGAGGAAAGGTTTATTGCAGCTCATAGTCCAGAGAGACACAGTCCACCATGGTGAGGAAGACATGACAACAGGTAGGAAGGTGACAGGAACAGGCCATAATGCATCCATACTCAGGAAGCAGAAAATGAACAGGAAGTGGGGACGGGCTATGCCCCTGTGACCCACCTCCTCCAACCAGGCTCCGCATCCTAAAGATCCCACAACCTCCATAAACATCCATACTGCCTGGTGACCAAGTGTTTAAACACAAGAGCCTTTGGGGGGGGCATTTCTCAAACGGCAACCACTTCATGTTGAAGAAAACCATTTGGATGAGTAATAATAGCCCTATGATGAGCCGTGGAGGGAACAACAAGTCAAGACTGTGTGGGGGCTTGCTTGGAGTACTGGGTATACAACACCATCCCACTGGGTCCACAACATGGGTTCTCCAGACATTGACCCAAGCGGACCAAGGTTCTGAGGGGGCTCAAAGGCTTGGTGGATCACATCTCTGCTCCAAAACAAGCAGCTCACATTTCAGACAGACCCTCGAAGCACCTCCATCCCATCCCATCTACCAGCGTTTGCTCATCCTTCAGTGGTGGGTACCTGGCTAGTCCCCATTGTCTCCATTCCCCCTTTGCCAAAGATCTGACATTTATTATTTTTGCCAAACCCCATATTGAATTGTCCCCTTTGTTTTTATATTCTCCATTCAAAAATAAATAAGATCCTGGAGCCATTTTGTGGAGTCTCCTTTCCCTTAAAACTGTTTAGGCTGGCTTTACTCTCAAGTTCTTGACCATAATAGAATCAAACTCAGGGGCACCTTTCTACAATTCCTTAAATTACTAGGCTGTATAAAATGGCCCAGGCAAGATATAACGTATAGACTCAAAGATCTATTCTAATGTGCTATTAGCTGGAAGAGGAAAGGTTTGAAGACATTGTAGAAAGAAGGAAGCAATCTGGCCTACTCTTGTGGACAAATTGCCTTGTTGCTTAATAATTAAAAAAAAATACAACACATAATTTTCTCTGCCAAGTTTACACAGTGTTTTGTGGGTTGCATGTATGTAAAGTCAAGGTGCTCTTGGTTAGGTGGGAGTACCCCCAAACCTGCCCTCTTCCCTTGTCCCCTTGTTCTTGGGCACCTAGAGATCACACGAGGCTGCTCGATGGCTGTGAAGGTGGGGGAACGGTTTAGAGAAGTCTGGCAGCATTTGGTAGGGGATGGGGAGTGGTCAGGCTTGATGCAGGATGCATAAGAAGGTGACTCCACCCTCTCCCCTTGCTTAGCTCTATGAGAGTCTATTAAGTCTCGAGAACAAAGCATATTTGTCATAGTATGTGTGTAACACTCAGTCTGGCCTCTCTGCATTTGTCCCAGAGGATGAATTTTTCCAAGTCCAGCCCAATGAAGGGTGCACCTGCAATATGTTTGTTTCCATGTTAGCCACTGCCTTGTGTGGGAAGGAAGCGGGGTGGGGAGAGAGGCCAAGAAGAAAACTTGTCCTGAATGCTTGGCTTCCCGGATGCTTCAGCGGGCCAAGGAATGGTGACTGGCGCAGAGGGACAGTAAATCCTTGTCCAGCCCCAGAATTCCTTTCAGAACTGTGGTTCCATCCCAGTGAGACTCATCTGCTCTGAGCATCAAAGTCATAGTGCTGGTAGGACTGGGGTGGGGGGCATGCGGAGTCTCCCTGAGACTCTCTTCCCACAACTTTCTGGTTACCATGATGGATGGATTTTACTGGTGTCTCTGGAATCCCATTGGAAGAATGAACGTGACCAACCATCAAAGTGACAATATTAAACTAAATAAAAAATGTACTTTCCCATTTTGAATATAGAGTATGTGAAATGTATTTCAGTAAAACCATTTAAATGTTGTATGTATGTGCATATATATTAATATCTATCTATCTATCTATCTATCTATCTATCTAATCTATCTATATCTTTGTATCTATGTATCATCTATCTTGTCTATGTAGCTATCTATGTAACTATCACCTATCTATGAATCTATGTATCTATGTATCTATGTATCTATGTATCTATCTATGTATCTATCTATCTATCTATCTATCTATCTATCTATCTATCTATGTATCTATCTATGTATCTATGTATCTATGTATCTATCTATGTATCTATGCATCTATGTATGTATGTATGTATGTATGTATGTATGTATGCATCTATCTATCTATCTATCTATCTATCTATCTACAGACATTTAAGATTTCGTTTGCCTGGTAGCTGACTTTAGAGTTCCTTCTTTATTTTCATTGCTAATCAAGGTTTTTCTCTTGACATGGACTCCCCTTGTTTATGTGCTTTCTTTATCAGTGCTGAGAATACCCCCGAGGGCCTTGCCCATGCTGGGCAGTCATTTCTCCTACTGACTTAAGACCGAGGTAGACGGTTCCTTGAGTTCAGTGTACTCGCTGTCATGTAAAAATCTCTGTGTGTGACCTATAGACAAGATGGTTTTGTCAGTCAATCTACTTCCATTTGGGGGAAGCACCATTTCTTTTAATTAAACAAGCTGCCGAGTACCTCTCCTTGGCATTAGCCCTGGAGTAGAACACCTGCAGAGTGCTCTGAGGAATCTAGCCATGACTCTTCATTGGCTGGAGTAAGACCCTTGCTGCTCACCGAGAACAAAGGAAGAGTTTGTGGTGTCCAGGACAACAAGGGGCATTCCAGGCCTTTGTCTTCCACAGTGACTATAGCAGGCAACTGGGGTATGTCTGGGACAGCCTGCCTTGTGACCCCTCCCCCCACTACACACAATGGGAAGTGCCTAGAGAACTTCACACCTTTCAAGCCACCTCCAATCTGCATTCCAGTTCATGCCCACTTAGAAAGTCTTCCTCCAATCACGCCTGCCCATTCAAGTTTCTAGAACCATTGACACATCGTTCCGTGTTGATCTTGGTGATGATGGTCTGGTACCAAACTCATTTCTGAGTCAACAGATGCATCTGATGTGTTTAGTGGATGCCCAGCGAGGCTGATTACTTTCTAGATTCAGAAGCTCCGAGCTTACAAGCCTTTCTGGCTGGTCACATGAGGCGGTCTGGCTAGGTGTCCATAGGTCCTGCTTTCCAGGGACCAGGAACAGCACTAGCTCATCTGGCCCTTCTGTGCAGCTTCGTAGTATTGATTTTCCTTGCTCTGATTTGTCAGGGGTGGGGTGGGGTGTGGGTGATAATTGTGGAGGAGGAGGGATAATCTTTACCTAAGTTAAGCACTGTCCCTGTAGGTTCTGGGGTTGGTTTCTAGTGATAGGGTATGTGTGGAGACTGGGGGCCAGGGGTGTTAGTCCCTATAAACTCAAGTTTTTCTTCCTAGGAAACTTCCTAAGCATGGGGAACAGGTCTTGGCAGGGAGAGTATGCAAAGTGTGGGCAGAGGAACCAGCTTTGCTGGGGTGAGTGAATATTTTTTAAACAGATAGGGGTTCACCAGTTTACATAAACACAGACGTGGCTGGCTGAACAGAAGCGACCGGTCGTGTGCCGAGGGTCAGGATTGAAGAACTTGGCAGTCTTCTAAATCTCTCTATTTGTAAATGGTCCTGAAATCAACAAACTTGTGCACAACGGCTCCCTGTGGGACACTGAGCCTGTCCTGAGGCGGGATCACAGCACTTGTGGTAAAATAAACAGGGCCTTCGGCTCCCAACCAGTGGATGGTCAGCACACTGACATTTACAGAGACAAAGGGTGCTCACCACATCGCCAGCATGCCAAGAGGCCTGGTCACAGCCTCATTAGAAACGATTTCTCTCCCCCCCACCTCTCCACCCCCTGACCGGAGAGAACAGAACGGAAATTTCCAGTTCCTTCAATGAAGTAATGCGCATGTTTCTTTCCTGCCTTTGGGCAGGCAGACTAAATTAGAAACAATAATTTTCTCTGCTTGATCCACTCAGAAAATACACATGAATTTCAAACAGGTCCCCAGCAGTACCCTCTGCCAGTGGTGGTGCTTTGTGCCTAGGGGGAGCTAAGACTGACCCCATCAGAAAACCAGGTGGACACAGGGCAGCCAGGCACCCCACACCACTTATTCCTGGCTTCAAGTCTGCAGGTGGGTTTCCTTCTAGCCGTTCATAGACACCCCTCCCTGTGACTTACCTCGTGGGCTATGGTTGTGGTGAGAGGTGGGGTCTAGTTTCTCTGCAGGTCAGACTGCACCAAGTCTTTGTGATACACAGCACCCCCTGCCCCTTCATTCGACTGCATCTTTGCTGTCTTAGGAAATAGATGAACCGTTAAGCTATCTTGTCACAAATGTTTGATTGGTTATATTAAAAATCTAGTTTTTAAATAATCTCCACCACCATCATGGTGGGTTTTTTTTTTTTTTGACAAACAAAATCTTCAAATGAATTTCAGTTCTAAGATCTCATGAGGACTTCTTTCTGACTTTAAAAAAAAAAACAAAAACTGTCAATGAAGTTATATTAGATAAATCAGAAGCCAATGATGTCTAAACCTTGTGGGCTAAATGTGGGCTAGTTCTGGCTAGCTGTGGACTAACTGAGGCTAGGTAAGTGCTGGCCATGGCTAGCTGTGGCTAGCTATGGGCTAGGTGTGGGCCAGCTGTGTCTAGGTGTGGGCTAGCTGTGTCTAGGTGTGGGCTAGCTGTGTCTAGGTGTGGGCTAGCTGCTCTTGACTCTCATTGGAGTCACCAGGATGCAGGGTCGTTAAGAAGTATCAAGTATGAGGGTCAGGATGTTTGTTGTTTGCAGATACTATCACCGATGCGTTTTGTTTTGTTCTGTGTATGCGTGTTCGCCTGGATGTCTGTGTACCCTGTGCATGCAGTGCCAACAGAAGCCAGAAGAGGGATTCAGATCCCTTAGAACCAGAGCTACACTTGGTTACGATCCTCTCAAGGGGTCCTGGGAACTGAACTCTTACCTTCTGCAAGGCCAGCAAGTAAGCTCTTAACCACGGAGCCATCTTTCCAACCCCACTTCTTCAAGGTTTTAAAAAATTAAGGGAATAGGAATTGGTTATTTTGGACATATTTCACCCTACTGATGTGTGAAGCACATTTGTGTTGTTATACACACAACACGCAGACCCTAAAATTTGCAAACCTGAATCTCTGTCCGTTGAACAGGCCCCATCCCTCCCCTGCCTGCCTCCGGTTGCCACCGTTCTGGGGTCGCTGCCATCTGTCTCTGCGGGTCTGAGGGTGCTGACTACATCCTGCCAGTGGAGTCTCTGACGGTCCCTGAGTTACCTCTCTGCGCCATCTTTCTTAGATCCATTCCTGCTCCAGCGCACCCCAGAATTCCCTTCTGTCTTCTTAATATCGCATTGTGTGTGTAGACTGATTTGCTTAGTCGTTCCTCTGGAGTTAGAGGAGAAGACCTGTGTCAGGCTTGGATTTTAAGTGTTGTTAGCATTCCGGGTCTGAATAGAGAATGCATAAGCACCTCTAACTGCAAACCTCGACAGACTCACAGAACTTGACCTTGTGGTCTCAGGTTTGTGGCGCTGTCTGGAGGGCGTGGAGGGCGTGGCCCTGTTGAAGGAGTGTAGGTTTGAGGATTCACAGCTTTGCTCCACCCCAGCTCATTTTCTCTGCTTCTTTTTCTAACCACCAGGCGCCATGATGCACCCACAACTATGGACCCCCGCTCCCTCCTGGAACTCTCAGTCAAAATAAATTTTGTCTTGTATAAGTTGTTTTTGGTAGGGGTGTCTTTTTTATCACAGCAGCAAAAGTAACTTTTATTTCAAAAGTAACTTTCCGTTCTTTGAGCTGCATGCCCACGTGGGTTTTGGGTCACCTGGAACATCTATACCCCTCCCCCACCAGTGCCTGGATCACCAACAATTCCCATCTGAGTTGACCGACTCCCAGTCTCTCACTGTCTCCCAGAAATTGTGATTTCCATTTTAAATCTTTGGTAGTGGGCCTTCTAACAGGTAAAACATGATATTCCATCATGTGGTTTTGATTTGCGTTTCCAAAACCATCAGAGACATCAGACATCTCAATTCATGTCCTGTTTGCTCTGATTCTATTTACTAGTAACGGGACGGGAGGTCTGTGTATGCCCGGAACTTCGTCTTATCTTCAGATACATAGTTTACAGACACATTTCCCCCATACTGAGGACCTACATTTTGGCTTTTTTTTTTTTTTTTTTTTTTTTTTTTGAGGCAGACTGGTCTTTCACGAGGATATCAACCAACTTGCCAACCTTTATTTTTGCTGCCTGTATTTTTGGCGTCATAGCCGAGAAGTAATGGTCACAGACCCAAGGCTATGTCTCTTCTCCACATGCTTTCTTCAAGAGTTTTGTGTCTCGCGATGGCTCCTTGCTTCATTTTCAGTTACCTTTTGTGTACGGCATCGGGTTAGTGTCTAGTTCTAATCGTCTGCCCTTGGCCTTCTGGTCCTCCTGAGGTCAGTTGCTAATAGCTGCTACCCCTCGGCCTGTTGGCTTTCCACGCCGCCTGGAAAGTCATTTGGCTGTATGTGTAGGAGCCTGACTCTGGCCCCTCTTCTTTTTCATTGGTCTATATATCTGGTCTGTCCGTGTACTAGTCACACTGTTAAAGAACTGTAAAGGGTTCCTCTGAAAACAAGTCCAACACTTTGCATTGCGGATGTGAGCTGTGTAAGACAGCTGTTTGTTTAGAAACAACCCTCTTCGTCCCTTTCTCATTGACGCAGTGTTGAACTGCGGTTGTTGCCCATTGGCATCCTGATTTTTCAGTTAAAACTTGACAAACCTCGGCTCTATCTGATAGTTTATGTATTATCCTTCATTCAAATAGATGTGCGTGGGGGGGGGATATAAGCATTTTTCTTACTGAAAGCACAAGCCGGTCACATTGCACTGGATGCCCATACTTTGCTTTGCTGTAGGGAGGACAGGAAGATATTTTTGCTCCTTACTTGAAAGAACTAGCCTAAACACCCAATAGCACCCAGAGAATACAGAGGGATGTATTGAAGGTGCCCGCTCTTTCTTCGCTGTCCAAAGGCACGCTTGTAATTTCACGGCACCTGACAAAATCTCCGACTCTTTCAGGCAAACACTCCCCCGGCTTTGAAAGCCTTTCATCCTTTGGCTGAAACGCTAATGTGTTGAGAAGGGATGCGCGAGCCTGTGAACTAGCCCTCTGCCTTGGATATGACAATGGCTTGGAATCTGCCAGGAAAGGGTGGCTGTGGCAAAAGGGTGGAGACATGCAGGCACCTCGGCAGTCTGACTGGCTGGAGAAGATGTAGGTTGAGGGGCCGTGCCAGTGGGGCCTTGTGGCTACGACTCCATGTCAAAGGAGCTAGGGACCCTACTGAAGCTCAGGAGTGGAACCTGGAGCCCTGGGCTTCTCCCTGCAGTCCCCCTGCTTGCATTTGCTACACTGTTTGGTGTCCAGCAGGCCTAGAGCATACGCTCTGCTGTGGCTTTACCAACTTCCTCCTTTGAGGAGTGCCCAGAGGTGAGCACCCAGAAGTCCGTGGCCACCAGGTTGCCTCTGCCTCTTTCTGATCCTGGCAGATCTTGGGACATGCATGCTGGCACTTTGCTCATGTCCCTTGGGGAACAATAGTTAGGGTGACGTCCGTCACACAGGCAAGGGAAGGCCAGTACAGAGCCAGTGCTGTCCCAGGAAGCGCATGTGGCTTGCAGGGACCCTTTGACCAGGGTGGTGAGTGTCTTGAGTGTGGGAGGCATGCAGTCCTGTAGGAACCACAGAACACAGTGCACTTGATGACTGGTGGAGCCAGAGCCTAGAGGCCTTTACTTTTCCCTATCAAGAGACCATGAACCTTCCACGACTCTGTCTCAGCGATGCCTGGTGCCACTCAGCTGAGAGTCAGGTCAGATAGAGGCTCAAGTCTGGGCTGCATTCCCGGCTTATTTAGACGGTGCTTGTTCAAAGGCAGAAGGTGTAGCCTGGTGCATGTTCACTCCATCCAGATGCTTTTCCTTTCTTTTCCTGTGGACTCCGATGAACTCACTTCTTTGTTTATTCCCAAGATACCAAGTGCATATTTGCCGATAGCCCTGACACGTCACAGATACAGGGATGACGGAAGCTTGAGTGTAGAGTCCTGGTAGCGGACAAGGATGTCTGGTCACCCCAATGAGAAGATACAGCTCTGAAGGAGGTGGTAGCCTCGATGGATGGAGAGGTTAAGAGGTGGGAGAGGAAGAGAGAAAGACAGGAGAAGGGGAGAGGCAGGGAGAAGGGGGAAGGGAGGGGAGGGGATGATTGGGGTGCGTATACAGGGTATACAGGAGACAGGAAAAAAAGGTCCTCCCACAGCCAGGCTGCCTCCATAGGCTTCAGTGGCCTTGGTCAGAACAAGCAGATAGATAGGGAGTTGCACAGTGCTTGGATGGGTTTGGGACGAGACAACTTTCAAAGGTCTTGAGGTAAATAACTAGTGCTCGCTGACGGACAGTTCATGCCCTCGGAGTCAAAGCTGTCCACATGGCCACCACACAGGTTGGACACTCAGTCCTCACAGATGAGGAACAGCTCGCTGAGAGACAGTGTATGCCAAGCCCTTGGAGTGTTGTGTCAAAGCTTCACCATGGCCACCGCTCGGGTTGGCTCTCATTCCTCACAGATGAGCACCAAGACTGGAGTGCAGACATCACCCTCCGTAATGCAGAGACACAAAGGGGGTGTGTGTGTGAATATGTCTCCCACTTACTTCCCACTCCAATCCTGCAGAACACAAGGCAGCCTTGGGAATAAGCCCTGGACCCACAGGTTTCCTCTTATGTAACTGATCTCCCCAGGCCCAGGAAGAAAAAGTCTTTTGTGTGAAGAGGCAGAGGACACATGATTGCTGGTTGTCTTTGGATCTAACTTGCTTACAGATTGATGTCCATTTCATAACGCAAGCTTTATTCATAGACTACCACTGATACCATCCACCTGGGTGCCAAGCACACCGCTGTGTGCTTTCAGTTCATCTTATGTGTTTCACAAGTTAAAGATGAGGAAAAATAAGCAGAATAAAAAATGAATGACTTTAAAAGAAATCAGACGAGAAGTCCATTTAGGATACAGAAAAAAGTCCATGTGACTCTCAATCTCTCTGACAGTTTTTAGGTACTGAGAATTTTGCAATCTTTTACCTATGGTGTGTGTGTGTGTGTATAGAATATTTGTATATAGCATACATATATGTGCTTATATGTATGTATATTGTAAATATATGTGTGTATGTATGCATCTGTGTGTGCACTTGCATGTTGTGAATATATGTTGTGCATATATATGTATATGCATGTATATATGTGCCTGTATGTTTGTGTATGTATGTATATATGTGTGTATTTATGTGTTATGAATATCTGTGTGTATGTATGTGTATGTGTGTGTTTATGTGTTTGTATGTTGTGAATATATGCGTGCATGTATGTGTATTGTGTATATATATGTGTGTGTGTTTATTGTGTATATATACATATATACACAATATATATATGTACATACACATATATGTATGCATATATGTATGTATTATGTATGTATTATATGTGTATTGTGCATATATGTGTATTTATTGTATATATATGTATGTATATATGTATATTTATTGTGCATATTATATGTGTATTGTGCATTTATGTGTAGATGTATATATGTATATATATATATATATACACACGCCTGTATGTATGTGTGTTTTGAATATATGTGTGTATATGTGTGTTTTGTATATGGTACATAATGTGTATATGTATATGTATGTATATGTTTATGTGTGTTTGTGTGTTTTGAATATATGTGTGTATATATATATGTGTGTTTTGTGTGTTGTGCATAATGTGTGTATGTATATGTATGTATATGTTTATGTGTGTTTGTGTTTTGTGAATATATGTGTGTATGTATGTGTATTGTATATATATGTATGTATATGTGTTATGCATATATGTGTGTGTTTTGAATATATGTGTATATGTGTGTGTATGTGTGTTTGTGCATTTATGTGTGCATGTGTGTATATATGTGCCTGTGTGTGTGTGAGATATTCCACATTTTAAAATATTGTTTGACAACGTAAGACAGAACTGGTCAATGTTTTACATGACATGAATTAGTCTTCTTCTGATGTCTGTAAATATAATGGTGGTTGTCATTACTACTTTTTGCTTTGTATTGGATCAAGTCCCAGGCGCTGTGCATCCTGGGTGACCACTGCCTCTGAGCGTCACGGCCTCAACCCTCTGGTACCTTATATTGGATGAAGCTTTATTATCAGAGTCTTAGCTTTCCTCACTTTTATTTTGCTATTTTGATCAATATTTCGGTGGCTGACGTTGCACGTGTGTATTTCTGTACAGCTCTAAGTTTTACTTCACGTGGTTTGGAAGTGGAATTACTTGGTGGAGAGGCATCAGCATGGCCTTGGCTTCAGCACACACTGTAAATCAGGCTGGGTTTCTGTATCGTCAAACACTGGGGCTCAGGAGCAAGTCACCACTGAGCGTTCAGAACCAGGAAGTTTGTTTTCCTTGGTTTCTGGTCTGAACATCTGCGTTCATTACAGATTTCAGTGATGGTGGTGCTGACCGCAGACCTTTTAACCGAAGTTGAGCTAAGTTAGAATACTTCTGAGTCCCAGTTAAGGCTGGTCAGCTTGAAATCTGCAGTCTGTGCAGCTTCATTCTCCTGTGGGCCTGCATTTTGCAAGTCTTGGTGTCAATGAGGAACAGATGGGCTCAGATGCAGGAGGATTCCTTCCTGGGGAAGCTGGTGCCCACTGCTCAGATGGACACCCATTGTGGGTTGGACACTTAAGGTCACTCCACAGCCCTGTGCTGGGTTTGCTGTTCTCACTGACTTTACTACTGTGTCTTCCCATCATTGGGTGGAAACATGGCTGAGGCTGAGGCACAGAAGGTGTATAGATAAACTTTGTTGTTGTTGTTGTTGTTGTTGTTGTTGAAATTTCTCTGATGTTCTGAGGGAACTGTTAATACTTGGGGCACCTTGTGAGTGGAGAGACAGAGTCCTGGTTCTTTGTTTTGCTATCTTTCAAGTTCTACGAATAAGTAGCATGCACTCTCTTACCTGGTTCTGTGAGCATTGGCTGATGTCTGTTGTTGAGAGAAGCATTGTGGGAGGAGGAGTGGTGTGTGTGTGTGTGTGTGTGTGTGTGTGTGTGTGTATACATGTTCATGCATGTACACGTGTGAAAACATTGTGTGAAAAAGGCTGTGATGTGAGTGTATGTCTTTGTGTATTTCACTGTTTGAGAGAGAACGTGTGTCCCTGGTGACATAACTGCAGGAGAGCTGGGCTCCAGGTCAAGGGTGAGGGTGTTATCATAACAGAACTGGTCCTGCAAGAACAAAAATATCAACCAACCAAACCAGTCCTCCCCCTCCTCTGCCCCCCCAACTGCCAAGGACTAAACCAACAACCAAGGAGTACACATGGAGGGACCCATGGCTCCAGCCACAGATGTAGCAGAGGATGGCCTTATCTGGCATCAATGGGAGGGAAGACCCTTGGTCCTGTGAAGGCTCAAAGCCCCAGATAGGGGCTGAGATAGGTGGTGAGATAGGAGTGGGTAGGTGGGTGGGAGAGCACCCTCATGGGAGCAGGGGGAGGGGGAGGAGATAGGGGGTTCGCAGAGGGCAAACCAGGAAAAGAGAGAGAGAGAGAGAGAGAGAGAGAGAGAGAGAGAGAGAGAGAGAGAGCATGTGTGTGAATTAATTGAGTCTGTGGGCGGTGTGTGTGTGTGTGTGTGTGTGTGTGTGTATGTGTATGAGTGTGTGACAGCATCGTGTGCATGGGTGTGTGCAAGAGAGTGTGTCATGGGATTTGGGGGGTAGCTTTCTATCCAGTTGCTTCTTGGCGTTGTCCATGGGAAAAGGAGCAGCTGTGGTATGTAGTGTGTGGTGTGTGGTGTGTGGTCCAGCTGCTCCCTTATCTTGCATGGGAGAGCAAGGGCCCTGAACTGCACGCAAAGCCTGCTCTTAGCTTGTCCTGCTTTAAAACAAGTGGTTCTGCTACTTAATAGTGCTTTAAGAGGCAATATCTGGGTTATATTTATGAGAAATGACAAGGCTATGTGTTGGTGCATTTTAATATATATCTATTACAACCTATTTAAAAAGCATTTCTACATAAATTATAAAGAAATTAAAGAAGCTGCAGTCTGGAGAAGATGGTGGAGGAACCCTAGGTCTCCTTCCGAAGCCTAGACATCAACTGCCCTGTGAGAGTCTGTTCTGGACTCAATTTTGCCTGAGGGCTGGGACTTCTGGGGAAGATTTCAACAGTGAAGCATTGTTCGTTTAGGTTGATTCTAATTCTCAGCATAGGAGCATCCTCACCAATCCTGTCAATTCTCAGTGGTAGATATTCTTGATATCACGGCAGATACTGAGACTGAGTATCCTGAGACCCTGGTGTAGGAAAAAGACGGTGTAGTCTACAAATACTGGGTCCCATGCTGAGGTTAACATCTGCAGCTTCTGAGCAGAGCGATATAGACAAAGAAGCAGTAGTCATTATGATTATGCACACAGTATCATATCCTCCAACTGTGGTAGACTCTTCTCTCTAGCTAAAATGACTTCTAAGGGTCTTAGAGGGTCAATACACATGCCCCTGTTTTTTGTCTTCCGTTTTGGGATACATCAAGGATGCGGGCATCTTCAAAGCTAATCTCATATGCAAAGTGAGAACATGCCTACCCATGAGCAGAGAAAGTTGCTCAGAGAAGATATAAAAAGATCTTAAATGTAATACATTTGGCAAAGCCTTGACACAAAGCCATGTTGCAACAGAAGAGAAGGAACACCAACAAAAAGTGTTTAGACTTTCATGCACAGTTTTAGCAGACACACAAAAAAATCATAAGACACTCAGAGACATATTTCAGTGAAAAGGAATCAGTAGAAAAAAATGACATTATTTGCTAGTGGAGACACATAACAAGGGCTTAAGGCAGCATCTTAAAGATGCTCAGGGAACTGAAGGAAGATGTCAAGGAAGTCATGAAAATAATGTATGAACAAAGAAAAATATCGCCAAAGAGAAGAAGCCCTACCAAAGACTGGAGCTGAAAAATTAACGGAAATGGAGAATTTGCTAGAGGGTTTCACTAGCAGGTTGTGGGGGGGGAGTGAAGGAGAGAGAGAGAGAGAGAGAGAGAGAGAGAGAGAGAGAGAGAGAGAGAGAGAGAGAGACAAAGACACACAGAAAGAGATAGGGAGAGATACAGAGAGAAAGACAGAGTTACACACACACACACACATACACACATACACACACACACAAACACAAACACAGACACATAGAGAGACAGAAAGAGAGAGACAAAGAAATTGTTCTTTGTTCATCAATGTCCCTGATCCAACATGGTGTCTGGGAAGGAGAAGAGGTTCTATGTCTCCTGAACCAATTTAGTCAGTGAGCCCACAGACTCAGCATCCTTCTTCTCAACATCATTGAAAAAAAAACAAAAACAAAAAAACAAATGGCAGAACCAGGAATTAAAATAATACCACATTCAAAGCAGCATGGTGCCCACCAAAAGACGTCATGAACCCAACTTGCGACTTCCCTTCGGCTCAGGTTCTGTCTTACTCCATGGAAACCGAGGTCCAACTTTTGTGAAAGACCCACATGTTTCTTCGTGTGGCTGAGCAGGAGAATGGCAATTAAGATGGCTTGACTCATTTACCACCTCTTCACAGAATAAGCACCGAGCCTTTCTCCCGGGTAGGAAGGGCTGTGATTTAGCCTACGAACTCAAGAGCTGGCTCCCGTTGCTTTCCTTCTCCAAGCTAATGCTTGTTGTGCGCACTTCCAAACCCACGATGACTCACCAGTGGCTTGGTGATGGTGCTAGGGGCAGATCTGGGGACACCATCTGCCTTCTTCCTTAATGTGTTCAGATCCTGCTGGTTCTTCAAAGAGTTCACGGCCGGTGCCAGCCCTGCTTTTCAAGCCAAATCCTATCACTTCATTAGAGGCAGGGCTGAGGTAGGATATAGCTCACTGCCCTGCCTTCTGGAGGTAAGTCCTCTGCAGGGTAGCAGTTTTCCTGCACTGGGATGCTGTAGCCTCTTGTGACTCACAAGTAGGGTAGGTCTCTGGTGGCCAGGGATCTGAAGATGGTGCGAGATGGCTGGTGATGTCGCTTTGGTTCAACCTCTCAAGAACTATTCAGGAGTGTGCCGGATGGCACTGGCTAGGGAAGACAGTGGATAAAAAGCCCCCTGGTACAAGTTCTAACACCCTTCTCCACCTGTTGCTTCTCCCATCTTCCTGTCACCCGAGGGCTGAACTTGTTTGTGGTGAGGGTTTAGGTGGTAAGAGAAGAACCCCTAAGCCAGGACCCATGACCTCTGTGTGCCGTCCACTGTCATGTGATGATGGTGATTATGTTCTGAAGCACCCGGTGCTCGGATGCTTGTTGTCCTCGCGGTCCCGGCTGCCCACAGATATTGGTTGGTGGTGAGTCACAGTGGTTTTCCGAGTGTTCACAACCATGGCTGATTTTGTGAGGGGAAGCGGTATGAGCCAGCTCTGAAACTCACAGGATAAACACACAGGAAACGCACGGCCTTCCAGAGATAATTCTACAAAAGCGGTTCTCCCGCCTCACCGCACGGCTCACTGCTAACTTCTACGAAGTAGCAACAAAGAGATGTGGCCCAGATCCTTCGTGTAAGAACACCAGGTGGCTGGGTAGCTGGACTTGTTGTGGTTTCTATAACAAGGGCCAGGAGCCAGGAGAGAGCAGGAAGGCCAGATGTGCTGTGGGCCCCTGCGGGAAGATCTAGTCCTGACATTCAGTCCCCACCTCCTGCTGTTTTTCAGGGGAGAATTTCCCATGACAGCAAAAACACAGTCCTGCCTTTCAAAACCATAAAGTCGAGGGGATTTAAATGGGACTTTTCACTTCTCACTGTCTCAAGTATATCCTTAGCTCAGCCTCACACACACACATGTGCACACACATGCTCGTGCACACATGAACAGGAATGCACACACATACATGCACATACACATACACACACAACTTGTGTGTGTGCACATATAGGGGCACATGCACATAGGCCTGTGTATGTAACACAAATGCAGACATATACAAACACACGTATCTACGGATGCACGAACTTATTCTCAGTCTCTGTGACTTCACTTTGGTCTTTAGTAGGCTTTTGTTCCCTTTGTGTTTTAGAAGCAAGGCACAGGCACAGACAGCAAGAAATTCCTGCCACCCACATTGTCCTTCACTCTGCACTAAGGGTGTGAGGGGATCCAGTTCTCACAGCTGTGTTTAACCTAACCCTTAACCCCCGAACCCTAACTCCTAACCCCTAACCCCCAGTCTGAATCCAGGCAGGCTCCTCTCATAGAAGGCGGGTCTCAGTGGTCTCTCAGCACCCTGATGATATCATGTGTCAGTAAAGTAGACTTGTTCATGGGCAGGGTCAATGTTTGTGACCAAATACCAAGTTGTAATTACTGTGGAGTGAGGCAGAGGTGTAATAGATGTTTTTCTCTTGAAAGTGGGGGAACAGAGACCTTAGAGATGGAAGATAGCCTGAGAGACAGTCTCAGGGGACAACATGTAGACAAGACAAAGATGCATCTTCTATGCTGTCTCAGAGCCACCCCACTGAAGAGTGTTTATTTTTCTTCTGAGCAAGCACCTCAGTCCTCTGGCCTTGGTGTCACCATATAAACAGTGAAAGATGGCCCAGGCTGCATTGGCACGCATTCTTGGACAATGATTTGTGCTTGTTTTATAACCTTAACCTCATAGAAGATTGTGTGGGTGCTGGAAAATGTTAAAGTGAGTGGCAGGTCTCTAAAACCAAAGGAAAACTTCCTGCCCAGGCAGCATAGAAAGGCCACTCTGCCATTGAGATGGATGCCATTGTCACGAGGGTTGGACTGCCACAGCGTCACAAGGCAAATTAATCCAACCTGATCCATGTATTAACCTATACTAATAAAACATTAATTATACTAATTAGTAGTAGTTAGGGTAAGTTTGGGAGAAATTGACCATCCAATGTGCTCCTTTTCCAGTAAGTATAGAAGTCTTAGGTCAATGGCCACTCAGGGAGTCTTTCCACTTGAGAACCTTGCCCTGAAGCTCTGTGCATCTTTCCGCCATCTTGGCTGCTGTGGCCATTTTCAGATGGTTTTCTCATTTGTAGCCTATTGAGCATTTCTGAGATGTACCACCCCAGTGTGGCCTGATATTCTTACAATCTCTGCACAGTCCACATCATGGGCTCGGCAACTTGAAGATATTACCAATGAGCCATCCAGACGTCATCAAACTGTCCTAAATCTGTCTCTATCGTAAACCCCTGCGTTTTCTTGGGTTGACATGACTCCAGGCACACTGGTCTAGATCTTAGAAAATTGTTATGGTGATAGGACACACGAAGAGGGACTTTCCTCTTTGTCCCTGAGCATACACAGCAAGTGACTAAGAGAGGTAGCCAGATGACTTCGTAGATGGGTGCAAACAAAGTTGGCATTCTCTTTCCCTAAAGGTGGGAGTAAGCCTGCGCTGGAGGCCTGATCCAGTACCACAAAGCTGTAGGAGGTCAAGACACTGCTAGTGCGCTGTCTTCTCGCCCTGGCTTCTCCAGAACTGGGAGGGTGGGACATCGCTTCAGCCAGAAGAGGAACCAAGTCTTAGTTGCCCCCAGCCTCCTGCCACCCAACTGGTTAAGTTAACCCTCTGGGGGAGGTCAATGGAGCCTTATCTCAGCTTTCTTTTTATTGCTGTGAGAAACACCATGACCAAAAGCAACTTGGGAAGGAAAGGATTTATTAAGTCCATCACCAAGGGGATGCAGAGTCATGAAGTTCGAGGCCGTGGATGCTGCTTGCCGGCTTGTTTCCTGCGGCTTAGGCAGATTGCTTTTTTATAAAGCTCAGGCCCGCCTCCCCAGGAGTGGCACAACCCACAGTGGGCTGAGCCCTCCCACTGTGACCATTACAGAAGAAAAATGCACCAAGTCTGTGCACAGGCCCATCCTATGGAGGCGTTTCCTCAGCGGACTCTGTTCCTAGAGGACTCTAGCTGGTGTGTAGTTCACCACCTCCACCACCACCAAACTGAAGTCAACCAGCATAAACCTCTTTCTTCCCCTGTACCCGGCCCCTCCACAGGCACATGGCCCCCGTGTGAAGAGGCCTTCGCCTGCCCTTTCTGAGACAGCGTAGCAGCTAGATGCTTTCTCCCAACAACCCAGGTGGACGGCAGGCTTCGTAGGTCCGCTGAGTGCACTGGCGAGAGTCAGGGAGGACGCATGCTTCCTGTCACAGGGTATCTGAGCTAAGGCGGGGATCTCTGTGTGTCTGATGGGCAGAGGAGAGAGCTCATGCAATGAGCAAGACCTAAGGATTCTGTCTGTCTTTCCTGAGGGCAGGGCATTGCTAGAGATGGTACCTGGGAAGCCTGTGGCAGCCATTTTGATAACTTCCAACCTGTCCTTCATCTGGTGCTGCTGACAGATGAGGACATCCTGGGGTCTCCTCCATAGCCTCCCCCAATCCCTTGTGAGAACCTGGACATTCTTTATGTCTGTGCGCAACACTGAAGTTATCTGTAATATGTATGTAGTATGCAATTCTATGAGGTCCTCACTGAAGTCTCACCACGCGGACGGAGTTCTTCTGTGCCTGGCATCGACCTGACAAGCATTTTGTGATACTGCTGTTAAGAAAAGCTGAGCTGCCCCCTGCCACCCCCACCCCCACTCCCACCCCAACTCCAACTTGTGCCCGGAGCCCCTCAGTCACAATCTCCCGCATGCTGCTCTCACCGTGAGGCTTCTGACCTCACTTCCCTAGGTCTTGTCATCTTTGCCTCCCTTGGGTCAGTGCCAGCCAATGAGCGTTTGGCTCTCCAGGCTCTGTTGAAAGCGGGGGAGGAGCCTCCCGAGAGCCCCCCTCTCTGAGGGCCAGCCTCCTGGAGCCCCCGCACCGAGCCCCGCTCCCTAGTAACCCCTCTCAGAGCCGCTTCCTTTCAGCCATCCGCGGAGTTCCGGAGTTCCGCGTTGCTCCTCCTCTGAAGCACCTGAAGTCCCCGGAGTCCTTTCTACTCTCTGACAAGCCCCAGCATCTCTTCTTCCTGTAATGACAACATTTCCTTCTCTAGGCCCAGAACTGCGGATTTCAAGACAATTTCTTTGAAAACCGTTCTTCTCTTTGGAGTTTTGACTCATTGAACTTGTATGCTAACAGCGTTCATTCTTCCTCGCCTTATTATAAACCATTCCTTTTGTCAGGAGAAAACTCCGGCTTTTAGGGAGCTAGTTTAGGGAAGTCATCATCCTGTAGCCCTGTTTTCTAGGTAAGGAAAGACCTACCTCTGATGGTAGACGTGTGTATGACCTCTGCTATCAGGACTGGCGCATCTGCTGCTGGGGACCACCAAGAACTCAAAGTGCATCTGGGGGCAGTGGACAGTGAAATTTCTAATTTTATTTCATTGCAATTAGTTCAATTGTAGAAGCTGCATGTGTCGGTGATTTCTTACTGGACTGCAGGGCCTGGAGGAAAATATATTTGGGCTACGGAGGGTTCTGTTGAATCATAAACAGGCCTGAAAGAAACCCCACTGTTGACTGTTTCTGTGGATCCCAGGCCCTGCTACGGGCCCAGCATCCAGCATGGTAGCACCTGAGCTAGGGGTGCCTGAGGCCCATTTGGGAGGTGACAGATGAAACACTACAGGCCGGTGTCTGGCGCTCTGTGCGCAGCCCCAGACCCTATCTCCTAGATTGTATTCCTGCTCCAAGGCTGTAGATAGCACCGGGGCATTCGGGAGTGAGGTATCTGTTCAGGAGGTGCGGAGATGGGGAGGGCTTTCTCTCCAGGATTTCCCGACCTGGCCATCTATCTCACAGTGTAAACAAAACTAGAAATATTTCAAGAATTCCTTCCCGTGTATGAAGCGAGGTGAGGGGGGATGGCGGGGCTGACTGAGGAAGTTTCCTAAGCAGGGCTTTGCTCCTGTATGCTGCTCTCACCACAAGGCTTCTGACCTCACTTCCCTCTGGGTCTCTGTCCCCGCTGTCATTGACCCACAGGGAGGGAGGGTATCGGCCCTTGATCCCTTGAGCATCCGGCAAAATGGCTTTACCCTTCCTGCCGCCTGGGAAAGGTTTGATTTCTTCTCACGGGTTCCTTGCACAGGGCTCAGACAGGAGAAGTACCTTTTATTAAAACCCCATTCCCACCCATGGGTCCTTGCAAAGTCTGGTCACTGGGTCTTTCCCTCCGTGATGATGTAACCGGAAATTTTAGGGCAAAAGCCCTGGGCCCAGCAGCCCCAACAGGATGGGCTTGGTCACCCATCTCAACAAGCCAGCGAAAGAATGAGAGACTTTCTAATATGGACACACGACATCTGACCCCAAGTTCACCTTTCCGGTACCGACATGAGATTTTAGTTTCAATAGAGTCAGAACCAGAGGAAGTAGACCGGGTAGGCACAATGACCTCTCCAGGGCTAAGGCGTGGTTCTGTCTGTGGTTGTCCCATCATCGTCTTGGCTCCACAACTTCCGTGTATAATGTATGATCCTCACTGAGGTTTGGCTCTGGGCAGTTTCCATCTCGCTATCTGCTCTGTTCCCAGACATCCAGATTAGTTTCATGCTCCGTGGTGCATTTCTCTAGTACAATTTGCCATGGATGCTTTGAAATGAACGGAAGACTCAGAGTGAGAAACTGGATCACCTCATCACAGGTACACACTGTGCTTGGATTCCAGAGAAGCAGGGACAGCATAGAGAACAGTGGCTATCTCCTGAAGGTGGTAGTTGAACAGAAAGTACTGGAACCATCAGGAGGTTTATGGAGACTGGGTCTATAGTCTATAGTCCACACTGACCTTAAACTCGCTGTGTGGTAGGTGATGTCATTATTTCTAACTGTCCCACCTCCACTTCCTGAATGCTTAATACAGGCATGCACCATCGTATCTGGTTTTGTGTGTCCCTAGGGATCAACCAGGGCTCTGTGCATGCTTACATGATTACCTTAGCAACTGCGTTACATTCCCAGCCCCAAATTGGACTATGCCCTAAAGGCCTGCCTGTGGCATTAGCACATTGATAGCACCACTGGATGAGCTACACAGAACTCCGTGTTTGGGCCTGCCTCAGGTGCCTCTGAGAGAACTCTTTCCGAAGGTACAGCCTGGGGTCCCCACCCACAGGACATTTAATCACGTGTGAACACTCCTGATGTTCTAACCCGTCTCTATGGAACCAGAGGTGGGGGTGTTGGTGAGCTATGACCATATAATCTGAGCCTCAGATACTGATGCCACCACCTCTCCTGGAACAATGGGTGCCTAAGACATGGCTTTTGTCCTGAAGTCCTTATCAGTCTCTCTCTATGCTTGGTAAGTTGTTTCCCAAGTTTGCTTCTGATTTGGCTAAGGATTAGGGTTTCTCTGATCCTCTAAGGGCCTGAGAAGCACTGTATGTAGTAAGGCATAAAAGCAAAGAGCTAGGCTGCATGTTGGTATCCAGCTCTGCACAGACTTACAAGCATAGGTTGCCTCTTGGAGTAACCTGTACATGTATTGTTTGTAGATTTCCATAGTTCAGGTTCTCATTGAGAACAGTCTTTGAACACACACACACACACACACACACACACACACACACACTCACACACTTTCTCTCTCTCTCTCTCTCTCTCTCTCTCTCTCTCTCTCACACACACACACACACACACACACACACACACACTATAGTTCCCGTGTAACACCTTGTAGAACCCCAGGGTTTGCTTTTTAGCAGCAGACTTCTGAGTCAGAGGAGGCCTGCACTTGTCCTCTGTGAAACCACGGCAGCACGGTGGTTGGCTGCCCCATTGCCTCTTCTGCAAGGCGGGCTACCGGTAGCATTTTCATGGCAAGGATCTAAGTGAAAGGAAATCATGCACGTGGCAAGCAAGACCTCTAGCACCTTATGAACCTGGCTCACCATGGTAGCAGCAAGCATGTCCAAGCTCTAAGCAAGGAGACAGCCTGAGAGATGAAATCTAGAAGGCTAGAGTAAAGGGGAGAAGACCGGAAGGCGTGGTGGTGGGAGGAGCCACAGTTTCCTCTCAGGGTTGCTGGATGTTTGGTGTTCTGCGAGCTCTGAGTGTCATTGTGGAATCCTACAGTACTTTCTCAACCTCTTCCTCTTGCCCCGCCATTTCCCCCCATCGAATGGACAGGGCTCTTCAAGCAATAGACTGGTATTGAGCACCAACATGGGGCCATTCCTTCACGAGGCACCAAAGCCTCCTGTGAATGGGTAAACGCCATCTCCCAATGTCTTCTGGTTAAAGTTCCAAATTGTCTTGCTGAGGGTTCACTGAAGGTTCTTCCCCATCCCAAGGCCGTGTGGTGGCCCAGATCTGTGACCTAGAATGGAGTTGTTAATGCCTTACTGGCACTTTCTGGCTTCCCCCTGGGGTCTTGGATAGGAAACTGCTTCTTGGTTGTCACTGAGGCCAGAGCCCATGCGCCATGGAACTTTCCACAAACACTTTAGAATGAAGAGACCTCAGACAGGCCTGTCTGTTTGAAGCCCAGCCCTGTCTCGGGACTGCACGGCGAGTTTGCAGACATATCATCTCTGACCCGAAAGACTAATGACTGAATGCCAAGGAAGGTGATTTTCTTATCGCCATGGGTAACTCTGGTCTGGAAGCAACGGCAACCATATGATATCTTATTAGGAAGAATTTGGGATAAGGAAGTTCCCGCCGACTCTTAGAGATCCAAACTGTAGCAGCAGAGGACTGAGTTTCCTCCAGGCATGCTGACAGTAAGCAAAGTCACCCATTTCCGTCCCTGAGAGCAGGGAGGAGGAGGAGGAGGAGGAGGAGGAGGAGGAGGAGGAGGAGGAGGAGGCAGGGAGGAGGAAGAGATAAGAGGACATGTTCAGGGACACGAGAAAGGAAGCTACAGAGAGGCAGGGCAGCCTGACCCACACCGAGTTCAGCTGTGGATTCCTGACCACATAGAGAAGAAGTGGAGAGAGTTAGAGGACATGTCAGGTCACAGGACCCCACATGGACAGGTCTAATGTGTTTATATAAATATGTGAATGAGGTTTTATGCCCCCTAAACCAAATAATAAAACAGAGGAGGGAGGAGAAGAGGGAGGGTGGAAGAGATGGGGGGTGGAGGGAGTGAGGAAGGGGAGAGAGAGAGAGAGAGAGAGAGAGAGAGAGAGAGAGAGAGAGAATGAGAACATGGATGACCTGCTGTATTAGATGTCTCCTGCTCCGTCTAGGGTTCCAGTTCAGAGATCTTCAGTGATGTGTTGTAGCCAGGGTTACCCACTGCATCTCCATCCACGTGGTTTCCCCTTACTCCTTCTGCAAGATGACTTTTTTCCCACCTTAGGGAAAGTGACCACTAGCCCTACCCTCTCTCTGTCTCCCTGCCTACAAATGTCCCCTAACTTACTTTTACCACCCAGAGACAAAGCCAGGTTTCTGTTTTCCTTTCCCATAGTCTTCCTGTGGCTTCCAAACACTTTCTTAAAAGACTCACCATCCCCCTTTAACCTAATCTAGGTCTTTTCCCTCACACTCTCCAGAGTTCCCCTGGAGATAATCACACGTGGGAGGGTGCCTGGAGCCCACGTCTGCATAGGTGGTATCTGAGGAGAAGCCACAGCGGATATGCATGTATTAACATAGTAGACTCTAGGTATGGGATTGGTAGGGCTCGTGGCCAATGACTTACTTCTTCATGTCTGGTCAAGATATCTTCCAGAACATGATCTTGTTTTATGTTCACAGGGATCTTATGAAACGAGTGTTGTTTTATCGTCTCCATTTCACACACGGAGAGATTGTGCGTGCCCAGAGCGTTATGCAGTGCCCCATCTCTGAGGCTAACACTCATCCTTCATTTTAGGCACAGAGTCCTGGTCCAGCTGTCTCCTGATGCCTGGCCCCACAGGTGTCTTCCTGGTCCTCAGATGTCACCCAGTCCTGTAAATCACGACAAACTGTCTCGCATTCAGTAGTTTCCCTTAGTTTCAAACATCTATAAATGTAACTCATAGTCAGCGAGGCTTGCTTTCTTGATGAGGCCTTGAAGCTAGGTCCTGAACCTGAAGGGGTCAATTTCTACAGCTCTGTCCTATACCCCCGAGCCACCTTGTTCATAGATAAGTAAGGAGAGTCTGTGTCACTATCCTCATGGGGACTGTGTCCCCTGGTGACAGGGGGTGGTGACCAGTGGAAGGCTGTGTAGTTTGAGACAGCACCCGTTGAGATGTCTAAAACCTTCTTCAGGCTGGACCTTGTGGTACAGCTGTATCCATACACTGCAGACTTTACAGTGGAGCCGAGCTCTCCTCTGTGCGATCTGATCGGAGCAGTTCTGGGTGCAGAGTGGAGCCGGAGTCCAGGCGCATGTTTTTCCCTCGCTGCCAAACATTTGGCGTTTTCTCCAAGTGGCCAGCGTTGTCTTCCCATCGCTCCTGTTTCCTGTGGAGCCTCATCTAAGGCTCTGTGTCTAAATGAAAGGCGAGCCTTGGCTTTGTAGGCGGGATGCTGCATCATGCAAGGCACTCACAGCCAGAGGGAAGGCTGTGTTCGTCTACCTGCTCTTCTATCTGGCTCCTTGCATGACTAGACAGGACAGGCAGGGCCTGGGGTATGAGGAATAGGCAGCGAGATGAGATGAAGGATGGCCAGGATCCTGACTCCTTGTCCAAGGAGAATGGTCAGGGCCAGACATGTCTAGGTTGAGATTTCCCCAGGACTCATAGCAAACCCAGGGACATAGAGAGGAAAGGAAGGACCGAAAGCCTGGGCGGTCTGTTCTCGGGGACCACACCATGCAAACTGGCTCTGTGGTTAACCGCTATGGTTCCTTCAGAGAGGGTCTTGGTGCTACTACCCTTGCGAGAACTTGTGAGGAAGCGTGACCTCTAGCACGCCCTCCTTCTGTAGAGGTAAGATGGGTCAAGGTGTTTCATAGGGATGCTTCTGCTTCTCAGTTTTGGGAGCAAGCATTCATTCAACAAATTCATTCAACGACCATTTCAACGCTTGTTGAAAAACAGTAACTTTCAAAGCATAAGAAGAAAAATTTCAAATGAAGTAGTGTGCCCTAGTAATCTTAGAACTTGGAAGGTCGGGGTAGGAGAATTAGGAATTCAAAGCTATCTTTGACTTCATAGCAAATTTGAGGCCACCCTGGGCTACATAATACCCTGCCTTAAGAAAGACAACAACAACAACAGCAGCAACAACAACAACAACAAAACAAAAGAAAAACCACTAACCTAGTTCAGGAAGGAATACGCGCAAATGTATTTCTGACAGTGGAGCCATTTTACAAGGAAGGCTGACCTGCCAGTTTCTGCAGGGCATAGACATTAGTGACTTCTAGAGGTATGAGAAGACATTTGACCTTGAATAAAGTAGTAAAGGGACTATAAGGACCACCACCACCACCACCACCACCACCACCACCACCACCACCATCATCATCATCATCAGCAGCAGCAGCAGCAATAACCACAGCAGCAATGATGCCATCTACAGATCCTTTTGAGGATGGCAGTGGGCGAGCACCTCCCTCTGGTTTCTAGGGGGAAGGTGAGTGGGAGAGTGCCTTCCACTTACAAAGGGCTGCATATGTCTTCCCATCAGACCTTAGATACGCACTTGCAGCCAGCTATTCTCGACTTGTGAAATGGATGGTGTACAATTCCGAAAGCAATTCACTTATGCTTCTGTCGGGAGTGAGCACAGAGTGGCTGGCTGTCTTTCTTTGGCGTCTGTTCTCTGTCTTCTCTGTGCTCCTGCCTCCCCAACGTGAGTCCTTTAAAATTCTCTTGCTTCCTTTTCTTCCCCAAGTTCTTGAGAGTCGATCAAGACAAAGACAGAGACTGCAGCCTGGACTGCCCAAGTTCCCCTCAGAAGCCACTCTGTGCCTCCGACGGGAGGACCTTCCTGTCCCGATGTGAGTTCCAGCGGGCCAAATGCAAAGACCCGCAGCTGGAGATTGCCCACCGTGGGAATTGCAAAGGTGAGCGACCCTGGTCAGGGCGGGATGGTGGCGCCTATGTGGCGAAGGCCTACATAATTTACTTTCACACTTAATAGCTTGAAAGTCTCCAAATTGGCAATATTTCTCAGAGCATGTGAAGAGTAATTTTTATAAATTTTAAAGTAATATTTTTTAAGACAGTGTTTTATGTAGCCTGGGTTAGCAAGGAACTTACTATGTAGCAAAGGCTTCCACTTCCAGAGGACTGGAATTAAAGATGGATATAGCCTTGCCTGGCTTATGGTCTGCTGGGGACTGAACCCAAGGCCCCTTGCATGTCAGGCAAGGAACTCTACCAACTGAACTGTCTCTAGCCACAAAGCAGTCATTTTTACAAATTGTCTGATTTCCCCCAAGTGTTTCGTGTGGTCATAAAACAAATTTATCACAAGCCCTTCAGGGTTAGTTGTTTGTTTTTGCCTCAAAGTGCTCTAACATGATTATCAGCTCTTCTTTTTTTTTCGTGACTGAGGTCAGTTTGGTGTGGATATTATCCTTGGACTTATCGGTCTTCAGATTAGCAACTAGATCCAGAGTTAGAGCTTAGAGCAAACCTGGAAAAGCTTCGCACGCTAATGAAGGGTTCAGCTTAGGGGCAAGCACATAGTGTTTTCAAAGGGGATTTACTTTCTCAGAGTCTCTGGGAAACCAGACCACACAGACTAAAATGGCCCTGAGAAGATGTGTGTTGATGAGCCATTGACTCTGACAATCCTCCTATCTAAACAGCCCAACCACATTAACCACCGCCAGGGCCATGCCTCTGCCTTCAGTTAACCACGCTGCCAAATTATTTACTCTTTCTGTCAAAGCGCACAGTTCTATCAGGCAAACCTGGGTCACCGTTACAGGTAATGCAGATGGGCTGTCCTTAGGCTCAGATGGCTCGCCCACTGACAAGAGCAAATGTCTCGCTTCTGGCCAGGCGTGGCTGGGCACACCTGCAGTCCTATCACTTGGGAAGCTGAGGCAGGAGAATTTCAAATTCAAAGCCGGTCTGGACTACTTAGTGAGACTCTGCCTTAAGTCAACATGAAAAAGGAAGAGGGAGCTTGGAGGTGGCCCAGTGGTGGCCTGATTGTCTAGAACAAACGAAGCCCCAGGTTCAGTACCTGGGATGAGGCTAGTGATGGTGCGCCATGATCATAATCCTAGTTCTTGGGAGGGTCAGCCTAGGAGAGGACTTTGAGTTCAAGGCCAATATGGCTGCATGGTTAGATCTTGACTCATAAAAACAACACAAAAATATAATCACCCCAATACCACAACGGAAACACTCAGTACTACAGGAATAACTTGGCCCAGTGGCCGTCATCTTCCTTAGTGGTTGGGAGGAGAAGAGGACACTTAGCATAGATGCTATTTGCTAATGACATTATTTGCCTCCAAACATCCATTCCTGCTTATTGTAAAAAAACAAACAAACAAACAAACAAACAAACAAAAAAAAAAACAACTAAGCTAGATATCTTATTGACTCTCATCCACCTGACATTGCATACTCCATATTATTACTTTGTCCTATTGCTATTTGCCTCTGAATGTTTACTTTCTTCAGGAAAAACCAGAATGAGAAAAAGATGAGTTTCACTTATTGAGGAGCGTTCATGGAGGAATCACACACATACTTCTGCAAACATGTTCTCGTGTCCCAGTGAGCATGCACATGAATGTGTGCATAAGCACTTGTACACACACACACACACACACACACACACACACACACACACGGCACATTCAGGTGGTCACCTCACTGGTTCATTCAAACCCAAGTCTTGCACGAGTCCTGACATTTGCTTAGGGTTGATGACTTTGGTGAATTGCTGCTTCTGCCTCCCAAAAGACTCCTTAAGGTTCTCTTCAGTTCCACCCCGCAGTTCCTGAGGACTGAGGCGGTACCACACGGATACCACAGGGATCCGTGCTTCCTCATGGGCACCTTCTAGGTTGAGAGCGAGCAGCCCACAACTTCAAACTCAATGACTCCCCTCTTGCAATTCAAAGACAACTCTCCCCAGCATCTTCACACGTTCAAATAGTTCGTATGATGGAGAGAGTGTCCCTGGGTCGAATGGATTCCCGACAGTCATGGTGCCAGAGGCTGTGGGCAGCAGATGTGACAGCGGTTCACACGGGCCTCCATGTCTTCTCCTCACAGATGTCTGTGCAGTGAGAGCTAATCGGACATTTAAGGAAAATTTAGATGGAATTTTATGTCTTGACTGGTGCCGTCTCAGCTAGGCGCACAGAAGGAAGAGGAACAAATGAAATACCAAGATGCAGTCCCCGACGGAAGCTTCTAGAAGCAATTGCCTAGGAGGTCTTGGCTTTCAAAAATGAGCCCCGTGGGAAGCGGTGGTGGTCACGTGGCTTCACAAAGCCTGGAGCCACGTGACCGCCTGCTTCTTTGTTCCTGCTTCCTGCCTCCTTTTCTTGGGCCAGCTGGGTATCCCGCTGATAGACCACAAGGAAGTGGGCAGACTCAACAGCTGCCGCCGTGGTTACCGAGGGTCAGTACAGGCATGAGAAGGACAGTGCGGGTCAAGGGGGCTTGATGATCTCGAGGAATGAAAAAGAGACAGTGGGGTGCTCTTCGGTCCCTAGTGTGAGGTGTTTCCCCAGGGCTTGGACTTCCGCTGGCTCTGGTCACGATTTGATTTAATTGTGTCAGGGTCAGTTTGAAGTGGACAGAGCTGTTCTCTCAGGACGCCCTGGGTCATTGCTGTTTGCCGACAGCCTCCCGTTCTTGGATAATTTTCTCGGTGTCGTTCTCAACTCCCCACGGAGGGAATTTTGTATCATAAACTTGAAATGTCTAAAAACACACAGGGGGAGAATCAGTCCAATGTGACACCTCTCCAAGGCAAGCGTGTCACTTAACAAAGAGAAAGGTCTACAAGAAAAACAGCTCAGGATCCAGCAGCGCTCTGTGTTGTGCTTATGTGGGGCTGTGGCCAGACCAGGCAGTGAAGGCAGAGCTGGAGGAGAGGGTGCCCGCCATGCATGTGTGCTTCTTCAATACAGGTGGACATCACACACCTCTAGCACACTGTGGTGCAAGTGGGACCCCCAGAGCCTCTAACTAACTTGCTCCCGTTTGTGGTGCAAGAGAATTTGGTCTGCTGGGGCATGCCTTTACTAGAATTAACACAGGGATGGGGTCTTTGCCTAGGGTGGTCTCTGCCATTAGGCATTGCTTATATGGTTCCTATAGTCAAGAGGGTGAGATCTCCCCCTGCCATGAATATCCATCGGAGAGAGGGCTCATGGGAATGGACCTGTACCATGCAGCCCAGGCACAGCATTGGCTGCCACACAGTGGATCATGGCTGAACTGAACTGATCTTGCTTTTCAAAGACTACAGCCAGGCGGTGGTGGCACACGCCTGTAATCCCAGCACTTGGGAGGCAGAGGCAGGCGGATTTCTGAGTTCGAGGCCAGCCTGGTCTACAGAGTGAGTTCCAGGACAGCCAAGACTATACAGAGAAACCCTGTCTCGAAAAAACAACAACAAAAACAAAAAACAAAGACTATAAATGCTGTTATCTGTACAAGACCCCTGTGAGCCCTGCTCCCCTGAGCTTGCTGAAGAGACATGAAATCAAGTTTTTCTTTATTGCCCTTCAAGAAATACAGTGTCCAGCTCTCCCTCCTCCCTGTTCCACTGGTGTGAAGGCTGGCCACACTGTAAAATGTCCAGCTGCTGCTAGCGTCTCTATTTTGAGGCCACTTTTACATATTTTGTGGGTGACAGATTTGTGGGCCTGTCTCTTTTGCATGCGCTGGTTTGGAAACAACAATTAAGATATTTTATTCCACATTTAATTAAATAGGATTAAAATGTGCGTGTCTCAGGTCGTGATTTGACATTGACCCTCACTGGAATTTCGGTGGTGTGGACTGATGGATTTTTCTCATGTTTTCATAGAAATTTGTGGAGTTTGTGTTTTCAGGACTCAGCAAACATATTAATATTTTTTCTTTTGATCTGGAACCAGTACGGCTGCTTTTCTTTTCAACAAAATCACTGGAACTGAATTCTTTTTTTTTTTTTAAGGGAAAGAAAAGGAGAAAATAAAGGAAAAGGTCACATGTTAGGAAACCTTGGGATTATTTTGAGATTTCTGGGAACAAAACTATAATAGATTTCCAGAAACAGCTCCCTTGAAGGTTTCTACACCAAGAGCTCGAAGTAGACTCATGTGGGGAGCGGCAGCTGTTTGGTTACCAGCCTAGTTCTGTGCCCACTACTCACCGACACTGGGATCCCTGTCATAGAAGAGCTACGACAGTGACCACGGGAGAGGAACTCACAGGGTGGCCTGACCCCATGACGAGAGTAAACCATTGTCCTTGCTATGAGATTGGGGAGTTCTCACCGTGTCAGGACGGGTCACAGTGGCTCAGCATCATTATCTAAGAGATTAAAAACTGACTCTTAGCCTCCACCCGGGCTCAGCTCTCTCTCTGTTTGAGACTCTCAGACTGGGTAGGTCCAGGAGTCAGGATCTCTCCTTCCATAGAGGTGGAGAACACGTTGGAAGACTACATGAGTGCAGAGTGTCTTCCCATCGGAAGGGTTCTTCTTTTTAAAATACTTCTAATGCCCTTTTACTCATGGGCAACTAGCAAAGTAGAAACTGGCCACGAGCCCCAATATCTACCCATTTTCTCTACACAGTCCTTTATGGACTTACCTTTTAAAACAGCCTCACGGGAGAGGTAAAGGGAGCACTGGGACCAGGCTGGTAAGCCTGCAGCCCGATGCAGGACTATCTTGACCCATAGGAATAGGTTGGATGGATCTGCTGGCTGCTTCAGTGAGGGGTGGACCTATCTCAGTTCCACTGAGGAAAATAGCCGTCTATGAAAGCACTGTGTAGGGTGAGAGGCGCACGTGTGTTTGTGCATACAGGCGCGAGTCTATGACTTCCCACAGATGTAAGTGTGAGTGTGCACACATACACATGTGAGCGTGCAGGTATGAGTGTGGATGCAGACTGAGGGTGTGCTTGGCTTTGCTCCTGAGTGTGCATGGGTGTCCGAGGCTCTCCTCCATCCAGCACCTGGCTGGTATGTCTTTGTTCCCATGGATACAGTCCTCAGAGACAGCAGCTCTGTCCTAGGACTCCCCAGCCCTGCCTGCTTGGGTCTTACGGCAGTTTCACCCGCACCATGCTCAGCTGCCCTTGATGCTGTGCCTCTGTAGACTTGAGAAGTCACCATAGGGACTTCACCCCTTTCCCAGCCAAGCCATGGCCAGGAACACAAGCAAACGCTGTGGAATACTAAGTCGGAAACGGCCCCTCCTGTTTGCTTCAGCTCAGCTGAGCTCCTCGGGTTACAGCTTCCACGAGGAAGGAGCCATTGTGTGTAGCATCAGCCAGCCTCTCCCCGTGGAGGGCTGACAGTCACCCGTCACCATAAAGAAGCCGGTGATTGCGTCATCACCCATTCTGACATGCAGGGAGTGAGGTGGGTTCTTGTGACAAAGATGGTGATAGTCATCACCTTGTTTACACGCCGTAGAAACTGCCTCTCAGTTTAACACATCGTAGTAATCCCCATCGCTCTCCTCCGTCTCTCTTTGCAATGCCAACGGTGCGCCAGAACTTCCTATGTGTACACCTCATGAATTTGGGATGAAACTTTTGTCTCTGTTTCTCGAGTTTCATAATCACATTTTTTCCCCATTGTCATATGGAGTTAAAAGGACTTACCGTTCTGCCATTGTAAGTGCAGGGCCAGCTGTTTTTAACTGATGCCTAGAGACAACATGATCTTCTGGGAGAGTGTGCCGTGACTGACCTTAGGTTCCCACCACAGTAGATCGTTGTGTGGATGGGAAGTGTGCTTTCAATCTAAGGGTCACAGTGAATTTTCTTTTCTTTTTTTTTTTTTTTTTGTCTGTTTTTTTTCAGAGTCTGGTCTTAAATTACAAGTGGGTAAAGTATTACAGCTTTGAAATACAGTGTCTGTCTTTATTTGAGGCCATGACCATCAAAGGCAGGGCTCTCCTAGTCTGTCATTTCTGTGGCCACTACATGGAACCATAGGAAATAGTAGTGAAATCTGCTCCTGACCCCAGAGAGTTCATGGCCATTGCAGTAACCATGACGACTCAGTGGTCTGTAGACTCAGACCTGAGTCTATGAGAGTCAGACCTCTGTCTGCCTGCTCGCCCTGTGTTCAAAGGCACTGAGACATTTGTCCGCCTCCAAGAGGAGACACATTTTAAAGGCCATCCTGGTTGTTTTAGAATTATTTGGGAAGAAGAAACTTAGTTGAGAAAAGCCCTCTTCCATCAGATTGCTTGTAGGCAGGTATGTGGGGCATTTTCTTGATTAATAATTTCGTTTGGGACAGCGCAGCCCATTGTGGGCGGTACCCCCTTGGGCAGGTGGTTCTGGATTCCAAGCCAGGGACAGCAAGCCAGCAAGCAGCATCCCTCCATGGCCTCTGCTTGACTTCCTGCATTGGCTTCCCTTGAGGTTGGAAGGGTTCATGGAAGTATAACCCAAATAAACCCTTTGCTCTCCAAGTTGCATGCTAAGACAGAGGCACTATCTGTAGTTTGGCATGCAACATCTCAGCATGGGGTATGGGTGTCTCTATCTGCTCCTGCTGATCAGCGGTTCTTGAAGGAGGCACCTACTGTACACAGAGACCATGAGCTGCCCAACTACACAAACCTGCAAATACCCCCGACAGCCCCTTTTCAACTCCTTCTCACTAAGATTTTGTTGATAGAAGACATCCAGCAAAGCCATCTCTTTCAATGACTGTTTGATTCTGTTCTGAGTGGTTTCAGCAAGATGGGAAATTGTTCTCTTCCTGCTGAACACACACACACACACACACACACACACACACACACACGAACATACATACACACACGAACATACATACACATATACGCACATACACGCACATACATACACACATGTACACACATACACACATACACGCACATACATACACACACATACACACATACATACACACACATACACGCACATACATACACATACATACACACATACATACACATACACACATACACACATACACACATACATACACATACACACATACACACATACACACATACACACATACATACATACACATACATACACATACACACATACATACACACACACACACACACACACACACACACACACACGAGAAATAACCATAGCAAACCACTGCTCACTGTTTCTTCATAGCAAGCCGCATCTTTTCTGGGAAAATGTAAAAGTTTTCAATTAGCAATAATCATGCCTCCAATCAACCTCGTTGGCTGTGATACCACTGCCACTGTGCAAAGCTCCTTTCTGGGTTAATATAAATTTATACACAAACAATCCTGTGGACCCTCTGGGATCCATTTTACTCTCCAATTGGGATTGGAAAAAGTTGTTTCCAAATTGCATTAGTATTAATCAACAATTTATCGAAAACTTCTGTTTGGATATTGTTAGTGGCGCCCTGCTGCTTTATTTGTAAAGTCTTGGCTCCTTCAGGTCAGAGAGAAAGGTCTCCAAAATGCCTTGCTTAATTTGCATCAAAGATACTTTCTCTGTTCTAGTAAAAAAAAATAAATTATATACAGTTAAGTGATTAAATTATTAATCAATTTATTTAATTAGAATTTTTTTATGTGTCTGTGTGAATGTATTTGTGGATATGTGGTGTCAGTCTGAGTATATGCTGTGTGTGTGTGTGTGTGTGTGTGTGTGTGTGTGTGTTACAGAAGCCAGAAGAGACTGTTGGATGCCCTCAAGCTGGAGTTACACATGATTGTGAGTTGCCTAACGCGGGTGCTGGGGAACTGATCTTGGATCCGGAAGAGCAGCCCATGCTTTAACAGCTGAGCTCTCTCTCCAGTCCTAGAGAGAATATTAAAATGGGAATTTCTAGTTAAACTGAGTTTTCTCATGACATCGAAGTTAATCACAGCTTTAAAAATACCGAGACTCACGTTCCCTTAGATGGCAATAGCAGTTTAAAAGGAGAGGAGACATAGCTGTTGGGAAATGCACAGGCTAGCATGGTGGCCATTGTCAGTGGGGGGTAAATCAGTTCAGCTGCCCCTCAGCAGCTATTCCAAGAGAGACAAGGTCACTTGAGACACAGTAATTCTATCCCCTGGGCTAAACCATGATGGCATGAAGCAGGCACTCAGAGCTGACCTGTAGATATTCAGCGAGGCACGTGCCTGGTGGCCAAAAGATGGCGCCCGCCAGTGTTGGCCAGTGAATGGCTGGGTGAGCCACAGGAAGCACTGGTACCT
Source organism: Apodemus agrarius (assembly GCA_964023405.1). Lineage (NCBI taxonomy): Eukaryota > Metazoa > Chordata > Mammalia > Rodentia > Muridae > Apodemus > Apodemus agrarius. The sequence goes on from OZ030027.1 coordinate 44,608,666, forward strand.
GCCCATGCTGCAGCTGGGGTGTGCCGTGAGACACCAAGGGCCCGTGGTTCTCCATACAACATTCAGAGTAGGCAAATCTACATAGCCCCATGTAGAAAGGGGCTGGGTAGAGGGTGTCTGTGTATTGGATACAGGATTCTGTCCAGGGTGACAGCAGTGTCCTGGAGCTGGACAGGGTGGAGGCAGCAGTGGTCACCCCACACCAGGACTGCAGAAAATGCCATTGACCTGGACTGGAAATGGCTCAGAGGGGAGTTTTTATGTACTGTCCAGGAATACCGCAGTAACATTTGTTTTGCTTAGGTGTTAAGGATTTTATATTCAAACAGAAACAAAAGGGCCAGAGAAAACTAGCTTAATGAGGTCCCTGAATGGGAGAGTTGTTTATTTTCTAAAGTATTTGTATAAGCATGAAGAATTAAAAAAAAAAAACAGTAAATACAAATTTAACACCAGTCAATGACACTCTACTAAAAGAATATTTGTATTCGATTCTTTTAAAGTCAACTGAAAATCTAGGTCTGGGAAAATATAATGCTCAAGGTGTGAAAGGTTTTTATTCTTTGGTCTGTGTGGCTGTAAATGTCAGAGGCATAATAGTTTAGAGTCAGAGGAAGAATAGAAGGAGATGGTGCCAGTCTGGAGTGAAGATGCTCCAAAGACCCTGCCTTGTGAGGGTTTCCCAGTGGAGACCTTGACCAGACTTGATGGTAGTATCTGGAGTGGGGCCTGGCAGCCAGGTGGCCTTGTCACTGGGGATGACGGTTATCTGACAGATTTCACAGATTTTATCTGATTGCTGTCATAGTCTCCTACGACGAACTAGCCTGGGGCGTTGCTGGCTGTGAACTTGGAATGAGCGTCCCGTCACACAGGCTTCAGGTTTGGAGATGGCTTGATCCAGGTGATGTGAAGGCTTTAAGGAATCGTGAGCCAGGGTTGAAACGAAATGCTGCTTGAAACATTTCGACATTCTACTGGAATGTTTTGTGATGGCTCAATGAACTGGCTGGTTCTGTGTGTCAACCTGACACAGACTGGAGTTATCACAGGGAAAGGAGCTTCAGGTGAGGAAATGCCTCCACGAGATCCAGCTGTGGGACATTTTCTCAATTAGTGATCAAGGGGGGAGGGCCCCTTGTGGGTGGGGCCATCTCTAGGCTGGTAGTCTTGGGTTCTATAAGAGAGCAGGCTGAGAAAGCCAGGGGAAGCAAGCTAGTAAGGAACATCCCTCCATGGCCTCTGCATCAGCTCCTGCTTCCTGACCTGCTTGAGTTCCAGTCCTGACTTACTTTAATGATGAACAGCAATGTGGAAGTGGAAGCTGAATAAACCCTTTCCTCCCCAACTTGCTTCTTGGTCATGATGTTTGTGCATCTGAAATGAGCCAGGAATTCACCTGCAAGGTGCTCTCTGGTCAGCAGAAAAGGAAGAACATTTGTCTCTTCCTATGGAGACCTGGCCCATCAGTGCTTCTGTTCACAAGTGCAGATACATTCCTTTGAGGGAAATAAAATATACTTTAAATTTTAAAAATTACATTACTTTATTTATATTTACTTGCATATCTATTTATATCTATCTATCTTTTAACTATGTATCATCTATGTATGTATCTATATATTTTTGTGTCTATGTATCATCTATGTATCCATGTATCTATCTATCTATTTTTGTATCTGTATATCTATCATCTATCTGTCTGTGCTGGCTGGTTTTGTGTGTCAACTTGACACAGGCTGGAGTTATCACAGAGATGGACCTTCAGTTGGGGAAGTGCCTTCATGAGATCCAGCTGTGGGGCATTTTCTCAATTAGTGATCAAGGGGGGATGGCCCCTTGTGGGTGGTACCATCCCTGGACTGGTAGTCTTGGGTTCTATAAGAGAGCAGGCTGAGCAAGCCAGGAGAAGCAAACCAGTAAGGAACATCCCTCCATGGCCTCTGCATCAGCTCCTGCTTCCTGACCTGCTTGAGTTCCAGTCCTGACTTACTTTAGTGATGAACAGCTGTGTGGAAGTGTCAGCTGAATAAACCCTTTCCTCCCCAACTTGTTTCTTGGTCATGATGTTTGTGCAGGAATAGAAACCCTAAGACACTGTCATATCTATATGTCTCTGTCTCTCTGTCTTTCTCTGTCTCTGTCACTCTGTCTCTCTGTCTCTGTCTCTGTCTCTCTCTTTGTGTGTGTGTGTGTGTGTGTGTGTGTGTGTGTGTATTTCTGTGTGTGTAGCACATGCCACAGTGCACATGTGGAGGTCAGAGGACAACTTTGTAGAACAGATTTTTTTCCTTCCACCAGGTGGGTCCTGGGAATAGAGCTGAGGTCATTAAGTTTCTTGGCCTGTGCCTTTTCCCACTGAGCCATCTCACAGCCCCAAATTTACTTTCTGTATTCATGAGGGGGCGTTGAGCTGCTTCTGAACTTTACCATTTTCACCAGTCTTCGAGTCCCCGGAATCCTCATGTGTCATATCACTAAATACACCGCAGAGACAGCTTCCCTGTTCACATGAACCGTGGGGTGTTTCCCTCTTCATCACCATGTTTCCCTGACAGTTTGGTACAGATCCTAGAGACCAAGATGCAGAGGAAAGAGGCAAGTCTCCACTCCCTTGGAAGGATGCCTCAGCTCCGCTAGGTGCTGGGCTGCTGTGGCCTATCAGGCCCCACCACCTGCCTCTGATTATTCAGTTGAGCCATGCAGTCTGGCTTCCCGTCTGCATCTAGGTGCATCCTGGGGGCCCTGGCACAGCCTCCATCTTGTTTTTTTTAATTTATTTTTATTTTTATTTTTAGGAATCCAGACTTCCCAATTTCCCACAGATACCTTCAGGGATTATTCCCAGTCTCCATTTCCTTTCTACAAAGTGTCGGGGAATGAGCCACACTCTTCCCAGCTCTTGTGAGAACAGAGGAAGGCACCTGATGGGTTGGGTAGCCCAGTGGTCTACCCCCTCTACAGCTTGTGCTTGTCTCTTAGAATATCATCTCGTGTCTTCCTTCCTGCCCGTAACTGCTCTACCTACCATGGTCTTTCCGCAGATGTGTCCAGGTGTGTGGCTGAGAGGAAGTACACCCAGGAGCAGGCCCGGAAGGAGTTCCAGCAAGTGTTCATTCCAGAATGCAATGATGACGGCACCTATAGCCAGGTGACGTGTGCTGCCTTGAGAGTCTCAGCCTGGGCCATTAAGGTTGAGGTACCAGGGCTAGGGGGGCGAAAGGGAAGGAGCCAGAGCTGTTGAGCGGGAAGCAGCCATCTTGTTTCTGAGACACCAGCCCCAGAAGCCTCACAGACTATTACGGTGGATAGGGGAGGGTTCCAGACCCCAGCTGTGGCATACGCATCCTTATGCTGCATGAATGTGGTGTGCGACAGTTCTCTCAGAAAAGCTCATTAACCCTGGTCAGCGGTCTGAGCTCTGGTTCTGATTGTACCTTAGCTCCTTCCTGGGCCCCACGAGTCAGCCACAGAGTCCATAGTAGGATGCTACCGTGGTCAGTCATGTGGGGCCATGTATCTCAGCATAGCCATGTGACATTTGGGAGAAGGGATAGCATGGGAGAGGGACACTCATGGATGTCCCCTACTGTGGTCAACTGGAAGTCAGACAAAGGGGTCTGGGGGAACCGAGGTGACTCAGGGATGCCTCATCCCTGCTGGACACCTATCTCCTCGCCCCAGTCAGCCGCAGGCTCGCAGAGAGGTGTTAGAGACAGACGGGCTTTCCCCTGTGTGAAGGAAGGGCTGTAGGTTCTTGCAGCAGAGCCTGGCCCTCCCTGGTGTGCGGTAAAGTATTCCGGTTCCTTTCCCTCAACACGTCTGTGGTGACCCTTAGCATGTAGCGTCCACTGTGTGTCCAAATGCAGCCCCCGAGAGTCTCTGCCATCCTCCGACGTGACTCTGTAGGAGAGTTGTCTGGGGTTAACTCACTTTCCTGCCCTTTTTCCGCAGGTCCAGTGCCACAGCTACACAGGATACTGTTGGTGTGTTACCCCAAATGGAAGGCCCATCAGTGGCACCGCTGTGGCCCACAAGACACCCAGGTGCCCCGGTAGGTCTGACTAATGCTGGATCCGGGAGAAATGACTTTCTGTTTCTCTTGGTCATCTTACTCAGAATTCCTCACAAATCAAAAGGACATTTAGAGAGAGGCAGTGGCAGCGGCGGGGGTGGGGCGGGGCGGGGGAGGGGCAGGATGAACTCACTGACGCACCACTCCACATAGACTTTTGTCTACATGTTGGGGCAGGGGACAGCTCACCGTAAGGACACACTGGGCATGAATAATTTGAAAATATGACCACAGAGGCTTGAGTCACCAGCTTGAATGACCCATTGTTTTCCTTGGCCAAAAAAGCAAAAGGTCCTGCTTTTATATACATGGGTTTTCAGAGAGAAAGCGGGTCTTTGCACAGTCTCCAGACGTTTATGTGTGACATTTTATTACTCAGACAGGAGCTTCATGTACTCAAAGTAACAAGGCTGGCGGCCTCACAGTCTATAAAATGGCCCCCTTTCCACTAATATTTTACCAAAAAAGGTTATAGATGATTCAGATGATTTTTATGTGAAAACGGTCTCCTGCCCGGGCCTGACTAACTTGCTGTCTGTCTGCTGAAGGAGTCTCGTCTGGTGAAGCCAAACATTCTCATCATCCGAGTCTTTGGGTTGTAATATGAAAATAGGCAAACCGGTTGATCGGGGCTAGGAACGAAAGACACGCATTTCTCCACGTTTGTCACTTGAGGGTTGAAATGTTAGCGTCTGGAGTTAAGTGTCAGACTTGCTTTCTATTTAAGGGTCAGGCACTGCCTGCCTGTGGAGATTCCGTTTGTTATTGTGACCCAGGCGGAGGAACTGGGCACTGGATCGTTGGCCGTGGCGCCCTCAGGACCTTCCGACCAACCCTGTATTTCAGCGACTGTTCATCTCTGAAACTCACATGCTCTATGTCATGTAGAGTGGAAATACACTTGTTTTATTTCAAAACTGTTTTGCCAATGAAACCTATTTTTTTTTCCCCACGCGCTAATGTTTCCACTGAATAGCTCCTGTATAGACTCGTGGAGGAAAAGGCAGACCCGCTCTCCTGGAGAAAGCAGAAGGCAGGGCCATAGGATTCCATGCCCTCTGAAGTTTAGGGATGGGCTGTGAGGAAGTCGGGCATCCTGCTGTGACCCCACAGAGACAAAACTGACAATGCAGCCTTACATAGCACAACGGACATCTTCCTGTGTCCTGACACAGCCTGATGGAGGAGTGGGGTAGTAGGTTTCCCTTGATATGGGGCTGGCTTTGACAGCCGGTTAGAGTGCTCCTGCTATTGTCTGCAAATCCCAGGGAGCTTATGCTTTGGATATGCCCGTGTCATCAGCAACCAGATGATGTTCAGCACAGGTGTAGGTGGTGTGCAGCACAGGTGTAGGTGATGTGCAGCACAGGTGTAGGTGGTGTGCAGCACAGGTGTAGGTGGTGTGCAGCACAGGTGTAGGTGGTGTGCAGCACAGGTGTAGGTGATGTGCAGCACAGGTGTAGGTGGTGTGCAGCACAGGTGTAGGTGGTGTGCAGCACAGGTGTAGGTGATGTGTAGCACAGGTGTAGGTGGTGTGCAGCACAGGTGTAGGTGGTGTGCAACACAGGTGTAGGTGATATGCAGCACAGGTGTAGGTGGTGTTCAGCACAGGTGTAGGTGATATGCAGCACAGGTGTAGGTGATATGCAGCACAGGTGTAGGTGATATACAGCACAGGTGTAGGTGATATACAGCACAGGTGTAGGTGATGTGCAGCACAGGTGTAGGTGATATACAGCACAGGTGTAGGTGGTGTGCAGCACAGGTGTAGGTGATGTGTAGCACAGGTGTAGGTGATGTGCAGCACAGGTGTAGGTGATGTGCAGCACAGGTGTAGGTGATGTGCAGCACAGGTGTAGGTGATATACAGCACAGGTGTAGGTGATGTGCAGCACAGGTGTAGGTGATATACAGCACAGGTGTAGGTGATATACAGCACAGGTGTAGGTGATGTGCAGCACAGGTGTAGGTGATATACAGCACAGGTGTAGGTGGTATACAGCACAGGTGTAGGTGATGTACAGCACAGGTGTAGGTGATGTGCAGCACAGGTGTAGGAGATATACAGCACAGGTATAGGTGATGTGCAGCACAGGTGTAGGTGCTATACAGCACGGGTGTAGGTGATATACAGCACAGGTGTAGGTGGTATACAGCACAGGTGTAGGTGGTGTGCTGCACAGGTGATGTATACAGTCCTTCAGTTATAAATTATCTGTTAAACTGGGGTAAAACTTCAGAATTGACTACCTATCTTCTGCCTTCAAATTCACACCAATTCATCATATAGGTATACTCCATAAAACTGGAATTCAGAAATTAGGTTAGAAATGAGCAGAAGACAGCAAATTTCTGTCAGAATGTGTACATATGTGTATGTGTGTGTGTGTATGCATATGTATGTACATTTCTAAATGTGGGTATATGTGTGGGTATATTTATATATGTGTATATATGTGTGTGCATTACCATGTGTACATGGCATATGTGTATGCAATGTGTACATGTGTATGTAGGTATGAGTATGAATGTGTATGTATGTATGTTCATGTTTAGATGTGGATATATGTATGTATATGTGTATATGTATATGCATATATATGTGTGTACATGCATGCATGTATATATGTATGTACATCTTTACACACAGAAGTATATGTGTATATGTGAATGCCTCTGTATATGTAAGTATGTATGTGCATGTGTATACATGGTATATATGTGTACTTGGTATATATGGATGTAGTGTGTGTGTATATATATGCATGTTTGTGTGTCAATATGTGTATGTGTGCACATGTATGTGTATGAATGTGTCTATATGTGTTTATTAGGACCATGTGTAAACATCCTCTGTAGCATCTAAGTGGGGATAGAGGCTGCTGTCTCTCCTAGGTCTGTATGCAATGACGTGGTGCAGAACCTTCCCCAAGTCCTCAATTGCACCAGGAAGACCTAGGAGAGTCCTGAACATTCCACAGTCGTATGCTGAAGCCGTGGATGCAGAATACCCCAGTTCCAAAGTGGTTGAAGCGGTAGCATTTTCCAGAGGAGCCTGTCCTTGTGTCTTCAGGCCAGGGCAGCACAGGGTCCCACTGGGACTCTTAGAACATGGGCCTGGAGACCAAAACCCAGAAGGTGACATGTGGCAAGGGAGAGGACAGAAGCATGGACCACCCATGGCAGTGTGTAACGGTCACTCAGGGCCCAGCACTCTCCCTCAGGGAACGGACTCTGGAGGAACACGGCTGTGTGGTACAGACATGTGACCGGCCTGCAGCAACACTGGCTGTAAAAGCCGAAACCCTGGGACTGTCTGTAGGATAACACAACACAGAGTGCTAGCCTCACAGTAGGATAAACATCAGTGCAGACAGAGACGCACTCCCTGTCTCTCTCACTGGTGCCACAGAGCTGACAGCTGCGTGAGTCAGAAGACCCGGGAAAGCACAACCCAGGGCAGGGAATTTACAGCTCCGAGCGGACAAAACCAGCCCTGGCCTGGGGGGTGTCCTGTTGTGACCACAGAGGAACAGAACTGATAGATGGACATACAATAAAGGGATTTGTCTGACTGCCTTACATCCTGTGACTCGGATAGCCCGACAGTGGCTGTCTCCAGAACTCAGCAGCTGATCAGTCTGTGAGGCAGGGGAATTTCTGGAGTGTCACTGGTTTTTGGTACATGTTACAAACTGGGTTCTGATGTCCACAAAAGGATGAATGCAGCAGCAGTAGCTGCAGCACTGGAAAGGGAATGAGGCAAAAGCATAGTCTTTCTCTCAGACTTTCTCTCTCTCTCTCTCTCTCTCTCTCTCTCTCTCTCTCTCTCTCTCTCTCTCATTATTATTATTATTATTATTGGATATTTTCTTTATTAACATTTCAAATGTTATCCCCTTACTCAGTTTCCTCCCTTTCCTGGAAACCCCCTATCCCCTCCCCCTCCCCCTGCTTCTATGAAGATGTTCCTCCACCCACCCCACTCCCATCTCCCCGCTCTCCATTCCACTACACTGGGGCATCTATCGAGCCTTCATAGGACCGAGGACCTCCCATTGATGCCTGACAAGGCCATCCTGTGCTACAAGTGCAGCTGGAGCCATGTGTACCCCTTGGTTGATGACTTAGTCCCTGGGAGTTCTGGGGAGTCTGGTTGGTTGATATTGTTGTTCTTCCTATGAGGTTGCAAACCCCTTCAGCTCCTTCAGTCCTTTCTCCAACTCCTCCATTGGGGACCCTGTGCTCAGTGCAATGGTTGGCTATGATCATTTGACTCTGTATTTGGAAGGCTCTGGCAGGGCCTCTCAGGAGACAGCTGTATCAGGTTCCTTTCAGCAAGCATTTCTTGGCATCCACTATAGTGTCAGGATTTGGTGACTGTATATAGAATGAAGCCCCAGGTGGGGAGGTCTCTGGATGGCCTTTCCTTCATCAGACTTCCTCTTATCTAATGGCCACAGGAAGGTGATGTTCACATTTAGGATGTGGACACTTCAAATACCCCGATCCAAAATCCCTCTCACAGGTATGTGGAGAGGCTGAGGTCTTAGCTGCTGCCAGACCCAGCCAATCAGCATCCCATTGGGCTTGAACATTTTTATTTACATTCTTAATCCTGATCCACGATTGTCCTGAGGGATCAGGATGGAAATGCCCCACCCAATTCCTTTCTTACAAACCTGAAAGAGCCGGTCTCTTTCACAGATCCCACTGACAGCCACCGCTCGCACTAACAAGTCATTAGGCTGTAGATCATAAGCCAGAGTGACCTCCCTGTCCTTCTGACTCCCTGTGTCGAGCTAGGTGTGAGGGGCAGAGGGCCCAGGCAGAAGAGACAGTGTAGAGATGCTAAGCCCCTGTAACCTTTACCTCCTCAGTCTGTCTTCCTCCTCGATGGGCATTCCTGAGCCTCTTTGCACCACAGGGCACTGCTTGGCCACTTCTTGCAGTGTTCCTATCTGGATTTGTTTTGCAAGAAACCCACTCACTGCTCACTGTTATTACTGCTATTGCCAAGCACTGGACACCAGGGAGCCTGGCAGACACGTGGAGCCTGGAGCCTGGGCCAGCGCTGGACAAACGCTGCAGACACATACAGAATACCATCTGCTCTGTCCAGTGGCATCCAGAGAAACACCGCAGAGGGGTGGTTCTCATAAACAAGGGCAGGTTTGGCAGGTATAGGAGAGGGTCTCATTTCTGAGTGCTATTGACTCCGATGACATTTGGATTATGTCTGTGCATAGATCAGGTATAGAAAGCGGGACGACCTGAAGAAAGACTCCCACGGTGGTAGTGGCGGTGGGGATAGCTTCTAGAAGAGCGGTGATAGGAAGCTGAAAACAAGGGTGCTTTAGAGTGACCGAGCTCTTCTCTGGTGACTTTCTGTCTCTGCTCCTGAGAGCGGATGTTCCTTGCTTATGGCTTGCAGACGTGGGTGCTTCAGGGAGCCCCGCACGCTTAGAGCTCCTGCTCCGCAGCTGAGGCTTGCATATCCTGTCCGGCGCCAGAAATGGCCAAGAAAAATGGCAAAGACTCCATTGATCTGTTTCCCTCACTCGTGTCCCATGCCGGGGAAGGATGTAGGCTCTCCAGAGCGTCATGGGTATTCTTCACGGGGTTAATTCTTCATTCTGTTTCCCCCTCTCTCCTCCTTTCTCCCTGCTTCCCCTGCCTCTCTCCCTCCCTCTCTTTCTTTTTTTCTCTATTTCCAAAGACTGACATGGCTGGGCCTAGATGCAAATGTTAGAAACAAAGAAACTTCCCTCCAAGGAGGCTAATTTTGTAATATGGAACTAGCTTCAGCTTTTCATCCCTCCACCCTCACTGCTGACTGAGAACTCATTCCCAGTCAGGCTTAAGACACTGTAGGCTGACCCTTCATGCAAGGACTTGAAAAATCTTGATTATTTTTTGAAAAGCATGTTATTTTATTGAAAAAGGAAGTAAAAACATTTTATGATTAAAATTGAAGATTTATGTGGAAAATATTTCTGATAAAATAGAAGAGATAGAAAAACATGTTAAACTTGACAATTGTCATGGAAAATTAAAGAGTAAGGAGGTAGACATAAAAAACATTGCTAAATTAATTGAAAAATGAAGTAGAAACATTTTATGATAGAACTGAAGATTTATGTGGAAAATATTTCTGATAAAATTGTAGAAAAATGTAGAAAAATATGTTAAAATTGAAGATTATCATGGAAAATTTTATATAGATATAATAATAGTAGGCATAAAAGTATTCCTAAGTTGATTGAAAGTGGAATTATAAACATTTTCTGATAAAGTTGAAGATTTACATGGAAAATATTTCTGATAAAATTCAAGAAATATATAGAAAAACATGTTAAAATGGAAGATTATCATGGAAAACTATACAGATAAAATGGTAGGCATAAAAATAATTCTAAGTTTAATGAAAGGGGAATTATAAACATTTTCAGGTAAAATTGAAGATTTACATGGAAAATATTTCTGATAAAATTCAAGAAATATATAGAAAAACGTTGAAATTGACTTTCATGGGAAATTATACAGATAAAATGGTAGACATAAAAACCTTTCTAAATTAATTGAAGGTGGAATTAAAAACATTTTGTGATAAAATCAGAGATTTACATGGAAAACATTTCTGATAAAATAGAAGAAATATATAGAAAACATGTTAAAATTGAAGATTATCAAGCCGGGTGTGGTGGCGCAAGCCTGTAATCCCAGCACTTGGGAGGCAGGGGCAGGTGGATTTCTGAGTTCGAGGCCAGCCTGGTCTACAGAGTGAGTTCCAGGACAGCCAGGACTACACAGAGAAACCCTGTCTCGAAAAACCAAAAAAAAAAAAAAAAAAAAACAAAAAAACAAAAAAAAAAAAAAAAAAAAAACAAAAAAAAAACAAAAAAAAAACAAAATTGAAGATTATCATGAAAAAATAATGCACATAAAGCGGTAGACATAAAAATTGCTAAATTAATTGAAAGAGGAATTGCAAACATTTTCTGATAAAATTGAAGACTTACATAAAAAATATTTCTGTTAGTCTATGTCTTTATTGGGGAATTGATTCCATTGATGTTAAGAGATATTAAGGAATAGTGATTGTTGCTTCCTGTTATTTTTGATGTTATTTTTATGTTTGTGTGGTTACTTTCTTTTGGGTTTGTTGGAAGATTACTTTCTTGCTTTTTCTAGGCTGTAGTTTCCCTCCGTGTGTTTTCGTTTTCCATCTATTATCCTTTGTAGGGCTGGATTTATGGACAGATATTGTGTAAATTTGGTTTTTATCATAGAATATCTTGTTTTTTCCATCTATGGTGATTAACAGTTTTGCTGGGAAGCCGGGCGGTGTTGGTGCACGCCTTTAATCCCAGCACTTGGGAGGTAGAAGCAGGTGGATTTCTGAGCTCGAGGCCAGCCTGGTCTACAGAGTGAGTTCCAGGACAGCCAGGACTATACAGAGAAATCCTGTCTCAAAAACAAAAAACAAAAAACAAAAAACAAAAACAACAACAAAAAAAGAGTTTTGCTGGGTATAGTAGTCTGAGCTGGCATTTGTGTTCTCTTAGGGTCTGTATGAGATCTGCCCAGGATCTTCTAGCTTTCATCGTCTCTGGTAAGAAGTCTGGTGTAATTCTGATAGGTCTGCCTTTATAAGTTACTTGCCCCTTCCCCTTACTGCTTTTAATATTCTTTCTTTGTTTAGTGCATTTGGTGTTTTGATTATTATGTGCCGGGAGGATTTTTCTGTTCTGGTCCAGTCTGTTTGGAGTTCTGTAGGCTTCTTGTATGTTCATGGGCGTCTCTTTCTCTAGGCTAGGGAAGTTTTCTTCTATAATTTTGTTGCAGATATTTACTGGCCCTTTAAGTTGGAAATCTTTGCCCTCTTCTACTCCTATAATTCTTAGGTTTGGTCTTCTCATTGTGTTCTGGAGTTCCTGGATGTTTTGGGTTACAAGCTTTATGCATTTTACATTTTCTTTAACTGTTGAGTCAATGTTTTCTATGGTATCTTCAGCACCTGAGATTCTTTTTTCTCTTGTATTCTGTTGTTGATGCTTGCATCTATGACTCCTGATTTCTTTCCAAGGCTTTCTATCTCCAGAGATGTCTCACTTTGTGGTTTCTTTATTGTTTCTACTTATGTTTTTAGATTCTGGATGGTTTTGTTCAGTTCCTTCACTTGATTGTTTGTGTTTGCCTGTAATTCTTTAAGGGATTTTTTGTGTTTCCTCTTTAAGGGCTTCTGCCTGTTGACCCATGTTCTCCTGTATTTCTTTAAGGGATTTTTGTGTTTCTTCTTTAAGGGCTTTTATCTGTTGATCCGTGTTCTCCTGTATTTCTTTAAGGGAGTTATTTAAGTCCTTCTTGAAGTACTCTATCAGCATCGGGAGATACGATTTTAAATCCAACTCTTGCTTTTCCAGTGTGTTGGGGTATCCAGGACTTGCTGTGGTGGGAGAACTGGGTTCTGATGTTGCCAAGTAGCCTTGGTTTCTGTTGGTAGGGTTCTTGTGCTTGCCTTTTGCCATCTGTTTATCTCTAGTGTTAGTTGGTCTTGCTGTCTGGCTGGAAATTGTCTCTCCTGTGGTCTTGTAGGCCTGTGTCTGTACTCCTGGGAGACCAACTCTCTTCTGGCAGGGTCTGTGCACAGAAGGCTGTGGAGTTGCCTGGTTCCCTGGTGCAAATGGCAACCTGAAGACCTCTGTCCCAGCTGCTCCACTGATCTTATGCCCTGTGAACTCCTAGCTGTCCCCCTCCAGAGAGAAGGTGGAGATCTCACCTCCATACTCAGAAGTGAAAGTGCTGATGGGAGATCATTCTCTCTTGGTGGACTGTGCACAGAAGGCTGTGGAGTCACCCAGATCCCTGGTGCAAATGGCAGCAGGAAGACTTCAGTCCCAGTTACTCCACTGATCATATGCCCTGTGTGCTCCTAGCTGTTCCCCTCCAGAGAGAAGGTGGAGATCTCACTTCCGTGCTCAGAAGTGAAAGAGCTGCTGGGAGATCACTCTCTCCTGGCTGGCCATGCACAGAAGGCTGTGGAGTTGCCTGGCTCCCTGGGTGGGAAGAATTCCATTCCAGCTGATCCACTGATCATCTATTAATTTTAACTTATGTGTATATGTGTGTGTGTGTGTGTGTGTGTGTGTGTGTCTGCATGTTTATGTGCAAGCATTTGCAGATGGCAGCAGAGGACAGAGGGTGTCAGATCCCTTGGAACTGGAGTTTCAAGAAGTGGTGAGCCTCCTGGTGTGGGCATTGGAAACTGAACTCAGACCTTCTACAAGAGTAGTGAGTGCCTCCCAGTCACGTCCCCAGTGGAAAGACTCTCAGTATCACAGTATCCTGAGAGTCAGCACCAGGACACTAGTCAGAGCTAGGGGTTGGCCTTTGAAATAGTCTTCAGATTTCAATTCTCAGGAGAAGGGCAGAAACATTATGGCTTGTATGTGGTAAGATCACACGACTCACCTCCCTTAACAAGGGCCAGCTCTGTAGTTGATGGCAGCTGAATGCGTCAGTAAAGGATCCAACAAGACAGAGCCACACTGAAGGTGCCTGCCCCTGTCCCTTTACCAACACGTTTTTAAATGGTCCATCTTGCAACTTGTCGTTTTGTGGCCATTCTGACAAGGCTGTGCAGGTTGATGGTCTCTTCTGGAATCTCGTCATGCCCATCTCTGCTGCTTGATCCAGGGAATTCTACGTCAGTGTGTGGAAGATTCAGGGATAAACTACATGTGGCCTTAGATTGGCCCAGGTGACCTTTCAACAGGTTGACAAAGAAGCAAGACAGCTCTTGAACTTAGCTGGCACGGTCCCTGTAGAATTGATTTTACAGAATGCTTGTGAACATCCCTTTGCTATACTTAGTTCATCTAGGGCCCCACTCATGCTCTCTAATAAACTTTCTGAAAAACATTAAGAGACTTTTTTATAAGCAAGCAGTCCCGGTTTATATCACCCATGTAAAGATCAATACCTAGATACCTCCGGAGATAGAAGACAAGCCTTAAACCGAGCATCATCTCTTGATTACCTGCATGGTCCTCACTCCCGAAGCATGAGACAAAGGATACAGAGAGAACAGCCTATATTCCCGGGCCAGCCCCCAAAGCCGTGACTGTGTGCAATGTGGGTAGGTAGCCATACCTTACCTACCCACAGTGTTACTTCTCTCTGTTAAATCCTACAACAATTGCGCAGAGGGCGAGCGTCACCGAAGCGTGTCCCCTCTTTTCAGACCGGAGCGGAAGAGGAGAGCTTTGCTTCAACTCCAAGAAGTGACTAGCTCTCACTTTGCCTTGAGGAAGACAGTGCAGACTTTAGACGTGGAGCTGGCTCAGCGTTCGTGACAAGAGACTCCCTTCATCAGCTTGAGGGGACCCGCAGCTGGGAGGGGGGCAGGTCAGGTCCTGATCATGGAAGAGAGCAGATGGGCACTGGCTTGTGCCCTGTTCCCTCAGCAGCCCCAGGGGTGAGGAGGTGGCAGGAGGGACTCCCAGATACTTTAAGGAGCCATTCTTGCACATGAGGCTTAGGCATCTCTGTAGACTCCACACCAGGCAACGGTCTTGTAGGTAGGTGGACTGGCAGATTGCAGACTGAACGTTCAGAGTTCAGAGGACTGTGGATACAGTCCACGCACCAGCTGCTCCAGCAGCAGAATGCTCTCCTTTCTCCTCTGGTTGCCTGCTGGCAGCAGATAGTGGGCTGAGTCTGCTACTCAGAAGCCAATTAGCTCTCCGGGCCTCAGTTTCCTCATCTGTGTCTTGGTTATGGCAGTAAGACTGGGTCTTGAGTTGTTGTTAACATCAAGAGACCTAAGGAGTGTGGAGCTCTCAGGTCAGCGAGGGACACAGGGTGAGAAGTACTCATGTGCCTGCCTCCCGTACAGACCCGCTGTGTGTGCCTGTGCGTCTACTGAGTTCATCTCCCTGCATTAGCCTGGGCTGTCTGGTGCTGTGTTATTCTGCTCTTCATCCCGCAGAACATGGTGGCATGTTGAATGATTGTATGAATGAGCGCACACGTTGGAGAAAGCTGAGGGTTGAGGCCATGGCGGTGTGACACGATGGGGGCTCCTTCACTGGCTACGTGTAGAGCACATAGAGTGATGTCATGGGGGTCATCTTGAGGGGACGGTCAACACTGCTGCTGCTGGCTTGCTTCTAGATGAGGCTACCACACTGCCCAGTTTGCTGCTTTGGGGCTGTTCTCAGAGCAGTCTTGCTCTGTAGCATAGGCCAGCCTCAAAGTGGAGAGTCCCCTGTGCCTCAGGCAAGGGCTGGCTTCAGATAGTGGCCTGAGTCTGCTACCTGGGAGACAATTTAGCCCTGCAGGCCTCAGTTACAGCTATCATATGCTTTGTCCATTTTGTAGCAGAGGAAATAGGTTTGGGGGAGGGGATCCAGATGTCTGCTGGGTCACAGAGCTGAGATGCGCTGAGGGCCATATCCTCTCCTCTCCTCCAGTGCTGCAACTTTCAATACCAGCTTGATCTTTTACATCAGGCTCATTCATGGCCTCTTGTTAGAGCATGAGAGAGCAGAAGCCATTGGCGCCTGCTAAGTGACAAAGGAAAATGTTTGTCCTAACACAGAGAGCACAGTCCGTCTTTTCTCTCCCCAACCTCCGTACGCTCTCCAATGCCTCTCCCAAGAAAAGGCATGTGATCTGTGGGGTTGGTGGTCTCTAGGGTGATTCTTGCACTGTTAACTGTGCTCCGAGGGAGACACTGGCTCTTTTAGGTGAGTGAGTGCCACCTGTCTGAGCAGATACCATCACACTGGCTGTCCCTGGTGTTCATACTGTACACGTCATCTCTTGGGAAAAGAGCTAGTGTGTCTCTGGGGCTCGTCTCTCTGTGAGGCTGTGGGTAGGCCTCTGCTGTTGCCATGTGGCTGGATCTGTATTTTAACCTACTACCTGGACTGCAAGCTCAAGAATCCAGTACTTCTCTGTAATACCCGGTCCACCCCCAGCCCCCTTCAAAATTCCTTGCAATTGCTAAAAATGGCACCTTACTTAAAAGCTCCCTTTCGCAAGACAGAAGCCCCCTGATGGCGGACATTCAGCGCGCCCTTCTGGTGTTGGTCTGGGGAGCGACACACCAGGGGCAGCCCACTGTGGACGGCAAAGACAAGCCAGCTCTGTGAGGAATCCCAGCTGCCCCGTTGGTCCTGGATTCCCTTGGTTGGCCCACTGTCCTGGCTGCAGACCTGTGCTCCGTTGCCTTCACAGTCCTTGATGACAGAACCTTGCAGGGAGGCTGGGAGAGAAACATGAAGTCTTTGATCCTGGACAGAATCCAGATCCCACCGAGTCAACCTCCGTACTTCACAATGTTTGGATGGCATAGCGTGTGATCGGGGACACTCGGTTCTGTAGCGAAGCTCTTTCCTACAGATGGAGATCAAGATGGAACTATTTTTGGCTAACCGTAAATGCCGAGGGGACTCATGGACTCAGTGCTGGATGTTCCCAGAGAACCTTGGTGCCCTGGGGAGAGTACCGGCTGCTCAGAGAGAACATCCCACCCCAACTCCCGGTGTTTATGTGGGGTGGGGGGAGAGTGGTGGTGGTAAGCTGTCAAGCCTTTTCCTGATCTTGTCTCTAATCAGCTTCCTGGTCAGCTGCTTGACTGTGTTTCCTCCTCAGATATCAAAGATTATCTTAATTCGGTCCCCGAGAATCTCTCTCAAAGGAGTAGTTTAGTCATCTAGAATATTTATAGTTCAGTCACAAATTAAAAGCCCCTCCACATACACACAAGTGCTCAGAGATAGTACCAAAATCCTGCTCATTTGCGGTCAGAAGAGGGAAATCTTGGATTCATCGTAGCCACATGCGGTGGGCGGAAGGATGTGCAAACAGCTGGTCCCCAAAGATGGGCCGGGAAACGGTGGGAGGCACGGAGTGGCCAGTTCTGATTCTTACCGAGGTAAACCCTGACTCCAGAAGAAGCCACAGAAGTCCCAGGCAGAAAAACTTAGACGGGAATGGGAAGGTACCTGCATTAGATGGGCACCTGTTGATGAACCAGGAAGTCCAGTTACCCTTCTGGCCTCCTGGGTTTTGGGCTAAGGTCTCTAAGGTATAACTAAGGCGTCAGCTACAAAGTGGCAGGAAAAACGTGCAGAACAGCCAGGAGACAGAATTACTTGCTTGTGGGTCTCCCAGCACATTACTACTGTTCTTCTCAAGAAATGCCAGCAATTCAGATGATGTCACAAAGTCATCTTTGCCCTTAATGGAAGTGTTGGTCTCTTTCCAGTCTCATATTCACAGCCGAAAACAACAGTAGCAAATTGTAAGTCGGGGCATCTTTGCGGAGGGGCACTGCGTTAGTCTCAGCTCTGAGAAGAGCGCCCCCTTCCCCCATGCACTGAGCAGGTAGAGGTGAAGGAGAAGTTGGTATCCAATGCTTTGGAAGCAAAAGGACACCGCCTCGGACTTGTGAGAACTGTGTCCACGTGTGAGACATCGACACCTTTCTCCACAAAGCACGCATGGGCAGTGTGGTGAGCGCGTGGCCCTCACACAGAAGGGAGACGAGCTCCGTAGAAGCCACTGCATGTCTGTGTGGAGAGCAGACACCTGGGATGTTCTCAGCCTGGGTCTGTCACTGTCAGGAGAACGTCACGCTCCTTAGATCTGTCCGTGCTCTGCTTCCCTCTTCCAAAGACAAGACTGCTGTTTCCCTCTCTTCCCATAATCAGACTCAAGTTGAAGCCAAGGACTTGGTTTCCTTTAGCTCCATACTCCATCTGATCTGTACCTTGTGACTCTGACACTCATCGTGTCCGTGTGTGCTGACAAGGATGCAGGCTGCTTTTCTGGTACATAGATGGCCATAGGTTGAGGAAAAGGTCTTCCACACTTAGCTGCGGAGCCTAAGAAATGGGGACTCCCCTGTACTGTCAGCACCACTGCTTTGGTTACAGCTCCCTCGGTACTGTCAGGTGACTTGTGTAATTTAACCGGAACATGAGCATGTACTTTGAACCTATTAAAATAGAAGGGCCGAGCCGCTTTCCTTATTTGACGAAAACCATTTGGTAGAGCATTGTAATCCCGTTCTTTATTTTCCTCTTAGGTTCAGTAAATGAGAAGCTGCCCCAGCGGGAAGGTGCAGGAAAAGCAGGTAACTATCTGGAAATGAATTTGCATGATGGGATATAAGATTTGATCCATTTGCACCTTGAAATGACTCTCAAGTGAAAGCTGGGGTGTCTTGGAAGATGTTGCCCAGATCTTCCAGCAGCCAGTGGGTCAGGCAGTACACTCAGGAGTGTTGGCTACAGCTCGTGTGGGGACCCCTGAAAGGGGCTCAGGATCACTGTGGGTATGTTGTGTTCGACTGTAGGTGTGTAGGATAGCACTGTAGTATATGACGAGAACTGCTAGTGCTGTGGCTGTGGCAGATTCCACTGTAGATAGGATGCCTTGTTCAACGACGGTGTGTCAGGTCACACTGCAGGTATAGGAGGGCAACTTTGGAGGTGTCAGGTACCACTGTGGGTGTGGCGGCAGGTTCAAATACTACTGTGGGTCTATGAGGACTGCTGTGGATCTGTCAGGATGGGTTGTTGGTGACCTACGTTCAACTGTAGGTGTGTCAGGCAATCCTGTGGGTATACAGAGTCCCTGTGGGTGTACACAGTCCCTGTGGGTATACTGACTTCTGTTATAGGTGTGTTGAACGACTCAAACAACATCAAGGGAGGCACTTGGCTGGGGAGTAAAGGTTCAGTATTTTGGCCTCTCACTTTCCAAGCCATAGAAATGAGTGTGGTATGTGTGTCTGTGCGGAGGCAAACGCTTTCTCTACGCCAATGCTCTTCTGAGAGAGGGACAGACAGTCTCTTCTTTGGGGGCCACTTGATGACAAAGTTCTTCCTCTCCTGGGCTGTAACCCACCTACTAAGACACCTCGGGAAGATCTGTCCTTTTGTCCCTTGGCCTTCCTCAGTTTCCCCTGAAGTCCCTATAACACACATTCTGCCTTACTCTTTGGAGTCAGGAGAGATTTTCAAGGTGGATTTTTTTTACACACCCATAGACACCTTTTCTTCTGTGGGTTATAGTATAAAAAACCTGACAAAGAGAAGCGGTGTGAAGACAAGTAGAGCCAAGTTTATTCAGCTCCATTCGTGGGACACAAATCGAAAGTCTCTTGGCCAGGAACTGGACTTCTTGCCCTGGAATAAAGATCTTTGTACTGTTAAGATACATGCATGGGATTAACAGAGGGTCCCAGGACAGATGCAGAGAGGCCTGGGGTAGACAAAGAGGACAAATGCATCCACAGAGGCTTGAGGTATGCTCAGAGGAGTCCGAAACAGGCACGCCCTTTGATCATTACACCTGAGGATTTACAGGGGGGAAGGTTTTTGGTATAGAATGCACTTGATGGGGGGGGGGACCACGAGGCAGAGGAGTCTGCTGCCCACGTGCATCTCCTTTATCAGGATGCTCATGGGGTCCATCCGGAGACGCCCCTGGGGAAGTGGGTGTGGTTAAAAAACGAATTCAAGGAACAAGCAGGCCTCTGGGCCAGACCACCGCTCTCTGGTCAAGCGCCCAACAGAAAGTGTTAATGATGCAACAATCCAGACTTAGAGAAAAAAGGGGGAGACATGGCAGAAACGTGGGGGGAAGTACGCCTTCCTGGCTCTGTAGGCTGTGTCCAGAGCTTCCAGAGGGCCCAGGGTGCTGGGAGACACAGCGTTCCGAGGGCGGGTGGGGCCGAGGGCGCCCCACACAGGGGCCTGAGCTGGATGGACAGAGCCTGGGTGCAGCTCCACCTCTGGGGTGGACATCCCCAACTATGCCCACCTCACTCTCGGCAGCCATGTTCCTTTCAGCCAACAGGGACCCTGTGATCTTGGGAATGGTTCACCAGGGCGATTTCATTCTTAGCAATATACCCCAGAAAGATCACCTCCCCTTCCCCCCCAGAAAAAACCCAGGAGAGATAGATGCCATTTGAAGACTTCTTCTATGACCTCTTAAGATTCGTAGTATGTTCAATTTGGTTTAAATACATCATTCCTTTCATTTTATTTATTTATTTGTTTAAGAAAATAAAATGGTTCAGCAGCAAATTTGCCTTCGGTCAAACATTATGCTTGTGTGTTCTATAGAAGTCACACTGATTTTTTTGATGTTTAGACACCAGACTTTTTTTTTCCAAGAGATTATTAAAGATTGAAGGTTTTTAAAAAATAAGAGTCCTTTGCTGCCCTCTAATCCTTGAGTGGGGCTTCCAGACAGCGGAAGGACAGAGTGGAGTCACAGCTAGCCGGCCCCACGGCCAGCCCTTGTCTCATATGGTGGTTCTGAAATGACTGTTTTAAAATGTCTGAGACAGACTTGAATCAGAGCAGCGGGGAGAGAGCTGGAGAGAGGCCAGTGTCCCAGCCGCTGTATGTCAGGTGCTCTGACCCCGCAAGCTTCCTGGGAATCCTCAAGGAGGTGGTCAGTAAATTCAGCTATGATGACCCTCCAGGAAACAGTCATTCCTCTCAGAGTCCACCCTGCCTTTCCCCCCAGTCTCTGCATTTGTTTGACCCTTCCCACGCCGCGGGCCCCAAACCCCACGCATACTACTCCAAGGTCCCCTCTGTGCCTCCACTACTAAGAGACTGGAAGCACACGAGGCAAGAGTAGATTGCTGGTCCAGACCGTGGCTCTCAGTGTCCTCTGCGTAGGAACTCACGCAGGAATGGTGTTTCCGCCCCCACAGTGACCCCTGCGGATCTCTGTTCTCTTCCCCACCTCACGGCCTCGCAGGTTCTTTAGCAATGCTCGCCCTCGCTTTTCCACTGGCCTTAAACTGCCCCGTGATAGCCACAGCCCTGATGGTTTAGGTCTCCCGTGTGGGCCTTGGCTTTCGGCGTCCCATAGCCTTTGAGAGTAGCAGTCCCTTAGGCGGCAGGTCAGTGTGGCTGCCTGGTCCCCATCCCCCGAGGGTGCTGTTTCCTGCTCTGGGCTGGACTGTGTTGGGAGGTACGGTGGGTGGTTTGCAGGTTCCCGGGCTCCAATCTGAACGCACACTTATTTAGTTTACTCTCATAATTGTAGTCTCCTTGCAAATCTTTTCCGTTCTGAATTCAGATGATGCTGCAGCCCCAGCATTGGAGACTCAGCCCCAAGGAGATGAAGAAGGTGAGCGGGTGGGTGGTGGGAAACTGGGCGGGGAGCAGGGAGGGGCCAGTCGGGGAGCCGGGAAGTGATACCAACCGCTATGGGTATGACGCCACTCGCAACCTAGACGCACAAAGAAGGCACTGCCTGCTGCCGCTCACGTGTGAATCTAGAAAGATAGCCACCCAGGACAGATAGGAAACAGTTCGGTCAAGCGACGCTGAAGCATGTGCAGGGGTAGAGATGGAGAGCGGAACGAGGACTGTAATAGTGCATGATATGCCGGGTCCTTCTCCCAGTGCGCATGCGTGCAGCGCAGGGCGTGGCGGGCAGGCCCCGTGCTTGACCATAGTGCACTGTAGATGTGGAGAACTCAGGCGGAGGTCTTCATATAGATGCAGAACAGTGCGGTGGCTGGCTGTGAGAGCCCATTTCCGATGTCGTGAGGGTCTTTTGCTTCTCCTGGTAGTTTTCCCCACATTGCCACAGGGTTCTGCTGAGTAGAATTCCTTGGAAGTCATTTTATTAACAGAAATGTATGTGTTCAAAATGGCGTGTAATAACACATACCATTTCCCTACTCATGTCTGGTCTTTACGACACTGTGACAAGGATAGATTTCTTGCGTTTCCCTTTAATAGATTGTCTATAGCATTGGCCATGTTCTCAAGTTGAATGAGATCAGGCTTCAGGGAAAATGTGTATGAAGTGCACATTATAAAACACACACACACACACACACACACACACACACACACACACCTAACACGGGACAAGAGTACAGAATCCTACATGCTTTCTAAATAAGAAGAGTGGCTAGTGTGTATTAGGGCTGCTCTGGGCTCTGCCAATGTTAACACTGCATCCTGGAGAACTCCAGTTCATCCACAGGAATTCAGGGCTGCCTATCCCACGCGGAAGGGAGTTCAAAGCCAGGCAGTGTGCAGGGTCTGTGTTTTCAGGGCCATGTATAGTCAGTCACATTTGGTAATCAATATGAAGGGGCTGCTTTCCTCAACCGTGTGATGTGAAAGCTATTTTACATGTTTGATTTTATGCGCAATCATTCAACCCCGTGAAGAGAGCCTCATGCTAAATGAGTGGCTATTCTTACTTCATGGGATGTATCTGTGCACCAGGCGGCTTCCTGCTTCCCTCTGTTTATTCCCTGGTGATGGCGAGGGACAAACCTAGGGCTTCCTGTATATTAGACGATTTACCGTACCACTGAGCTCCAACACTAGCTCGCACTGGAGTGTTTTACAACACCTAGAGCCTGCCTGGATCCAAACAGATTTTAGTTCCATGTTCAGATTAAGAAGAAAAAAATATATATATTTAAAATTTTATATTATTGGTTCCTTGATTGTGTGCATGTAACCATTTCTGACTGTTTCTTTGAGAAAGGCGCGAGTGAACCTTTATTTATGATACTGGGCGGGGGATCGGAACCCCTGCTGAATTCCTCCGCCCAGGGACTCCATGCTTCCTGACGATCCGTTTTGTTTCTCCAGACATTGCCTCACGCTACCCGACACTCTGGACGGAACAAGTAAAGAGTCGGCAGAACAAGACCAATAAAAATGCAGGTAAACCGGGACCGGGCGTCCGTCTGCACCGGGCGTCCGTCTGGACCGGGCGTCCATCTGCACAGGGGCATTTAATTCAGGAGTTTTGCCTTCTGCAGGTTTTAAAAACTGTTTTATTTTTTATTTTTGGATTAAATTCTCTATATTCTCGGAAGGAATTGTGCGCAGCTGTGCAGGCATAGTGGGGCTGGTTGTGGGTGAGTGCTCTTTCTAAGGCAGTCTCTGAGCTGTCTGAACATTTGGCTGTTTTAGGCTCAGGCCTCCGAATGTATGGATTGTACCTGATGCCGGGCAGCGCTGACAGAAATGACCTTTAACAAGCAACTGCTTTGACAGTTTGTAGACAAGCCAAATGTAGACATTTTGACATTTGTTAGTGACCCCTCCGTTCCGAGGACTTTAGGAGCTCAGTGGGTGGGTGTCCTGCTTGCTTTCTCTGGCCTTTTGTAAAATCTGAAGCTGTCCTCTCGGTGAGTGGATAGTCAGGAAGGTCAGGGAGACCACAGGAATTTCCTGGGATTTGACCTTGAGCCCAGAGAAGAGAGGCGGCTTCACCCAAGGGCACCCTGGCACAGAGTGCTCACATCTGGGCATTTTATATATGATACAGTAGAGATTTAAGAAGCATCACAGCTCGGGAGAGAAGAATCTATGGGCGCCCACATCCAGCACAGAGGACCAGCTGTCAGGAAGGCTGTGTCTGGTATTGGTCGGTCTTAAATCCCCAGGGACACCCTGTTTGGGAAAGCTTGCTGACTGGTACTGCACAGTGTGAGACAGAAGTTCCATGGTACAATGGAAGGCTCCCCTGGAATAGCCAGTAGGCTCCCCAAAAGTGTGCGAGTGCCGCCCTGTGTCTGTCCCTGACAGCATCTCCTTCTGGCCCTGGCTGTGCACGGCCGAGCCTCACCTTGTTCCTGTCGGAGCGTTCCCCTTGGCTGCTCTAAGAAAGGTACAATCCCAAGGTTTTCCCACCAGTTGTAAGTACACAAAGCCAGGAAACTTAAGGTGATTTTTTTATTTTTTTATTTTTTGCAATGACTACTAGTGGAAGGTTCCCCGTTGTTTTCATTTTATTTCTGTTTCTGTGAAAGAACACCCTGACCAGAAGGCAGGTAGGGCAGGAAAGTGCAAACCAAACAGGGTTTAGGGTATTCAGTAACGGCTGGAGCCACTGCTGCAAATACAACACAAGACTTCCGAGTCCATGAAACTTACACGAAGTAGCCACATAAGGAATATTTATTTTCTAAATTAGCAGAGTCTTGACAGCCTACGTTTGATGGGCCCACATGGTACCATTGCATGATGTTGTTCCATGAGCAAAATCAAGTAAATCATGAGAGAG
Source organism: Apodemus agrarius (assembly GCA_964023405.1). NCBI lineage: Eukaryota > Metazoa > Chordata > Mammalia > Rodentia > Muridae > Apodemus > Apodemus agrarius. Next base: position 44,632,832 of record OZ030027.1, read on the forward strand.
AGAGAGAGAGAGAGAGAGAGAGAGAGAAAGAGAGAGAGAGACAGACAGACAGACAGACAGACACAGATAGAGACAGAGACTTTCAGTGCCTTTATATTTTGACCTGGACTTTATCTTCTTGGTTGCTTCACCTAGTAAGAGAACCATTCGATACACATTAAATTAATGAGTAAGTTCTAAATGTACTTTATTCATGGATATATATTGATTGATTGCAGTATTTTTGGAGAGAAGGTTCTGTAAGAGCCTTTTAATTATGTGTTTATCGACCCATGTGCTCATTAAACATATATGAACCTAGTCCATATCCTTTGCTGCTGTATATAGTGATTTCCAAACCTTTACCTGTCATTTAAAAACCAGTCTTGAATACTAAAGCAGAGGCTTAGGTTTTTCTCTCTTGCATTGTTTATTATTCGCATCACAAAGTCAATGTTACTCATGAGTCGTGAATATCTATCTGTATAGGGTTTGTCATGGTTTGAATGAGAATGACCCTCATAGGCTCAGAGGCTTGAATGCTTTTCTCCGGCTGGTGGAACTGTTTGGAAAAGGTAGGGGTGTGGCTGTGTTAGAAAAGGTATGTCACTGGGAGTGGGCGTTGAAGCTTCGAGAGCCCACACCATTCCAGCTGTTTCTTTCCATGCTTCCCAGATGTTGTCTCAACGTGTATGTTCTCAGCACTACTCTGGTATGAAGCGTTCCTACCTGCTGCCGTGCTGCCCACCATGACAGTCATGGACTCTGCTTACCCGCTGAAACGAGAAGCAATTCCCATTTAATCCTTTCTTCTATAACTTGACTTGGTCATAGTTTCTCTTCATGGCAATAGAAAGTAGCTAGGACAGGGTTTTCTGACCCATTCTAAGAAACATGCTCCAGAAGACAAGCTTGAGTCTTGTCAGTTTAGTACACGGAGAGGACCTGTCTGTGGAGGAATGAAAGTCAGAACAAGGGCATCTAGCTGCACCTCTACAGCTGTGTGCAGTCTATCCAGATAATGCTCCCTGGGGAAACAAAAGAACCATGGAGAAGAGGCGCTAGGCCAGTTGCCTATCTCTGGGAAGAGAGATCTTTTAGTGGGTGAGCGACTTGAAGACTCTCCAGAAAGATTTTATTGAGATCATGTTCCTGTACTGTACCTTCCCTCCACAAAGCAAGCATCAACTTTCACCAAACAAACAACAAAAGGCAAACAACAGACTAGGCCAGGCTGCTGTCTACTCATTATTTTCAGAGGTCACAGTCTTTTCCAAATGGCCAAGAACTGGATTCTTACTCCAACAAGGCTCAAAACTTCTCTCAACATTCACAGACGAGTGACTAGCTAGGGGGCTTTTTGATATGGGTCATATGTGGAGTAGGGACTATTTGGTCTTTTAATTTAACTTAATTCAATAGAGAAACTCTTTTGTGGAAGGACTAGACCCTGGGGAGGAGGGCTGGGAGGGGATGCTGAGTCCTGATGATCAATCAGAATCAAGTTCAAGTGGGACCAAACTCACTGTTCTGCCCTCTCCCCTTTCTGTGCCTGAGCTGTAGCTGGAGGAAATCACAAGGATACTCTGCTGGGTGAGAAATCCTGTTACCTTCTGAGAGCCTCCAAAGGGCTTCTGTGTACAGCAGGCCTCCTCTCTCTGGGCACACATGCTCTCTGACTTTTTTTTTTCTGAGACTGGGTTTCTCTGTGTAGTTCCGGCTGTCCTGGAATTCACTCTGTAGACCAGGCTGGCGTGGAACTCAGAAATCTGCCTGCCTCTGCCTCCCAAGTGCTGGGATTAAAGGCGTGCACCACCACTGCCCGGCGCTCTCTGACTTTCTGCAAGGTCTTTTCCAGAAACTTCTGTGGATGGGTGCCGGGAAACCTGCCAGTTTTTCTAGCATGGGATGGACACCAGGTAGTGTCCACTTAGCACTGACCCACTGTGTCCCCCCTTCAGTCTCCTGTCACGCCCGCCATTCCTTCCTTGGTCTGTTTTAGCCGTTGTGAGTCAGAGCTGCCATCACACCCAGACAGGACAGTATGTAAATGAGTGATGACTACTACATTAAGACAGAAGACATTTGGTTGTAGGTAGCCAACCAAAGCCTGAGAGAAACTCCCTGGACCCGCCTTCTTTATCCTACCTACACCTGAGCTTCCAGAGTTGGGGTGCCTGTCCCTAAAAGCCTATGCTGTGGGTTTTGGGGGGACACGGGCTCTGCGACCCCAATGCTTCCTCCCCTGAAGAGTCATGAGGTAACCTGCGCATTCCCCATGGGATTTGAGAGAGTAGGGTCAGTAGTCGAAAACAGAGTCATTTCAAAAGAAAGCCAGACCGGAGTAGGTCTGACAAAGACCTCACAAGACATCTTTACTGCTCAGATCCCAACCCTTTGCAGGAAAGCAGGGGAGAGACCTCCTCTCAGAGATGATAGCTAAGGAAAGGTGAAGCTGAGTCCGCCTCCGGAAAGAGGCAAAGGCATGGGTGTTTATACTGGTCATTCCTGCAGCGCGTTCTCCCTAGAGTCCAAAGCCTCGAGATAATGAACAATGATTTTTGTGTCTCTGCAGCAGCCACAGTACCCACCACCTACATGAACACCAATCTAGGCTTCAGAGCTACCCAGCTGGTAGATTTTGGTTTGAGCCTATGGACTCTACAAATGGGCTTTTCCCCTCAGGACTGGAGGAGCCAAAGGCCCCGCCCTGGACTCCACACACACCCGGTGGGGCAGCGGCACCTGCCTTTCGTTTTCCCTAACCCTACATGGACACTGAAATATTTCGGAGGTTACTCCCAGACCAGAGGGGATCCACGCGGACCTCAGATCAGACACCCCAGTGGTACTTACCAGGGTCAGAATGGAGCCCCTGGAACGCAGCATCTAAAGTTATCCCCTCGGCTAGCCCTGACGGGAGGGGGATGGTATGACTCCCCTCTGTGTCGGAAGGATCTACTGATGCTCCTTAAGCTAAGGCAGGCTCTGTTACATAGAGAGTTCTCCACGTTTCCTACCACCGGGAAGCTCTGAACGGATACAGCTACACCCTACAGCGGAGGAGCTATGGGGAGCAGAGTATCCATGGTTACCAGCTACAAGTTCAAGGGTGGGTTCCGAGGGCTGTGGCTCCCGGTGGTTGGGTAATCTCATGTCTTCCCTCTTAGGTCAGGTTGCTGTGGCTTTAGTTCCAGTCACCTGTAGGCAGTCTTGCCTGGGGACCAGCCAGGGACCGGCCCTCGCCTGTACCACTGAGGGGCTCCTGACTGCAGCTCCTGCTTCAGCTGTTGGACTGGACTGCTCTCCCACTTGCTGTGCAGAGTAGGCGCTGGCGGTCTCGCTGCCTTATTTATTTTTAAACGCAGAGTGGGGATGTTGACTATCTTCTGCTTTTTCTCTCTGGCCCTGGCTCTTCCAGCTGCTCTAGAGCCCACCGACCTCTGAGCCTCTGCAGACCTCCAGGGGAGAGCGCTTCTTGCACTCGGTCTGGCTTCTCTGCAGACCACGGAGAGCACAGGCTCGCCAGTCTTTTACTGTCTTTCTGGAGTTTGCACAAGCTGGAGAAAACACAGATGCCTGGGTTGTGTCATCTTTGGACACCTCCTCCCCTTCCCTCTGCCTGTCCCCCCCTCAAAGGTTAAACATTTCTCTGGCTTATATCCAAGAAGACACGCTTGATGGTCACCATGTCCTGTGGCTTTTATGGGACCCCCGCAGTGGAAATATTTTCTGCCTTATCCGGATTGATAACTTTTGCTTTATTGCGTATATTAAAATTAATGCCAAAAGATAATTATCTTTTAATTCTGCTTTAAATCAAGCTAAGCTACGTGCCCTGGGTGGGGGGAAATAGTATGAGTTAACATTTCATTTTGTAACTTCTAGGTTTTTTTCCTTTTATTTTCTTGCTTTTTGTTTTCAAAAGCAAGCTTATAAAACCATCAAAACACCATTGAGACTCTTAAGTCGTAAAGTTTTGGTCATTTGAAGAGATCAAAATACATAAATTACATAATTCCCATTAAGTTGTAGCTGTAACCATGCATGATTTTTAAAATGTTCATTATCCTGCTCGAAGAATGTACACGGTGGAGTTGGTTTCATTTTCCCAACGCTATGGGGAAGGGGCATGTTAATTTCAAACATGCCTAACTCTCAGGTTTCAATGTTCAATTGAACTGTAAATGATCAGAGAATTCAAAGCTCCAACGTTAAAAAGGCAACGAAATCGAGTGGACCCTGGGTTAGGCCGCTCGGAAACACGCTAATGCGTGTCCAGGTCGAGAAGCACGTTTGACTTGATTCTCTGAAGAGAGATGAAATTCGATTCGCCGTCGAATCTCGGCTGCAACAGGGGTTGCCTGTGCGAGCGGAGCTCGGGGCAGGAAGGCTATGGCATTGGTTGTACATCAAGCAAAGGACTCAGATGACATACGGTATAATCTCATCCTTGAAACAGCCCCACCAGCCTGGAGAGACTTGTCTCCATGGCAAGCATGTGTTTCAGAATCCTACGCGAATGCACAGCCCAACCTGGAACGCGGGTTTCTCCCGCTGTTTTTGGCAGAGGAGATGTGAGGGCTTGCAAAGATGGCTGGGTGTGGGAGGGCAGGAGGTGGGGTCGCTCAGGCCGACGGAGGACTGGGCTGTGCAGAGCTCTCTGAATGTACCTGCCTTAAACATGCATTTCCTGCTAGTGTTCTCTGCTGCCTGGCTGCAGTTAGAGGTGAGCTCTGGCTCTGGCAGATACAGAGTAGAGGGCTTCTGGCTCTGGAAGAAGCCCCTGGACACCGACAAGGGGCCTTGCATATGAGAACTGAAAAGGGACAGCATTCTCATGGCAGCCTGCACTGGCCGGGCCCTTTGATCCTCCTCACGGAACAAGAAGAATTGTGAAGTCTCAGTGAAGGTCAGAAGACAGCTGCTTGCAGATGTGCACGGGGGGTTCCTGGACTTCACAGGCTGAGGCGGTATGCTCACTCTCCAGAGCCGTGCCAACCTAGCTGAGGGTCCTTCTCCTAACAGTCATCAGGGCTCCTGGGGCTTATCATCCTCCAGGCCCCGGGAAGCACAGAAAGTGAGGCTCTCTGGGCTGAGGCAGCATCTCACCGTGGGATCCTGACAGAGAGTGTGTGGCCTCTCGGGTTTGCAGCTGTACATGTGTCTTCTGCAGATGCTGGTAGAGGCTACCAGGACCTGCTCCCCTAACCTACTTCTTACAGATAGTTCCAGATGAAGACATGACCTCTTAGCATCAGTATTGATGGCTCATTTTAAGTTCTCTCTCTCTCTCTCTCTCTCTCTCTCTCTCTCTCTCTCTCTCTCTCTCTCTCTCTCTCTCTCTCTCTGTCTCCCTCTGTGTGTGTGTTAGAAGTTAATGTTAAAATTTATGGACCTCCAAGAACACAAACCCACTATTACTGGTGTGAAGTTGTGAATATATTCAAAAATTTTTTTATTTTCTATATTCTTGGTTTACATTCCAAATGATTTTTCCCTCTCCTGGTTCCCCCCTCCCCCTAAGTCCCATAAGTCCTCTTCCCTCCGCCAGTTCCCCAATCAACCCCCCCCAACTCTTCTGTCCTGGTAATCCTCTACAATGCTGCATCAAGCCTTTCTAGGACCAGGGCCCTCTCCTTCCTTCCTTCTTGCGAATGATTTGATATGTGGGTTGTGTTTTGGGTATTCTGAGATTCTGGGCTAAGATCCACTTATCAGTGACTGCATTCCATGTGTGTTCTTTTGTGATTGGGTTACCTCACTTAGGATGATGTTTTCCAGTTCCAACCATTTGCCTAAAAATTTCATGAATTCATTGTTTTTAATTGATAAGTAGTATTCCATTGTGTAAATATACCACATTTTCTGTATCCATTCCTCCATTGAAGGACATCTGGGTTCTTTCCAGCTTCTGGCTATTATAAATAAGGCTGCTATGAACGAATGTTTCTAATACTCACACTGGGCGTGAAGCATAACACTGCTCTGAGAGAAGCCTCTGAGAAGAAAACTTGTGACATTGAGTTGATCATTGAGAGTAGAATTTGGAATTAATCCGGGCAGTCGCCTGTCAACCCCCTCCTTCTCTGTAACTGATTGAAAGTGGCAGCCATCGTGAGTGGCAGGGGTGACAACCTGCCGTGTACTAATGGGCATGCTGCATGGGACCTCCTCTCGTGGGTGGTGCTTCTTGCCATTGGAGTTCTCCTTCCCATTGGCATCTGCTTTGATCTGACAAGGCTGCCTGGAAGCGGGGACTCACCATGATGTTCCCAAAACTTTGTTTAGCTTTTCTCTTGTTGAGTACTCTTCAGAAGCAAATTTTAATATTGTTTATTATTTTGCCTTGGCTGCTCGTATGAGATTCTGTAGATATCCCAGCCCCTGGGCTTAGAGAGTGGAGATTCCTCTTCAACGGACTAAGCTAGGCCTGAGTCCACGCAGTGGAGCCGGCAGAGTTGGTCTCTTGCAGATTCTCAGACTTGCAACGGAGACTCTCTGCCTCCTCACGGGAATGCCCCCTGAGTGTCCCAGGCGTCCCTCTTTCTGTCCAATCACTTAACTGGAGAACTTGCTTCATTCTGAACTGAACTGTCCTGTCTCCAAACTCTCTCATATATGAGGGCTCAGAATATGAATTTCGGGGGACGGACATCAGAATCATGACTATTGGGGTGACTCAGATTTGAGTAGAAGATTGGCGTGGGGACGGAGCCCCAGTTCTTGCTGTTACATACGTAGTCCAGGGGTCGAGTTCCGGAATGTCCTCTGAGTAAGCATGAGTTTGTGTAGCAGGTGAGAGGGTCTCAAGTCTTGGCTGCTGGGTGAACTCTCCAAGTTCTTTATACAGGCTTTCATATGGCCGACGTTGACTGAAAGCTGGGATTCCCTCAAAGGTGGCCACGGTTTCCTGGTCACAGGTACTATGTATAAAAAAAAATCACTGCTCACCAACAATGCTTTTTTGCTCTTTTTACGAAAACCAGCCAAGCATAGAATGGTGCTAATAAACTAAAATAAATAAATAAATAAATAAATAAATAAATAAAAAATGTACATGTGTTTTAGGAAACCACAGTAGCATGTCTGTCTGTCACTTCAGCCGGAAGGATGCTTCTTTCCAAAGTCCCCTTGTCCCCCCAGGGCTTGTTCTCCTCGTCCCTGACTGCAGCTGTGCACACTGGTGAGTCCCAGGCTCCAAGCGCCTGCTGTATGCGCAGTGCATAGGAAAGGAGGCTGTACAGGAAGCCTTGAGGTTTGAAGGCATGCCCCGGCAGTAGGCATCTTTAATTTCTGCACCTGTGGATTATTGCATCCACGTATTAATACTTTGTAAACGGAAGCGTTCGGCTAAGCTAATAAGTACCGTTTATTAACATTTCGCCGCACAAAGCGGTTGGTCTGTGCAAACTTGGCATGCATGTCGTGCACGTCCAGTCAGTCACCTGAGAGAGGAGCACTGCCGAGAAGCATTGTGGGAATGCAAGGCAGGAGGAGACCCGGGGAGACATTAAGAAATTCTGACTGGATCCCCTTCCCTCTCCCTGCTGTATTCCCGCCCAAACGTCTGAACTCATCTTGAGAACAACATTCTCCAAACCTCTCAGCTAAAAGACATTTTTCTCTTTTGCTTGAAAAATTAGAAATCATGATTTTTTTTTTGTAATGACTCTGATCCAAGAAAAAAAAAAGATATTTTATTTTAGGAGACAATTAAAAAAAATACAGTACAGTAAATACAATGCTTGCTTGCTTGGAAATTACTTCACTAGTTCAAATTTTTTCCTAAGTTAAATATTTTTAAGCTACATTTTTACACAAATGCTGACATATTTTGTGATATCCAAGGCTACCCCTATAACTTTTGCGGATGCAACCTGTTCCTGTCAAGTTACACATGAAATAAAATTTTGGGTTGGCGCAAAAGTTAATCAGTAAGTCACTTAAGATATTTACCTGCGTTTCTTGTTTTGCCGTTTAAAAGTCAGTACCTTTTATTTTCTGTTTTTCTTCGTCATAATTTATAAATCGATATTGACATTCTACAGGCACCTCATGCAATATCAAAAGCCTGTGGGGTTTTCTAGAATACCCCGTCACATTTTTAACCACTTTTAGATGTGATTGAATTTAATAGTTTGGGCAAAGGGAGAAGAAAATCCCGTTCCAACACACACACACACACACACACACACACACACACACAAATAGTGTCAGGGGCTCAGTGGTACCTGTGCCCTGAAACAAGTGTCAAGAACAGGACTTTTCTTTAGATGTGGACTAATTTATTTTCATATCGTATATACTTCCGTTTGTAGGCAGCTTTAGCTTTCTAGCTACATTGTCCCAAGAACAGAACCAGTGGCCTCCCCACTGTCTGTGTCCCACGCCCCCAGATCTAACACAGACCTGGATATACTGTGCATTCACACTGCCCAGTGACACCTCTATCAGGTACCCATGATTCATTCAGATGTCTCTCTGGATGTGTATATCGATGGTGGTTCACGTCATATCTGGGTATGTTGCTCAGGTGAGATATCTGTTCAAAATTTTAATCAAGTTATTTACTGTCTTACTGTGTTTACGTGATCTTTCCATGTCGAGGAGGTGTCCTATAATTATTCCTTCCCTGCAGGTGACCTCTTTCACCTGCTTTATGGCACCTTCCTACGCATAGATGTGTTGGGAAGTCCAGCTTTTCACTTGATCCCACGCTTAGGGCCTGGCTGTGTCTGAACGTCAGACTGCCCCACTGTGAGTCACCAGTCCACCTTGCCTTCTCTGCCAGGGTTCTTTAAATAAACTCTGCTCAAAAGCCATGACCCCAGGTGTGTGTGTGTGTGTGTGTGTGTGTGTGTGTGTACACAGAGGTTAAAATAATGCATTTACTAATTTGCTATATTACTAATTAATCATGTTGATATTTATTTCAGCACTATTCTTTGATATGAATATAATTTTACTATTTACTAAAGATAAAAGAAAACTTGCATGCTAATGACATGGGCTTGCTTGTTTAGTTTTATATAAAGTCTTGGCTGAACATTTGATCGTGTGGAATGTAGAGCACCTTAATGTGTTTCTGAGATGATCAATATTCTGATTTTTACAATTGTCAGTGCTGAGAATATTGTTTCTTGTAAATACATGGTACAAAACGTCAGAAGTATGGGTTAGGCCATTTCTGACGTACGGCAGTCTCGAGCCTGAGCTGAGGTGTCTTGGGGAGTGTTTGCCGAAGTTGTGTGCTGTTATCGTGTCTTAGGGCGTCTGTGGTGTGAAGAAGCACCATGAGCAAGGCGGGTTAGGGAGAAAAGGGTTTCTTTGGCTTACACTTCCGAATCACACGGTTCATCACCAAAGGAAGTCAGGGCGGGAACCTGGAGGCAGGCGCTGATGCCGATGCCGAGCCCATGGAGGGATGCTGCTTACTGGCTTGCTCCTCATGGCTTGCTCAGTCTGCTTTCTGATAGAACCCTGGACCCCCAGCCCAGGTGTGGCCCCATCCACAATGGACTGAGTCATTTCCTTAATTAAGATTAGTTAATTAATCATCACTTAAGAAAATGTCCTACAGGCTTGCATACAACCTGATTGTTTTAGAGCTTCTATTGCCGTGAGGAAACACCATGGCCCAAGCAACTTGGGGAGGAAAAGGTTTATTTTAGCTTACCCGTTATTTGCTTTTTGTTACATCACTTAGTTAATTAATTAAAGTGTGTATGTGAGTCTCTACCTGGCTCCCCCCCCTCTCTTTCGTGTGCACACCCACACACGCACGCAGAGGGCACACACGTGCCAGGGCATGGGTATGTAGTTCAGGGCACAACTTATCAGAGTGGGCTCTTTGCTTCCACTACTTGGGGTCACGGGGTTCAGCTCAGATGTCACAGCAAGCGCCATCACCCACTGAGCCATCTCCTTAGCCCTTTGTCTCAGTTTTTAAAGCCACGGGAGGACCTCTGAGAGACTGAGCAATCACTGCAGTGGGTGAAGCCACTGGCCTCGATGCTGGACGTTTCTGTGCAATAGAAGATGTTCAGATTTCCTTTGTTAAGTCCCTGGATGCAAAGCAAAACCACCCTTTTCCTTAACTTCCTTCAGATAGAGCCGGTTTCCTAATCCCAAAGAGTTCTCAAATAGCCTTTCTTATTCTTCGGCAACTGGGTGCTCTTCTCACTAATGCCTAAAGGCCCTGGGACAGAAGGCTCAGACCTGGGGCTGGGCTGACTCACTTGATGAGGCTCTTTCCCGGGGATGCACAGTCCCCCTACTGGAGCCCCACCTCTGAGGGGGACTTGACAAGAGAGGGTAGGGCTGGCAAGCGCCGTGAAGAGTCAGGCTTTAGGATTTAGGCCAGAGTGAAGATGTACAAAGTTTCTCAGACTCTCGGAACTGCTTTGACGTTGGTGTGATAGCCCTGAGGGGTGTGGGAGCAATGGGATTTCGATGCAGGGTCCTTTGCTAGACACGGGGACTGTGGGGCTTCCCCGTGGCATTTCCTTGGCAGATCTCACAACAATCAGGAGTCACTAGAAAGAGATCAGAGGAAGAGACTGCCATTTCAGGGCGTGTATAATCATCCTGGAAAAGCTGTCTCTGGTTTGGTACAATGCTGCTTTTCCTCTGTCAAGATCCAGGATCAATGCTTTGGGCTAGAGTCTATCTGCTGAGCAGTGTCAGCTCTACTTTTGCGTCCAGATCTAGTTATTTTATCCAACCGTTTGTTTCTTTCGGAAGTATAGTTTTTGGTGCAAGTGAATCATTTTGCCTAGTTTGTCTCTGAGGGGTGCTTTCGGAGAGCTAGTTCTTGGCAGTTTGGCTCTATCCCGGATTCTACATCCACACCTATTTCCTACTTTTACGCATCTCCTGAGGGGTGCCAGTCTTGTAGTAGCCTGGGCCTCCTCACTGATGGAATACAGGCGTCTAACCTCACAACTCCTTCCGTTCTGAGGATTACAAAGAGCACACGTATGCTTAGTACCACCCTGCCATGCGTTAGCAATGAATACATATTATACACACACACACACACACACACACACACACACACACACACATATATATATATATATATATATATGGAATCTTCCAAGGTTATACGCTACTGCCAATCACAACCACATCCTGTGCACAGACAAAGCCAAACACTGGGATCCCATTCTGGTCTTTTTTATTTTTATTTTTTGATGAATATTCAAATAAGTTTGCACTGTCCGATCCGAGGTTTCTGAGCACCTCTTCCACCCTGCTCATGTGGAATGCTCCCGTGTCATTGCTAGCAAATCCCATCCAGAATTCTTTGTTCCCCCTTGACTTCTTTGATCATTTCATATAGGTTTTGTGTAATTGGAAAGAGAACCACAAGAGATTCCATGACTGATGAGGACAGCGTGTATAAGAATTAAGCACTGTAATCATTCTAAGGGGGAAAAAAATAAAAAGAAAGAAAAGCCACATGGAGAGACCTTTGGCACACGAAAACACCGCTGATTTCAGCGTGATCTCAGAGCTCCTCAGAAACTCAAATTATGGGGCCTCCCCTCCCCCAGACCTGTGGGTCAGAAACCTGGTCAGGAAGCAGGCAGCTCCAGCGCAACTCTGATGTTCTATGGGCTTCGTGCTGGCGCCTTTCTTTGAGGTCACTGGGTGTTGGCACTGCCGCCATGGCACGAGTCCTGAGTTGGTGAACACTCACAGTTAGTAATGGTCACAAGGTTGGAAACCATGTCTGTGTGAGAGAGGAGGATAGACCCTGGGGTTTCATGTATGTATAGACTGCTGCCCGACCTGACCCTCCCTGCGATCTGCCTCCCTGCAGCCTTCTCATGGACCCTCCTGTATGTCCCTGTTCCCACCCATACTACCCTCTTCACACACCCTGCCTCTGTCCCTTGTCCAGCCCTACCCAGGTCAAACCCCTCGCCTGTGATGTGTGCTTTGCAGTCAGGAATTGCATACAACCAAGGGGGAGGGGATGCTTCCAGAAGCAAGTCCTATGAAGAAGCCTGAAAGACTTGGGTCCTAACCCCTGACACACAGGGTGGGTGACGCCACACTCAGCGCTATTCCAGTGTAGCCAGCATGGCTGCTACCACCAGGGTGGCAGTTTAACGTCTCTATAGCTGCTGATGCAGGGTTTCTGTTGAAGGCTGAGAGTACGTGTAAGCGGGACTCTCATGTTTCCAATCCTTCCCTCGCTGTACTTCCAATGTAATGGCAGAGGACCACTAACCAGGTGCCTGCTCAGGTGGTGCTGAGCCTGTGCCGGCCTCACTCTGCAAACATGCCTAGGCTGTGTGAAGTCCACTGCGTTGCCCAAAGTTGCCCAGTAGGAAAGACTTTCCAGATCCATGAGCATCTGCAGAACCCATGAAAATGGCAGGGAGACATCAAGCCTGGGATTTACTCCTGAAGTAAGTGAGCAGGCATCCCATGAATCCAGGCCAAGGGATAGGGAGGTGTCCACAGTGCACTGCAGGCAGGAGCGTCAGCTCAAGATGCGAGGCACGGGGTCAGGCTTTCCAGAGGCTTGTGTGCTTGCCAGGGTATCCCACAATGCTATCCCATCTTCCAGCCCATAGATACTTCTACGGTTCCAGGCTTCCAACCTTCAAGCTTGAGGTTGTGACAGTCACCAGGACTTTGGCACGGGTCGCCGTAGGTAAATAAACCAGTCCACACACATCGGAGCAGCAAGCAGGTTGCAAGTACAGGTGTGTGTGTGTGTGTGTGTGTGTGTGTGTGTGTGTGTGTGAATGTGGGGAGGTCAGGCTAGCTAGGAGTGGTGGCAGGACTTTAGGGGGGCCACTATGATGTTCAGCATGGAAGCCCAGGAGTTCACAATTCTGGCCTCCTAGACTGTAGGACAAGTCCAGAGGAAACAAAGTTATATTTAAGTTAGACCTTCTCATGGTGCAATTTTACCTTGGCTTTTTCATCCAAGTCCCCTGGACACAGAACTGAACAGGAGTGATTCCCCCCTCTGGCGCTCTCCTTATTACTTCTTAATAAAAACCTTCTCTCTAATAAAACCAGCACCCTGGGTCTCTCAGAGCCATCACACAGACAGGGAAGTGTGCAAACAGAAAGTCGAACCTGAACCTGGAGACAACAGCAGGCCAGCCTCGCTGGCACCCTGCAGTTCCTGGGGAGACTCCATTGCTCGGTGGAGTGTGGTGAAGGGCGACAGCACGTCCTCTTGCAAGAACACAAAGCAAGAGCGGGTGTGCACGTGGACTGTGTGCTGGGCAGGAGCTGTGCCCTTCATGGTTACTCTGACTCATCACATGTGAGGTGCTGCCCACCGTGAGAGATGATGCCGACACAGAAGAGACTTTAGGCGCTTACTTGGTAATAGACTGTGTTTAATTGCAACTATAAAACTATAGGTTGGAAGGTGGGAAAGCGTTGTGGGGATACCCTGGCAAACACACAAGCTTCTAGAAAGCCCGAACCTGTGCCTTTACTACCCACTGTGGACACGGCTCCATAACTCCGGAGAGCCTCTCCACAAAAAGATGTCTGCTGCTTTGAGCCCACCCATGACTCTTCACTTCAGTCTTTCTTACAAGTGGACTAAGAGAGTGTTCTTCCATTTCTGAGGTGTCTTTTTAAAAATTAGCACAATGGTTTTAAGGTTCGGTCTTGATCCAGTCTTCCCTCTCTGTGGGATACACATAAACTATATGTTATTGCGTGCAACATGTTTTATCTGTGCATTTTTCAATTCATAGATAGTTTTAAAAAGCAGGTCGGGACTGGTGGGAAGATCCCACATCCGTCTCTTCGTTGACCATGTCATGAATGTGTGCTTTAATTTCTCTTGGATAAGTGTCCAGAATGGCATAGTGGTCTCAGCGCTCTGTCGGCTGTAAGGAGGCCCCACGAGGCTCCAGGTCCTACACTTCCCACCAGCATTTGGTACGGTGTGCTTAATTTGGACCACGCACACGTGCGACATCTCAGCACAGTTGTAGTCACCGATTCACAATGACCTCTCTTTCAGTGTTTATTGTTCAGTCCATGGCTTGCTTTCTGAAGTCTTGGTGAGTTTCAGACTGGAATATTTGCAGTTTTATTGATGAGAAGAGCGTGGGGGTCTTTGACAGGCGTGCGTTAGGAACAGTTCAGCTGCGGTTGCCTTTTGCTTTTTAATTGCGTCCTCTGGTGATTGTTTTAAATTTTAATGACATCTAATTTGCCCCGTTCTTCTTCTGTGGTTAGTCTGTCCCGAAGACATGGTGGGGCGCTCCTAATGTGTGCTTTTAGTCAGCACATTGCAGGTTCGATATGCCTGTCTCACACTGGGCCCTGTGGCTATATTTTCTTTGATTGCAGTCCTTCTGGCATTCTACCATCATGTCTTGGGAGACGTTCCGCTTCCCCGTGAGTAGCTCTGGTCCCTTGTCAGTACCAGCGCAGGCGGACAGCCTTCCCCACTCTTCTACTTAGCCGGGACATCCCACTGTTTGGGTTAGTGAGTTGATAGCATCTTTTCAAACATGGCACTATTATCTCCAAAACCTTGGAGCAATGCCTCAGATGTCATTCAAGTCTTTGGAATTTCCATCTTCATTTTGAAGTCCACACGTAGGTTTCCATGGAAAGTCTGGGTTTTGATAAGAAATAGGTTACGTCCACTAAGTAATTTAGAGAACTTGACTTTGTACTGTTATAAATGTTAATGTTTACAGTGTCTTGCTACTCAGCTACATTCTGTACCTCTCCACGGATCAGTTACATTTTGTTTTTAGTAATGGCATTTTTAAATACTTGTACCCCTCATTATGAATTTTATTTTTAAGTATTTTAGTTTTGATGTTATTACAAATGACATTTAATTTTCTTTATTTTTGCAATTATTTATTCAGAGTGTATAAAATATAAATTATTTTGTGCATTCATTGTCAATTTTTTTCTTTATGGATGTCAGCATATTTTATGCATACCTGTTATTTGTATTTAAAGATGTTTTTATTTCTTTCATCGCAGTCTTTATCACTTTTTCTTTTTGGCTCCCTTGCTGTGCCTGGGACCTCTCATAGAATGCTCAATAGAGGAAGGCCCTTTCCACATGATGTCAGCTGTGGTCATTTAAAGAATATGTCCCTCCTCTCAGACAGCTGAACGGGCCTGCCCTGACGGCCTCTGACAGGGTTCTTGAGTGGTACCTGTGATGTTCTAACCAGCCTCTCCAGTTTTTGGGGACAGCACATCCTCGTTCCTAAGACATGCGTGTGGTTTCAGTGGCTGCTCCTTTCATGTAGTGCAGAGGGAGGTCTGACATGTTTTGGTCTGCTCTGCTAATGTAGCCAAGCTTCATGGAAGAAGTCTGTTAGAAATAAGCCAAGGCTACTCTCTACAGTTTGGGAAGTCCAGAAATCCACCTTCAAGGCACAGGCACATTTGGCTTCCAGAGAAAGCACCTTCTTGAAGTGTCTTCATATGCTGGACGAGGCAGATGAGTTCCCTCAGACCAGCTCTGGGCTCTACCCTATGACCAATCACCCCAAGGATCCCATGCCATTACCTTAGAGGTGAAGGTTTTGATGTGTGGCTTGGAGACATACACATGTGCACATATGTGTACACACTCACACACACAGGCACATGCACAGACATATACACACAAACACATACAGGCACACATGCACATGCATAAACTCATATACTTTCACATAGGTGCACATGCATATGTGTACACATGCAGACACACAACACAGGCACATGTGTACATGTGTGTGCACAGACACAGATATACTAGCATACACACCATACACACACACACACACACCCTTTATATTAGAAGCAGGAAGTCTCAGGTAAATTCAAACTTGAATTCTACTTCCTCCTCAATGCTTTTCCCATCCTTTTCCTTTTGTGCTGAGTCAAATTTTCAGAAGAATTCATTGAGTTAAGTAATAAAATGAAAAATCAGCCTTTTCACTTCAAAAATTCAGCTATGCTTTTCTTCTTCGGCCTCAACTTAGAAATAAATAAAAAGACAGAAGCACATAGGAAACAGACCCTCCCAGGACTAATCAGCTGTGGATTGAGGTAAAGGTGTTGACCGTTACATTTGACATCGCACTGACCCTCCAGGGTGTGGTCTGTGTTCCAGGACTCCAGAGTGGCCTGTGCAGGTCTCTGCAGTGGACAGGGCCTGGGGGGAGCGAGGGAGGGGATTGACAGTATGTGACAGTATGACTTACTTGTCTTATTGCTTTGCCTTCTCTTCACGAAGGCCTCACTAAGACACCCTCTGCCCTCACTGAGGCTTATCCTACAACAGAATGCCATTCCATCCTTCCAGTCGCCTTGAATTCCCAAATGCAAGCAGATGGTCGCGGCTGGGCCAGACACCTTCCCTACCCTGACAGTTATGCAAACAGGGTTTCATCTGTCAATGCAGAGTGGCTTTGATATTTTACAATAGGTACAATACATTTTAGAGTTTCCTTTAATTTGATCAGTTTTATTTTTTCTTATGAAGAACTTTCAAATATGACATGAATTTCACCTAGGGACATTTCAGAAGTTTTCCATTCCCGTAGATACGGTATGTCCTTGGAATGGAGCACCAAACGTATTTTGTGGCCAGATAGTCACACTGTACATTCTATGACCTAATACGATTTTGAGGAAGTGCCAACCAAGTCTAGGTAACTTCTGAAACGTGCCCCGAGGAGCTGCCCATAGTCTGTGCCATTTGCTCTCGGACCGATGGGCCAAACCATTCCACAGAGAAGTGCCAACTGTCTTCACAGAGTTGCACGAACCCTTATGTCATTTGGCTTCCCTGAATGGCTATGACAGCTGTAACAGATCTGGGGAGAAAGACCAGTGATTGTTGCTTTATGCTTCCTGCCAGCCTTCTGGTGAGAGTTGGGTAAAAACTTTGCCGAATACCCAGCCATCTGAGGTGTACTTCATTTGTGTATCTGCATATGTTAGTTGCTCATGCAAAACACATACAGTGCAGATTATATTACAGTCAAGGCCCAGTGTCTTAATTCTTTTTTGCTTTTAGTTGTGAGAGTTGAACAATCCCCACACACTGAGTGTATCCTCCGTGATGTCTGTCCGGACAGATGTTTAGTTTAGCTTTCTTCCTCTTCCTTCGGTAGTCCTTCTGAATAGCAACATGGGGGAGGTATCAGCAAGCTACATTGGTTACAGTTAATCACACACAAGGCTGTGGCTTTTAGAAATATAGAAACCGCACTTGATGATGTAGTCAGTTCACAGATGGATCCCAGAAACACACACAGTATTGTCCTCAGAATCACCAAGCAAGCTGACATCGACGTGGTTTTCTACTATTTATTGCGTCTAGAGACATTAATGTGCATGCAGCGAATGTCAGGTGTTCTTTCTGCACTGGAGCAATGAGGAAAGCGACAGCAGACATTTACGAGACAGTCAGACATCCCATTTGCATCTGCAGTCTCCTGGTCGTCGTCAGCGCATCACCTGGGCCAGGCTCTGCTCTTTGTACCACACCCGCTGCTGCAGCTAAGGCAGCACCGAGGCAAAGATCCTTTCGGATCAGCTTCCTCGTGGCTTCTTACCTGCCAAGTTGTAGAGGTTTTCTCCTGGGTGTGGTGTACTTGGCTTGACTGGCGTCTTTCCCTGCTGTCTTCTGTCTGAGTGAGACTCTATGTGACCAATCTAGGGTTGTTGATACACACACACACACACACACACACACACACACACACATGTGTGCTTGTGTACCACTTTATCTGTCTTTTGGCAGATGTCCCTTGGATTTAAACTAGTGGTCGTTAGACACAAAGAAGAAACTGAGTTTCTAGCCTGAGAAGACATGACCTCTGTGCACTGGTACTGCATAATCCACCTAGGAAAGCCCATGTGTCTCACTAACAAGTGATTCCCAGGGATCGTGGGCTGAGGGGCACACAGTATGGGCACCTGGAAAGAACAACATATTCTTGTCCTGTTGCATAAAACATCCCAGCCTCACAACAGGGGCCTGAGGAGGTTGGAGGGAACCACTTGTCTGTTCTTGAGCCTGGTTCCTCTAGTGCTGGGACAGCACAGAGCCTCATTCAGCTGTGACGGGTCACTGCACTCCAGCGCTGACCCCATGCATCTGCTCACTCCCTGTTTCTTCCCTGCAGCATCCTCCTGTGACCAGGAGCACCAGTCAGCTCTCGAGGAAGCCAAGCAGCCCAAGAACGACAATGTGGTGATCCCCGAGTGTGCACACGGAGGCCTCTACAAACCAGTGCAGTGCCACCCGTCCACCGGATACTGCTGGTGTGTGCTAGTGGACACTGGACGGCCCATTCCCGGGACCTCCACACGGTAAACTTCATCCCCTTGGGAGCTGGAGGAGAGGCAGTTGGGTTATGGGACCAGCAAAGTGGAACCTGCCCCCAAGAGTCTTTCTACTATGGGCTCAGCTCTTGCTAAACTCAGTGTCACAGTCTGAGTGTGACTGTCACTCAGGAACTCTGTCCTCTGGTCTCCATGCTCCCACTGCTTAAGAAGAGTTGTTCTGGCAGTGGGAGGGAAAGCTTATGGTTAACAGTCCTGGGCCATCAAGTATGAACTAGAGAAGGGGTCTACGACTCTAGGAAAGAACATTTGAACCCCTTCTTGCTGCTGGCTTTGGCCAGAGAGGTTAAATGGTTAAGAAGCTAGGGAAGCCAGATGCCTCAAACAGCTGTCTATAGAATGTAAATATTTATATCTAGAAATTTTTATTCAAAGAGAAGAATATGTGAGGGTTGGAGAGCTGGCCCAGTGGTTGAGAGTACTGGCCGGTCCTCCAGAGAGAGGATATAGGTTCAATTCCCAGCAGCCACATGATGGCTTACAACTGTTTAAAACTCCAGTTCCAGGGGATCTGGCATCCTCATACAGACAAAACATCAATGTATATTTAAAAGATGGGGGGAGGTAGGTAGGGAGGAATGGATGGAAAGGGGGGAGAGAGAGAGAGAGAGAATATGTAAGGCAAGAGTAATCAATGGTTTGCTTATGTTTTCTATCAGTTTTAACATACAATTACGTTCTCCTGAAATACCAGCAGGAGCTAGTACATGTGTCCGGGAGGGGGGAGGTAGTGTTCCTGGGCAGGTGCGTGTGTTTGGTGGGCACCTGTCAGTAGCCTTATGACTCTGATTTTCCCCCCTAGACTTATAAATATGCAAACATCTTCTCTCTGAGAGTTGCTAGCTTCGCTCTCTAATCTCACTCTGAGTGGGTGCCGGGATGAGCACTGGAGTGCTCCCTAAATTACTTCTTCGATTATTCAAGTGTTACAACTAGCACTCCGTGGGAGGCCCCGGTCAGCACAGATCTCAAGGGCAGAAGCCAAGCGCAGCTGCTTAGATGGCAATGGCTTCATCGAGACCAAGTCCAACCCATGCCAGCCATTTTCTAGCCCCTGACTGAAGCCATCTTCCCTGGGGGTCCTGGTTTGGATATTGTAGCAAGTTTATAACATCAAAGCTGATTCTAGCGGTCAATGGCCCCTGTCCTCGAGACACTGGAGGACTCTGTATTCCTGCTGACCCAGAAAGCTGAGATGAAGCTGGGCCCCAGGCAGCCTTAGGCTTGGAAGCAAGCACAGTCCATATGGCTAGCTAGAACCTCTACCATTGCTGGGGGTTGCTATGGTGATCCGTCGTCTTTCTGAGCCACCTTTCTTGGGGGTGATCTCCCTGCATATTTGTGCCTTTGACTCCCTCGTGCATCATGAGGGGCACCAGTTGGTCCCTGCCAGCTGCTGGCTTGGCCTCCGTGCACACTTCTATCACAGAGGAGAAGTAGCCCTGGCAGATGTGTTCTGAGTTGGCTAACGAACACCCTGACACAGTCAGATCCAGCACGCCTCCAGATGACTCCGAAATGGTGAGATCAGCATTTGTAATTCTGTTCCCGGAGAACCCAAGAACAATCAAGATTGCAGCTGAGTAGAAAGCCGGGCGCTCTCTTTCCTCTGTGAAGACTTTCCCCGGATATCAGGCCAAAGAGGCCAATCTCAGGCTCCTGCTTCCATGTTTGCCTGATGGAGAACTGTCCTCCCGGAGGTTCAGAAAAAGGCTCAACCTGAACCAAATTGAGAGGGCAGCTCCGATGGCCATCTTTCTCTATATCACACTTTCTTCCACTAAACAAAAGCCAGAAGGTGGTTTGGATGCATTGGGAATGAAGTTACAGATAGTTGTGATCTGTGTGGATGCTGGGAATTGAACCCACACCCACTGGAGAAGCAGCCAGTGCTCTAAGCTCCTGAACCATCTCTCTAGCCCCAAGGCAGTTTCTCTTTTTGACAGTAAGAGTACCCTTCCCTGGTACTGACGGGCATGCTCAATTGCAGTCTCTCCCCTAGGCTGACACCAGCACAGTGGGAAAAGGGAGCCATTGACTATGATCCCTTCATTAAGTACTAGGGCAGAGCCAGGTTCCAGTCTAATAAACTCTGCTTTCTGAGGACAAGAGATAGTATCACCTGTGGCATCTGACAGCCCTATAACATGTGATACCAAGGTAGAGAGCTGTTCAGAGGTGGGCAGGGGCAGGTGGGATCCCAGCTGGCCCCTGCCTGACCAGCCTTTTTAGGCAGGGGAAAGGGGACCCTACGAGGCAGAGGTGGTGTGAGGGATGCAGGGCATTCAGCCAGAACAGGGAAAGCAGGGCCGAGAGCAGAGCTTTCGGGCTCAGGTCTAGGGTTGCACCTCCCACAACAGCCCTCATGGACAGGGCTGGCTGGGGTTGAGCCTTTGCTCACTGGTGCAGAGAACATGTCCTGGTTTCCCTTCCTTCCTTTTCCTGTCAGTCAACACTGGAACTCCATGTTCCAGGCCTAGAGATGGAGGACAGGGATTTGGTGAGCACAGAGGACAAGCACCATGACTTCCTGAGAGAAGGGGTGGTGGCGACGGAAGAGGTCCACGGCTAAGCCTGCATGAGGAAAGGTTTCAGATGATGATTCATCTGGAGGGCGTTGAACAAGAACAGGGACTTGAGATACAGAGTAACAGAATAGCTGAATGTGGCCTCTGAGATGGTAACACTGTGGTGAGATGGTAACACTGTAGTGAGATAGTAACACTGTGGTGAGATGATGGTAACACTGTAGTGAGATGATGGTAACACTGTGGTGAGATGGTAACTCTGTAGTGAGATGGTAACACTGTGGTGAGATGCTAACACTGTGGTGAGATGGTAACACTGTGGTGAGATGATGTTAACACTGTGGTGAGATGGTAACACTGTGGTGAGATGGTAACACTGTGGTGAGATGGTAACACTGTGGTGAGATGGTAACACTGTGGTGAGATGCTAACACTGTAGTGAGATGGTAACACTGTGGTGAGATGGTAACACTGTGGTGAGATGCTAACACTGTGGTGAGATGGTAACACTGTGGTGAGATGGTAACACTAGTGAGATGATGGTAACACTGTGGTGAGATGCTAACACTGTGGTGAGATGGTAACACTAGTGAGATGATGGTAACATTGTGGTGAGATGCTAACACTGTGGTGAGATGCTAACACTGTGGTGAGATGGTAACACTGTGGTGAGATGGTAACACTGTGGTGAGATGCTAACACTGTGGTGAGATGGTAACACTGTGGTGAGATGATGGTAACACTGTGGTGAGATGCTAACACTGTGGTGAGATGGTAACACTGTAGTGAGATGATGGTAACACTGTAGTGAGATGCTAACACTGTAGTGAGATGATGGTAACACTGGGGTGAGATGGTAACACTGTGGTAAGATGGTAACACTGTAGTGAGATGATGGTAACACTGTGGGGAGATGGTAACACTGTGGTGAGATGGTAACACTGTAGTGAGATGGTAACACTGTGGTGAGATGGTAACACTGTGGTGAGATGGTAACACTGTGGTGAGATGGTAACACTGTGGTGAGATGGTAACACTGTGGTAAGATGGTAACACTGTAGTGAGATGATGGTAACACTGTGGGGAGATGGTAACACTGTGGTGAGATGGTAACACTGTAGTGAGATGGTAACACTGTGGTGAGATGGTAACACTGTGGTGAGATGGTAACACTGTAGTGAGATGGTAACACTGTAGTGAGATCATGGTAACACTGTGGTGAGATGGTAACACTGTAGTGAGATGGTAACACTGTGGTGAGATGGTAACACTGTAGCGAGATGCTAACACTGTAGTGAAACAGCCCAAGTCCCTTGGGTAGCAAGGGGTGAAGGCCACATAGCGATGCCCAGCACACTTTGGGCAGAAGACAGAGCATCACCTGGCAGCCTCCGCACAACCCTGAGCAAGCCAAGTGTGGCTCAAGCCACCAGGGATGCCCTGGCTTGCACTTGCCCTAGGTACAGCTCAGCACCTGCTCCCCTTCTAAGGTGCTTCTGTCTGGGCTTGAGTCAAAAATCGCACACCCTGAGCTGCCTATCCTTGCAAAGCTGACCGTCCCCCTGGACCAGACTGGAGGTTGGGATGGTAGCTCTTGCAGGTTCTTCCTCTGACGGGCTAACCATATCTTGTTAGGTTACGGGCACACCTGCATGGCCCTGCTGCCAGGCCTAGCGGCACCGAAGCTGGAAGGGTGGCAGATTTCTACCTGGCTGCTGTCCAGAAGGAGCGGGGGTGGGGGTGGGGCTCCCGGAGAAGGCTATTGGATTTCTCGAGTCGGTTGTCTGCCAGCCGTTCCATTAGACTTCCCTTTCACCTTTGCGAGGGCTGGCTCAGGCTTCGTCCACCTGCCTGGTGCTGCAGTCTGGCCCCGTTTGCCGCGAGACAGCCTCCTCTCTGACACCAGTGCTCTGCACAGTGGCCACGCGCATGTGGCCATGTGGGCGTGAAATTGCACTTCTCCATGGCGGCAAGCCTGGTATCTGATGGGCAGCCACAGCCAGGCACTGTTCTTTTATTTCTTTTTCTCCTTTTTTTTTTTTTGTGTGTGTGTGTGTGTGTGTGTGTGTGTGTGTGTGTGTGTGTGAAGTAAGTGCTGTTGAGAGAACAAAGGCTTTTGCAGCCAAATTCACTTTGGTAAACCCACAAGTTCCGCTCCAGGTTACCTTTTCTACACCCG
This sequence comes from Apodemus agrarius, assembly GCA_964023405.1. Lineage (NCBI taxonomy): Eukaryota > Metazoa > Chordata > Mammalia > Rodentia > Muridae > Apodemus > Apodemus agrarius. Next base: position 44,655,893 of record OZ030027.1, read on the forward strand.
GCCAGCCTTTCTCCACGCTCTCTCCAATGTGCAGAACACAGTTGCTTAAATGTGCTTTTCAAATTTCAGCACCACTGAAGACTCAAGACGGCTCAGCCCCCCCACCCCCCAAGTTAGAGCAGAGATCAAATGAGTTGGAATGGGCCTGCGGACGGCCTAGCTCTCAGACTGTGTGGACAACACGAACACTGGAAATAAAGCTCAGCTTTCTGATTCTGTAGGGCAGTTTGTGGCTCACATATCATGGGACTGCTGGTTTGGAGTTCTACACCGTCAGCTAGGAGCGGGAGACACACGCTCCCTTCTGTGTGGGTTGTAGGCCACTGTAATATACGTGACAGTTCTACCTTACCCCTAACCCTCAGGCAATGCCTGGAAACTGGAATGAAGCTCTGATATCCAGGGCATTCATTTTCTCTGACTTTAGCATCGGTCAGGAAGAGTAGTTAATGACCTCGGAGGCAGCTGAGTGCATTCACTATTGTCTTCAGATGAATTTTGACTCGTGTCTGATGACCTGGCCCTGGCCAGCAGACACCAACTGAGTAGGGGCCCCTCCACCACACTGCCAATGCCCTGTGGCTGTGGCTGTCCCATTCTGTCTGGCACTAAGTCTTTGTTCTCAAAGAATCTAAGCTAGTGGCTCTGAGGAAGGATGTGGTAGTTGGGCTGTTTGTGAGGGTGCATCGGGGACTCTTATTTTGGAAGCAACGTTTCAGAAAGATATGAAGTTTGTGGAAAGAGGGCGTTGATTTATCTGGTGTCAAAGCTGTGTCACAAATCATTTATCATCATCATAATCATCATCATATTATGATTATCATGATGTGCATTTCATAGCACATCATACTGTCTTCGGTTTTGTGAGATAAATTCCCATGCAACTAAGGCTAGCCTCAAACCCACTCGATAGCCGAAGGTACCTTGAACTCTCTTTTTAAAAATTGGTGTGTGTGTGTGTGTGTGTGTGTGACAGATTTTTGGAGTTTTGGGGATTGGATTTGGGTTGTTGTATTTCTGTGTCAAGAGATATTGTGCTTAACCCTGACATCCCTGCCTACATTTCCTGTCCTGCCTCTGCTTCCTGAGTTCTGGGACTACAGGCATACCACCATGCCCAGTTTCAGGACAGTTTAAGGAATGTCTCAAGATGAGGATTTCATTTTCTCCTATTTTCTAAAGTAGGAATACAAATCAACGACAAAAAAAAAAAAACAAACAAAAAACAAAACAAAAAAAAAAAAAACAGGGTCTGATAAATGTGCTCTTGCAGCCCTTCCTGTGAGTAGAACGGGAATAGCCAGGGAGAAAGGAGGAGGGGTCTATAGAATGTTGCCACTTCCTGACTGAAAATGGACCTAGAACATTCCGTTCATACATACTCCTATCACCCCAACCTAGCTTTCTCCTTTCTTAGGCAGTGCTCCCCTAGTCAACACAGTGCTCCACTGGGGAGCACCTCCCGTCCATCTCCTACTGTATCTGCAGCAACCCAGTCCCTAAGAAGGAGTCTCCAAGGTGGGATCGATGAACAAGACTTGAGCAAAGCAGCTTATAATTGTGGGGAACAACTCAGTCAGGGTCGAAGTCTGGCATTTGCAGGTAGCTGGAAGAGAAAGACGGACCGTGGGTCCCACTGTCCATTAGGTTGTACAAGTCATCAGGATAACTTGTAAGAGATGCTCATGGGAGAGCACGACCCTTCCTCACTGGGATGGGCTCTCCTGTCCTCCACACGTTGTCCTTGCTGAGGCAACCCGTTCCTTGGGCTCGCAGAGAGAGTGCAAAGATACAGAGGGAGAAAGTCAGTGGTCTCTGGTACAGGATTCCACCTCAGCATCCACACAGACCTGGGCCTAGTGCAGATTGAAGGATCTACTGAGCAGTGTCAGAGGTCTATCTGGGCCTAGCCCAGAGACATTCAGGCAGCAAGTACCTCCAGACAGAAGGCATGGGCAGGTCCTCTGAGGGACGCTACTAACACCCGATAAAACCTGTCCTCCCTCCTTCCTTTCTTCTTCCTTTCTATTTCCTCTTTAAACACTTGGCCAGATTTCTGTAACTCCACCAGTCGTATTGAAAAGTAGTTAGTCTTTCAGTGACGTAACCGTGGGGTCCAAGTTCTTTCCGAGACCTCGACTCCTTTCTGGAGGTAGCCTAGTGGTGAACGCCTACCCCATTCCATGCCCGCGGTCCTCACTCCCACACATTCGGAAACACCCCAAGAGACAGCTGAGCAGAACGCTTGCTTTTCAGCTTTGCGTAAATACACAAGGTAGAAGATGGAGGGCGGGGTGTGGGTGTTTAGAAACCACCAGACAAGACTCTCTTAACCAGATTAAAGGGGTGAGCCTGACCACGTGTGCTGAGCTGCGAGTCCTCTCTGCCTGATGACTCTGGAGATAAGTTGATCTAGGAATGTTTGTTCAAGCCACCAAGGGCTGTGATATATGTAGAGATAGATAGATAGATAGATAGATAGATAGATAGATAGATAGATAGATAGATAGATAGATAGATAGATAGATTATTAGATGTGAGAGACTGAAGACAACTCTAGCTCCGACTCTCAACCCCACCCTTCTCTCTTATCACCCTGCTCCTAGGTATGAGCAACCCAAGTGTGACAACACAGCCCGAGCTCACCCCGCGAAGGCCCGGGACCTGTACAAGAACAGGCCACTGCAGGGTGAGTACAGCGTCCCTGGGGGTCGGGCAGCTTGGTGACCACTCAGGACCACATGTAATATGGGATGGGGAAGCCCAGTGGACCTTATAGCTTCCTCAAGAGCCCAAATGCCAGCAAACATGGGAGCCCATGTAAGAGACAGGTAAGACGCACAGTGATCTCAGAGCTAACTCAAATTTGGCAATGTAGAAGTGACAACCAGTACATGACCAGACATATAAGGGAAAGGGGGAAAATTTGTCCCTAAAGTGAGGCCCCAGCCCCCCCCCAACAAACCCTCCTGGGAGTTTCTGCAAGCCTTCACTCAGTGGGGGATGGGCCCTCTGAGAGGGTTCTTCATTGACCTGGCATTTGAAGCTGACTGTGGTCTTTTAATAAACACAAGTCCATCTGTATACCAAGTGTACGTAACTGCCAGGACCATTTGAGATTAAACAGAGAGTAGATTTAAACTTAGAATGAACCAGAGGTTGTTTTTTGCTAGAAGATGCTTGCTGGGTGTTTGCTTTCTCAAAGAGCACACAAGTGTCCGTCTGTGACTGAGGACCAAGGCCCTCTGCTACACTGACGTCACAGGTGAACTCGACGCCGTAAGCACCACGCCTAGAAGAAGCTCTCCGCTTTGTTCTATCTGGTTGTTTCCCTTTAAAGTGTCTGCAGACCACAAGTGCTCCACCAGAGTCTCCAGGCTCTGACAGCCCACACTGTAAAGACCTCTATGCCTGGCAAGGTTGATCTGGTCTCCTCTGGTCAGGAGAAAGTCCTCCTGCAGTAATGATCTGCATTTCCTTCATAGTTTGGACTGTATTAACTAAACAATGGATTAAACAGGTAACTTTAAAAGGAAAAATATGTGTATAAACTAAAGAGAAGGACAGCATACCCACATTTCCTTATGGACCAATGGCGCGGTCTGCGCATGCTCACCACAGAGGAGCAGCTGGCCTAGCCCTGCTGCGGGGAGGCGGCCACACCTTCCTCACAGCATGGTTAGCAGTAGCCCACCTCCTGCTCTGATGATCTTGACCAAGGCTTTCTGCTGGTTCCCACTTCCTGTCCATCCATAGGTTCAGGAACCTGCGGGTGATGCCGTCTTAAGGGCATCATTCCCATCTGTGGATAGCTTCTTGCTTCCTGTTTCCTGGGTCAGGGCTTGAGACAGAGAGGATAAGGGCGAATCTGGCATAGACACCCTGCCTGGGACCTTGGCGTATGGATGCTAGGGTCTTAGACACCTCCTGGTTGGCTCAGACTTTCTGGCCTAAAGAATACTTCCCCACAAGTCTCTAAATCAAATTTTTCTTTTGAGGCAATTGCTTGGGTAGACTCGGTTGGCTTTCAACTCCCTATGCAGCTGAGGATAGCCTTGAACTTCTGCTGCTCTTGCTTCTTCCCCACAAGTACTGGATTATAGCCTCTGCCTGCCCGCATGTTGGCTGAAATCATGCTTTCTGTATCAGTGGACAATATGGTTTCTAAACAGCAGCATGCATGTGACGAGGCCTCATCATATCCTATAGAGTTTCTGTGTGCCCTCTGCTCCCAATGAATGCCTACCCAGAAGAACCCAAGACTTAGTATTATCAACACAATGCCCTGTGACTTCTAAGTTTTGTGGCTCTCCCCCTCTGAACGCCACGTTACTGTCCAGCGAGGCTTCCATTTGCTTCTCTCATGGTGGGATGTCATACTTTACATGGCTACTGCTCTTGATTCAAAGACTGGGGTTGTAAGTCATTTGGTGAGAACCAGCGACCATCGCTATGGATAGCATGGCATGATATCATTGTTTGGCTCGTCTGAAGGTCAGAAGAACTTACTTAGAAGAGACAATATTCGGCATATGGAAGGGGCCCCGGTAGAGTCAAGGCAGCCATTGCATTTTGCTGGCACAAGGGGGAAGGACACATCCCTCTGTCCTAGCCCTGGAGAGCTGAGCTAATCTGCAGTCCCGAAATGCGTGGGAGAGCGCTGCTCACACCCACTTAATAGCTTTCATTTAGTTGGAACGTATTATCCTTATTAGGAGAGAAATCCAGGGAAGTCCTAAATTAACTCCAGGAAGCAGGATCTTCTTTGGGAGGAGGAGAAACTTATTTCCCCAATAACCCAGCAGGCACCTGGTAGGTGACATAGGCTGAGGGGTGAGTTTTCTTCCGTGGAGACACGCGTGCCTTTCTGGGTTGCTTTCTTCCAGTCCAGCAGCCTTCCTCTTCCACGTCAAGTAAGGAAGACTGCTTGCTGCCCCTGACTGTTCTGTAGCTCATGCCCGCTGATAGCAAGAGACGGCTTAGTCTTCAGAGTCTGTGTGTAGAGAGCGGTGGTTCCTCAAGGCTCTCTCATGTCCAGGGCCTTCTCTAAGGTCGTCTTACTGTGGCTTTGAGAGAAGCAAAAACCAGGTTAACAGAAACGTAAAAGAGTCATAGAGCCCCTCCTCTCCCCTTAGGCAAACCTCTCTTCTTTTGCTCCTACTTAAAGGACGACACGCCGGGCGGCTGCGGGGACAGAGCAGGGGTCAGTAACAGGTGCTGTTCTTGCTGAGGACCAGCTATGGCTCCCAGCGCTCACATCTGCGCTTCACACGCTACCCCAGCTCCAAGGCCATCCGCTGTTCCTGCATCCATGTGTGCATAGCCTCAAACAAACATAACTAGACATAAGTGTTAAAAGATCCAAAGAAAGCTCCTGGGTGTTTTGAACAGTGTACCCGCCCCATTTCCCCACCTATGCTACTCTTCATAGCCTCATACTCTCTGGAGACCTAAAGGGTTATTTGTGAGGAATTCAGTGTGATCTTTAGTAGGACTTACCTTCCAGGGGTAGCCTCCCTGCCTCTCCATCAGCACGCACCTGGCTGGGGTACTCCTCTATACCCAGGGCTTGAGATGAAGACGTGAACCTGCTCTTTCTGCCCCTTTTCTTACTTCCCAGGTTCCCTCGGGTGAGACTCTGCCCTCTAACTCCTTTCCCTCAGCACAGAGACCACCATATGCGATAAAATAAGGGACCCCAAGTCTCTTCCACTTGCCAGCCTTTGGTGACCCCAGCATTGAGAAACATTTGTTGATTTCGATCAGCATCAATCTCTTTCTTTTTTAATAATTTTTAATTTTTGCTTTTGTTGAGATAGGCCCCATGAAGCCGGCACTGGCCCCTAGTAAGTCGCCGCATAGTTGAAGGTGACCTTTGAACTCCCAATCCTCCTGCCTCTACCTCCTGAGTGCCAGAGTTTACAAGTGTGTGTTGCGTTGAGGACTGGACAGGGGTCTGGTGCGTGTTAGGTGACCGTTCTGCCCACTGAGCCACAAACACTTCCAGAGTGCGGACGGTAACTGATCTGGGAGTTTACTGCCGCCTTTATATCTCAGCCCTTCCTATCCGGTGAGAGGAGGAAGAGATTCTGGAGAGCCTTCTCCGCCTGGCAGCCGTGGCGGGCGTAATTATAACCCTCCGCTCAAACCATCAAGCCGCCTTCTATCTCTTCCAAGCAATATTCTAGCACGATTCTAAATTGCTTCGAAATTAATTATGACTTTCCGAGGCAGCGGAAAACGATCCTCGCCTCGCCCTAGGCACGGCTTAGCTTACTTTCCAGAGGTAATTAGACCCTAAGCTGCGCATTCCTGCCAGGCATTGCGTGACCCGGGGAGAGGTGGGTGTTCACCTTTCTTGCCAAGTCAGACATCAGACGGCACTTCCCACAGCCAGAAGGATTCCCTGACGGCCAGAGATGGCAACGTGTCTCTTTTAAAAACTAAATGTCAACTGTCATGCTTTCTCCTGTCCGGCTAAGGGCTGAATCCAGACCTGAGTCAGCTGAGACCATGGTGACTTTATGCTTGTTTATTTATTATTCATTTAAAAACGTGGAGCCTATGCTGACCTGGGCCTTGTTCTCTAATGAAGGGTCACCTTGAACTCCACCTCCTGCTCCACCTCCTGGGTTCTGGTTTTAGGGACGTGTGCTTTCTCACCTGTTTTCTGTGTTGTGGAGAAGCCAAGTCGAGGCTCCCGGCACGCTCTGCTAACCGAGTCCTAGCTCACACTGTGCTTTATGAACGATCCTTCAAGCATAGAGGATCGTGTGTAAAGGATTGGGTGGCGCTGTGTGTATGTGTGTCCCTGTGCGCTTACACAAACTTGTTCCTGCCATCTGCGTCCCTAGTGCCACACACACACACACACACACACACACACACACACACACACACACGGGGTACCCTGGGCCACCCTCCACCTTCAGGTCGGGAGAAGGTCGGTACCAGGTCTGTGGTGGTTCCTAGTGAAAAGAAGCCTGATTGGCTTACGGGCCTTACCCATAGGCCTCATCTTTATAAGCAGCAGGGCCAGCTTCACGTTGGGGACTGGACCCATGGCAGCATCCTGGGCTTCAATGGGCCTTCTCAGTTTGCTATTCTATACTCACCACCAGGAACATCATCCTGGAGGTGATAGCCTTGTGTGGGTAGCTCTACACGGCACCCGAGTAAGCAGCTAGCTGCGATCGGTGGTAACCCCGGCAGCGCCTCACCTTGTACACCGTCCACGGAACCAATGCCATGATGTTTAGAAAGCTTTGGTGAACCGGGGGAACCGGCTAGCAAAGGAGCTGGGAGGACAGGGAGGGTATAAACCATGCTAGGTTGGCGGGACACCCGGGAGGTCAGGTGGACCACAGCGGGCAGGTACGTCTTCCCATCCTGGTCATTCGGTAAGCATAGTTCGTGCAGCAGGCCCGGCCTGGGGCCCTGGAGGGAGCTAGAGGGGCAGCAGTATCCAAGCACATTTCCCATCACACGGATGCGGATCCCGGAGCGCTGAGGTACACCGACAGGGAAGAGTATTTAAAGACAGACAGGGCCGGGCGGTGGTGGTGCACGCCTTTAATCCCAGCACTTGGGAGGCAGAGGCAGGCAGATTTCTGAGTTCGAGGCCAGCCTGGTCTACAGAGTGAGTTCCAGGACAGCCAGGGCTACACAGAGAAACCCTGTCTCAAAAAAAAAAAAAAAAAAAAAAAACAAAACCAAAAACAAATAAAGACAGTCAGGTTTCGAAAAACATCTAAATATTCCAAAGATCTGCGGGCATCTGTTTGATTCCTTATTTCCCAACATTTTAAAACATTAAATACATCATTCACAAGATACCCGCAGATTTGCTCACGTAAGCCCAGGGTCTGTGTTGAATATCACATAAACTGACAGGAGGGGACATTCAACGGAGAGCCCTGGAGTCCTGGCCCTGGGCCTGCTCTTTGACGCAGAGCTCTGTCTGCCACAGCTGTTTAGAACTGCGTGCTTGTCGCTTTGGCCGGGCAGGTTCATCCCCGGTTACGTGATAAGCTACTTGACCCCCAACTCACGGAGGGTAGTGTTTACGAAGAAATGAGACAGAGTGAAGTTTAAGTCACCCTCCGTCACCAAAGAAGCATCTCCAGATGAGTTAACAGCGTAAGCAGTATTGCGGAGATGGCTTCAAAAACATACCAGGACAGGCTGTCCTCGGGCAGCACCAAATATGTGTAATTGTTGCTAAACAATCTTCATTCTGTTACAAATATTTCTCCCTCGTTATTAAAGCCATTTATCTAAAATAGCCGAGTTGGAAGAAATGTCCAGATTGCTGTCCCCGACCTCAGCTCACTTTACCCATTTAGGCTTTCTTTGCCAGGACTAATCTGATTGTCTTTTTTAAGACTCAACAATAGGCAAGTTGGACGCTCCTCACAGGGCAACGGTTCAACGGCCCTAAGAGGATGGCTTGGGCGGAATGGCGAGGCGAGGGCGTCAGCAGGCCAGCGTAGGAGCTCACTTCTCTGATGCTGATTTCTGAGGCAGGGTCTCTGCATGCTCGACGCGCTCCCGTTTGACTAGGCTGCCTGGGCACCCAGCCTTAGGGTCCACTTGCCTCAGCTCCCCAGCACTCGGATTGCAAGGGCTTGCTGCAGAGAGCAAACTCGACCTTCATGCCCGCAGGGCAGAGTTTACTGCCTGAGCTATACCGGCTTCATTCTCTGCACGCTTTGTGTTTTTATCCTAAGCCCCTGCTCCGACTCTCATGTAGCTTCCACTGAGGGCTTTTGAGCTGGTCTTATTTCTGGGATAGTTCAGATTCCAGAGGGTAGTGGCAACCTTCAGGTGTGCCATGTCCCAGGCTGGTGAGCTGTGAAGTGAGGTGACACTTTTAGCTTGTCGTGTCGCCTGCTGCCTCTCCTCACCAAGTGACGGCACTCGGACACTGTGTTCCTTTGCTGCCTTTCTTTTCACTCCTACAAAACTGATTTCTGCAACCTGAAATCCAATTTCACCACCCCACCCCACCTCCAGCACCCACCCTGTTTTGAATCAAGAGCTGGTCAGAATGTTACTCCTCTTTGGTGATGTGAGTTGTTTATTTCCAACATTATGTGTGTGTGAGAGAGAGAGAAAGAGATAGATAGATAGAGACAGAGACAGAGAGACAGAGAAAGACAGACAGAGAGAGACAGACAGACAGAGCTGGGAACTCTTGAAGGTACAGGTATGGAAGAAACACCTCTACTCTCGAGGATCTGGAGTCTAGATAGCAAAGCCATAGTTTCATTACCTTGCAGTCTATCCCCCTAGACAAAAATGAAACACACACACACACACACACACACACACACACAGAGAGAGAGAGAGAGAGAGAGAGAGAGAGAGAGAGAGAGAGAGAGAGAGAGAGGAGAATAGCATAAGTAGAAAAACTGGGAGAACGAACGAAAATTAGCGTCTGTTAAGATCTCTATTGAGTGCTTGAGTGCCAGGCAGCCGGGCAGTGGTGGTGCACACCTTTAATCCCAGCACTTGGGAGGCAGAGGCAGAGGCAGGTGGATTTCTGAGTTCAAGGCCAGCCTGGTCTACAGAGTGAGTTCCAGGACAGCCAGGGCTACACAGAGAAACCCTGTCTTGAAAAAAACCAAACCAAAAAAAAAAAAAAATCTCTATTGATCCCTGAGTAGGTTTGGGTAAAATCCTGAGACGCTTTTGTCCAGATTCATTAGAAGAATCTCCCAGCTGATTCCCAACCGTGCTGAGTCAGGTCCCTCGGGGGAAGGCACAGGCATTGGGAGGTGAAAAGTCACCTGCTCGAGAAAGTCCATGGTGGAGACAGCCACCCCCAGCTCCCTGAGGGGATTCTGGGCAGGCATCTGGGGTTACATCTTTAACAGGCAGGGCTATGAAAAGATCCTGCTGGAAGCGAAAACTGGATTGTATTCTTTTTATAACTTTCTTCAGACCAAGACCTCGGTGCCCACCTGCATAGATCAATGACAGGCAAACAAACAGGATGTTCCTGGGTAGCCAGACATGGAGGACAGCGTGGTTTGTGATGAATAGTAGCAGGACCTGGAAATTTCTAGATTATTTTTTCCTCGAACATGGCTTAATGGTTCATTCTTGATCTCTTTTGGCTTGTCAAACTGAGGGCAGTCTGTCTCCGTGAAATGGAGCCTCTGTCCGACAAAGGGCGATGTGGCTGCCCCTCATGTGTTAATTGACTTTCAGAAATTCCTGGGATGATTGTGGATGCGGGCAGCACCACCAGTCTATCTCTTCCCTTGGCTTCTTCCTATCTAATTGGCTTCTCGAGTCCATGCGATCCCCTTGTCCCCAGACAACAGTCGATGTTTTTCTCAGTCCCCACTCTGCTGCCTTGTCATCGGGGTCTCATGAAGTCGAAGAGGTGCTTGAGGACCTTGTGAGGCCTGTCGCCCCGCCCGTCCGGGACACCTCTGGGGCACGCTGACGTGCTCAGCAGAGAGGCTCGCTGTCACTCCACACCGTCGCGTTAGACAGTCGCTACTTCCCACCGTCCCTGGAGCGAGGAGGCAACTTGCTCACTCAGTGCCACAGTGGGAACTTTATCTCTGTAGTTTTTCTAGCGGAGAACTCTTGCTGGAGTAATGAGGGGAATAAATAGAGCAGACACCCAGATACAGACATACCCACAGCTCCACCGCTGCCCCTTGCTCTGGGCTGGCCATGAGGTGTGTGCTGCTAGCATTCTCCACTCCTGAGACCCAGACTCTTTCTGCACAGACTGGCTTCCCAGAGCTTGCCACCCCAGCTTCCTCTGCGAATGGCATGCGGGAGGCCATAGAGCTTCTAAGTTACTAGAAGTAGACAGTTGTTTTGTGTCTAGAGGATCAGCGGGGAGCTGGGGTACAGCCCAACACCCCCTGCCCCTTCCCTGCTGATACACATACCTGCACCTCTACAGACCACAAAGGGAGAATGATACTCAAGAGCCTGTAAAATCTGTTGTTTTTCTCCCAACTATTTAATTTTCAGAAATAACAATTCTGAGACTAATTGTTTATTAAGAAATGTCTAGGCTATAAGCTTTGGCTTGCTCTCCGACTAGCTTATAAGTTATTATCCCATCTATTCTGACCTAAGTTCAGCTGCCTTGCTGGTTTATATCCATCTCCTCAGCACTGTGGCATAAATCTCCCCCCACCCCCACCCCCGCCTCCAATTATTCCCAAGAATTCTCTCTGGATGTCCTACCTCCTACTTCCTGCCTCAGCTCATTGGCCATGTGCTCTTTTATTGACAGGTGAAACTTATAAGAGATTCTTTCTGTAAGAGCCGGTGCCTATAGCTGCAGGTGGGACAATGTCTGGGAAGCATTCATGTGTCCTTCAGGGAAGACAGTGTTTCCTCCACCTCTGATGTCGTGGCTGTAGGAATCTGGCAAAGTCTAGGCATGAGGTGGAGAGTCCTAGAAGCCAGTCTTGGCATGTGTGCTCTGAGTCCTTCTCAGAAGCACCCAGTAGGACCAGGTTTAGATTCTCACCACTGTTTTCACACAAGCTCTTGTGCTTGGAGTAACCTTTTAAGTACCAAAGCTAGAGTCTGCGGGGAGTCTGCAGCAGACAGAAGCCACACACAGTGCTCAGACACACACTAAAGGCTGGAAAGTTCAGGACTCAGACTGCCCGGCTGAGGAACTAGAGAAGTCGGTAATTACATTGTATCAAAATCAATTATTCAGATGTGTTGTGGAGCACTATTGTGTAGACTTGGATGCAGGGGAGCTCTGACAACTGCAGTGTGTCCTGGATCAGCTCCCAGGCAGCTGAGGAGTTGGCTTGGAGTCCGGAGAATTCCTAACTTATATCATGTGCTCTTCAGGGTGCATGGGGACCAGGGACAGAAGGATTAGCTTGAGTTTGTGTGACCCATCAGGACTACATGCATTGAAAGTTGGGTCCAGCCACATCTTGTTGCCCTTAAGAGTCTGGGTCTTTTTCCTTGGCATTGGCCTTTGGTAATTTTATTTTTCCATCATTACTCTTTACATATGAAAAGTAAATGGTGTGTCCTTCGGCTTGGTAGCAAATCCTCATGAGGTTTTGTGCACTGTCTGGAGAGTCCAGGTTTTCTTAGAAGCAGTCAGTAACTGGGCCCAGAACTCACACAAGCAGCGTCTACATGTTTCTACTGCCTGGAACCTGTGCAGGCAGTGTGTACACGTCCCCCCTTATCACCTGCATGAGTATGCAGGCCAGTCATGCCTACCTCCTCCACCAGACTGCATATCCTCATCTTGCAGATGTACTCCCCATCTCTTGCTCACCCTCCTCCCCCCATTAAGAGGCCAATGACCCAGAGCTAACAGATTATGGGTTGTCAGGGAATGAATGTCGGGCAGTGGTGGCGCACACCTTGAATCCCAGCGCTCAGGAGGCAGAGGCAGGCAGGATTTCTGAGTTCGAGGCCAGCCTGGTCTGCAGAGTGAGTTCCATTCCAGCTCTGCTACACAGAGAAACCCTGTCTCGGGGAAAAAGAGAGAAAGAAAGAAAGAAAGAAAGAAAGAAAGAAAGAAAGAAAGAAAGAAAGAAGGAAAGAAAGAAGAGGGAATGACCATCTAGGCCATCAGCCTGGTCGTTTGGCACAACAGAACTATGTGCACGGCATGCTGTCAGGGCCGTGAAGTGATGAGGGGAGCCAGAGACCAGCTGCACTGGCTGGACTTTATGTCTGGTCTTGGAAGAGTGAGAGCAGACCTGGTACTAGGAAAGTGCAGCCGCGCTGTCCCTAAGCCCACCAGACCCCGTGTGTCAGTTTGTCCCATTGTATATGATGATTTGTGGCCATCAAAGGTCAAAGAAGAGGGCTACTGGGCACCCATCCTAAAACTAAGTTATCACTCCAGGAGTCCTGCTGTTGGAGCAACCTGCATTCTCACCATTCCTCAGGCCAGCATCTGCATTGTGACTTTAGGCTGCATTTGAAGGCATCTTGGTAGTACCTGCCTGATGTACTTCCTGGTCTGGAATACGCTTATAAGAATTCAGCTCCCTGACTGACGAGTTCCAGTGTGTTCCGAGTGGACTCTGGAAGCGCGTGAACTGTGTTTGTGAGCCTGCCTGACACTTCTGCAGGGGAGAGCATTCTGCCCAGGGTCCTAGTCAGATGCCAACCGACCGTGTGAGTTGGAGATGCATGGGTCCTCACTGGCTCGGATCAGGGAATCCGAAGAGGAGAACCTTGCTTGTCAGGCTCTCCTGGAAGAAATATAATTACAGGAATGTGTGTGAGGAGATGGCCCTCGTTCAAGACAGTCTGAGTGGTAGTGGGCTAGGCAGTCACGGGCGGGTGCCAACCACCTAGACCTCTCCCATGACTGTAGTGGCCCCAAGCTTGGCTCAGGCCTGTGACTGCAGTACCTGTCCTTACTGCCCACCCACTGAAGTGGCCTGTTTATCCACACCGGGGCAGGAGTCACCTCTCAGACACAGTTTTTGCTTCATCATACACAGGGAGGTTCCTCCTTGTCCCCTGACAGGAAGTGTATTTTATAACCCGCGTGTCCAATCACGGTGACGACTACTTATGTCCTCCCGTCTTGGCTGCCGCCGCCACCAAACCTTCTGCATGTTAGCATAGCTCCTCTTTTGTTTTGACTCTCCACCCTCACTTTCTTTTCATACCGACTTCTTTCCTACCTATGTCACTATGATAAAATGTGTGCCCTTTGCTGAGACATTTTTCATTTTCCTACAGTCAAGCCATTCTCCACACAGGCTCTTGCGGTAGGGTGCCGTGCACTCCTGTGGGCCTGGGGCCCTGGAATCTTAGCTGAGGCTTTTGCTGAAGTTTAAAGCCACAGAGAGAGAGGACACGGGGGCACACAGAAGGGGAGCACCTTTCACCCGAGCGAGCGTGCTGCTCTCGGGACTGGGATGCAGAGGACCAGGGCCCACTCTGACAACAAAGCGATGAGAATACAGAGAGAGCCCCATGGTGCTGAGACCGACGGGTGTGATCCAAGCCAGGCACAGAACCAGACCGAGGCTGTTCCCTGCGCATGGGGTATCAGGTCTCTGCTTCTCGCAGCCTGCGGTTCTTGTCCAGGTCCCACCACGCGTGGGACTTGATGTCTGGCGGACAGCCTGCCAAGACAGGGTGTGAAGCAGGCATGTGCCAGGACCCTGCAGGCTATGCCACCTTTAAACTGAGGAAACAGGAATCCTGGTGGTGAGGGAAGCATTATTGAAAGGAAAACATCGCTTCCAGTTTCTCCATGCAGTGGCTGCCTTCCAAGTAAAAGCTGTAGGGGTATAGAGAACCCTTCAGGTTATTAACGTAAACCTGTAAATAAGGATAAACATGAGGTGACAACATTCCATTCGGAATGGAACTGGATTCTGTTTCCTGAAGCCCCACGTCTAGGTGAAGGAGTCTGGAGCTGGGCCAGACTCTGTCTGTGGGAGATAATCCGGTCCCAGGTTCTGAGAGAGAAGCTGGGGGTGGAGTCCAGAGAGAGCCTGTTTGCAAATGCAAAGCCGGCAGCATGTAGCCAGTGTAAATCATTCCTTCCTTTGTATCCTAGCCCCTTCCTACCTTCCAGCGCTACTCAGACTGGCTTGTCTAACAAGGTTTCTATAGGGTTATGAGAGATGGTAGAGACCTCTGTAGACACTCCTGGGGGTGCTCTGACCTTTCTCGCACCCCTCACATCTTCCACTGTCATCTCACCTGGCCTCCCGCCAGCACTGGCACCCATCCGGGCACTTGCTGCTGGAGCTGGCTTTCAGTGTGTCTTATGCCCGATGACCAGGTTGGGGTATATATTATCCTGTCCTTGAGGGTAAAGCCAGAAAAAGACCCGGGTCAGAGCAGGAGGAGATGCTGGCCATGTCTTTTGAAAAACTCTTCTTCCTTGGTGAACATAATCTTGGCTGCTCTGCTTGCTTTGAGAGGACCTTTCCGGCGCCTCACCGTATTGCCCGGCTGTGTATGGGCACAAAGTGCTTGTCCCTCCGTTTTCCTGGCCAGCAGTATGTGGCTACTCCACCAAGGTTCGTCTGTGGTTCCGATTTCATGTTCTCTTGCATGTGTGCCTTGTCTCACTGTCTCCCCTGTCTGCTTTCTCCTGATTCTTCCTGCACACAAATAACCAAGACGGGCCAGGTCTCCTGGAGCAGCCCAGACCTTTGTGAACTCACAGTTCCGAAGAATAAAATAAATAAGCCAGTTGTCACCTGGGAAATTTCAGTTTGTCTGAGATTATGACTTACAGACTATCTGGTGTCTTTCCACAGGAAGGAATGGCTGCGGTAAAATAGCACATTTTACATTAACAGTACTCTCCT
The DNA here is from genome assembly GCA_964023405.1 of Apodemus agrarius. Taxonomy (NCBI): domain Eukaryota; kingdom Metazoa; phylum Chordata; class Mammalia; order Rodentia; family Muridae; genus Apodemus; species Apodemus agrarius. Next base: position 44,671,207 of record OZ030027.1, read on the forward strand.
TGCTACAACCCAAGAGTCATCAGGAAATGACTTAGATTGTTCTGACCTTTATTGCGCAGATACACCACTAAGGGAGCAGTTGAGTCTGAGAGCAGATTAGCAGGCACTGTGCCGCTGGGTTTTAAGGTGGGATTCTTATCCTCAGTCCGTGGCCTACTTTCCCTGCAGCCATGGAAGTGATACCAAGTGTAAGAAGCTGACTTATCCCCCTGGGCCTCTCAGGTTCCTCTCTTAAGCCCTCTCATTCAGTCACCTGATTAAGTTGTCATACCCCGTGAGACCTCCCGGCTCCTACTCTGCAAAGAAGCCTCAAGTCCTCTAGGAGCGTTCGCGTGCGTGCATGCACCACGGGAAGACGGCGGCGTTTCGTTCATCTGCAGTGAGGATGCTGCATGCATGGCTTCTCTGGCCAAGATTTCTGAGGTAGAAAGGATCCAAACACATATGGCTAGGTCTAGCTTCCTAAATGTAACCAACACTATCCCCAGCCAGACATCAATAAAGGTTGGAGCAGGCTTCAGGGAGGTTGAATCCATGGTGAGGGAACAGAATAGGAAGTCCTCATCAGAGGAAGCAAGAAGACAGCGTCTTTGAGCTGATTTGTTAAGGAGATGAGAACAGACAGAGGAATGACACCAGGATAACAGACCTAGGGATCCAGAGTGAAGAAAGCCGAGTGCTTGAGTCTATGTTTTAGAAGAGATACCCATGCTTTCTGTCACATAATTCCTTGGCTGGGTCGTGGGGAGATGGGTCAGATGGGCATAATCTTTCCTTAGAGAATTTGCCACTTTCCTGAACTCTTTTTTATTAGATATATTCTTTATTTACATGTCAAATGATTTCCCCTTTCCTGGATCCCCCTCCCTGAAAGTCCCATAAGCCCCTTTCCCTCCCCCTGTTCCTCCATCCACCCCTTCCCACTTCCCTGTCCTGGTATTCCCCTACACTGCTACACTGAGCCTCTCCAGGACCAGGGGCCACTCCTTCCTTCTTCCTGGGCATCATTGATATGTGGATTGTGTCTTGGGTATTCCAAGCTTCTGGGCTAATATCCGCTTATCAGTGAGTGCATACCATGTGTGTTCTTTTGTGACTGGGTCGCCTCACTCAGGATGACGTTCCTGAACACTCTTCCTGGAATTTGTTGGGCTCTTTCCCTTGAATGGCAGCCTGGAGGAGAAGAGAACAGGTTGAGTGGTTTGGCCGTGTTATAGATTTCGATAGGATTTTCCGAAACCTCGAGTTAGAGCATTCCCCTCCCCTCCATTCTTCCAGGCTTGAGCTCCAGTGGGCTGGAAATGGTTAAGCAGACGGACCCCCTTTAGCCATCTTCCCCTAGGCTTTTCAAATGACAAGAGGCTGTTCAGTAGCTAGTCCCTTAGTGGCTGCTGGAGGTAGATGGTGACTAGAGACTGCGTAGACACCGGAGACACCCAAGAAGCACCAACTCTGTCAAGGTCCCATTCCAGTGGCCCCCACAGCGAGTCCTTCATTAGTTGTTTCCTGGGAAATGCTCAGCCATGGGCACTCATAGTTCTGATTTTTCAGAATACTAATATCGAATGTGCCAGACACCAATAATTTTGCTATTCTTCACATTTTTTTTTTGCAAGATAACTATTTTAAAAGCATAAAACGGATGCCAGTTATTTAAACCATCACTCGTCCATCATCATAAAGGGCATGTTTTTGTTCCCAGTGGCTGATATGACTGTACGGATATTTTTTATCCACTAAGTATTTGAGGTCATAGAGTATTCATTTCCTGAAGAACACTGGCATTTCAGGCTTACACAGCCTGGGTGCGTGACGTTAGGCTATTCTATTTCGTGTTGGCGTTACCTCAATATTCCAGGAATCATAATGATTTGGATCATAATTTTTAAAACTTTGGCTATCCAACCTACTGAGAAAGAAATCATCTTTGTACTGTTTCTGAATTTGGCTGCCAGGTAATTAATGTCCGTCATCACTAATATCATAGTGAGGTGTTCTCCAAAGGCTGAAGACAGAATTTTACATCTTTTTTCTGGCATGGCTCTACCAGACTGTCTTTATTCCAAGGTGTTTTTTTCTCAGTGTGCCTGACCCAGTGAACTCTCAGCCTGACCTAGTGAACTCTCAGCCTGACCCAGTGAACTCTCAGCCTGACCTAGTGAACTCTCGGACTGAGTGGGTGGCTCTGCCGCATCACAATGTCCCACCTGATTCTCCTGGGTCTCAAGTGCAGAAGATTCCTCTGTCCCCTGTTGTCCTTGAGGAGCCTCCTGAAGCCCAACGGCTTGTCCTGTTGAGGCAAGAGCAGTGCATCTTTCTGTGCTTTCTGTGAGTGTTGGTGAGAAACCACCCAAGTCCAATCCCCCTTCTCCTCGAGGACAATAGGTTATGGCGGCTCAGCATTCTTCATTGGATAGCTCGCCTTCTCCTGCCACTGGGAACCAAATCGGATCAGTCCCCTCTAGGGAACCCTAGAACAATGTGCTGTGTTTTCCGTTTCATAATCTTGGATTCCCTGAGCTCTGAAGAGTCTCAGAACTGAGCACCAGGGGAGCCCCACGTGAAGTTCTGGTAAGTCACCTGTGTACGGCATTGTAGTAAGTGCCTCCCCTATGCCACTGATCTCAGAGCTCTGGAGACAATACCTGGGCCTTCATGCACATACAATATGAATCATAGTATGGACAATAGAAAGACAAATGTGAGCAACTCAGTCCTTCCAGAGTACCCAACTCAATGCTGACACAGACACTATGACATGGGAGTACTGACCACAGAAACAGAACAGGAAGTGAGGTCCCATGAGAGGCACAGAGGTCAAGGTGGGAGCCAGCCTGTGGGCTGTTCAGTGGGGTCTCCTCCTTAGACTCTATGCCTTTCACTGGGTTAGGGCCGGGACTTCAAGCAAGGCTCTCATCATGTCAAACACTAAGCAGATACATGCTGATCGATAAACTTGTGGCAACCCATGAAAGTGCTTCATTGTATTGTTGCCATTAGCAGTAGCTTTGGGGATGCAGGGAGGTAGAAGAAGGCAAGGAAAATTGCCCGAGGGGTAAGATGGAGGGAACAGGGTCAAGGGGGAGCTGCAGTGGGTGGGGAGGAGGGCTGAGGACGAGCAGGTCTGGGCTTTCCAAGCTAATAGTCATGAGCCTTGCTGTGTCCTTTGGAACTGATGTGACAGGCAAGAAGAAAATTATGGAGGCCAAGAAACCAGCAGCCCATGAGCCTGCAAGGCCTTCTCAGTCTTCATTGAGGCTCAGTATCAACCTATGACCCTACTGGGGTTTTTGTTTGTTTGTTTGTTTGTCTTTAGTGATACGCAAAGAAAAGACACAAAGTTTAGACAGAGGGCTGAGGGCATGCGTGGGAAGGAGAGTGGACGTTTGCCTTTGAAGAGAGAAATGTTTGCAGAGATATCTGTGCATACTGACTTGAGAGGGCCTGGTCAGCCTTATCCTACAGACCTGGACAGGCATATGCACACGTTCTAACGAACTGACCAGAATATAAGACTCTAAGATGTTGCTTCAGAGTTTTCAGAGAGGGGATGTTTATAGTACAGTGGTCTTTGTTGGGCTTGGGCCCTTGTTTCTCTTCTTGTTTCTCTGATTGTCATGTGGGCCCATGGCTTTGCCTGGAGGTCGGTCTAGACACTAAGACAGAGGCTGATGCTGATGCTGAGGGTTCAGCAGGCAGGTGAGACTTCCCAGGCAGGTGAGCCCGCCCTCGTCCCTTCCACCCAGCCTTGCGTTAGTCACCCAGACTCATCCTGATGTGCACCAAAGATTTCTCAGAGTGGCCATTATCAAAATGTGCATCAATCCACATGCTGGAGCTAACTTGAACTAGGAACTGTTTTCAGAGTGTCGGTGTTCTGGTAAGTTCCCTGCCAATGCCTGACTGTCCCAGGCTGACATCCGCATGCCAAGGCTAACTGACTCAGGAGTCGCTTTCTCTTCTCTATTGGCTTTCATTTCTGTTTCAAAGTAAAAAAAACGAAGATACCGTGAGCTATAGAGATCACAGAACTTCCTGTTCTGTGTTTGGACTCCTGACCATTCTTATGACCCTGGAGAGGACAATTGGACTGACTGAGAATTCAATTCCAGGGACTTGCAAAGGATGCCTCCTTAGGATGTATACAGATGTCACCCACTCAGGTGTTTATGTCTTTAGACATCTCATACTGTGTATGTTCTCAGAGCTTGTTCTTGCTGGACCCAAGCCTGTGCACTATATTTCTTTCCCAGTTGCCTGGTTTCTGACTCTGTGCCCATCCACGAGATGATTATTCTGCCTAAACTCCATGGCCTCTGGATTACTCAAGTTGCTTCCTGGGGTGCTGTAAGCAATCAAATGTTTTTAAAACACTGATAGTTCAGTTCTAGAAAGCTCTTACCTGATAATTTTCTGGGCAGTTTCTATACAATAACCTTAGCTCAGGAAGACATCAAGCAGCAGTATCTGTTTATTCTGCTGCATGACAGAGTCAGACCAGACCAGACTGGAGTGGGGGCCAGGCACCCGAACTGTCTCTGACTCTTGGAAGAGATTTACAATGCCACATTACAAGGTGGGATGTGTCCAAAGATGCTCACTCTGCCGCAGGAGGCCTGTGACCTTAGATTTTGTAAGAAGGACACGGACAGGAACCCAGAGGGGTCCCATGAGTCCTGTGAAGTGACACCGAGCTTTTCTCATGACCGCTCTCCCAATAACTCTCTTCGGCAGCCCTTCCCTCTACAAACACCTTGAGGGCTGGGGTCACGGCTGTCATCAAGGCCCTTGACAAATGTCACCAGTGCTCTTGGGAAGCCCAGAGAGATTCCAGGCACCAGCAGAGCTGGCTTGAGGATAAACGCCCAAGCAGCCCCACATTTCAGACATGTCCCTCAGATTCCTAGTGTATACTCTGATGCTCAACCTATGGAGACTTAAACCAAGGCAAAAGCTTTCTGGGATGAGGTGTGTGTGGGATGGGGGGCTGGAGAGATGGCTCAGTGGTTAAGAACACTGACTGCTCTTCTGGAGGTTCTGAGTTCAAATCCCAGCAGCCACATGGTGGCTCACAACCATCTGTCATGAGATCGGATGCTCTCTTCTGGTGTGTCTGAAGACAACTACAGTGTACGTACATAAAATAAATTAATAAATCTTTTTAAAAAAGAAAGAAAAGAAAAGTCCCATGGCCTTATATCCGTAGCTGCTTTGAGGGATTGGGACAGTGGGAGCCGTTGACCAGCCATGTGCCCCTTATGACTTGCTCGTCCCCATCATCTTGTCCGTGTCCTCAGCCTTGGCTCCTTAACAGGAGCTGGTTTCCACCAGCCTATGAGTGTAAACTCCTTACCATGCCTCCCAGAGCCCAGGAACTATGCTTTAAAAGATAGAAAATGCACTGAACAATAATGAGATCTGAACGTAAATGTTCCAAGTATGGAAATATAGAAAGTAGCAAAAATAGAGTAAACACAAGAGCGGGTTTGGTTTTCTCTTTAAATCTCACACTTGGAAAGCTTAGTGAGAATTTTTCTTTAGTGCTTTCTGATCCGAAACCTCTGCAGGGTCCAGCCCTGGAGGAAGGATTAAGGGACTGGCTTTTCACACCTGTAGCAAGTTGTTGGCAGCTTAAATGCAAGCAGCTGAGCAAACATTCCTAACTCTTAGTCGCCTGGGTTTCAATTTCGATTCTTTTCATAGTTCTGAATGTAAACGTTAAGAAAGTGTGAACTGTGTGCATAAGGAGAGAGAGCAGAGGCTTGATGGGGGGGATGGGTCCTGTGTCCCAGGGCACACCGCTCAGCGTGTGTCTGTGACTAACGAGGAGGGGACTGTAGGTTGCAGCTCGCCACAGCCGCCTTCTAGGAATATTTGGGATGTTGTGTTTTAGAGGCCTTGTGGCCTTGCATCATTACCAGTTGCTTAAGTCCCAGACCTCTCAGACAAACCCATTTCCCAGCTCCCCATACTCTACGTGGTGGAATCATCCTTGTACACAGGACTCCCAGCAGCCTCTTGTTTGCTCACAGGGATGTCCGCCTTCCTTCCTCACTAACCCCTTATCAAGGTGGTTGAAGTCTGCCCTCCACTCCGACCACATACACACTAGGATGGGTGTCCAGGAAGGGTGAATCTGGTCCCTCATCCCCATCACTGTGGCCTTAAGAGCAGCGAGGAGAACTCAGAGGCCTTGATCTTGCTCAGGCACAGGGTCAGTACACTGATCCCCTCTAACCCGGCCTGGTTGTAGTCTTGAAGACCATTCACTTTTAAATGTCCACTACGTTGGTGTAAGAATCATGCCTCTATCTCTTTATGCCTCTATGTATTTCTCTGTGCCTCGCAGTATGAATGGATTCGTCGATTTTTCAAGGCTATGAATTGTCTAAAACTCACATGGTAGTGAGGAGAATCTGTGCACTGACGTGGGTTCAAATATCAGGTGTAACACTTTGTGCCGCGAGCTGGAAGCTGTGGTCCAGCCTCTGCTGACATCAGGCTACCCCCAGACTCCTCAGTCCTTAGAAATGCTTGTTCAAGAATGCTCAAGGAAACTCTAAGCTTGGAGAAAACAGTAGTCTGGTAGCTCCTCACTGAGAAGTCACTGCAGACAGAGGGAGATTTTGGTTGTATGTCGGGGTCAACGCTATAATTCCAAATAGACCTTTAAACTAAGAAAGAAACTACAAATCTAAAACATGTCAACAACCAGATACTTTGGACTCGTGTGTTCACTGAAATTAGCCAGCCCAAGGCCTGGGTGTCTATCCCAGTGGTCTTCCCTAATCTCACAGTGTTTCACTGGCATGGAGGCTAACATCTCTTTATGCCTGCCGAGCGTGAGTTTTAGACCCAGGGTAGGATCGCCCAGCTACTTCTCTTGATAAACTGCTCTTTGCCTCCAGTGGCTCTGCATGGAGCTTCCTTGTGGTGGCCAGGCATGCTGTGTAGGTTACTGGGAGAAAGTTTGCATTCACTGTGATGACCCACAGAGGAGATTTGACCTGCAATCAGGAGACCAAACATGAACATGTATAAATTCATGCTGGAAAAAAAATAATCATACGCATAAGCAAAATTACTGAAATCGGTAGTTTTTAAATAAAAGAAGTCTCTCTCTCTCTCTCTCTCTCTCTCTCTCTCTGTGTGTGTGTGTGTGTGTGTGTGTGTGTGTGTGTTTAATAAGAGTGTTTCATAGAAAGTGCAGAACACGTTTCTTTTGAAAGATAAAAAAAACAAACATTTTTTTAAAGGCATTGAAAATGAACTTCTGGAGAAGCAAATGTAGGGTCAAGGGCTTCCGAACTCAGTTCTGCATTTACTGGAAGACCATTCTCCCAGCAGAACTACCCGTAAATAAATCGGCTGTCCTGTTAGATCGAGATCCGCATACTTGATCCTGACACTCACCCTAGAATGCCACTATTCTTGGAAATATTGCATCAGGCCCCAAGACAGGCAGCTTGATTAAGGAGAGAAATTGGAGGCACGAAGCGTTACCCACGAGTCTTGTATTTCCTGTCAGCCTGCGGTCCTGACAGAGCTCTAATGTTTCAGAGGAAGCCAAGGGCTCACTGCTCTTGAGATGGATGGGCAGGTTAGGATTGTAGGCATGCGAATTGGTCTCCGCAGAATGCATTGACTTCTGTCTACAGCACCAGACCACTGTGAGGCCACGTGGAGTCACTGCTCCTTTACCTCAAGGCAGGGCAGTTCTCTCGGATGTTTGTCAGAGTGTAGGTTCCCAGTGACACACGTTTACCCCACGGTGCAGCTAGCTACCTTTCACATATGTCAAGGCATCACCTTCATGGCCAACGGGTGGTCTTGGCTCTCTCTTCTGAGCATGCCAGTCAGTCTCAGATCTGTTTGTCTTGGCCTTTGGGGATGTCCATGTATCATGAGGCAGTATGGCTCTGGGCTCTGTAGTGGAGGCAAAGGACTCTCAGAGTCTTACGGGGACCAAATCAACCCAAGGTGCCTGGCAGGTGCAGCCTGCGCATGACTCTGGCTCTTTGTCTGGGCCTCTTCTTCACATCGCTACTATTTCCTTTGACGAGTCATGTAGATAACACACTCCCTTGACTCTCCAGACTCCCTCGACTCTCCAGACCACCATGAGCGGCTTCCTGGGTCCCCGCTCCAACCAGTCCCACCCACTTCTTCATTCTACCCACTTTGGACACGATGGACAGTTCTTTTTCCATTTGTTGATGTCTCTAAAGCTACCCGACATAGATGTCAGAGTCTGAATGGCTTATCAGTTAGTTACCTCCTGTAAAACAAAATAGGGATTTCATACCTGGGCATCCATCCCAAGCAAGGACCTTCCTTGAGTTTGGTTGTGATCAGATCCCTGTATCTTTACAGGTTCTCAGTGGACATTCTCTGAGCAGATGTGACCAAAGGTTACCTTTGCCATATTCCCCTTTGAGCCTCTTGAGGCTGACAAGCACTGGGGCGCTCAGTGGGTGTGCCTCAGACCTACCTTGCTTTCTCAGTACGCCTCCTCCCTCAGAGGCATCATGGGCCGGCTGACTATACAGCAGGCTGTGAGGAAGCTCTCATCCGATGGGCCTGCTGCATCTTTTCCTGTCCTTGCTTTCACGCCACCGATGCCTGTGTCATCTCCAGCTGTCCAGCAAGGATGGTTTCCAGAAGTTTTGGAAGAGTCAATAGCCACCAGAAGCAATCGCAGGCTTCTGTTTCCCTCCTGGAGAATGCCTCGGGGGATTCAGGACAGTTTCTCAGAGCCCTTTGCCCAGTGGCTATGGCTTGTTGTGTAGATTGTAATCCATTCTTTTAATTGAGCACAGAAGAGATACACAGTCTTTCTTGTCTCAAGTTCCACACACTCTATGAAAGGCTAACATCTGTTTTCTGCTAGAATGTGTAATAAGTCAAAACAGACCTCCACAGATCCTTGCCACAGGCAGCTAGCATTTGTTTGAATCACAGTAAACACACACACACACACACACACACACACACACACACATCAACCAACCAAACAAACAAAAAACAGAACAACAGCAACAATGAACAATCCAAGGGTCTAAAGGAAAACCATGAAGCCAGGATGTCTTCAACCACACCAGCATGCTAGTCTCTCCTGCCCAGTTGCTACCACTCAGGGCAGAGAAAAGATCTCAGACTTGATAGACAGGTACCCCAAGTGGGGTTGAGCGAAGGGGGGGGAGGGGTGGGTGAAGAAGTGCTACCACACATGCAAAGGGCTCTGCGGAAAATTGAGCTTGCGATACCAGAATTGGTGAATCACTCTGGGGCTGAAGTCCTACGCACTCAGCTCTGGGGCTCACAAGTGTGAAGGCCTGTGACACTTGGTATGTGTCTCGCTGATGTTTAAGAGAGAATCTGCACCTAAGGAGGCGGCCAAAGCTCTGTCTCCTATTGCGTCTAAATAGACTTGGGGTTTCAGCAGATATGTAACAGTGGCCGGCAGCTCCTGGACTCCGATACCCTGGGCTAGATCTCCTTCTGTAAACCCCAGCAGGGAGAACTTGGTGACTGCTGATGTCTCCACGCATCTGAGGCCTCATGTAACAAAGGGACACCCATCCATTCCAGTATTGTGGCTTTAAAGATCAAGCAGAGGCCAAAGCCTGAGAACCTTAATCTCATGACCTAATTCAACAAATGTTAGATGCCACGATTAATAGATGCTGTGAGTCAAGGCCAACACCTATGAATTATAGAGGTGCAATTGGTTAGCATGAGGAACGAGGAATGTATACAAAGTGCTGGTATCGATTCATTTCATTCATACGAAGCAAGAATAACATACTAATTTATGAATACTAAATCTTTTTTCCGTTTTACAGAGACGTCTGTTATACTCTGTGAATTCCACTAACAGAGAGGCTAAATGTGCATTTTTGGTTTTTTTTTTAGGTTGTCCTGGTGCCAAAAAGCACGAGTTTCTGACGAGCGTCCTGGATGCGCTCTCCACAGACATGGTTCACGCCGTCTCTGACCCCTCTTCCTCTTCTGGCAGGTATACTGGGTCCTGCTGCAGAGCAATATGCTGGCTTGAAGCCCAGGAGTTTGAAGGAATCTGGAAAGCTAAATTCTTCCTGGCCAGTGGCCATGTGAGATCAAGAGGTTCACTTGAATGTCTGAGAGAGTGGGAGGAGAGAGGGAGAGGGAGATGAGGAAGAGGAGGGGGAGAGAGAGGAGGAGGGGGAGGGAAAAGAGGAAGGAGAGGGGGGCAGGGGGAGAGGAGGGGGAAAGAGGAGGGGGAGGGGGAGGAGGAGAGGGAGAAGGAAGAGGAGGAGAGGGAGGGGAAGAGGGAGGGGAAGGGGGAATAGGAGGGGGAGGGAGAGGAGGAGGGGGAGGGGGAAGAGGAGGGGAGGGAGAGGGGGAGGGAAAAGGAAAGGGAGGGAGAAGACAAGGGGAGGGGAGGGGAAAGAGGAGGGGAGGGAGAGGGGGAAGGAGAGAGTCCAGCCCTCTAGAGTAGGAGGACCCTGGGGAGCATCCTCATTCTTCATGTTCAGGGGATTCTGGGGCCCAGGGAGGCCTGAGGAGAGGAACACCCTTGCCTTGGATGGATCTATAGGTTGACGACACTGAGTCTGAGACTCATCTACTGGGTTTTTAAATACTTTGGAATATGGCAACTCAAAAAAAGTTGGCTTTTTGTTTCTATTTTTTGTTTGTTTGTTTGTTTTTGAGGCATGGTTTCTGTGTGTAGCCCTGGCTGTCCTGCAGCACTCACTCTGCAGACCAGGCTGGCCTCGAACTCAGAGAGCCACTGCCTCAGCCTCCTGAGTCCTGGCACTAAAGTACTGTTGACACCTGCTCTGCACACGTGAGCCTTATCTCCTTATCTGGGTTCAAGTGTACAACTGGGGCATTGATCCCACCAACACGGCTCACCCTAGAGACGCTCTCCTGTGTCCACTGTAGACACACCTAGGCTACAGCTAAAGGGGCCTGTGTGCCCGCTGCCTCGCGGTACAGGCTGATGGAGCTGGCCAGGCGAGCAGCTGGCGCTTCAGTACTTAAACTCACCCCTGCGTAGTCACACTCTCTCTTACTTTTAAAAGAAACTTTATTTTAATGTTTTTGTTTTCCTAAAAACACTGGTTACCATGCCGTCCTGATAACAAGCTCCTGGCTGTCTCGTGAATGAAGCCCCCTTAGCAGAAAGCCCTTCATCTTGTGGTTTCTTTGCTAGGGAAGGCATACAGGGAGAAGGAACACTAAGTGACTGGCTTGCCTTGCGAGTGTCTGACCCACAATAGCACCAGGGAGCCCAGTGCCTGGGGGCTGTTGACACCTGTCTGCTGTGTTTGCACTCTCACAGAGGACTTCATCTAAGCCAGTGGACAGTGGAGTCCACAGAGTCTAAACTGATGGCATTTTCCTTCTACCTCAAGTGCATGTCCTGATTGCACGGCTTCAAGCTTTGACTCGCAGCCTGGCTTACCTGTGTCTCAGACCATATACAGCTTTGAAAGAATTCTAAAGGAAACTGTCTAGTTACAACTTTGAAATATTTCTGATATCGCCATCGACTAACCTCATCTATTTTGTCTGTTTGCGTGCGCTTTGCATACACAGTAGACAGATGATCACATTGGAGAGCCTGGGACCCTAGATGACTTTGGTGGATGCTGGTATCTGAGCTACCTGTTGGCCTAGGGGATCCCAGGTCTTAGGACAGTGACCTTGCATTCAAGGCCTTGGGCATTTGAATAACCACAATGTACACATGTGCTCTGTGGTATTCCTTGTCCTTGTTCTGAACCCACTGGCTGAGCCATTACAAATTCCTTTTCTGCCTTGTATTTGAAAGTATCAGGTAGTGCACTGTGGTAGGCACTTGCGTGAGGGTGGGGGAGGCAGGAGCCAGAGTCAGGGGCCACAGCAGCTTCAGCCTTCTGCCTGACGTGGTTGTTTACCCCCCCTAGGCTGTCAGAGCCAGACCCCAGCCACACGCTGGAGGAGAGGGTGGTGCACTGGTACTTCAAGGTGCTTGATAAGAACTCTAGTGGAGACATCGGCAAGAAGGAAATCAAGCCCTTTAAGAGGTTCCTGCGGAAGAAATCCAAGCCCAAAAAGTGTGTGAAGAAGTTCGTGGAATACTGCGATGTGAACAATGATAAGTCCATCACCGTGCAGGAGCTCATGGGCTGCTTGGGGGTCACCAGAGAGGAGGGTAAAGCCAACACCAAGAAGCGCCACAGTAAGCCTCACTTACTTAATCATGTCGGGGGTTTGTGTCGATGGGGTTGCTTCCTGGATTTGACAGGGTGCCTTACGGTCTTCTGCTGTATAGGAGAAACATGGTACGACGTTGGTCGTTGTCGCCCGTGTAGAAATGACCACAGGTGGTTAGCAGCTTGTCACCTAGCCAGGAGAGCGGCAAGTCCCCGGAGCATGAGCCGAGCACAGCTCTAATGTCCAACCTGTCACCGTCCTAATCACAGCGGCTAACTGTTCAAACATGACTTCCCTCCTGCTTTCAGGACCATTGGCGAGAACCGGCCAGCACAGTTCAGACTCCACGGGGACATTCAGGCCAGGTCAGGGGCAGTAGAATCACCACCTCTAGGAGATCAGTTGTCCCAGTGGGTTTAACTGGCTTAGCGGTTGGCCATGTCTCTCTGTGGGGGCTGGCCTAAAGTCACCAGATATAGCAGGGGTAGAGAGAATTTCAGGATAGATAGAGTCTGAGGTTCTGACATTCGATTCTATGATTCGGTGACTGGCTTCCTCAACATGTTAGAGCACACGTGTTGAACATGCGTGCATTTCTCCCTTTGTACCTCTGAGCTGTGTGGCTGTGGTCAGGACAGCATTGCAGTAATGAGCTGCAGGGACTTTAGATAGCGATCTTCAAAAATAAAACGGCCATCTTCCCATAAATTAGCAAGGATCACTTCTCCAAGAGAGAAATCTAGCCTGGACCCTAATTTAGTTATATAATGCTGAATGGTCATCACTGTGGCATAAACTGGGGGCAGAGATACAAGGAGGGAGATGTTTTGCCTTCTGGGAAACCACATGGTATATATCCAGTCGGGATGGCTTCAAAAGGGTATCTGGGCTCAACATGTTTCTCCAAGTGGGGCGGCTGTCTGCACCGGACAGAGGGCTGCTGGGAATCATGACCTCAGAAGTGGGTTTGGAGGCAGAGCTATTGCTGGTGTTGACCTGCAGGGAGGAAATGTTCCTGGGCCATTGGGAGACTGCTCAGCAGCTCTGGACTGGAGCTACCTGGGCCTGGGAAGGAATGGACAGGACTCCAGTTAGGGGAAGTAGAGGCCAGCATTCCTTGATGCTTTGAGTGACCTGTTAGAATTCTGATGAGTTGCTATGGTTGGAGGTAAGTCTGGGTTTAGGAGACAGGAGCGTCTGGGATACTGGCCTGTGTGTGCTTACGGGCCAGCAGGAAACCGATATGAAATACGACCATGGAACTAACAGTGATTAGAGGAAAAGGAAGGAGAGGAGTCCCCTGGGGACAGACAGCATCTGTTCATGGCCAGGAAGGAATGAATGAGGTCACGGAGGTACACGGAGGCCATTACAAAGCAGGAAGGAAGGCTGGAAAAGCCCCGCCTCCCCCAAACCCTGGGCAAAGAGGGACTTCCGCCAGGCGAGAGAGGCTGAACTCTGAGCAGAGACCAGAGTGTGGTAGGGGGGCACCTGTAGTAGAGTGCCCGCGTAGCCCAGGAGTGGGTACTTTGCTGAGAGTAGAAAGGGGAGACCCCAACCTCCAAGCCAAGGACAAAAAACACAGGAGTGAAATGAGCCAAAGTTAATGTCTTCTAAATTTTATACTGAATCAAAATATTTCAAAGGACAGGATGTGTGTGGGCGTGGCTCAGGCTCACTCTGCTTCTCTGTGTGGTTGGGATTTGGGATGAAACAAGGCGCTCTCCTAGCAGCGCAGTAGGGCATTTGTGTTGTTAGACAATGTTTCTGTAGTGGTTTAAAAGCCCACTCTTCCAAATCTAGCCTTGGGTGTCTATGGGTACATTGTCATTTGACCAAGTCTGCTGATTGATGGTGCTGAGCCTGTCATCTGACTAGCAATAATGTCTTTTCCCCTTTCAGCCCCCAGAGGAAATGCTGAAAGTACTTCTTCTAATAGACAGGTGAGTCTATCTGTGCTGTAGACTTTCTTATATTCCAACCTACTTAAACTTTACAAGAGAAATCCAGGGCCTACATGTATGATTGGGCACAATGGTATCTTCAGAAAAACAAGCCGGGCTTGGAGGTGCACTCCTGTAATCCCAGCACTCTAGGAGGCAGAGGCGGGCGGGTTTCTGAGTTCGAGGCCAGCCTGGTCTACAGAGTGAGTTCCAGGACAGCCAGGACTACACAGAGAAACCCTGTCTCGGAAAAAAAAGAAAGAAAAAGAACAAAAGCAAAACAAGACAGCTCAGTTAAGGCAGTTACACTTGAGAGCCTTTGTAGCCAGGAAACTTTTGTGCCAAATTCTGCCTGTGATCACCAACCAGTTGAATCCTGTATTTAAAGATTCTGCCCTGTTTTTTTTTTTTAATTATTTGAAATTCTAATTAATTTGTTAATTTAAAGATGGATTTCTGAGTTGTGTGGCAGAAATAGTTAGGGAAGCTGGTGCTTGCTTTTTCTTTCTTAAATATTAAGGAGTGGCTGGGGCAGGAGACACTCCGCCCCTCAGATAACCCACTCACCTGGAGATCAAGAGAGCCAGGAGTTCATCTCACAGGAGATTTTCAGTTCCCTACTGTGTTAAGAAACATTTGTGTTTCTGAGGCCACATTTCTAGATGTGCAATTAAGGGGTACAATTGTGGTCCCCACGTCCCAGCCACAGCCTAAGAGGGGACACTTTCCAGGCTTCTTTGCCCAAAGCCAGCAAGCGGAGCTATCTCTGACTCTGGTATGTTATCTGTTGACTTTGGCTGTACCTGTCTGACGTCAGGCGGAGGGTCCCTGTTCCTTGTGGGTAGTAGGGGCCTCCTGTACACACCTTGGAGGGAACTGAAAGCCATTTCATTAGGAAGGGCATGTGAGTCATTTTCCTTTGTTTAGTAAATGTTTATGGTTTTGACTTTTCCAGTCACACTGCAAATCACTTACACTTGCAAAGGGGGCAGATCTGAGAGCAATTACCCAGATGCCTCCAAAGGCTCCCCAGGGGCTGTTTGCTCTAGCTAATGGCAGCTCTCTGACACACATGTGCTGTGCCATCTTAAATACCCCAGCTCAAAACCAAACCTTCCACTTCAGTACTCTGCCTGGAAAGAAACAGAGCAATCCAAAATTTTTTTCCATCGCTTTTACAATATCTCACCGCATAGAGAGAAACCCTACCACTATGGCTGTGTGCCACGGGGCGATTCAGCGGGCCAGAGATCAGAGAAGGTTCTTCCTAGATAGCTTCACATCTGCTCAGCAAGGGTGGGAGCTGTGGGCTCAGGCGTCTGGACATGGCTATCGAGGACAACCCTCTTCCCCAGTAGTTCCAGTCACCTTCAGTAATGACTGAACTATGTCAGAAGACCTTAAAACGATCACAGACCTTTCATCAGCTTAGCATAGAGGTGACCCACCTCCTCGTGGTGTCATCAGAAGGAAGGAAAGGCAGCCTAAGATTAGAAGTTTAGTATTTTAGGTATCAGATAAAAAGACGATCAACCTCCATTTATACAGATTGCAGCACTGGATAAAAAAGATGCCTGCTTCCCTCCCCCCCCCAACCCCGCAAATGACTTCCCTTGAAAGTCCATGTGTTAAAAGATAGCAAGAGACTGGTAACCATACATGCAAACTGCATTTCTTCTTAGGTAAAAATAGCAAGACGGGAAAGATCAAAAGGAATGAAACTTTAAATAGTATAGGACTGTTCGGGCTTGGGGGACCCATAGCCCAAGCTGAAGTCTGGTGACTGCAAACAAGTTTAGGACTTATCTGTGCCATGTTAGTCATTCACTTAAGATATTTGAAGTCAGTGCAATCTCTCTCAGATGATGATGGTGACTTCAAGGGAAGAAAAGACTTCATAAACAACGGATCCACTCATTCTTAACTGTAAAGTGCCCTGTCCTTTCCTGTACGGTTTCCCTCATAGCAATTAGGTTTATTTCCAGGAGCAAGCCTTTGTCTGCCTGGGGAAGACACAGGCATCTTCATAAGATCATCTTGGTTTTGTTTTGTTTCTCCAGCCCAGGAAACAAGGATGAGCGGCTGACTCCTCAGGACCGTCCCTAGACATGTGGGAATCTCCCTCACCAAAGAGCAATTAAAAAAAAAACAAACAAACCGAAAAACGATATAGTATTTGCACTTTGTACTTTAAATGTAAATTCACTTTGTAGAAATGAGGTATTTAAACGGACTGTTGCGATCTGTGAAAAGCGCAAGGCTGGCTTCGGAAAACTAATCACATACAATGTATGTGTTCCTGTTCGAACTTCCAGATCTGTGCTGATGGGGCGGGGTTTTCAATGCATTTTGGCTTCACTTCCTTGTCCCTCTATGGAGGGCCTGGTTTACTCTGCCCTTTCCTCCCTGCCTGCAGTCCCCTTCGGCTTGTTCTCAGTGCTCTCGAGGCAAGCCGGGGCTTACCGTATCCTTAGAAGTTTGCAGTGGCTGCCTGTTCCATAAAGCTTTGCTCTCTAGAGATGTCACTCACACCATGGGTCACACAGGCACTAGCTCAGGCATAGCCTTAACTTCCAGTAGCCCCTGTTTGAGGCTCTGCTGTCGGACTCTGTCAGACTCTGTCAGACTCCAGTGTTACCTTCTGTTTGAGCTCTAACTCTGCTTGAGCCAACCCTCCTGTTAAATCTCCGGGGAGCTGAGTCGAGAAGCAGCTAGAGCGTCCTTTTTTCGGAGAGCAAATCTAACTCCATCTCATCGGCCCAGGAAGGATCCGGTCCACCGGCCTCACTGCTAAGTGTTCGGGCCTTCCTGCTAGGGTTCACTGGAAAATGCCTTCTGTGGAGATCAGATCATGCGTGGACCACATCCGAAGGAAGACACGGCTAGACTACATCATCCCAAGAGTGTCGAGCAACAGACAACTGAGAATGTCACTTTCATTCTGTGAAGGCCTTGAGGGTTTGAGGGAATTCATCAGAGGCCCCTGTGGGAAGAAGGTTTAGGAACCGGATGACCACACTGTGAGAGACTGGACTGTGTATATGGCTGGCTGTCACGCTCTGACCTAGGTTAGTCTATAGTCTCTGTTCTCAAGGAACAGTGGCAGATGGGGGAGAGCTGGGGCAATTCTTTCAGACTGGGGTTTATATGGAAAACTGTTCATGGTCCCCAGACTCTCAATCTATGTCTGTAGATGCATTGTGAACACACACACACACACACACACACACACACACACACACACGCACACACGCTGCAGAAGGCCTTTGCTTGCTTGAACTGTGTAGAGGCAAGAAGTGACCAGCTCATGTCAATGCTGTCTACAAAAAAAAAAAAAAAAAATGTATGATCCTAACTGTTTTGGATAATCTTTTATATTTCTGAACTCTGAATTTAATCATTTTATTAGATTAAACTATGTGATTAAACTGTATTAGTCTTCTTGTCCGCATTTCATACTTGCTCACTGTTTAAAAATTTTTGTTTTAAGATTATTCTAGAGGCGTGAGAGTCTTGCCTGTGTGTATGCCTATGTGCCTCGTTCATGCGTGGTGCCTGTGGCGATCAGAAGAGAGCGTCAGATCTCCTGGCATTGTAGTCATGGGAAGTCGTGGGCTGCTAGGTGGGTACTGAGACTGAACTTTGCTCCACTGCAAGAACAACAAATGCTCTTTATGCTGAGTGAGGTCTCCAGTTCTTCATGAACTGATGACTGTAAAAGGTGTCCACTAGTGGAACCTACGAAGTCGTGGGTGCTAGCCCAGCAGATTTGAGTCTAATTGTGCCTGTCGAGGGCAGCTGTGTGATGTGGGACATGTTCCTCAACCTTTCTGAACCTTGGGGTTTCTCCTCCAGGACAGGAGTGCTGGTACATTCCCTGTGACAGGTGGGGTATATGAGTTAGTAACTGTGAATGCCTCAGTCTGCCCTGTGTGATACACTAGAGGTTTCTCCGCCCTCCCTGTGTGACAGAGCTCCAGGATGGATTAATGCCATATGCCCCACACTTCTCCTGCTGCAGATACTCCAGGCAGGACAGAAGCAGTCAGGGTACCTCAAAGCTAGTGCTGTTCCATGAGTCAAATTACCAGAACCCCGAAGGGGGCATTTGCCTTCTCCCATTCCGAACCTCCAGAGCCCTGATTGGCTCCGTGACATCTCACATGAACTCTTGAAGTCCCTTCCCCTCGGTCAACCTCATCCAGTATCTCCACTTCATCTCGGGTCCTCCAAACGCAGGTCAGAAAAACCCTCAGTCTGAGCATCGATGGCGTGCACGGGAAGAAGGAATGAGAACCCCGGGAGGGCACAGAGAGGGGAAAGGGTTTAGGCTGGGTTCTGAAGACGGCAGAAGAAAGGACAGAATGTTCAGGAGGCTGACAGATCATGGGTGAGGCAGGAGCTACACATGGTTCTGATTGCAGGCCATTAATACTGAGAATCTAAGCCAGCAGCTGGCTCCCCTCTCTGCCCACAAGAGCTACATTTAGGGTTGGATGCCTCCCCTAGAATGCCCCACCACCCTCCTGCTGTTTGAAAGGGCTTTCCTGCTCCCTCGCCATCCTACGTGGATGCCTTCAGAAGCACGCCGAGCGTCTTATACATCCTTGGCACAGATGTCATGCCTGAGCTGTTTCCGTTGTCAAGGTGAAATGTCTCTGCTCTTGCTGGAACTGATGTGTAGAGGACTAATGGGACCCTGGCCTTCCAAGTGCAAAGCCAAACTGTGCAAGCAACAATGCTACTCCAGAAAGCCAGAAAAAAAAAAAAAAAACAACATAAAGGCTGAAATCGGGAATGGATGATGATGGTGAGGGTAGTCAGGATGCTGTTTTTGATAGTAGTGATGGCGATGGTGGTGGTGTTAATGGTGGTGGCAGTAATGGTGATATGGTGACTGTGCTGATAGTGGTTATGATACTGGCGATTGTGATAATAATGTGACAATGGCAATGGTGGCAGTGATGATGGTAACAGTCATGATTGGTGGGGGTGGTTGTGGTGGTAATGGTGCTGGTGGTGGTCATGATGGTGGTCATGGTCATGATGATGGTGGTGGTAATGGTCTTGATGGTGGTGGTGATAATGGTCTTGATGGTGGTGGTGGTCATGGTCTTGATGGTGGTGGTGGTCATGGTCTTGATGGTGGTGGTGGTGGTGCTGCTGCTGCCGCTACATG
Organism: Apodemus agrarius; assembly: GCA_964023405.1. Lineage (NCBI taxonomy): Eukaryota > Metazoa > Chordata > Mammalia > Rodentia > Muridae > Apodemus > Apodemus agrarius. The sequence continues at coordinate 44,690,515 of OZ030027.1, forward strand.
ATAATAGTGATTGAAGAGAAAGATGATTTTCATCTTAATACCATAGCCTGCCCCACAGGCCAAAATTTGGAATGCATTTTGAGTAATTATATATCAAGACATTTTCAGTATTTCCTTCCTTCCAAAAGAGGTGCTGGCCGTCTTTTCCCTATTTTTCCGCAGTGCTTCAAACAACTCCCATGGAAAAGTGAACAGCTGAAGCGTCTCTGCTTCGTTTTCTGTCCTTGCTTCTGTGTGTGGCCTGGGATAGCCAAGTGGACAAGACCTTGTTGGCCTAGGATAGCCAAGTCGTCAAGACCTTGTTGGACCTGGTTCTGGGCCCCATGCTGGACACTCTGGGCTCTCATCCTTTGGATGGATGTGCCTCAGGGCACCTTCTCTCATGATTGTGCTGAGACACCGTGAGCTCGGCTGCTTAAGTGCCCACTTGTCTGTCTGTGCTGCAGATCCTGTCCAGTGAATCTGTGTTATCGTGTCTGTCTGATGTTACTGAATGCCACAGGCCAAGAAGCCATGGCAGGGAGGGGTTCAGGACGGAGCTACACTCTCCTGGGCCCCGGTCTGCATATAGTGTATGTGGATATTCTGTTAACAGAGCACTAGTGTCCTGAGGTGGTAGGCGGAAAAGGAATGAATGTTGGGCACTGTGAGGAGGCTGTAGCTGTGGACCTACAGTGTGGCTCACGACAGATGTACCACCTCATCAGAAAGGCCCCCAAAAGATGCTTTTCAACACCTCACCTCAGCATTGCTACAAACCAAACAGTGACTTCTTCCTAGGAATCCTAGGGATTATTTATTATATAGTAAATAATAAATAAGTATAAATACTAAGTTGTTTGTGATGTGAAGGACATTCTGTGGTATTCCACAGTGTTCCGTGGCCGGTCTGATTGATTCACGTCTAGCTTTGATGTCTCTCCTAATAAGACACTTAAGTCTGAATCCCAGAATCCTATCAGGCCGCAAAGCACAGACCATCCCAGTGGCACAGGCAATCCCTCTAAGGTCTGAGCATGGACTGAGGGAACCGAGTAGGAGTGGATTTTGGTTCTTAGAAACAGAAATTATAAAGGGATACAACAGTGACCTAGGAACTCAGTTAATTTTCTCAGCAAACCCAAAGTCAGGGAGAAACCAGATGCATGGGCTCTTGTTCTATGGTTCGTTCAGTCCCCTGGGTGCTGGTTTTGAGGTCTGTCTCTCTAGTGTCTCAAAGGCTCCTGACGGTGGTGCCTCGGAACCAGAAGAAGAAAGGAGGGCGGGGAAGTTGGGAAAGCTTGGATATGCTACATTTTGCTTCGTGCTTTTAGTTTCTCATGCTCTAGCCAGTAGAACCCCATCAAACCTCTGGCCAGAAGCTATGACGTCAGCCCCTTCCCTGTCCACTCCCGGCCTTGGACAGGACAGGAATCTGAGTCGGCAGAGGGGAGAGGCCTGCTCAGCAGACAGAGCGGTGTTGCCCCGAGGCGGCCTCTCATTCTCAGTGGAGCAACGACACCTCATGATTTTTATCTATCTTACGGATTTTATGTGATGCAAATGGCCCCTTCCCTGCCTCTTACTTCTGGATGCCTGAGCGCTTGGTAATGATGATAAGTGGGTTACATAATTCGGTTCATGTGTGTTACACAGCAGGGAGGTTTTACACGGCCTTCTGTTACGTCTTTAACTTCAGAACAAATATTTTTATCCTCAAGTTAAAATTGAAATCATACCCAGTAAATAAATGATAAATAAACATAAATACTAAGCTGTTTGCTGCCAAATTTAGAGTTTTGATATCCCCTACAATCTGGCTTGATTCCCTAACACACACACACACACACACACACACACACACACACACTGAAGATGTTTCCTTATTAGAGGGAAAACATATCCATGGTACTTCTGAGCATCTTTTAGTGAGGCTGGACTTACTAATAGGGTTCTGTGTGCTTTAGTTTTAATTTATGTATTCATGACCCCCTCGTTATCATTAAGTTCTATCACGTAATACATGCCAAACCATTTTTTTTTGCATAAGAAAATATTCTTCTTCTAACTTGGTGAGAAATTTTGCTAATTGAACTCTGCTATAATGAAGTAAACCCATTACCTTGTTTGTCAAGACAAAGATTCAGTAGATTGAGTTTGCTTTGAACTCCTGATCTTCCTGCCTCAGTCTCCCAAGTGTTGGGTGTACTGATGAGTACCATCATAACCATAACAAGGAAGTTACTTCCAAAAGTAAAATGAAATAAAATGGCCTGCATGGGGGGCCGATCAGAGGGCAGCTTGAACTTTCAATGTTTCTGTAATATCAGGAAGTGCAGCTGGCTGCTGAGTGTGGCTTTTGAGAGATGCAGGTCCACAGGAAGCAGACGCCAGTGGACCAGGCTTTCTCTGACACTGCATCTCAGCATCTGTGAGGACAGTTTTGACTCCCTGAGCCTTCCAGAGGAGCCATCTCCATTTGTAATAAAGAGACGAACCCAAGTGGACGGTATCTATTCTGAACTCTCTGCCCCTCTTTCCTCGATGGACAGACCGTCACCTAAAATGGCATGATGAAGAAGTGGGAACTTGGCAGTGAGAATTCACACCAGGCACATAGAATCCTGCAGTCTGCGAAGCGAGGCGGAGCCAAAAGCTTGTGCTCTATCTGCTTCCTATCTACTTGACAACCAACACGTTAGGTGACCAAAGACTCTTGCCAGGGCATGGTGGTGTTCTGTCACCTCAGCTCTTGGGAGGCTGAGACAGAAAGATTTCTAGCTCGAGGCCAAGCTCTCAAAGTGAGTTAGATGCCAGACTGCTTCTGGGTTACTATTAAATTCCTGACATTTGAGTGGAAGAGTGAAAAGGACGCACACATCTACAAAGATGCCATGAATTAAGAGGTTTGTGTAAGGGCATGCATGCTGCCTCATCTCTTTTGAGACACCCCGATTTCTCTTTTAACATGTCCAGATGGATGAGCCTAAGAACCCAGTCTGGCTACTTAGGAGGACAGATAGCAAGAGCGAATATTTATCCCACATTCCAGTGACCCATAGATTCCTCCAAAGGAATACTCTGTAAGTGTTCTACCAGATCCCAAAGTACCGTGGCGAAGGTCACCTTTCAGTTCCCAGCTTTTGAGTGATCCTCTATACCCAAGGCAAAACCATATAAAATTTTGGGTCGTCATTAATTACCGTTTACAGGCTCATTCCAAAGAGGTGTCAGTGATGACCACCCTCCCATTGCCAGGTCGCTGGGGTCCTTGTGGAGAGTGGCTCCCTCATGCATGGGGAGAGGTGGCTGGCTTGTCACAGAGCCAGCCCATAGTGGAATCCTCAAAGCAAAATTAGGTCTCCACAGCCACCATTGCAAAGACCTCGGACTCTTGAAACGACTGCCCGCCCCTCAGAGTCCTCCCCATTACATCAGCACACCCTCCACTCTGTAACTTGACTTCATGGTCTCGGTATGTCTTTGAGTCAATGACAACTCTTCCCTTTTCCATTTTTCCACCCCGTCTTGTGACAGGATGTGGAAACGCCATCATTCACATTCTCTAGACGTGAGAGAATTGCCAGGGAGCTTGTCCTGTCAACCTGGAGGCGCCGCAACGCTCAGAGCCCGCGTCCCTGTAGAGGGAACATGGCGGCTGCTTTCCTTCTCGTTTCGTTGAGATGAAATGCAGATAGACTAATAAAAGGAAAATGTTTCTTTTAAACCAAGTTTGGAAAGAAAGTCAGCCGCAACCCCAGCTGGTTACCTTTAGGGCGCCAAAAAGCTATGTGAACAAATGCTCCCAGCAAGAAGACGGGTGCTTCTTATTGGATTACAAATCCAACCTGGTTTTCATCAATCGGACCCTTCCCCTTTGGGAAACTTCTCCTCTGAGTGACCTAAATGTTCCTCAGTGAGGTCGAGCTAGGCTTAAAGCCCTCTGGTCCTTTCTTCGGTGACCTTTCCAAGGCTTGCCACCAATGTTCCTGTGAGTGGACAGGGACAGGGAGCCGTGTGCTCTCGGGTTTGACGTTTCCCCCCTCCATTTCTGTTTCAGCTACTGGGCACACACTCCAGGGCTTGCTCAGGCAAGCATGCTGACTGGTTAGGGAAATGGCAGGCGCCAAAGATGGCGTTTCTATGCAGAAGGCAGCAGGAGTAGGAAGAGGCCTTCGGGCGTGCTTCCTGTTAATTTGGGGGTGGGGTGTCAGCCCGTGTGAGCTGGCCATGTTTTTCCCTTTAGTTTTCTGGATTTCAGCTCCCTTAAAAAAAAGAATATCAATGTTCACCTCAGGATAACATCTAACAGGGATCCAGAGGAGGGTCACGTGGTCTTGCTGCTTATTGCTTGCTCTCTGAGCTCCATCCTCCCTGTAGAAAGACTCTAAAGACACCCGTATACACACATGACCCACTGTCCCCCGTAGGCCTCCAGCTGGGACTCCCTGCCCTCTGCACTGTTGGCCTGTGACTGTGGGCAGCCTTTGCCAGTGCCCAGCACGGCACTGGTACTCCTGAGCGTGTCCCATTTCTATTCGCTTTGAGCCTTTATCTACTGGGCTCTCGAACCTCCTCTTGGACATGGGGGTGCCCTACTATCTCATGGGGAAGGGGTCTCCCAAACCCCATCCATGCGGCTTCCCACTCAGCCTCTACCCTTCTGTATCCAGTGGCCTTGGGGACCATCCTGCAGCCCAGGACGTGCCAAGACCGTCCTTCGTTCCCACTAATGCCCAGCTGTTCTTTCCCACCCTAGTCTGGACCACAATGTGGACTATTGCTCACTGGCCTCCTCACAGCTGTGCCCAACTCTGTCACAGATCCTAGATAACAGCATCTCCAGTGCTTCTTTTTTTGATGTAAATGTCTCTCTGGACTAGCAGCAGAAAAATCCCAAAGCTGTGCCCACTGGTGTCAATTTGGACTTACAATCTCACTTCATGGGGTGGAGGGAATGGCCCCATAGTACTTGATGTCACTCCTCACTCTCCTGTTTTCCACAGGATGGTCTCATGTCCCTGGACCTAACACCTTCCTCTCCTCCCTCTGCTGTCCCCTCCTCATATCCCCTATATAAGTGCTTCTGTCTCCCTCCTTCACTTCTTTCTAGCCAGGGTGGTGTTGAGTGCTTCATCTCTCTGAGCATGATTCCCTATCCATCTTTTCTACCATCTTCCCCATCTTCCCACCAGTCCCCATCTGATGACCAGGGAGCCCATGATGCTCTGGGCCAGTGAACATGGAACAACAAAGCTTTATGACTTGGGTCTGGAGCACAACGGAGAGGCCTTACATAGGGGGAGAACAGGTCCCTAGGGGCTTCAAGCCAGCCTGGAGCTGGGAACTCACATTGCTGAGAACCATTATCATCTTGGACATCCTTCTAAGTTCTTCTAGTTCTTTTCGGTGTGGGGAGACAGAAGGAGTCTCGAAAGCACCTCTTCTCAGGATTCCCTATGGTGAGGAGGTTTGCAGTCAGCCCCAGGCAGGAGCTGGACATCTCCATTTGCCACAGATGGGCATGAACCAGATGACCTCTGGCCTCAGTACTGACCCCTGCACAAGTAAGTTCTGTCTGCGGCTTCTGTCTACAAAGCAGTGTGTCCCCCAGTCTGCTCACCCACAGTGCAGCCTCCACATCATCCATCAATGATGGGGAATTCTTCATACCCTCCCCTGTCTGGTTACCAATTCACACACAACATTAACTTTCTTCCATCCTCTGTATATGTGGACTTGGTGACTAACTGCTCTCCATGCAGCAAGTCCCTTTTGGAAGCCATCCCATAAAGGTGCCAACCCTCCACGAAACCTTGTTCCTCCCACTGCTCCGCACCTGACTCGCCACTGTGTCAACCTCTTCGAAGCAGAGTAAGACACGTTTGCATTGCCAACTCATGTCTTTGTAAAGGCGTCCTTCTCCTTAGAGCTGCTCGCTCAAAACCAGAGCTATGCCATGGCACATCACAACTCAGTAAGTGCATTTGCACTGGCTGATGCTTGTTCTGCCAGCTGGGTGCTCGGTGTGGCACATGCTCGATAAGGGGACTTAAAGTCAAGGGGCTCGCTAGGCTGCAGAGCTCCTTCTTCCTGCGCATTCAGTGTTTACCCCAGGGCAGCGTCCCGTATCCCACAAGGAAGTTTGCGTGTTCCACATGCATGTCAGTAACAGAAAATCACCCCTTATGCTCTCTGTTTTACCCCGCCATGCTCATTTTAGTTCTTTTCATCTTCTGCAGTATCAGTGTGTGTGTGTGTGTGTGTGTGTGTGTGTGTGTGTGTCACCGGAAACATGGTAGCCAGAGCTCACACCATGTGCTCCTAGAACTTGGACCTCAACCTTCCTCTACACTCTGTTGAGAATCAAAAGACACGCACTGGGCATTCCAGGTGACTCTGAGAGATGGCTGCTGTGGCCCTGAGCTAGTTTCCAATCTGCTCCCACGATGTGAGCAGAATCAGCAGAGTGGAGTCCCACGGACAACTACTGCATAGTGAATGCCCAAGGCAGGGGGATGGAGCGATGGCTGAAATGCACTTGGCATTCCTGGTGAACTTCGACATTCTCTACAGACACTCAAAGATTTTACTGACATATAATACCCTCCTTTCTGGTGGTGGGAGAGAGCTCAGGGGTTAAGAGCGCTCACTCTTCCAGGGCACCGGGGCCTGATACTTGGCCACATGATGCCTTACTCCACTGCACAACTCCAGTTCCTGGGGACTTAATGCCCTCTCCTGGCCTCCGTAGGCACTAGGCCCCTCCACACATATGCAGGCAAAATATGCAAACACCGAACATCATACAATGAAAAATAAGCAAAAAAAAAAATCACATTTCTTAGCATTTCACTCTTCCTTTCACTTCCACACAGTCCAAGTCAAAGAAACTCTGTGCCTGTTCCTCCTGTTGAAATATCGTAGCAAACCCCAACGAAAGTGGAATCCGGAGTGACCCGTAATATCCAAAGGCACATTAAACACTGGTTGTATTTTACGTCATGCCCAGCCCCAAAGAAGAGTTCCCATGCCTGAAAGGACGATGCATCGTGCATGTCCGTGTAGGCATGAGCATGGCAAGCTCGGTCGCCCTTCCGGAAGCAGCAAGCACGTCTGTGTTCATGTGCTGTCATGTGTTTGCACATTCAGCCTTCCGCCATGAGCACCGGGTCCTGCTATCAGGCATCACTGGTGCCTTGCTGTCTCTCATGAGCAGAGAAAGGTTAGACTCTTGAGTATCGGAAGGCCTTGCATCCGCTCATCCTGTGGGGACCATGAGCAGAGGAGGCCACCCGTCACTTCACCATCTTCTTCCAGGTCAGGCCGATCCCTTTGGCAGAGAACACACTGCCAGGTGAGTGGTTGCTGGCAGTCAGCGCTGCTCACTTACCCACCTCACAGGATAGAGACGCAGCTTTCAGACGGTGCCGTGAGCACATTCCCCTTTGTCTCCTAGGTGGGTTGGGCTGCACTGGCACTGTAGAAAAGTCGGTTTGGCTGACACCGTTGAGTTCACCTGCTCAAGATCTGCATATGAGGCTTCAGTGATGTTTGACACAGAGACAGAAAAGCCATCCCAGTCAGGCTCTGGTGGGAGTTCTCTTTGCTTCTAGGAGATAATCAATTTCTATCTGAGATCTTACATAGTAGAGAGAGAAACACACACACACACACACACACACACACACACACACACAGAGAGAGAGAGAGAGAGAGAGAGAGAGAGAGAGAGAGAGAGAGAGAGAGAGAGAGATGGACAGTCAGACAGAGACAGAGACACTCAGAACAATCCCACATATAACACTGGGAAGTGAAGATTCTTCTGTTTTTTCCTATTTGGCTCTTGGTTAGTTATGTTTAAACACTGTTTGTGTAGAAGACCAGCCCCACAACATCCACAGAATACATCACTCAGACATACTGATGAGAGATTGAAGGAAGAGCCAGCCTGGACAGCAAACGGACAGCAGACCTCAGTAGCACTTGGGTACCAAGCTGCCATAGGTGAACTACGGTGAACACGCCTTGTGAGCATTTCCGTATTAACGCTCTAAGTAAATCCCAATTCCGCAAAATTTCTTTTATTTCCTTTCCTTTAACAATAGACCCATCGACGCTCTGGGTGTTAGTGGAGTGAATTGGCTTAGGCTGTTTATTTAGTTGACACATCCCTGGTGAGAAACTTGTTTGATTTTGGTGTGCATGTGACTCCCAAGAGACTTGTCTGTCGTTGCTAAAAAGAAAACCACTTCTTGAGTCAAAACAGACGTGTTCCTATAAATCAGCTTTACCAGAGGTTGGCCGGGAGCCGTGTCCCACAGACACACGCTGGGCTGAGGAGTGCACTGTAACTTCCTCGTGGGCTCCGGACTTCGGTGACACTGAAGAAGCTGTTCCTCCCGCCACTCTTAGTCACACTGTCTCCCTGGACTTCAATTCTTGCCTGACCTCAAGGCTCACAGGCAAGTTCAGAGGCTAGTGGTAGCTCCTGAGGCCCATCATCTGTAGGCTGGACTCAAGGGGACAGCAGCTGGCCTCAAGGGGACAGCAGCCACCAGTGACTGTGGCTGCTCAATTGTGTGCCCAGCCTTGGGTATCTTGGGCATGAATATTTAGCCACGTGTTCCTGGCTGTTTGCCCTGGCACTCCCCATCCACCCTAGCGCAGACTTCACGGTGAGCTAATTTCCCACACTCAGCGGCTCCCTGACCTCTATGCCAAAGAAAGATGCTCCTGCCTCTGTGCAAGAAGTAGACCTGGTGACCCCAGATGCTGTCCAAGGCCATGCAGCACCACCCAATGGCACCTGAGGACTTCTTATGAGTTTTTAAGTCCATCTCAGAACCAGCACCCTCTTCTTCAGCTGTCTTCTCTTTCATCACTGGCCACATGGCCATGTGGCTGCTGGGATCCTCTGCATACCAGTCGCAGGCACCAGCCACGCCTCAGGCTCTGGGGAGCACAGATGAAGTCAGAGGGGACTTAGAGAAGCTGTGCCCACCATGGAGTTCTCATCTGAACTGTCTTCATCTCCATAGAAACCACCAATACTGTGTATGTGTCACCTACAACACACACAAGCATAAACATGCAGATTATGCACACAGACATAGACCAAGTATTACGCACACCTAAGTATGTATATACATTACACATACATGTAAATAAACATGGATCCTCATGTCCACATAAATATATGTGCACATGTATATGCTGCCTACATTATATACATTAATGCCTTATGTATATGTGTATGTCACAGCTACCCCATTTCTGCAGAAGACGCAGCCGAGGGCTCCTGGAGAATACTTGAAATTTTGAATAGCAAAGAATTCTGCATGGCACAGGCTTTCTTTCCACATACAGCTATCATAAACCTTAGTTTATATATCAGGATTAGGAAGCTGTCAACAGAAACTCATGATCAAATAGACTGACGATAGTGACCACAGTCTCTCTGCCTGCCTCTCTCTCTCTCTCTCTCTCTCTCTCTCTCTCTCTCTCTCTGCCTTGGGACTCTGCCTTCTTGAGGAGGGATGAAGTGTTACAATGCCCACTGATGGTACAGGGGGCTACCGGCTGACTGAGGGTATCACATTTGGTGTAGACCTGAGGGGAATGTTGCAGGATGTCCTGAGGTTTCATATGAATTATTTCTGAATTTTCTGTATCATATTACCAGGCCACAGATGACTATAGGTAGCCATCCCTGTGGAGAGTCCACCTACAGGTAAGGGTGTCGCCTGTACAACAGTCGCAGATATGTCCAACCTTTTGACATTATTAGCCACAAAGTTCACATTAGAAAAACATACGATCGAGTTACAGGAGAAAAATTTTAAAAAGGAAAAGAATGCTGTTTCAGATTTACAGTTTTATGTTGGGCTGCATCCATAGCTATCCTATGGCATATACACCTTGTGGGCCACCTGTGGACATACTTACCTCAAGTGTGATGGAATATGTTCTTCCATCATATGGAAGGCTAAGGGGTCAGCTGGTGCTGAGGTCAGAACCGTCCAGTTCTTGGTTCAGAGTGGGCAGCCATGTGGCTGATATAGGAGGAGAACCTGCTGGGCACGGACAGGGAGCTACTATCTCAGTTTGGGGGAGTTGAGGCTCCCACACGCTCATGATATGCTGGTAACTTAGACCTTAACACACAGAGATAAAGATGCTGAGGTAAGTATGGCCAAACCAGGCACCAAAGAAATCCCACACTAACCCAGAATACTCAGATGGTTTGTAGGCAAGAAACCGACACATACAAAACCTGAATCGTTGGGCTCGGGACCCACAGGAACCAGTGAGAGCCACCTCAATGCAGACCTCAGCTTGGCTACTGGTGGCACAGGCTGTGTGGACTGTGACAGGCCGCTTATTTGGCACCATAAGCTCTTAGGAGTCACTGAGACTCCCCAGGCCATCTGGAGACACCCTTCTTACTTGTTAGCTATTTGGCGGTAAAAGTCAGCGAACAATGAGTACATCCTTTCATAGCGGTGACCATAACTTCGAAGGCAAGTCGCTTTTCTTGTCGTAATATCTGAGCATCCTGGTTGACTTTGAAATGTCAAGTTCGTCATGGAAAGGAGTCTACAAAACTAGTCTTCCGCATGGCGAGACATGTGAGTTAGCATTGTGGCTTGGAGCCCGATACCCCAAGTCTGTATCAGGAGTATCAGGAACAAGGGGTGCTGTTAACCCATCTGTGAACCACGAAAGGTAACATGCCAAGGTACCTCAAAGAATTGAAGTCTTGTTGCTCTCCTGACAGAACACGTGACCTATGGCTCTGGAGGCTGGTTTTGTCCTCTGACTCCAGGGACAACAATAGCCACGTAGAGCCTGTCACTTTGGCTTTCTTGTCAAGCTTATCTTCCCACGTGGTCACTCTGCCCCCCCCCCCCCCCTGAATGCAGAGGCCCTACCTCAAGTTCAGCCTGAGCCGGAGCTGAACTCGGGATAGGGCCCCTTCCACAATTGGGCAGAGTGGCTTCCACTTCGTATCCGCTTGTGTTCCGCAGTGTTTCAATACGGGGATGTTGTGAACTCCCACTGCTCTTCCCACACAGCCCTCTCAATCAGCACCCCTGAAGAACACCTGCGAATCTAGCACCCTATGGCCTGAGCACCAGCATCCTGTGGCCAAGTGACACCCCACCTGGCTAGAGCTCAGAGGAGCTTTGAGGACTGGCTGGAGGGATGAAGGATCCAGAGAAGGACAGGAAGTGGAGTGGGCCAGCAATAAAGGGCACTTTCTATGTGGCAGGCACTTCACACCCGCCGGAGGTCAGGTGAAGAACCTCATTGCCCTGCTGGGTAGCTATTTTATTTCAACGGCAAAGAAAAAGAAACTGAGCCATTATCAGTGACCGATGCTAGCTCAGGAGCCTGCAGTGCTGACCCTACGCCTCCTGCTTCCTCCTGCTCAGCTGTGCTTAAACCTACCTTAGGTAATGTCTGGAATCATCCAGTGTGGGACAGTGGACCATGCCAAGAAAGTTGGTAAGGGAAATTGGTCTGAGTCCCCAGCACCCAGACATCTCCCAGAGTCGGTTTGCTGCTCCCTAATCCCTGCCAGATTCCTGGCCTGGAACACATGTCACACTCCCCAAATCCTTCCCCTCATGTAGTCCGGTACAGAGTTCTCCATGCTAATGAGGTACCCAAAGGTCCCGAGGGTTTAGTCAATAAAGCTCCTTTTCCCTCCCTACCAAAGGGATTTAATCTCTGGTCCACCCCGAGAAGTCGGTATGCATCCATTTTCCACAACGAACAACCGATAAGCAATTTGGAACCAAAGACGGTCTCTCTCTTCGAGGACCACCATGGGGAGCACGGAGCAGGCCTTTGCCTACAGAGCCACAACCCAAGTCTCCCATCAAAGGCCTCTCTGTGTCTCCGGCCAACTCAACAATCTCTGGTGAGCTAAGCCCTAGCTCCCCTTCCCTTCCCACTGCCCCCAAGCTGGAGGGTGTCCTCAGCCTGAACACTGACTTCACTCCCAATTCCTCACCACTTAGTAATGCCTGCATGTCCAGGAGCTTGGGAGCCCCTGGTTCAGACCTCGTTGGGGGGAGGGCCCATGAGCCCCCGACACTTCAAATATTTCGTTCCCGACTTCCCTGTGTAGTTCTCCAGCTACAACTGGAGTCAGGAAAGTCAGGAAACCCCCAAACTGTGGACCCGCCATCTTGGACTGCATTCTCCCACCCCTTGAGTGGTCTGCACTTCCCTATAGGCCACTGGATCTTACAGCAGGGCCAGCATGGGGTAAGTGCTGTCAACTTCCTAGAGTTTTGTATCCCTAGTGTCTATACCTAGCACGCCAGCAGCAGGGCAGACCCACAACCCAGAATATAGTGGATGGTTTCACATGAAGCATGTGCAGGACAATCACTATTACATCATCAGTGCCTTCCTAGGTCTGTCTGGGAAGAAGCCAGAGCTGTGGAAGGGGCCAGGAGAAGAGACTGGAGAGCAATCAGTCATGGTAGTCCTGGGGGTGAGGCTGGGCCCCACTGGCCATCCCACAGCACTCTTCTCAGAAGAGTCGAAGTCATCTACCCAGCCACATTGCCGCTGCTTGGTTTCCTACCCGTTTTCTCCTCCATTCGTCTAATGTCTGCACGTTGGATCAGAGTGCTTTTCATCCATTGCATTCGATGGTTGTCAGCGCGTCTAGGTCAGAACATGCCCTTGAACACAGCCAACCTCTTCTCCAAGCCTATAGTCCCAGAGATTAGTGGAGTCAGAAGCATGTATCCTGAAGGCAGCCGGCTGCAGGGTGCGTGAGAGCCTGGATTTGTGAAGCAGGTATGCAGCTGGCCCTGCCCCCAAAGGCTCCTCCATGCTGTGCCCAGAGCAGAAGCCAGAGTCAGAGGTCCCACTATCTGCTCGGTAGCAACTTCAGTAGGTCCCATTTCCTGCCCCTGAAAGCCCTTTGGGGATGTCCCACCATTTAACTTTGACCCCAGTTTCCTTCCCTCCCACGTGAGACTTAATCCTTTATTTTCTGAAGCAATTGTATACAGATCAAATATTAAGATGCAGAAAACTTTTCCAGTTCTGAGACTTTATGAGTTTATTTTTACCTCATTAGAGAGTAGAATTACAGCTCTCATTAAAAAAAAAACCTGAAAATAAATGAAATATTAATTTTTCATTTTTTATAATTAAATACACTTTATAAAAAAATTAAAAATAGCCTCAAAAGAACTAAAAACAAGAGCTGCTGCTCCCATCCCAGTGAGGTACAGCTTTAGCGTGGAACATTTGCGGGGAGTGTCATGTGAACAGGCTGGCCCTGGCTTCTCTTGCTGTATAGAGAATGGAGGGGTAGGCTACCAGGGGGCCAGGCAACCCCTGCAGCTCTGACATGTGCTTCTCACTGGGAAAGGCTGAGAAGCAGCGATGTTCTCGGGGTTGCAAATGAAAGCCCTGAGCTGAGCGGTGAGGAATACAGTGCCAGGTGGCTCCCTCCAGATCTTGGAAGCCAAAGCCCTACAAAGGGACACATTCATCCCCACTCCCACAGGGGGCCTGCAAGACACAGGAGAGGTGCTGTTCACAGGAGTTCAGGCCACCTGGAGGCCCTCCAACAGCATCCCCAGGGGCTCTTGGCATCCCAGTCTCTCAAGCCAGATAAATACACAGTGAGAAAAAGCCAAGAGGACTCATATTCTGGAGAGATCTCAAAACTGAGTCCAATATGCCCTCATTGCTACTCCTGAAAAATACCAGTTCTGCTTGCCAGCAGGTATGGATACAACTCCCATAAGCACGTGGGGCACTCCTGCGGATCCTGACTGTGAAAGGGGCACCTGCACTCAGAGTGAACCAAAACCCCACAGATAGCATCTTTTGCCACTTTTGTAGGATTTACTTGTTACAAAAAACACTGTCTGAATGAGGAATAACTGCCACGTTCCTCATAATGTCTAAGTAATTGTCCTAGTGCCACCCCGTCTGTAGGGAAATGTTAGGATATTGTGACTTAACCCCTTGTCCCAGCCCCAGCCCAGCCTAGCCCCATGGATGCCCTGATCTCCCAGGGGTCCAGAGAAGTCATGATTGGTCACTTCACATCTGATGCAGAGGATTTGTAAAGGACTAGTCCCTGCCCTCATGCTCTCTTAGCTATTGTAGGACTGTGAAAGGCAAGTCTGGTTTCTGGTTGAGCTAAGATTGGAAACCCTGGTGACCCTGAGGGACAGCAGGTGTTTTGCCTGGTTTCCAGACACTAGGCTCCTGACATGAGGCCGCAGCCTTCCATAGATCTGTGGCCATCAGTTGAAGAGGTCAGCTCAGGACATTTGGAAAATTCCACCAGACCCAAGATTATAAAGACTCCCTTCCTGGAAGGGAGAAGAGGGCAATGGAGCACGTAGGCACCCCTCCCTTCCTGGATTACATTCCTCAGGAAAACCACAGGGTAGACTGACTGTTGACTACCTACAGACAAGGAACGTCCTTGCCACCTCATCCCCTAAGAACCAGTTAAAAAGTCACACTGTTCTGCCAATCACATTGTGCCTAGTGGCTGTTTCTCTATTCTACCCCTAAAAACTGTATAAAAACTGGCCAAATGGGCTGCCCGAGGTCGCCACCTCTCCTTTGGGCGCAGGTCGACCCTACCGCGTGGGAACAATAAATACCTCTCGCTTTTGCATCGATCCCCGACTCTGTGTTGTTCATTTGGGGAGTCCCCAGTAGCTAAGGCTCATCACAGTCTTACATAGTCACATAAGAGCAACGTTCCAAGTCCCTCCACAGGTAGAGGACGTAACTACAGGTCACATAGCTTCAAGACAGATCTCCATTATAATGAGGTACCTAAAGGCCTGGACACTTAGCCAATAAACTCCGCTTCCCAGACACTCCTCCCTGCACTCAGGCCCACCCTGAGTACTGGGGTATTGTTTTATTCATCTACTTTCCACCATGACAATAAATGTCTTAAAACCATGGACTGTCTCTTTTCATCTTGATCCTCCATGGGGAGCAATGGAGCAGACCTTTGCCTAAAGAGCTAGATATCTAATCTCCTGCAGAAGGCCTCTCAGCGTTCCCAGCCAAGGCCTCTACCAAGTCAAGCCACCCACTGACAAACCAAGGACTCTATCCCCTTGGGACCCAGCTGGAGCAACCCCCATTATCTTTCAGCCCCAGGCTAGATCCAGCCAATGGGCCCCCACTCTGTTCTCATTTCTTCTGTGACATCCAGCAGCTCCTGAGTGACCAAGAGCCTGAGAAACAGACAGCCCTGGCCTCCTTGCAGGCCTGGGGACCCCTGAGCCAGCTCTGGCTGTCCACGCTCAATGGGTGGCATCGGCGAGGCTAGTGATGGTCTGTGTGCCTGTGTGTGGGTGTTGGCGGTGGTCCCTGGGTAGTGTTGGCAATGTTGTGCATCTGTGATTTGGAGTGTTTCTCTGTCTGCTGGTTGTTTAGGTGTTGTTTGTTCTCTTTTGACTTAGTTTTTAACAGAAAGTCCTACATCATTCTTTTCATGAGTCCCAGGACCTCTGTTTACTAGACTGACCAAACCCTTGAACAGGTCCCCATAATTAGTCACCCCACAGAGGAGAAATTGGACTGGCATCCATGGTTGTCTCTCGTAGGGGTATGCACTTGTGGGGATAGTGTGAGCAGTAATCAGAATCACGAGAAGCACAAATGACATTGGTTTATTTTATTTTGCAGAGTGACCATTGGCCTCCTTAAGAAACAAGGATGGCCTCAATTTTCTTATGCAGCCAGTGACCTTCGTGTGGGGGTTGTGTAGACACACACAATTCCTTAAAGAACAATTGAATTCTAGTCCATAAACACTTGTGTTCTATAGCTGATAGGGGACTTTCAAAAGATGAACACAGCTACCTAAATTTCTGTGGGAATCTTCACAATGAGCCAATCATCGATGGCCCAGGCATCCTGACTGTAACCTTTAGGGGTGGGTGTGATCATCGATGGCCCAGGCATCCTGACTGTAACCTTCAGGGGTGGGTGTGATCATCGATGGCCCAGACATCCTGACTGTAACCTTCGGGGGTGGGTGTGATCATCGATGGCCCAGGCATCCTGACTGTAACCTTTAAGGGTGGGTGTGCTTTCTCTTCTCTCGTACTCTTCAATCTCAAGCTCTGATTCTTCAGCCTGTGTCCTGATGATGGAGCAACACATTATGGAGATGAGACTAGAGGACAGACGATACAAATGAGGTAAGAGATAGACCTGGGCTGGCCCCTAGGAGCGGCAGCCCAAACACTAGTGCTCTCCAAGATAAGCACAGAGGCCATTCCACAGCCCATCTGGGTCTGTGACAAGCTCCCTGGATGCCCGCTGCTTTTTGAGCCCCGATCTGCAGTTATACCTGCCAAGGCTCAGCTGGAGACGATGGCATCAGTGAGAAAGTTCTTGTCCTGGAGAGGTGTATGGTTTGGCACAGACTATTGGATGTCCTTTGTAGATACCTTAGCTGGAGACCTTTTCTCTGACCGAGAACTGCCTCTTCCTGTTCGTGTGTTCAGTTGGAAGACACAACTTCATGATATCAGTTAGAGGTATCTAATTCAGTCTGAAGCACCTTGCTTCAGTGCTTGGTCTGTAATCCTGATTTGTGTCTAAGAAGCTTTACCAAAGACACGGTAGGTAAAGCATAGAGTACGTATGCAGGAGGGCATGTCCTGTGGTGGGCAGACTAAAGAATAGGGCTATGAAATGGAGTGTGTCTGCTGACTTTCTGAATGCAAGCATGCCTTCTGAATTTCTCATTCTTTGCAAGTAACAACTATTATTTTTTTAAAAAAGATTGTTTTTATTATGCTGCCATTAATAGCAAACAGGAAATGTTTTCACAGTGTCCAAACATCAGGCACATGAGTCATAACTCGTACCTTACAGAGGGAAGGTGGTGATGTGCCCACAGAGAAACTCTGTTCTCTTGTTGAAGCAGAGAGGCTCTGGAGAATAGGGCACATCCATGTAGCCATCGACCCAGTAACTCAGGAGGGAGCTTCCACCTGACCACTGAGGTAGCGTGCAATACCTTGCCTGAGAGAGGTTTAAGCCTGTGGCTGTCAGAGAAAGTAGGGCAGCTGGTGGCCAGAGATGAGGTAGCTTCTGCCATTGGCTGTGTAGCCTGCATCTCGTGGGGGAAAGCCCCAGACCAGCAATGCAGATACCAGACAAGGGAAGAGAAGAGAGGACGGATCAGACCCATATCGTACAGCTTGCTTTGACTCACAGGGCTCCCTCAGCAAAACACCAGGCCTAGGGCCACTGCTGTTCGAAAGCTTATGAGCATTTAGAAGGCAAGTTATGTATGTCTTCTTAGAGTTCTAGCTTGGTGGTGTGTGGGAACTTTGTACTAGAGTTGACTGGGGATGAGGTAGCCATGGAGTTCATGGAGAGCAGGTCCACATGGAGAGCAGGTCCACATGGAGAGCAGGTCCACATGGAGAGCAGGTCCATGGAGTTCATGGAGAGCAGGTCCATGGAGTTCATGGAGAGCAGGTCCACTGGAACCCCAGGTTTCATGAAAACAGGTCCCGACTGCGTCTGCTTGGTAATGTGGTGCTTAACATGAAGGACTCTCCTCTGGTCTGATCTGGTTCATCTGGCTGGACTAGGTAAAGAGTTCAGCCCAGAATAATGCCCGAGCCACCGAGCTTGGCAAGGCTAAACCAAAGGAATGGTATAACCTCAGGCTCCTCCACCCATGCCCAAGGTCTCTGAAATAATGACTCTGAGACATCATGTACAAACAACTGCCTAGGCCAAAGGCTTTGACTTATTCCCTCTAGCTCAGGACAATTATCCCGTTTATTCTAAGTCCCCCGCAGGGTTAGTTATGGTTCATGTGATCATCTTCCTCAGAGTTTGGGGAAAGTCTCTTCTTGTGCTTGATTCTATTTGAGAATTCCTCTCTTTCTGCAGGAATTTACACCTCCTATTTCATGTCTAAGCTAATCGGCCTATAGCATTTTACTGCCAGGTGATACTTCCATACATTGCACAAGAGATTCTCTTTACAGACTGGTGTGTGTGTGTGTGTGTGTGTGTGTGTGTGTGTGTGTGTGTGTCTGTGTGTCTGTGTGTGTCTGTGTGTGTGTGTCTGTATGTGTCTCTGTGTGTGTGTCTGTGTGTGTGAGAGACAGAGACTCAGAGAAATAGAGAAATGGAGACAGAGACAGAGATACAGAGAGACAGAGAGGAACAAAGAGAGATGGAGGTAGACATAGAAACAGAGAGCCGGGTGGTGGTGGCACACAATTTTAATCCCAGCACTTAGGAGGCAGAGGCAGGCAGATTTCTGAGTTCAAGGCCAGCCTGGTCTACAAAATGAGTTCCAGGACAGCCAGGGTTACACAGAGAAACCCTGTCTCAAAAAACCGAACCGAACCGAACCAAACCAAACCAAACCAAACCAAACCAAACCAAACCAAACCAAACCAAACCAAACCAAACCAAACCAAACCAAACCAAACCAAACCAAGCAAAACCAAACCAAGCAAAACAAAACAAAACAAGGAAGGAAGGAAGGAAGGAAGGAAGGGAGGGAGGGAGGGAGGGAGGGAGGGAGGGAGGAAGGAAGGAAGGAAGGAAGAAAGAAAGGAGAGAAAGAAAGAAAGAAAGAAAGAAAGAAAGAAAGAAAGAGAGAAAAGAGACAGATACAGAGGTATGGAAACAGAGACAGAGGGACAGAGAGAAACAGGATAGATATACACATACAGAGACATAGACGTGTGCACCCTCACAAGCACGCACACACACACACACACACACACACACACACAGAGAGAGAGAGAGAGAGAGAGAGAGAGAGACAGAGAGAGAGAGAGAGAGAGAGAGAGAGAGAGAGAGAGAGAGAGAGACAGAGAGAGAGAGAAAGAGAGACAGAGACAGAGACAGAGACAGAGAGAGAACCAGATGGAACCAATGTAAAAACCAACTGCTGTAGGGTGTGATTTTGGGTTTTGTGCATTCTTCTTCCAACTTCTGTGTAAACTATAAATCACTTCAATAAAAGTTAACATATAAGAAAAGTGCTATATGCATCAAGGTTGTTGTAAAATGCAAACAGGCACGGCCACAGGGAGGCACAGCCATGGGGAAGTACAGAGCCACAGCCACAGGGAGGCACAGCCACAGGGAGGCACAGCCATGGGGAGGCACATCCATGGGGAGGCACAGCCATAGGCACAGCCATCGGGAGGGACAGCCATGGGGAGGTACAGAGCCACAGCCACAGGGAGGCACAGCCACGGGGAGGCAGAGCTCTGCTGCACTGCAACACAGGTTGCACCACAGATAACCTTGTTATCATCAGGTGGAAACATGGCAACAGTAAAGGCTTGGAAACTGTTCCCAGTCCAGGTAGCCATTGATGGAAAAAGAAAATACAAAGTAACAAAACAGTTTAACTGAACAATGAAAATTCTGGCTGTTGAGGCATAAAGTAAAAGAATAAACAATACAGGATGTGTGCTCTAGTGTGTCTTTGGAAAAGGAGGACAGGGATAAGCTAGGCTAACATCCTCTGGGAGGGGGAACAAAATGTCCTCTCTGTCTACACCTGTGCGTTCACTGCAGCCTGGGAATTGGAGATCCGGATCTCAGATCTGCCTGGGTCTGGTCTGGTTCCTGTCTTCCCTGCTGAAGATGCCTGGTTTCTCCTCTCTGGGGACTCCAGCGGTGTAGTTTGATATTGTTTCCAGTCTCAGCTCTTGTAGTGATGACTGGGACTCTCTAGCTGGATGAGAACTCTGGTAAAGATTCCGTTGTTTCCTCTGCCTTGCCTTCTGAGATGCTCAACCACATTTGCACCTTTCTCTCTAGAGTCTTCTGCACACACCCTTACTTATAAGTTCTTCTAGTTCCTAGGTATTGGTATTGGTTTTCTAACTTATTTATAAACTAGCACATTGTTTTGGGAACTGACTCACTTGGCCGTTGAGTAGAAAAGGCACAAAATTCTTCCACAGTGTGTTGTTGTTTTTTTTCCAGTTCTCACACCTTGGTTTGATGCCTCTCCACTTCCGAATAGCTTCGGTAAACACAAATATGGAAAGGTAGAGAGAGATCCACAAGTCTCAGTCTCAGGATCTGTTTTTGGTCCAAGGTGAGGTAAGCTGTCCTAAGCTAGGAGTAGCCTTGAGGACTCACTGCGCTCAGCTTCACTGCACGGCTTAGAGGGAGGGAGGGGTAGATGCTGTAACTATTTTCCCTCCAAATGTCTTCATTATGCTTTAAATATTTGGAATTTAGTAAGCCCTTGAACACATTTAGTCAGGCAATAGCTCTCTGCGCCTTAATCTTTAAGTTCAAGTGGGTCTTAACGGAAATCGTGATTCATATGTTTCTAATTCCCTGCTTCTTACTAAGAGGCATCTAGACGTGGCTTTGTAATAGTTATCTGATGTCCAAAAGTGTTTGAACTTTAAACTGTTTTCTCAGAGTTAGGACCTTATGTTAGGAAAAAGTTGCTTTCAAAACCTCCATATTTCAACTCTGAAATCATGAGGTTTCTTTTCTACAGGAGTGGATGTTACTCCTGACCAGTTATTAAGTCTCTTAGAGTTAAGCCGGGGGTAGCCTTTTTCTGACAAGGCTATAGATAAAAAACCAGGAGCTCAAGAGGGAACACTGCCCAAACTTTTCATTGGCAGTAGAGTTGGGGTGAAGGAGAAAAAAGAAGGTATAGCCTAGACGTTCGGACCTAGTGAGGACTCTGTTTTGTAGTATGATGGTCTGACATTTTTCTTGTCTTAGATACTGTTCTATTGCCATGAAGAGACACTATGATCAAGGCAACTCTTATAGAAGAAAACGTTTATTTAGGGGCTTTTTAAAAAAAGTTTCAGGGTTTTAGTCCATTATTATTATGGGTTAGGGAGTTAGGGTTAGGGGGTTTGGGTTAGGGTTAGGGTTAGGGTTAGGGTGTTAGGGTTAGGGTGTTACGGTGTTAGGGTGTTAGGGTTATGGCTAGGGATTTAGGGTTAGGGTTAGGGTTAGGGTTAGAGGGTTAGGGTTAGGGTGTTAGGGTGTTAGGGTGTTAGGGTTATGGCTAGGGATTTAGGGTTAGGGTTAGGGTTAGGGTTAGAGGGTTAGGGTTAGGATTAGGGTTAGGGTTAGGTTTAGGGTTAGTGGGTTAGGGTTAGGGAGTTAGGGTTAGGGTTAAGATTGGTGTTAGAGTTAGGGTTAGGGTTAGGGTTAAGATTAGGGTGTTAGTATGTTAGAGTTAGGGTTAGGGGGTTAGGGTTAGGATTAGGGTTAGAGTGATTAAGCAATCAAATATATGAGCTCTGGAACCCATCCTTATTCTAACCACAGCACCTGTCCATACTGACTTTGTCTGTGGTCCAGTCCCTTCCAGCACCCTCCACCTGTCTTAAAGGTGCGACATGCTTTTCCTAGATGTGGCTGCTTCGGGTCCACAAAGATGAAGAACTCATTACCTAGAATTAAAGGGCTTTTCCCTCTTTTCCAGTGAAGCTTCCGCTATTTGCTCCCCAAGCACAAGAGAAATAAAAAGAAGAAGAAGCTAACACCCAGGATCTTGGAGTGCTAAAACTTTGTTATCTCAGCTTCCTTGAGCCCAGCGGCTTAGTGTGTGGGGTGATCAGGTTTAGAAGCCAAAAACCCAGTAACAACCGCCTTCTCACCAGAAGCCTGTGAGGGGGCACAGCTTACTCTGCTGTCTCTTCCGCAGTAAGAGACTTCTCTGAGAATCTGCTCAGTTCAGTCCCTCCAGTGAAACCTCTGCCTTGAGGCAGGGGTGTGTTTAAGTGGGAGACAACATAATGTAGAACTCTAGAAGCAGCTGAAGACTGTCCCCAAACCCAGGCTGCTGTGTCCTGGCCAAACTATACCCAGGAATGCAGTTGCTAACCCGGGACAGGAGCTCATTTTTAGTCCATGATGGTTTGGCGACTTCCTATGTCGGTGGCTTTGAGCACTTAGCAATCCTCTGGCCTCCTGAGTGCTGGGGTTGTAAACATGAGCTAGTACACCCAGTGTGTCTTTTTTTTCTAGTGTTCTAGGCTGGAGAGAGAAGCATTCTTTCTATCAGAGTAATGTGTCTCGCACAGTAGAAGCACATGGGGATCTCCCTGTTCTCCGAGTGAGTATAGGGTTTGAATGTAGAAGCGTGATTCTTACCATCGGGGGAGAGGGTATCTGCGGAGAGGGAAGTACACACTAGAAGAGGTTCAGAATGGTTTCTTACAGAGTCCCCTTCATCTTGCTTCATGGATGTTGCAAGCTCCTCAGAGCCAGAGAGGCATCAGGCTCTGTAAAGAGAATCAAAAGGAGACCCCATCAGCTACCTACAGTACCCTCCCTGTGCATAGTGCCTCTCACACTCAGCCTCAGCGTGCCTTCTCCGGTGGGTGGGCCTCATCCAAGCAGGTGTGAAACATGGAGATCAAAGAGCTGTGCTCCAGACAGGGTCAGTGTCTGTTGTTGGCTTTGCAGCTTCTGTGTGTCTCTACTCCATAGCCATATGACCCAGTGTTCCTAAAACCTGTCTCTCCCTTTTCTTTCTCACTTTTCACCTCTTGCCTTCTCTCTCTCTCTCTCTCTCTCTCTCTATATATATATATATATATATATATATATATATATATATATATATATATATATATGTGTGTGTGTGTGTGTGTGTGTGTGTGTATACATGTATATATTAATGTATATATGTATGTATATAGATAGAGCTATGCATGTTCATTTGTATAAAATAAAGATGCATACAACACCCACAATATATTTCATATATGTGTATATTTACACATAATATTTATCCAAATGTATATAGATTATATCAATATAGATGCCTGCATGTATGTATGAGTAATGTATATGCAAGGGTGTTGTATTTGTGTGTGCACAGTGTACACAGTAGTCCTTCCTTATCTGAATTTTGACTTTTTGAGTTACATTTATCTGGGCTCAGCTGCAGTTCAAACATGTCAAGTGAAAACACATAGGAATAAAGCATGTTGAAGTTGTGTGCTCTCTGCAACTGGGTTGGGGTCTTTTACATTTATTTTTATATGTATGTGCATATGTGCTTGTGTGCGCCCAGTGTGCATATGGAGGTCAGAGGGTAACTTCTGGGAATCTGTGAGTTCCAGGGATTGAACTCGGGGCATCAGATTTGGCACCAGGCCTCTTTAGCACAGACCCATCTGGCTGACTCATTCTGTTTCGTTAGTTACTATGATCATTCCTACTAATGCTCTGCTGTGCTCAGTTTATAGGCTAACCTCAGCTTACATATGAGTAGGAGAAAGAACAGACCATGTTCACTCCTACGGAAATTCCAGGTCTGTAAGTTCCTGGTGTGCACCAATAGTCTCGGGGGTCTGCTGGGAAGTGTGGGTGATCCTTGAGGGCCAAATGTCACTCCTGCATTGTTAGTGTTGTTTCTGTAACACCCTCTGAGATGATCTGTGCTGCTATCAACTCAATGAGCTCCCAGAGTGTTCTACTGCATGGTGTGACATCCCACGTCTCCACGGGGTGGCTGAACTGAATTTCAAAAATAGTGACCTTTTCAAGGAAGCAAGCACACTCAGATGGGATCACCCAGGATCTTTCTCTTGCTGTTGAGTGGGCCTGAGTGCTCCCCTGTCAGGTTCTAGGCAGAGCAGACAGGGTTGGGCAGAGTCTGCAGGAGACCACCTTGGTTTAAGAGCTTCATATGTTTCTCCCACTGTTTCCAAACCATAGATTTACTGTGGTCTCTGACCAAGCAGATGGGCTGTGCCAGGCTCACAGTGGCCGCCTTTGAGAGGCCCAGTCATGGTGATGGAGATGGTGATGGTAACAGTGATGATGACAACAACAATGATGATGATGATGAAGACAATGATGACTACTACGATGGCCATCTCAGCTCTTTGGGGACCTCCATGAGTGTAGTCTCCAGACTGTTCCCAGGTCTCTAGCTTAGCGTTTGTTTAATTTGTATGGTTTTTTTTTTTTTGACTGAAGTCATATGGCAATATTGAAACCCAGAACAAAATCAGCAATTTTCATCTGACATTATTGCTGTGGGCTTGCAAGGCTTTGTGGTTTCTTCATTCAACGTGTAGTTAAATGTCACAAAATGAAACCATGAAAAACCTTGTCTAGGAAAAACCCATGTCTCTCCAGAGGCGCCAAATTAGCTTTAAAGTTAAATGACTGGGCAAGGCTGGAAAGGTTCTTCTAACGTTCAGTAAACTTGCCTGGATGGAACATTAAATCCAGCAATTACAGTGTTTCTAATAGTTTTCAATTTTGAAATAAAAATAAACTCTGAAAAGAGGACCAGAAGAGACCACAGTGCCTGGATCTCCCGACTGACTGAGGCTTGTGGGATCAGTGGACATTAAAAGGTATACATGAGGGCTGGGAAGGAGTCTTGGTAATGTGCTTTCTTTGCAAGCAAAGGCACTGGGGTTTGAGCCGAAGTGCCTGTGTAGATGGCCAGGCACAGCAGTATGCACCTCAGCACTGGGAAGAGGGAGGCAGAGACTCTCCTGAGCTCACTGGCCACATCAGGTGCTCCAGATTCAGTGAGAAATGTATCCCAGAGAAGAAGGTGGGAATCCGTTGAGGAGCTCACCCCATGCCTCCCACATGCACACATCTGCTCACACACACACCCTCAAGCTCACACACACACAAATGTGTATATGTATGCACTCGTACATCTCCACCTCTAAAGGATATGAGGCAGAGAGGGAGCCCTGAGTCACTAACGCCCCAGATCTACCAGAGCGACTGGCCGTCCACAGTGCACGTGGTTCTGTCTTCATCTTGTTATGTTGACAGAAAATGGAGCACTCACCGGTGACCTGAGAGGGCTTCTGGCTTCTGGGGGATGCAGTTGCCTAGGCTATGGGTCCCTGTGGCAACAAAATCCCCTTGTTTCTACACAAAGGGGGCAACGGATGAGAGGCCCCTCCCCTGCAACTTCCTCCCTGGAAACATCACTCTCTTTGGCACTGACTGCGCATGTGCATGGCAGCAAGTTCAGAAGGCTCCCCGGCTTTCAGTGTGTGGTGAGGTAGGCGAGATGGCGTGAAGCATTTACTGGAGAAAACGGCTCATCTCGGGGCAGCTGGCAAGCTGATAGACAAGAAGGGGTCGGTACCACAGCAGTCCGTCCTTCAGGACATACTCGGGAGATGTCTTTCATCCCAACCAGGCCACAGATCCTACTTGTCCTCTTCCCAGTAATCCTGTAGGTCAGGGGCCACTGTTGACTAAACTCACTGACACGGTCTCAGTCTCATGATCCAGTAGTTTCCCAACAATGAATTGTCTGGCCACAAATCCTTTAACACATTTCTGATCAAAACTATAGGGCAAGCAACCAGCGAGTAACCTATATACCATCGCATAAAGGGAAGGGCTGAAGTCGGGGTGACACGGATGAACAGAAACTCAACATATTCTGGAGAGATGCCCGTCTTTGTTTTATATCGCAGTGATATGCCCATGACCAAAGGGTTTATTCGGCTTACACATCCTAGATCACGGTTGGTTGCAGAACTCAAGTCAGAGACTGAAGCAGCATGAGGGAGGAGCAAGGCTTCCTGCCTGCTTTCCATGTTGTGCTCATCTGGCTTCCTTACATAACCCGGGACCCCTGCCCGGGGATGGCATCGCTGGCCCGCAGTGGGCCGGACCCGTCACATCAACCCTCTAGTCCTTTCCACAACTGCTGACGGCTCTCTCCCGTCTAACTTTGGTCTGTGGGAATTCTGCTCATCCAAGACGTGGTCAGATCTGCCTCTGGAGGTTCACTTAGAGCAGGTCCTACCCAGGCTCTGTGCCTGTGTCCTGAGACAGCCTGCATGGAATTCAAAAGCAGAGAGGACGCTGCCCTGTGAGAGGATAAGGGGGGTGGTGGAGGGTGTCGCCCCATGCCAAAGCCTCCAGGAGGCTAATGGCCAGGATCTGGAAGAGGTATGAGGTGGCCAGTGTTGGAGCTGTCACATGGTCCTGCTGAGAGCCCCCCCCACACACACACACCTCCACAGTCTGGTTTTAGGACACTGAGAGGGTGATGCTGCTGTTTGAAACTGCTCAGCTTGTGGTCATTGCTGTTGGCAGCTCTAAGGCACCAGCATGGCTTCCTGTACCTAAGCTGTCTTCACTGCAGTGCCGATGCCAGCCAGGGCCCATTAGAACAGCACTCTTCAGTGCTGTGGAGTCTCTGCCTTGAGCCCACTCTGGGGGCAGTGCTGGCCTCAGTGTGCTTCTGGGGTGGCTACTGGTGCCCACCTGAAGCCAGGCAAGAGGAGTGTGAGTAAATGCCTGCCCAGAGAAGGCAGCGTCCCCTCCGCCCTGAGAGTCACTACACAGGATGCCTTAGCAGCAGAGGAAGAAGAAAGAGACGTCTATGTGGGGCATAGAATCCCTTCCTGCCTGGATCATGGGGGGGGGCATGGATTAGCAGCATGACAGAGAAAAACCAAACAGTCTCAAGGGTTGGATGAGCTGGGGTCAGAAATTTGTTCTGAAACTGTAAGCTCTGGGTATTGTACACATTCCAAACAATGCAACTTGCAACATCTTCCAACATCTTTATCTGTAAAGGGACTAACATCTCCTACAAGGTGGAGACTGCGGCCCTCCTGTATGAAGTAGACTGTAGATCTCCCACATAGGGGAGGCTGTGACCTATCTGGTGGTGTTCAGGGTCTGAGACACCTTCAGAACAGGCAGCGATGGCAGCCAAATGTAGGTCTGAGGGGGGGCAACTCTCTCTTTCCCATTTAAGACAATACTACATAACCCAGATCTCTGGATAAAACTACTTTTATCAAATCCCATATGCAACCTGACCTTGTTAAAACTAAGCAGCAAGAAGAGACCCCAGCACCTCTTCTCACTGAGTTTGCTGGAACTGGTCCTCAGAGACTGTGCTCTCTCCCCTCCGGTCTTAACCCTGCCACCTCCACATCGGCCACCTTTCTCACTTAACAGCCGTGGAAGATGCCAGAGGCAACCTGTGTCCCTGGTCCTGGACTACCACCTCCATGAGCAGGGAGGACATAGGAAAGTAAATATCTTCTCCCTCAGAAGAGGAAGCAGTGGGGCTTCCTGGGACAAGAGAGGATCATGGAATACCTGTGAAGAGGCACAGGAGAAAGGCAGGAAAGGTAAGTGTGCTGGCCGGTTCTGTGTGTCAACCTGACACAGGCTGGAGTTATCACAGAGAAAGGAGCTTCAGTTGGGGAAATGCCTCCATGAGATCCAGCTGTGGGGCATTTTCTCAATTAGTGATCAAGGGGGGAGGGCCCAGCCCATTGTGGGTGGTGCCATCCCTGGGCTGGTAGTCTTGGGTTCTATAAGAGAGCAGGCCAGGGGAATCAAGCCAGTAAGAAACATACCTCCATGGCCTCTGCATCAGCTCCTACTTCCTGACCTGCTTGAGTTCCAGTCCTGCCTTCCTTTGGTGATCAACAGCACTGTGCTGAATAAACCCTTTCCTCCCCAGCTTGCTTCTTGGTCCTGATGTTTGTGCAGGAACAGAAACCCTGACCGAGACAGTGGGCAAGGAAGGAGAAGGCCTGGATAGATTTTCTTAGGTCTGACAATGGCCTACAGAGACGGGGCAACTGGATACACATCTGAGGGAGATAGCCAGAGGAAATCCTCCTGACCCTGAACAGAAGAAAGATGGTTGAAGAGTTCTAGCACAGGCCTGAGGGGAGGAGGGGTATGGTGTGGGACAGGAGTACTCACAGTCCTCTTGGAACACCTCTCCAGTCCAGTCCTGTGTGGTTCCATGAAACCCAGGCCTTGCAGAGGGACATGTTTAGATACTAGCTAACGTAGGCTGCCCAACTCCTACCAAAAGTTCAGGGAACCAATGGGCATGCTCGAACCTAAGTGTCTGCCCCTCTAGTTAGATAGCCTGAACAGTTACCATCCCAACAAACTTGGAGGGCATCCAGGCACCTTCCATTTTGAGACCTTTGCCTAAGTAGCTTGGAAACGCCTTTGAGCTCTGATCCACTGAGGTTACTAAACAGGGGACCGCACCCTTCTGTGATTACTAGTGACCGTCGCCCCACACCATTCATGAATCATTATTCCCACACCACCGGCTCTAGCTCTGCTAGTCGGAACAAAGATGAAAGTGATCAGAAAAGACACGCTGAAGAGGAGGGGATAGAGGCAAGAGGAGAAACTTAATATAGACAGAAAGCCCCAGGAGGCAGTGTATGGACCAGGAAATGAAACACTGGCTAGAGACCTCTTGGCACACAGCCCTGCCATAGTTTCCTCAGTAGCCTCCGTCTGAGGTGAGGAGAGGAATTCCATGGAGTGCTTTGAAGTAGCTTCTGAGATCAGTGCGATTTAAAGACATCAACCTACAGCTTTGCATAGAGATTATTTTTAAAGACAAAGGAGATCTCTGTTGCTCAAATAAGCTAACAGCTACCTCTTGAGCGTCCACAGAGAACCACGTACAGCCACTTTGCACCGAGACAGAACAGAATAAAGCTGAGAAGGGGTAGAGGCCGGGGGGATGTCTGGCCATTAAGCAGATAAATTATTTCTTTTTCAGAACCTTTTTCCACACTACAGTCTAGGTAGGTCAGCGTAAGCCACTCTTGACAAATGGATGTCAACTTAAGGCACGGATCCTGAAGGCTGCCTCCTGGCACTGACCTTCTGGGCATTCAGAGAGTTGATCTAACCAAGTCCTACATGTGGCCAGCATGGGCAGAACCTGGAGGAGGAGAACCCCATGATTTCTGGGGTACAGACTGCAGCTCTGGTGTGTGATAGGCACCCGAGTATTCTAGGGCACCCCAGTCAGGATGCTCCCACTCAAGAAACTGTCTGCTTCTGTTTCTTGGATACTGAACTCCGTTTCAGGCGCGAAGCTTCCACTGGCCTCAATAATTGGACTCAGCCACGGCACGGCAGTTCAATCTCTGAGGGATTGAAGTAATTTAAAAAAAAATGGGAATAGTGTGAAAACTCTTATAAATGAAAGGGATTTCATGATCCTTCTTTTTATGAAGGCTAAAAGTCAGGTAAGTCTGAAATTTTCCGAAGCCCGTGTCCTGACCTCATCTGCTGCTGAGTTAGCATGACCAGCAGAGCCTCCTGAGAGCGTGCGTCCGAATGCTGTCCTCAACAGAGGAATCTGCCCTTGTTGTCAACTGGCAGGATACCCAGGAGGAATTGGCACTACCCATGTGTCAGTCAAAGCAACAATGATAGGACCAGGCCCACATTCAGTGGGACCCTGAAGAGCACATAGTAGGTCAGGAAGTTTCTACTCACCTCTTCTGTATCATGTGACTGGGGAAGAGGGTGGAGTGCATTCAAACACAATCCCCACCAGAAACCTCATCAAATGCAGAAGAATGGTGGAAAAAGTTCTCCCAGGTCAGTGGATATTCCTACCTAGTTATCAGAGAATTCTCTTGCTAGAACATTACGAGTTACACTACAGACTATGGGGTGAGCTCCCTCATCCAGAATACTCGTGGGGCTTGTTTATTCAAATGAGGGAGAAGAATCCAAGCACTGCTAGTTACTTTTAAAGTACAAAGTGAACACAAGACCTGTTATACCAGTGACTAAGAGTTATTAAATTACCCACAGGAAGACTTCTGGACACAACAGTGCCCGACAGGAGAGCAGCTTCCGACTCCCTCTGGCTCCATGTAATACTGCATCCCTCTGTCTGTCTCCCAAGCCTGTGGTCACAAAACACATCAAGAGGTTGGCTTTAAAGAACAGAACCTTGTTCCCACAGTCCCGGGGCAGAGCCCAATGTCCAGGTGGCAGCGCTGTCTTCCAGAAGGTTCAGACGATCCTTCGTGCATCTTCTAACTTCTGGGGCTCAAGTATCGACGTGCAGTGCCTACACTGGTTTCCTGCCTCCATCTCTACTTGGCCGTCCTCACTTAGAGTCTCTGTGCATTCATCTCCTTTCTCCCAAGGACATTGGCTACTGGGATTAGGACCCTTGCCAATGGAACGACAGCGTCATCTTGGTTTGGTGATATTTGCTAAGACTCATTTTTCAGATAAGATGACACAGCAGGAGGGATGTGTGTATGTGTGTGAGAGAGATATGCTCACGTGTGTGGACGTGTACAGATGGGTATTTGCATGTAGGACAGAGTATATGTTAAATGTATGGTTGCATATATATGGGGACTGCAGGAGCAGTGAGGTGTGTGTGTGTGTGTGTGTGTGTGTGTGTGTGTATCTGTGTTGTGCATGCACAGAAGTATGTATGTTTCTCTGTTTGTGTATATTTGGGTATACATGTGTGTGCATAGGGACAGTATGTTGGATGTGGTATACGGAAAAATTAAGACGTCAGTCTTTGCAAACAGGCAGTCCCACCTATAACCTGCCACTTAGCCATTGCCAAAAGAATTGATCCCCAGAATTTTGAGCCCTGAGAAACTGGTGGTGCCTAAGAAAGGGTCCCTGTCACATGCCCAGAAAGGACAGAGAACCATGGCTGGGAGTAACAGTGGTCCTAGAGTGTCTTCCAGATACAAGCCCCACCCACGACGCCTCTTCTGTCCCCACAGTCACTTTCTGCACTCCCTGTTCCCATCATCAGCCACATCCCTCCCAGATACAGAAAGGCCAGGTGCGGAGACGATGGCTTAGCGAGGGGCGGTTGATGGGTCTTTCCTCTGGGACAAATCCCAGCAGAAATGGAAGGGCGAGATCTGGGTCCCAGGACAAAAGGCGGGCGAGGAGGGAGAGAAGACACGCCTCTGAGCCAGTGTAAAGCGGGTGAGACTTGGCTTTCGCCTTCAGAGGCTCATAGTGACTCAGAGGCGCTGCTTTGGACACCCCCAATATTGCTGTATGTGTCTTGATCACAAGGGACACCCAGATCAGCCGGAACTCCACCAGGGACCAAGAGAGAACTCCTGTGGCCAAAGGAGGAGGAGGAAGCTCTGGAAAAGCACAGCTTCCAACTCGCTTTGCCACATGTTTACAATAGCGGAGGGAGCCAGTCCAGCCACAGCGTGCAGGGTGTCTTGAAAAGTGGCAGTCCTTCTTGCATCTAGCTTACGGCAGCCGCCACAGTCAGTCTGTCCCACCACAGGGGTGACCTACAGAACCTCACACTCTCACTGTGACCTGGCTGCCCAGGCCTCTGTGCTGACATCTCCGAGGAATCGCACGGAGTGACGCTGGCGGTGCCTAACATGTGCTTCCGGTGGGGGATAGAGATCTCACGGCGCCTCCTTCAGCGTTTGTGTTGACGCGAGGGGTAAACATAGCTTGTTAGGGACAGCACCACCGCCCTCGCAGGCACACGCTGCCGCAGCCTGGCACAGCGGCCTGGCCAGCAGGAGCCCTCAGACACTGAAACTGGGAATGGCCTCATCACGTAAACTTTTCCGTACTCCAAAGGAATGGGGGAAAACATCAAGCATTGGTTTCTTTTTCTGTTCCGGTGATTAAAAAAAAAATACTCCAGCAAAAAGTGGTTAAAGGGAGAAAGGGTTTATTTGACTTGGGAGTCAAGATTATATACCGCCCATGGCAGTGTGGAAATCAAGGCAGCAGACGTTCAAGGCAGCTGGTCACACCCATCTACACTCAAGAAACGAGGGGAAATGGATGCTTCTTAGTGCTCATCTTGCTTTCTTGGGTTTTAGGCACTTCAAGATGTCCTGAGAAAGCAAGAGTTCCACTGACAGTCAAGACGGGTCTTCATCAGTTATCAATATAGTCAGTCCTTCACGGGCATCCTAAGAGGCTAATCCTAACCGAGGTGCCGAGAAGTGAATTATAATTGAGAAAGGATTGCCTCATAGGGAAACAGATTCCATCAAGTTAGGACTTAGCAATGCCCATCACAGATGCCAGGTGTGTTCTGATTCAGGACTCTTAAGAATTGGTTTTCAGAAGAGCAAGTGACCCTGTCAGGAGTCAGCAGGTTGGCTTGAACTTTGGATTTACCTGTGAGAATATCAGTGGTTTCAAAGCATATATTTTTACTTTTTATTGGCATATATTAAATTAAACACAACGATGGGGTTCACCATCACGGTCCATAGTGGGCTTCGATCATTTTTACCCTTTTTACACCGTGGACAGACATGCAGACAGAACTTACAGACTAGTGGGAAATAAAGTTCTCTCTGGCTGTGCACGCACAAGGGTGCTAAAACTCCCTTCCCTGCCTGATGCTTAAATCAACAAATAAGGCTGAGGAGAGAGGGTTTGGGCTCTGGGAAAGGATGAGCCAAACATGAAAGAAAATAGAAATTAGCGGATGAGTTATCTAAATATTTATAACCTCAGGCAAATATTTGGTTTGTTTTTGAGGCAAACAAAAAACATTGTGGCTATTTTTTTTTTTTTTTTGGTGTGTGTGTGGGTAATCCTTGTCTCATCGGTGAGGATGAGTGAAAAGAAAAACACGCTGAGGTGAGCCATCAGTTCTAAGTGGTGGCTGAAGAGATCGCCTTTACAGTCCCAGGAGTCAGCCAGGGAGCCAGGGAAGCAAGACCTCCTCAGCTTCTCAAGCGGCCATTGTATTCCACAATATGGCATCTCTCAACTGAAATTATGACTCCATATTAACCATCTTGGATGTTTGTGCTGTGTGGACACCTTGGGGTTTCCTCAGCCCACCCCACTTACGTTGGCCTGGTGACAGAGAACTTTGGTATTTGTGTGTGTGTGTGTGTGTTACTCACAGTGACTTACGTTCCAAGTGACTTAGAGGGGGCGGCCCAGTACCTCTTTGGAATCTGGACCCTTTGGAGGGGCCAACAATAGAGCCTGGGTTCTGTTCTGTGGAGAGGAGCACCCAGTATCGGGGCAACTTATTTGTATACTTTATGGGTTTTGAAACTCCAGTTTCCAGATTCCTACAACATGTCACCCAAAGGAGGATTGCAACGATGGGATTCCAACAGAGACCTAGAGACCAAATGTTGGCAATCAACACTAAACTCTTCACACACACCGGTGACCCGGATTCTGTGCTTCCCCTTCTGTGGTGGATTCCATCTGAAATCCTGACCCAGATCATCCTATCAGGTGAAGGAGGAAGAACAGAATAAGTTCTGATCTGAGAAATATGGTTGGAGAGCCACCTTGGCTAGCAAAACAAGGAGCACCATATGTCACTTCCAGCTCCCAGAGAGACTTCGTCCCTGACCACCAAGAGGGCAGACATATGGGGTTTTGCTAGTCTTTCCTAAAGTTGGTTTACAAAAGTATTATGACAACAACAACAACAACAACAAAACAGTAAATTCAAGAATACTTAAGCACTTGCATTTTTCTTCCTTTTTAACTCCTGTTGAGGAGGATCTGAATAAGGACTTACTTTCTGCCCCGTAAAACACTAAGAAGTAAACACGAATCTTGGGACTCCTATTTTGGCAAAGGTGAGAGCTACCATGACCTGGTTTGGCTCTGGCTTGTTTTCCCTTGAGAGGTGAACAGTAGTCGCTGTGACATGTGCTCGAAGAGACGCGTTTAAAAACACGCAGAAACTGCAGACTCCCTGCCCCTTGGTGGCCCCGAGGAGTTCTTCCGATGGATGGTCCTCTTTTACCACAGCCCAGCACCACCATGTGTGTAGTTACCTCCTTCCCTCTGCCACTCACCCAAATAAATAAATAAAAGGAGGGAACCAACGGCTTTCAGACCAGCTGTGTTGGGACGGTAGATGAATGGCTACCCCAGCATTCACCAGGCATGCAGTACTGTGCATGTGGAGGAGTTAGGGTCTGGACGGTCTCACATGTTGATGGCCGTCAGACCTGCAAATCCAGAGGCCCAAACAGAAGCCCAGACAAGCAGTCATCATTTATTCTCCTCAGGTGTATCCAGTGTCACGTGGCCAGCAGGCCTTGTCTCTGCACCACCAGAGGGTGATACCTTGATGGTGACAAACACAGGCCAGTCTGCATTGGCCCCTTTTCTCTGGAAATGCAGATAATGCAAGTGGCGGAGTGGCATTTTAGTTGTGTTTCATTCTGGTTAGGTAAGACTCAGTCCACGCAGTGAGTGAGACCGGGAAGGACAGCTCTGGAGAGATCCAGATCCCTGTTCTGCAGTTTGCAGGGTTTCCACCAAGGGCTCTCCTCCTATCACCTGGTTTTTCCTAATCCTTCTCCAGCAACCTTCTTTCACAGACTCAGCCCGCCCCTCCCCCTTTCCCCTGACCCTCCCTTCTGCTTGAGAAGGAGGCTTCTTCCTGAAATCTCAAGTTCCAAGCTCTTTGCTCTCCAGTTACTTTTCTTACTGGCATGAGAACGATTAGCAGACAGAACCAACCTAAGGAAAGGGGTTTACTGTAACTCACAAAACTCACAGTTTTCAGGGATACAGTCCTTCGCAGTGGGAGGCGTGGTGGTGGCGGCGAGGCGGCAGCTGGTCAGGCTGCGTCTGCACAGGAACAGAGCTCCGTGAATCCTGGTTCTTTATTCAAACTAGACTCTCAGTCTGGAGCTCCAGTCCATGGGGTGGGTCTTTGGATTGGATTTCCTCATCTAATCCAATCTTGAACCTCTCTTACAGACATGCTCAGAAATTTGTTGCCATAGTGATTCTGAGTTGACAATCAAGATGTCCTTGAAACACTGACCAAGTGAAGGCGATTGTTCCCAGAGGCTGCACATCAGTCTGGCAGCTCCAAAAGGAAGGAAGGAGAACATCTGAATTCCGCTCGTCCACGTCTAATGTCAAAGACGAAGCCTTCCATTACCCGGAACCCCAGAACTACAGCTCTGAGCTCCCAGGCACCCCTCACCAAGCCTCCCTCTACAGCCGCCAAATGCCCATGTGTGATGTCACAGATTGGGGTGGCTCCAATGGGCGTCTTCCATTTCTGGCTTTGTGACCATGGCTTCAGACATTTCTCTAAATAAAATGTGTCCATTTAGTCCCAGTTATGAACTTCATCTGCTTCAACACGGCTAGTATGTCTGTGAATGTCCTCAGTAGGAATTCGAATGCCAAATTCCTCCCACCCACGTCCCTCCTTTCTTCTCCTCTGTTATGGCAGCGGATGGGGTGAGAAGCCGTGGCACTGAGCACTCCGCCAGCTGGTATTTGACCTTCACAGTCCTCAGGCCTTGCCCTCTAGTTCCCAAGGCTCATAAAGTGGAGTGTGCCTGCCGGGGCCTCTTACTGCCTACCTGCCTCACATGTCCAAGTATCTCCAGACCCTCTCCTCTACCAGGATGGCCAGGCTGTGGGC
Source organism: Apodemus agrarius (assembly GCA_964023405.1). Taxonomy (NCBI): domain Eukaryota; kingdom Metazoa; phylum Chordata; class Mammalia; order Rodentia; family Muridae; genus Apodemus; species Apodemus agrarius. The sequence goes on from OZ030027.1 coordinate 44,725,733, forward strand.
CGGGTGCAACCTTAGCTGCTCTTTATTTTTCAGTTGCCAACAACGAGGAGGATCTGTGATTAGAACCGCTGGAAACCTGTACTTGCTTGGAACGCTTTCCTGTGAGCTGGCACACAGGCTAAGAGTTTCCAGATGGAAAGGATCTATCTTCCTCCTCCTCCTCCCCTCCTCCTCCTCCTTTTTTTCTTCCTCTTCCTCTCCTCTTCTTCCTCTTCATCCTCCTCTTCTTTTTCCTCTTCTTCCTCCTCCTCTTCCTCTTCCTCCTCTCCCTCCTCCTCTTCTTCCTCCTCCTCTTCCTCCTCCTCCTCTTCCTCCTCCTCCTCTTCCTCCTCCTCCTCTTCCTCCTCCTCCTCTTCCTCCTCCTCTTCCTCCTCCTCCTCCTCTTCTTCCTCTTCCTCCTCCTCCTCTTCCTCCTCCTCTTCTTTTTCCTCTTCTTCCTCCTCCTATTCCTCCTCCTCCTCCCCCTCGTCCTCCTCCTCCTCTTCTTCCTCCTCTTCTCCAGGGCATTATCTCTAATCATAGTGGGTACCATTTTTTTCCAAGTCCAGCAGATGCCCCTCTGATGACAGCTATGCTAGGCTCCTGTTTGCAAGTCCTGACAAATCCTCGATAGTGTCAGGAACGGACTCCCTCTCATGTCATGGGTGGGTCTCCGGCTATAGCAGTTATGTAGCTGGGTCTTCAAGTGGAACTCCTAACCTGGGAGCAGAGGCTATCTCTGACTACCTTGGCTGCTTTTGGAGCCCTTTCCCCTGACTAGGCTACCTTGTCTACCCTCAATGGAAGAGGATGCGCCTGGTCTTGTTGCGGCTTGAGACGCCAGCTGGTTGCTTCACCCAGCAACTGTTAGAAGCTGATGCCAAACACTGCAAGGAAATGGGGAAGCCCATGGAAGAGGGGGAGAAAGGACTGAGGGAGCCAGAGAGGTCAAGGACACCATAAGAAAACTCACAGAGTCAACTAACCTGGGCCCATGGAGGCTTGTGGAGACTGAACTGTCAACCAGAGAGCATGAAGGGGCTGGATCTAGACCCCGTACCCATATGTGGCAGTTGATGATACTTTTTTACACCATTTGGAAAACCTGAATCCCTCCCCTATTTTCCCCCTCTCCTGCTGATTTTGTGAGTTGTCTGTTTAGATTATCGCTGAAAATTTGTGATTCTGGAAGCCTCAGGCATAGTCACACACAACAAGACTCACCTCCCCATCTTTTGGGGAAGAAAAAAAATCCCCCAGAAGTGTTCTGAGCACACCCAGTGTGAGGTAGAGTGGCAGAGATCAACCCTTGTCCTCTATGTGTGCATGTGCGTGCGACACACACACACACACACACACACACACACACACACGATCTGCTAAATTAGACAAATGGAAAATTTTGCGAAACTCATTCCACCCTACCCTTGGCTGAGCCACCCGGCGTCACCCCTGGCGCGCTCTCTTGCTGGTCCTGTGGTTGGTTACGTGATGGACATTTTGTCTTCAGCATCATGCCACTCTCCCATAACATGTCAGCAGGGCAACGATGTCCAATTTTCTAAAAACAAAGCTGTGAATCACAAGAGAATGGCTTTTCCCTACAATGTAAGTTTCCAAAACTGTTCTGAAAACCCTGGGTTCTGTCCACCCCACCGCCAGACCCTCTCTGTTTGCATCTGGCATCTCTCCTTGACGTGGTCTACTGTGAATCATTGCACATTGTGGCTCCTCAATTCTCTAGACAAACACTGTCAATTTTGGATATTTTTACCAAGATAAAATTTACATCTAGATAAACGCAGAGTTTGTGATAACTCATAAGCTAATGACTGTTGACTGACGGTTCATTACCCTGATAAGGATGCAGAATCTGTCCATCACTCCAGGAAATCCTTCATACTGAAAGTTCATGCTGAGTCCCATTTCCCACCATCAAACACCAATTTGGTTTTACACTGAAGATGAGGTTTTCCTGCTCTTGAACGTTGTACCTCTGAAGAAAGAATTCCAGGAAAGATTCCTAGTGTGCAGACACATACAAACGCAGACATACCCAGACATAGATACACATGCAAACACATACAGACAGATACAGACACAAACAAATATATACAAACACAGACATAGACACAAGCACAGAGACACAGACACAGGCACACACCCACACAGACCAGACTCACACAGACATAGACACAAACACAGACACAGACATACACAGATACACACAGGCACAGACAGACACAGACACACAAACATCACACACACACACACACACACACACACACACACACAGACACACACACACACACAGCTATGTCATCTACTTGTTTTCCATGACTGGGCTGTATTCTGTACCATAGCTTATCCGTCCATTTCTCTGGTTTCATCATACTTGATCTTTGGGACAATGAAAAACATTTGTTTGGGATGTAAATAAGTAAAATTATTAACTAATAAAAAAAGAAGAAAAAAGTTGTATGTATCCTTTTATGGATGGACAATTTCCTTTCATTTTATATAGAAAAGCATTAGAATGAATTTTCTTTTTGCCAGTTTTCCAAGGCAGTTCAGCTACCTCCTCATACTTACAGGGCAGTGTGGTTGCTGGCCATGTGTTCCCCAGCCTAGGGGATTTGGCGAAGATGCAACTCATCATAGTTTCAACTGGTGTTTACTTAATTGTTAATGACACTAATCACTTCTTAAAGATTTTATATGAGAGTTGTATGCATTTCCCTGTAACATGTCCAAAACTTTTGCCCATTTAACTAGTCTGTTTATTTGTGAACGCTGTTGAATGTGGTGGATAGATAACTTTTATCAACTATATACTTTGCAAATATAATCTGTTCTACCACCCCTGCCCTAAAGTACCAATGACTGTTACTTCTGTGGACCCCAAGATAATGTTGGGGGTCAGCTCTGTGAGTTCTGAGGAGGGCTGGCTCTCAGTCTGAAGGCCCTAAGGCAGGGATAAAGTGAATGTTTTTCCTTATTCTTAGCAAGGTGTAAAAATACAACTTGTTAATATTGTTATTTTTCTGTCTTTGAAATCGTCAGTGTCCACTGCCCCTTAGAGAAAATCCTCATACTCCATCAGCAAGCAATCCTTCTTTGTGGACTTTGGTTTGACATCTTATGTCCTTTAAATTATTCTAAAGACTTGAGAAATGTTTTATCAATTTATATGGTAAAACTATGGATTTGACTGAGTTAGTGTTACATTCATATGTGATTTGAGTGTAACAGTCAGTCCATGAACATGGTATGTCTTCTCATTATTTTAGTTTCCCTTTATTTTATCTCAATGATGTTCTAAAATTTGTCAATACAAATTATTTGTATAATCTTTGTTAAATTTATATCTTGGAAGTTATTTTATGTTTTCTATGATATTGCAATTAAACATTTTAAAATTCATTAATTTCTTTGTTGGATATATTAAATTACAGAGGTGATATCTTACCACCTCGGTAAGATTATTCTCATGATTTCTAAAGTTTTATCTCTGTAAAATTTCTTCTTTTCAAATTTGTATGTTTTTATTTCCACTGTCTTATTTCAGTGGATAAGGTTTCCAGAACAATTTTAAGTAAAATAATGAGAAATTATATTACTAACCTCTAATGTTAGCAGGAGGCACCTAAAGTTTCTTGGTCCTATGATGACATATTTACTTTATTGCTCAAAACAATACAGAAGGCCAGAGATACAGTAAAAGTGGGGGGGGGGCACCTGAGACCAAGCCCGAGGACCCGAGTTTAATTCTAAGGAAACCATAGTTGTAGGAGGGAAACAACTCTTTCAAGTTGTCTTCTCACACACACACACACACACACACACACACACACACACACCCCACACACACACCACATGCTAACATATACTACATGCTTGCACACATACACACACTCATATTCACACACACCATGCATGTGCATATGCTCGCATACACACACACACACAAACACACACAAATGTAGCAGAAAGGATGAATGATAACAGCTCTACATTTCCCAGGTGTTTTTATATCAGATTGAAGTTTTTCTCCTACATATCAAGTTGATCGTTTCTGCCAATATTTCAAAGACATGAATGGATATTGCGTGTTGTAAGAGCTTTTCTGGAGCACAGACTCATGATTTTTGCTTTACTTCAGTTGGTTACTCTGTTGCAGTCCAGTAATGAAAAAGGAACCTCCGTTAGCCTTGGCTGTGTGGGAAGACCAGGACTGGATCACGATGCATTGCATGCTGAGAACTGAAGCATAGCGAATAGTAAGCATTGGCAGTGGTGGTATGCTGTAATTCGTAACTTCTGAGGAGAGCGGACGTGTTCACGGGGCGGATGGAAACTTGGCTGCCATGCAGCATGAGGCTTCTTAGGTCACGAAAACATTTTAGAATGTAGATGTTGGTGATCGTGATCGTTGTTCAACTTGAGATTAAGTAAAAGCCGATAAGTTGTTTACTTTAAAGTGTTGAAGTTTATAGAAGTTGAGTTTTATGTTCTATGGGAAGAGGACCCACTTGCTAACATGAGGGACACAAGTGGGGTCTTTTAAGCATTTCCCTGGTGGCTCTAGCTACCATTGACAATGGAGGGTGACACACGTCCTTGACCTCAACAGCAACCCCGGAAATCAAAATAAAATTTACATTATTTTCTTACATCTTTGCTATCGATCCAATCGGTGTGCTGACGGAACCTTTATTTAGTTATGCAAAAGAAGTTATAAAAATCCTCTAATGCATGCAAATGATTTGAGGAGAGCATTGGGAAGGGGGCTGAGGACTCTCAAGCAACCAGCCTGCCACTTCCCGCTTAGGTCGTGGACTGGCTCACTGCAGGATGAATTGGAACACTTGTTCTTGGAAGGATGAAGACAGAGTTGGCTGGCCGGATAGCAGTTCATAGCAGGGATGGATGTCCACGGGGCTCAGGGTTAAACAATCAATTATGACTATGATAGGTAGATGGGAACAGCCTTCCTGCCCTTACATCTGACGAAAGATTGTGACCTTTGAAAACATGGTTCTTGAGACTGGGGACTCGGACTTGGTCAGAGAGATGTCAGTGAGCCCCTTTGGCAGGTTGACTGTGAAGACACCTATAGCTACTTGAGACTGGACATCTGACGCTCACCCCTGATACTCCCTTGAGAATGGGTCCAATAGTATCACTTTGGCAATCTGATGGCTGGAGGTAGTTTTTGAGTCCTGGGTTCTCACTCTTGGATGCCAAAAATCAGGAAAGAGGAAGCGGTAAGACACACACTGGAGGGCTAAGTATCAGGGAAGGAGAAGCAGTCCTCAGTTGTCCCCTTCATATTCTTGACTGTGGCAGATCTGTGATGAGTTGAGCCTAAGTCCTTCCATGACACGGGCTAATGTGCAGGTGAAAAAACCATCTTCTAGGAGGTGCGACCACATGTGGGAAAGGTAGCATGTCCTGACACGCATCTGGGAATTTTGTTTTACAAATTCAACTGTGTTGCTACAAGGGCTTCTTGGCATTTCTGGGCAACAGGAAGGAGAAGCAGAACCTCTTTCCTCCTTGAGCCCAGAATGGACTCCAGGCACACTTTTCGCAGTGAAAAGACTCCTTTGCAAAATTAAAAACAAGTAGAGGCACAAACTCAGGGTGGCCACTCATAGGGTCCTAGATCACCAGCAACTCTCTTTCTAGGTCCCCTGTGGTCTAGGGGAAAGTCCCCAACTCTGGAGCCCATCTGCAGAAGTACTGCAGACAGGGTGTGGAGCCGCTGGGGACTGGTTGGTATCTGTAGCAAAACCACAATATCAGGGCAAAGCCAGGGTTAGATGCTAGTGGTCTGTTCTCACTTTCAGTCTCAGAAGAAATGGGCGAGCCTTCATCTTCATCTTTGAAAGCAATTAAAACTTGCCACCCTGTCTGACTATGGCACACAGGTTATTTTGGAAGGCAGGCACTGTCGATTTTCTGCCATATTTACATAACTCAGAGTTCAGAGCTTCCTTTTGGGTGTGTTTTGCAATTTCATCTCTCTTAATATCCATAAAATAGTTCTCTAGCTCATTTTGTTTCTGCAAACTTAATACTGTTTAATATCTAGTTTGAATAAACTATCCATGAAGGAATGCTTGATCAAACAAAAACACTTTAATAGACAACATTTCTTTTACACGAAATTTTCTCACCCTTTCCAAAAACTGCATGCACGGATTTCCAATATTAAAAGTGCTTTCTTCTTTTGCAGTCGGGTTTGCTTAAGACCTTGTGGTGAAGAGGAAAATCAAACTCATATTCTTTTATTTCTACAGAAATAAAGACGGGAGAGGGGCAGAGGAAAAAGAGACTGGAGCAATGGTCTCGAAGTTAGACAGTCTAATTGAACAAACTTGATGAGCCGAGTGGGGGCTTCGGAAGCTCATGGGGTTGTGTTGTCGTAACACACAATGGCGCCCCGCTGGGGGCCAAGGGCTCTACACGAGCTATGTCAGGCAACATTTAGAAATCTTGAATCAACCACGAGTGGACGTGCTCCACCCGGCCGAACTCTGCATCTCTCTCTCTGAAAGCAATTACTCTGTGCAATTGCAGGTCAACATCTGTTTTGATAATGGAAGGCGTATCTATAGGAGCATGTTAGGGGACTGGCACCCAACTGCAAATGAGTTAGGGTGTTTGTCTGCAGCTACGCACCTGAGATGGACAGCACAAGGTGAAGAATGCTAATCTTGCACGCTGCTCTTGGGGCCTCGGATCCTGGACAACAGGCACTGTTGCGGTAGGTAGCCTGTGGGAGGCCTGCCACTATGGCAATAAGAGGACGCAACGGCAGAGATCAAAGGCCACGTGAGAGCAAAACCATAAAGGAGTGGCCTGAGACAAGACATGGTACCCAGGAACACAAACCAATGCCCAGCTTCCTTCAGCTCAGCTCTATTTCTCAAAACCACTGTCAAATTATGAACCTAGCAGTGGTTTAGGTCAGAGCCTTCATGATCCAATTACTTACCAATGACTGGATCCACTGGATAGGGACCAAGCAGGGACACAGGAGGAAGAACCTCGTGTCTAAACTGTATCACTAAGAGAACAAATCAAACTATGCACAGAAGCTGGGAAGATGGCTCAGTGGTTAAGAGAACCTAAGATTAGATCCCTACCGCTCAGGTGAGAAGCCAGCAGTGGCCATGTCTGTCTGTAAGCCTGGAGCTGTGTGGAAAGAAGACGAGAAAGAGGGATCACTGGAACTTACAGGCAGCCAACCTGTCTTAGTCAGGGTTTCTATTCCTGCACAAACATCATGACCAAGAAGCAAGTTGGGGAGGAAGGGTTTATCCAGCTTACACTTTCACATTGCTGTTCATCACCAAAGGAAGTCAGGACTGGAATTCAAGCAGGTCAGGAAGCAGGAGCTGATGCAGAGGCCATGGAGGGATGTTCCTTACTGGCTTGCTTCCCTTGGCTTGCTCAGCCTGCTCTCTTATAGAACCCAAGACTACCAGCCCAGGGATGGCACCACCCACAAGGGGCCCTCCCCCCTTGATCACTAATTGAGGAAATGCCCCACAGCTGGACCTCATGAAGGCACTTCCCCAACTGAAGGTCCAACTCTGTGATAACTCCAGCCTGTGTCAAGTTGACACACAAAACCAGCCAGTACACAACCTGGGAAACACAAACTCCGGTTTTCCTGGGAGACCCTGTTTCTAGAGTAGAGAACTAGAGGACTGCCGGTGTCCTCCTCTGGCCTCCACATGCAGACACCATGTTTATGTCATGTTTATGTATACTCTTTATATCCAACTGTCTAGACTTGGAATCAGATATATGTCATCCATCGAAAGCTTGGCAAAGCTCCAGAATCTTTTACTATACGCTCCATGTCCTTTAGAAGCTGGGACAACTGCCTCTTGGTGCATCTGTTTCTACACACACTTCCTTGCAATGCGTGGCCCAGGCACCACCTCACCACCTGCACCAGTTTCTTCCACTGAAAAGAACTTTACTTGTTTCTCTCCAAAAAAGTCTGAAAAGTTGATATGTAAGGAAGCTCAAGGTTCACCTCCTGGGAAAGGTGGGAGCGATTCCTCTGTACACCTCCAATGTGTTGTTTGTTTTGAAGCCGCCCCCCGCCCCCCACTCGCTTTGCAATATCCTGTCTGTGATGAGGTTAGTGCCCCAAGGCAAGGACCCACTGCATGTTCAGTCCTGCCTTGGACTGTGTATCCCTAGCTATCTCTGAACTGTGTCCTTCCTCCATTCCCCGAGTGCTGGAATTCCAAACAAGAGCCACCGTGTTGTGTTCTTCTATACAGCAAGGAGCTATTAGACCCAGAGCTGTGGCATCTTCCCTGCACCTAAGGTACCAGCCATGGTCTCCTCAAACGCTGGGGCTCTTTATTACATCAGAAAGAAGCAGCCGAGGTGTGGCCCCTGCAGGTTACCAAGGGTTTCAGAAGGAAGCCACTCTGTTGAGTCTGATCACATCGTTATCTGCTGGGGCAGAAGCACACAGGTGCGGGCCCTGAGGATGGTGGATCAAGGTAGACCCATCAGGATCTCGGCAGATTTTAGTAAAGTGCCAGAACTTTCCCAAAACAGACCAGGTGCAGAAAGGACCTCCTGCCAGCTGAGGTGTCATGGGTACACCATGACAGGCAGCCACTAGAAACACTAGATCTGATCTTAGGCCAATTCTGAAGACTGTTGAGTGCTGGTGTAGAGAACTAGGCACATTTTCCTGTTCTGTATCATTTATTCACCTGTGATGGACACCAAAGATCCTTCTCCCATGATGCTTCTGTGGCAGATGGGTGCAAGAAGGTCAATCTGCCCCATTTGGCCTCTGAAGTCGCAGTATGAGACTCAAGTTTGCTTAAGGTAGAGAACTCAACATCTCTCAAGACTTGAAATGGAGCTCTGCGTTTGAGCTTCCCAACAGTAGCAGGTTGGAGGTCGGGTAAGAGGGAAGCTTGTGTCTTGTTCAGATTTGACCACAAGCAAGGTTTAAGACTTGACCAAGACAGCTCTCAAAAGCAGCACTTGTGAGATTAAAACAGATGAGTGAAGCTCTGTGCCAGCAAGTGTCTGGCTGAGCTTGAAATCATTATTAGCTTCTTACCAATCGCGGGGAATCTGATAAGGAGCTGCAGACACAGTGTGAATTGACGTGGCATTGTGAGCTTGAGTTCTGTTTTCAGAAGCCTTCGGGTGGGTTGCTTCTGAGGGAGGTGGTATTGCCTCTGGTGCTGCCGAGGCAATGGTCCCAGGTGTCCGCGCCCAGCGGCCGTCGGATCAGGTCCTACTGTTTTTTGAAAGGCTCCAAGTTCAACCAGCATGGATCAAAAATGTGATTTTCTTTCCCCACATGGAATACTTGTGTTAAGTGAAAATACAGGGCTAATGAAGACCTCCCACAGAGAAGCTAGATGGAGAGATAGGCCTGGCCTGGGAGAAAACACCTGGGCCTGGGCCTTCCTTCACTCCCTTCTGTTCGCTGTCTGTACATCCGGTCCTGGGGCCCTGTGCCAACCAGCTCCAGGCTGACTCCCCTCTGTGCCCTGTCTGGACCTGTGGGATGAGGCATCCCTCCCTCCCCTGGCCTCACGACCTCAACTAGGTGCGCCCCAGGGCCCCGCGCTACACCCCAGGTTAGATGTAATCCTGTCAACGTGGACGGATACAGCAACAGGCCCCTGCAAATACCCCTCACTCAGACTCTCCAGGCCTTTCAACACACTGCTTCTCGGGGTCAGAAAGGCAAGGATGTCAAGGCAATTACTACGTGGGCCGGGATGGGTTTAAAGCTGGGGCAAGGTTAGGGAAATGTCCTGTGGGGATGAACAGAAAGACCTTGGAGAGCTCGAATAAGTTCAGGGTTGGGCCGCTGGAAAAGTTCCCAGGCACACAGATACATTTTCGGACAATCCAAGTTAGGTAATGACAGCATTGCCTCAGTCACCAAAACATCCCACTTAAAAAAAAAAAAAAAATGGTACAAGAAAAACACAGCAAGGTTCATGGTGTGGGCCGCTAGAGTTGTTACTTTCTTATTGCTGTGATAAAACATCCCTCAGAAAAGCAAATATAGGGAGAAAAGGTTTAGTTTTGGGGCTTACAGTTCCAGAGAGGCTACAGTCCACAGGGAAAAACATGGCGGCAACAACAGGAAGCTGGCTGTTAACATTCCTACCCACCAACAGGAAACCGAGAAAAAAAAACAGGAAATACAACGGGGCGATAAAACATCCCAAGTCCCGCCCTCCGTGACATACTTCCCCCAGCAAGATTCCATCTCCTAAAGGTGCCCTCAACAGCTTCACCAACTGGGACCAAATGTTAAACACACTATTGGGGCGGGGGGGGTGCATTTTTCATTTGAAAATTATAGAATTCTGTGCAAAGGGATCTGAACAATGTCTTAACCAGCACGGACAGCAGACAGCCGGGACAGCTCTTTTTGTGTGAATCTGTAGATTCTAGAAGAAGCTGACAAGCAACGCAAACTGATGACGATGTGTACAGTGTATAACTTGAATTAATCAGCAGCCTGGCGGGCAGTTCTAAGAGGGATGAGGGAACCAAGACATCGAAAAGCGAAGGGTCGGGGAGCAGTGTCAGGGGAGGGAATATTGTTTCTGTGAGTACTGTTATCCTTACAGCTGAAGCTCACCCACCCCCCTGCTTCCCCAACAGCTCCCTAACCCAAGAGTCACCAGCTCTGCTTTGCCACCAGGACCTTCCCAGACAGCTCTTATTTTTCTTCACCAGCAGGCTCAAGGGCACATCCCACCCACCTCCACCAGGCCTCTTCACGCTGAAGGATCCAAGATGGTGGCAGCCTTAACAGGACTCAGGGATATATGCCCATGGGTCTGATGTCTTCACAGTGTTGCCTCCTCCCATAGAGTGTGCGGTAGACTGAGAGTTCAGTTTCTAGTGAACGGAGAACTGGTGGGGAGTCACCCCAAGGGACCATATGCCAGGGCTTCTTTCTGCCTCTCTAGCTCTCCCCACATGATCTTAATAAGCTAGCTGCCCTTCTAGACTTGCTTTTCAGAGATCGCAAGTTGGACGCTGAATGAGATGTCTTGGGTAGCTGCTCCAAAAGATCTCCATCCTGCAAGCATGTCTGTAAGTGAGCTTGTAGTCAGAGCTTTCTGCGCACAAGTTTTTAGGTCAGATGATAATGCTCCAGCCAGCATTTTGATTAAAGCCCCAGGGAGGCTCTGTCTAAGAGCTCAGTCATGCTTGGAATCCTGACCCTTAAATGTTAGATTTCACAACAAGTTTCTATTTATTTTATTTTTTTATGTGTATGGATGTTTTGCCTATGTGTGTATCTATGTACTGTATGTGTACCTGGGGCCCACAGAGACCAGAAGAGGGTGTCATAGTCTTTGGAGCTGTAGTTGAGAGATGGTTGTGTGAGTCATGATGTAGGTGCTGGGAATCAAACACAGAACCTCTCTAAAAGCAATCAAATAGCATAAATACTGAACCATCTCTCCAGCCTGGAATGCTATGTTTTAAAGTGACACTATTTTAGAGTAAACTTATAATTCAATTGAAGTGACTATTCCTGGTTGTCAACTTGACTATACCTGGAATGAACTCTGACCTGGGACCTTGGTTTGGAGATCTTGAGGCACAGTGAATCCCAGAAGATTAAGACAGGAAGATCTCTGAGTTCAAGGTCATCTGGGACAAAGCAAGTCCCAGATCCAGGCATGGTAGTTCACATCTTTAATATAGGCCACACACTCTGCTGGAGACCTATATAAGGACATTGGAAGAAGGAAGATTCACTCTCTCTTCTTCCCCTGCTTGTCTTGTGGGACTGAGCAGCTGCTAGATCCTTGGACTTCCATTCACAGCTGCTGCTGACCATTGTGGGGAGTTGGACTACAGACCGAAAGTCATCAACAAATTCCCTTACTATATAGAGACTACCCATAAGTTCTGTGACTCTAGAGAACCCTGACTAATACATCAATAATGATTAATTAACATGACATTTTAAGTTTTGAGGCTCTGCTTATGTCTTGTCTTTTCCACAATGCTTCCCCAGTAGCACAGCCGACAGCAGGTCCTTCTCATATGTGTTGCCTCATACATAAAGTTACCTATTTAATAAAAGTTTTTTCAATATGTATAACTTGTTCTGTGTATATTTCCATTCTATTATTTATTATTATACCTAGCAGATACTGGCATTGGCTAAATATTAATTTTTATTAGTAAATGGACAGATGGGTGGTTGGCTGGATGGGTGGATGAACGGGGTGGATAAGGGGATGAAAGGAAGAAGTTAGCGAACATATGGGTAAAGGATGGATTGTCAAGTGGGCGGGTGCATGGATCGGTAGATGGATAGATGGAAGGCTGGATAGGTAATCGAATGGGTAGATGGATAAATTGGTGTGTAAATAGACAGTGAATAGGATATACAGGTGTCTGGATGGGAGACTGGACAGACAATTAGATGGGTGACTGGAAGGACAGATAAACCAGCCGAGTAGAGGGACGGATGGGTGAGTAGACATATAGATAAATGTATGTATGAATGGGTGGGTGACTTATAAGGTTGTGAAGGTAGATGTTTAATCAGAACAATTGTTCAGACGAATATCTTAAAGAATTGTGTGTACCATTCTGGATCATAAGAACATTCCAGATAGAAGGCATAGTGAGAGAGGGGAACTGTTCTGGCTGTTCCAGAAGGCTGTAGCTGGGACAGATACGATGAGGAGCGGGTACGCCTGATCCTCTGCTGGGTATAGTCGAAGATACCTGATCCTGGAGGCTGATTTTTTTTTTCGTATTTTTCAACGATTCTTCTTTTGGACTACAGCAAGCAAGTCTGAGGAATCTGAAAGCTGGCGTGTTTACCCCAGGCTCTGTGCTGATACCTCCCCCGGAGACAACAGGCTCCAGAGCACTTGTCTTGGCCGATTCAAGTTACAATCCTATGGGACTCTTAAGAGTTACTAGAGCCTGGCCAATAAAAGCCAGCCTTCCTGCTTCCAATTTACCGTGAATGATGTATAGAGATGCTATGTTGCATCTCCAGCCTCAAAAAAAAAAAAAGCCAAATATATTATCACCAACATAGGACTATTAGCACAAAATGTTAACATAGTATTAGCGTAAAATCTATTGGTATGTTTGGGGGTAAGCATGGCACATCTGCTACACAAGGAGGCTGCAATGTTGAGGAAGGAGAGATGGAAACAGCCAGCAAGGCATGAGTGCTTGCCAAGTGGAGCAGCACTTACCCCGTTCTGAGAATGCAAAGAAGGCAGCTCGGTATGTACCAAGGTCACCAAGATACCTGAGGAATGGACTTTTGGTGACAAGAAGGGAGAGGGGGCTCAGGTGAGCTGCATGGCCAGAGTTTCTTTCAAAACAACAACATCATCATCAACAACAACAACAACAACACACCTTCCATGGCTGCTGCCATTACTAATTTCTTCTAATTATTTGAAAACTGGCCTCATACACATATGTCAGTTACATATGTTAAGAAAATGTAACAAAGTCATGGGATCCCACTAACAGGGAAAATCTGATAGGCACTCTATTGCCAAATTAACAATAGCTGAGACTTTGATTTTCACGTAGTATGGTTTTTTTTTGACTTTTAGATTTTATTATCATTTACATTTCTTCTTTAAAATGAGTGGGGAAGAAGACCCTTGGGGGGAGGGGGTAAGCACATCTTACTGCCACTGAGCCAGATTCTGACACGCTTCCGTTCCTAGTGACTTGGCTTTTCACTTGTAAAGGTGCCATGTGGTGGTTAATGCTGCCCATTAGATACAAACTAGGATCACCAAGAAATAATGTGCTTTCTGCATGGCCCCGTGCTCCTGCTGCATGGCCCCATGCTCCTGCTCCACTTGGCAAGCACTCATGCTCCTGCTGCATGTCCCCATACTTCTGCTGCATGGCCTCATGCTCCTGCTGCATGTCTCCACGCTCCTGCTGCATGGCTTCATGCTCCTGCTGCATGGCCCCATGCTCCTGCTGCATGGTCTCATGCTCCTGCTCCATGGCCTAATGCTCCTGCTGCATGTCCTCCTGCTCCTGCTGCATGTCCTCCTGCTCCTGTTACATGACTCCATGCTCCTGCTACATGTCTCCACGCTCCTGCTGCATGTCCTCATGCTCCTGCTGCATGGTCCCATGCTCTTGCTGCACGTCCTCAAGCTCCTGCTGCATGTCCTCACGCTCCTGCTACATGTCCCCATGCTCCTGCTGCATGGCCCCATGCTCCTGCTGCATGTCCTCACACTCCTGCTGATGTCCCCATGCTCCTGCTGCATGGCCCCATGCTCCTGCTGCATGGCTTCATGCTCTTGCTGCATGGCCCCATGCTCCTGCTGCATGGTCTCCTGCTCCTGCTCCATGGCCTAATGCTCCTGCTGCATGTCCTCATGCTCCTGTTACATGACTCCATGTTCCTGCTACGTGTCTCCATGCTCCTGCTGCATGTCCTCACGCTTCTGCTGATGTCCCCATGCTCCTGCTGCATGGCCCCATGCTCCTGCTGCATGTCCTCATGCTCCTGCTGCATGTTTCCATGCTCCTGCTGCATGGTCTCATGCTCCTGCTGCATGGCCCCATGCTCCTGCTGCATGGCCCCATGCTCCTGCTGCATGTCCTTACACTCCTGCTGCATGGCCTCATGCTCTTGCTGCATGTCCCCATGCTCCTGCTGCATGTCCTCACACTCCTGCTACATGTCCCCATGCTCCTGCTGCATGTCCTTATACTCCTGCTGCATGGTCTCACGCTCCTGATGCATGGCCCCATGCTCCTGCTGCATGGTCTCACACTCCTGCTGAATGTTCCCATGCTCCTGCTGCATGTCCCCATGCTCCTGCTGCATGGTCTCATGCTCCTGCTGCATGGCTTCATGCTCTTGCTGCATGTCCCCATGCTCCTGCTGCATGTCCCCATGCTCCTGCTGCATGTCCCCATGCTCCTGCTGCATGGTCTCATGCTCCTGCTGCATGGCCCCATGCTCCTGCTGCCTGCCTCCCCTGCCGTCGTGTGCTGTATCACAGAACCATGAACCAAGCCCCTCGTTCTACTGCCTTTGTCATGTACTTTTTCACAGCAGTGAGAAAAGTTACTAATCCACGTGTTGTGCCATTGTTCTGCTGACCATCCCTACTACACAGGCTTTGGTTTTAGAACAAAGTAAAGGGATGGCTGGGGGTCAGGGTGCAAGTGGGGAGGGACCTTCAGAAAACAAGACTCACCCGCTGCCATTTCCGTCGATCAGATGCAGACTCACGTAATGAGCCTTTTCCATTTCCCAGAAAAACTGAACTCGGTGAGAGAGCGAGAAAAATAACACCACATGTTCACCTCCAGGGTCTCAAATTACCCAGAGAAAGATTGTTTTATCCCAGCAAAGAGAGCAAACACTGCAGCTGAAGTGAACTGGGCGTTTAGGCAGCAGACGGGACGGCCAGTGCCAAGGCAAAGTCTGTGCGGAGCAGCAGGAGGCTGGGCCAGCCACCTTCGCCCAACAGAGCGCGGTTTGTGCTACTGGCTGGCACACACCTGCCGCGTGGATACTGCTGAGGCCCAGGGAGGCCGCGGCCTGGCCTCCCTCCCCAGTCTGTCATCCAGCAGCGTGGACGCGCTAACCTGTACAGCATCCTTCCTGATGGGAGACACTAGAGGTCAAAGGGCAAGCAGGATGCAGAGGAAGCAAGACACGGACTCCTCTCCGCCAGTCCCGGGTGCCCATGGGTCACTGCTATGGCCTTGGCTGGGTCTACCTGACCCCAAGCCCAGGTTCTCCTCTGTAGTCTTGGAAGAAGCCTGGGAATTTGGAAGGCATTTCTGCACTCCTGTGGTGTTGCACACGGCAGTATAAACACCGTTCTGAAAGGGTCTATTGGGGTAATTAATCATTTCAACCCCAATAGTTTCTGGGTGGGCTCTGATACCTCTGCCCTGGGAGGAATGTCTAAATGCTTAGCCAAATCATCATCATCTTTTTTTTTTAAATAATAATAATAATAAAAAACAATTCGACAAGGCCCGTTTCTTGAGAAGTCATTTTGATCGGAATGCCCCAATGGCTGGACCTCAAGGAATGATTTAGGTGTTTTTCTATAAAACAAGGCAGGTATTCTCCAGCACAGCTGCTCTCAGGGACACACAGAGCTTTCTGTGAAGTATGTCTCAATACTCACAGAGATTTTAAAAGAAAATATTTGGGCTGTGGTTTATGAATCAAACAGTCTTAAGTATGTAAATAAGGAGTGGCTGGCTCTCCTTCCAGAATAGCACACAGGACTGTCCAGCCGGGGCCACCTTCTGACAGCAAGGACGGGCTGTGCAGGGTGCCCACAGGTTTGCTTCCTGACATGAGGCGGGCGCGCATGGATTGTGCACAAGGAGCCGAATGAGCAAATGCTCGTGGCTAAGTTGTGTGCTTTAGTGAGAACTCGCCCCTCGGTAAGCACAGTCAGTCCATTAGCCCTCCCCAGACATCTTCCTTAGAGTTTATGCTTGGCTAAGGCAGCCTGTATTCTGACAGGGAGATACATCTCCTTCTGTGCATCTCGCTGAAAGTGCTACACTCTGGGGAGCCAGCAGAAACAGGTCAGGGCAAGGTCAGGACGTAGTCAGGGCAGGGTAGGGGCTTGGTAGCATCACTTTTGCCCTTTGTCGGGGCCACGGTGGGTACAGACGGGTCAGGGTTCTGCGTTCCTTTCATGGTCCTAGAGGGGGTAAGGACAAGGGACTGATGACCTGGCTGCATGCTTCGGGAGATCTGCAGAGAGGCTCCAGCCATGAGAATATCACCCGAGGCGGGATTCGGAGGCTCACACATGAGGTGGGAGCTCAGAAAACGAGGTGGCCGCACCAGGGAGGGACGGTGAAGGGCTGTCCCGTGCCCCACGGGGACAGAAGTGTCAGGAATATCTTGCTTCACAAGCCCTTGTCCTTGTGGTTAGAATCAGGTCTGCTGTGAAGGAGAAGTAAACCATTGAACCACCAGCGTGGAGAGGTTGAAAGGTGGGAATCTCCACGGACCGTGACAAATTGAGGTAATTACTCAAAGTACTTTCTCCGGCTCGATCCACGGTGGGAAGTGTTTTGGAATATATAATAGACCAAATGGCTCAACTTTCCACCTCAGCTTCATTTGTAGATAATTTTTAAGATAGGTTTTCAGTTTATATAAACTTCTCCTCGGAGAGCAGACAAAATGAAGTGTGTTTATGAACTAGCCAGTTCCTGGTGGATTTGAATCTTCATTTCCTCAGAGGGGAGGGAAAATCCCTACCATTCTTGTCCTGTTTAAAAGAAGACGCAGTATTTACTCTTTAAAAAGAAAAAAAAAACACTCATTTGAGTGTGTGTGTGTGTGTGTGTGTGTGTGCGCACGTGCACGCTTTAGACACACATGCACAAGCTCAGTTACCTGACAAACCCAGAAGAGGGTGTCTGAAGCTCTGGGGAATTTAACTAACCAATGGTTGCGAGCCCCCTGATGCAGTGCCGGGAATGGAACTTGGCCCCTATGCAAGGGCAGGAGCTTGTGAGTTAAGCGCTTTTAACTGCTGCACCATCTCTCCAGCCTCCAACAAGTGTTATTTATCTGCACACAAGAGCCAGTAAATCATGAAATTGTGTAAACTGAAATCCAAAAAGCGTCTTTTCTTCCGTTAGCAGCCGGAGTCCTGGAAGCCCACCCCTGCATGCCACGCGCCTCACCTCTGCTGCGTGAACTCCGTAACGATCCAGAGTAGGTGACGACCGCTCAGCATTGTGAGCTAGCAGGGGTGGGAGATTCCTGCACCCACTTACCCCGCAAGGCTAGGTTCACAGCTGAAGGTCATGAAGTCCTGGTGTGGATCTCTCTTGGGCCTAGTGACAACGGTGGCGTAGGGTGTGAAGATAACCAGGAAGATGTGTTTCCCAGCACAGCTTTGCTGCGCCTCTCACGCTTAGCCTATTGTTTTGTTTGTGGAATTCACACACTCTCGTTCTCCCTTGTTTAGATAATTTTTGATACTATCCCAGGATTTCCTCTTCCTCGATTTTCTCTACCTTTTCACTCTAAAACTAACTTAGTTGCTTCTTAGAACATGTAAATTGTTGTTACGTTTGGTCAAAGTTTCTTCAACTCTACTTTTGCGATATTCTTCTGTTTTTATGAAATATTCTGAGAAAGTTAAGTCATTCACTTGAACTTTCTGTCTCCCATCTGCCTCTCTCTTTCCCTCTCTCCCTCTGTTTCTCTCTGTCTCTGCATGTCTCTCTCTGTCTCTCTCTCTGTGTATGTGTGTGTATGTCTGTGTCTCTGTGTGTGTGTCTTTGTGTGTGGTGTGTGTGTGTGCATGTCTGTATGTCTCTGTGTGTGTATATCTGTCTGTGTGTCTCTGTGTGTGGTGTGTGTGTGTGTGTCTTTGTGGTGTGTGTGTATGTGTGCATGTCTATGTGTCTTTGTGTGTGTCTCTGTGTGTGTGTCCTTGTGTGTAGTGTGTGTGTGTGTGTGTGTGCATGTCTGTGTGTCTCTGTGTGTGTGTGTATGTCTGTGTGTCTCTGTGTGTATATGTCTGTGTGTGGTATGTGTGTGTGTCTTTGTGGTGTGTGTGTGTGTGTGTGTGTGTGTGTGTGTGCATGTCTATGTGGGTCATGAGAGAAGAAGCAGAGAGGCACACACTGACATACAATGTATCCATTCATAAATCCCGTTCTGGTTTCAGCTTTTAGGATTCCATGTCTTGATTACTGCGGTTTCTCCCTTTTCATATTGGATGGATATAATTTGATCTCTTTGAAAACTTCTCCTTTTAATTGTGATTTTTTTTTCCGGGTCACTTTTATGTGACTGTTCTGGCATCTCTGTTTTCTATATTTTCCACGTATGTGCTAATGGTTGAATTTTCGTGGGGTTTTTCCCCAAGAGAGCAGAACTCTCAGATTCCATTTTCAGACTGGTCACTAAGCAACTGGTTAGGGAGAAAACTCTGGGAGAAGTCTCCGTAAGAGGTCAAAGCTAAGCTGGGGTCTGGAACGACTTTTCGTGTGTGTGTGTGTGTGTGTGTGTGTGTGTGTGTGCATGTTTTGTGTCTCTCTGTGTGTCTTTGTGTGTTTCTGGTCTTTGTGTGTTTCTGTGTGTGAGCATGTTTTGTATGTGTGTGAGCATGTGTGAGTGTGGGTAAATGTGTGTCTCTGTGCATGAATGTGTTTGTGTATGTGTGAGTGAGTATATGTGTGAATGTGTGTCTCTGTGTGTAAGTGTATGAATGTGTGTCTCCCTGGGTGAGTGTGTGAATGTATTGTGAATGTGCGTCTATGTTGTGAGTATATCAGCATGTGCGTGTGTATGAGTGAGTGAGTGGGTGGGGTGGGGTGTGGAGGGCCTGTATGTCTGTGCACATGCAGTAGAGAATCAGAGAAGAGTGTTGGGCAGCTTCTCTAACTCCTGAGTTGTATTCTTTCAAGCCAGGGCCTCTCACTAACCCTGGAAGAGGCTGGCAATCAGAGCGCTCCACAGTCCTCATTGGTTCTGGGGGTTACAGGTACACATGACCATGCCTGGCTTTCTGACTGCACAATCAGGCCCCATGTGTGTTCAGCAGGTGAGTTTATCAGGGAGTCATTCCTCCAGCCCTGAGGCTGGGCTTTTCTGAGGCGTATGAGTTTTTCAGGAGAGTATTCTTTCACAGAGTTCTGCTGGAAAGCAGGCAGAATCTACCCTCACAGGGGATGGGCACTGGCCCTTGCTTGCAGCAGTGAAACCGTCGGTGCTACCCAGAGTTCCCAGTGCGACCTCGCTCGTACAGTCCTCTCCAGGGGGACTTACGTGGGCAGTACCGTGTCCGCTTCTCTCAGGAGCTTCAGACAACCCTGACTGGATGAAGATATGGTGGCTTTCAGGATTTAGAAGCTAGAAAGCCACCTGAACAGAACCAGGGGGGAAAAAAACCCTCAAGACCCATTCGGATCCACATCCTTGTTCTTCTAGAAAGATCTGAGACATTGGGTTTGTTGGGGGGGGTTTGTTGGGAGGTGCGGAGGAGATTCTGTGGCTCAGCTGAGGTCAGAGCCTGCATGTGCACATGGGCAGCAGTGGGGGCAACTGAGGGCCTCAGGTTCAGAAACAATGGTGCAGTGTGTATGGGCACCATGCCTCTCGCTGCACCGGGAGTCTTGGACCCATAATTCAAGTCCCAAGCACTTGGCTGTGGTCTAGTCACGCAGAAGAGATGCCTGGTCCATGGCACTTGGTCGCCTGAAGAACTGTGGGAGAAATTCCTGGAGGGGATTTCTGTGATCAGTTCCCCGGGGGCAGTGTTCTTCCCCCAAGACAAGCCACAGCGTTCAAAGAAAGTTCCTATTGAACTTCTTAGTGACGTGCCCTAGGCAGTCAGGGGCAAGCGTTGGAGGTGTGAAGAGATACAAAGCTGGTAAATTAGGAGATTTTCCTCAGAGAGTAACAATAAAGCAAACTCATGCTCAGGCAGATCTAGAGGAGCGAATCCTCACTGCCCGTCAGCTTGCATAGTGACAATGCGTCCATACGCCACAGGCTGATACACAAACACCCCAACAAAGAGCAGTATTGTACTGCCAGCCCCCGTCTGTGTAAGACCACGTCCAGGCTCTGCTGGGCCAGACAGAGGTTGCTTCTATGCGGCTGTCCGGTGAGGTTGCCAGCTTCCTACACAAGAGAAGGTACTGTGGTCAGGGCACAGCTAACTGGGATTATTTTTGCTTCTTATGATGTGCAGCTCTGCTGGCCTGGCTAAAACCAAAAACATTCAATTTCAGAAGCCTTCTTCAAAACCGAGAATTTAATAGGCTCGGTTCCAGAACCTTCCACGAAACTCTTAAAGTTTCGTCCTTCCTAACCCTGCTCTTCATCTTCCTCTCAGGGATGCAGCGTGACTTGCTCTCTGTCAGGGCAGCCTATGAGGGCAGCCTTCTGGGTGTTTTTGATTGTGCGATAGAATGAGGACTCCCCAAGAGGGCTGCGTCGTGCTGGCCCCGAGGCTGCCAGAGACGCTGAACAAATTCCTTTGTAAACAGGTTGGCCTAGGTGCGACCTCAGGATAACTCAGCTGGTATCCATTTATCCTCTGTGGTGGACACCAATCCACGTGGACAGGGAGGTCTGTCCTTCGGGACACTGTGGAATTCTGGGAGGAGTTTAGTTAGAGAAGGATCTGACAGAAACTGGGTTTTCGTGCTGTAGTTAGAGAAGCTACCCTGTGGGGGAAGGAGATGTGTTTATAGGAGAATCGCCACGCAGGAACACTTCGCACATGCGGGCACTTGGCGTGTGCAGGCACTTTGCATGGGCTCCCTTTTCGGTGGAGGTGGTGGCGGCCTGTGGAAGCCTGTGGAGGCTTGGAAGTCCCCAGAGGCGTCGTCTCCAGACATCACTATTGCTTTTTGTCTTTCCTAGTGAGTAGACGCCCTTGAGCCTGGTCCTTGAGCGGAAGAATCACAGGGACTGTTCTGTATCCCAAGACCCTTTTCCTTGTAGTAAGCATTCCCCACATTCTCTGTTCTCTCTCTCACACACACCCCAATCTACCCCTACTCCTGCAGTGTGGAAATGGTGCCTTCAAAGAGAATGAACCCCAAACAAAACAATCACTTCTGAACGTTAGAGTCTGGCTAAATTCCTAAAGGGCGCCTACGATGCACGGCGGTCTCCACGCCGCACCTTTTACAGCACATTTCCAACTCTACTGTGTGGCCGTGTTGAGTTAGAGACTTTACACCCAGGCATCCATAGCCACGTGTATGATGATGGCCCATTCCTTATGGGACCACCGAGGGGTCTCTCAGAGCTGTATGGATCCTTCACAGACTCTGCCCATAGTGGGTCTTGTGTGCCTTATCATGAGTACCCAGGGACCTCACTCAGCCTGGCCCAGCTGCTGGCTTCCAGGCTCCAGGAGGCGTCCCTGGTGTGTGTTCTCACTGGAATGATTGCTCTTGGCAGCCAAAAAGAAAAAAAAAGACACACAAAAATATAAATATGTTTTATAAGAGACAGGGTTTCTCTATGTATCCCTGGCTGTAGTGGAACTTGCTCTGTAGACCATGCTGGCCTTGAACTCACAGAGATCCACATGCCTCTGCCTCCTGAGTGCTGGGATTAGAGGCATACCTGGCAAGAATTATAATTCCTAATTGCAAATCTCTCTGAGGGACCCTTCGCCATTGTCCCCTAGTCTCCAAAGTCAAATTTAAATCCAAGAGGCATCTCCATCACATGGCATTTTGTTTGTTTGTTTGTTTGTTTGTTTGTTGTTTTGGGACCCTTGACTCAGAGTCTCCTCTCTCTCTGCTTATGGACTCATTTTGATACACTTGCTCACGCCGCTAAATATCCCCTGAGCGTTTTACAATTGAGCATAGACCCGGCTCCGCTTTAAGTCCCAGGGGTGAAGCAGGCCTGTGCATATTCTTGGTTTCCCTACACTATTTTTACTGACGCGTCTAGTGTGGATTCTGTGTGGACCGTCTCCTTCAGGCCCCGCATGCTCTCTGACTGTATCTGCCCCCATCGACTCCTCGGGTCCCTCACCCCCTTTCTCCTCGGCTACACTCTCCCCATCCCCGGATCTCCCTCCTGTCTTCCCATCGTATACTATGGCGATGCATCCAACTTTAATTTGTGTTCTCTCTAAATTCCCAGATGGCATAATGGCCGCGATAATGACCCTGAGGCTTGCTCCATTTCGGAACACAAATAAACAGAGCAATGAGCAGTTTTCCAGATAGAACCGCTTTTTCATATGCTTTATATAAAAGAATGATTATATTTCAGTTGGGAAAACCAGAAGAGGATTATTGAAGAAATTACACTGAGGCAAAGCTGGCTATCTGTGCAAAAAAAAAATAGAATCAAATATTTATTTAATACCATGTTTTTTCAAAATCAATTCCAGACCGGGTATGAAAAGGAATAATGTTTTTAAGAACTGGACACATATGTTGGAGACTAATAACCTGAAAATCAAAGAACGTCCTAAGATTTAACTCAAGAAATAACAAGAGATATTAATTTTATTTTATAAATAAGATATATGTTAAACATCATAAGGAAAATTGAATTGAAAATAGCAACCGGAAATAATTTTCAACAATATATAACATAGCCAATAAAGTATAAAAAGCGCTAAATTGATTAATGATATAAAGTATTCATAGAAAAATGACATAAATAAAGGAAATCAGATGGCTAGAATAAATGGCAAAATGTTCAGGCTAACTTTATGTGCACGCACTTGCTACTGCTAGCTACCAAGCAGGTACTTCTACAACACTGACTTCTTCACAGCTGTTGTGCAGAACAGGAGACGAACACTGCTCTGTGCCCCTTATGAAAGTCCTAGTTGGTCCCAATGACCTTCAATAAAATGTTTCTAATAATTAAAAAAAAAAAAAAGAAAGTCCTAGTTGGTGTGTGTGTGTGTGTGTGTGTGTGTGTGTGTTTGTATGTGTTTGTGTGTGTATGTGTTTATATGTGTGTATGCATTTGTGTGTGTGTATGTTTATGTTTGTGTATGTGCGTGTGTATGTGTTTGTGTGTATGTGTGTTTGTGTGTGTATGTGTTTGTGTGTATGTGCTTATGTGTGTGTATATGTATGTGTATGTGATTGTGTGTGTATATGTGTTTGTGTGTATGTATGTGTGTTTGTGTGTGTATGTATTTGTGTGTATATGTTTGTGTGTGTATGTGTTTGTGTGTATGTGTGTTTGTGTGTGTATGTGTTTGTGTGTATGTGCTTATGTGTGTGTATATGTATGTGTATGTGATTGTGTGTGTATATGTGTTTGTGTGTATGTGCATGTGTGTTTGTGTGTGTATGTATTTCTGTGTATATGTTTGTGTGTGTATGTGTTTGTGTGTATGTGTGTTTGTGTGTGTATGTGTTTGTGTGTATGTGCTTATGTGTGTGTATATGTATGTGTATGTGATTGTGTGTGTATATGTGTTTGTGTGTATGTATGTGTGTTTGTGTGTGTATGTATTTGTGTGTATATGTTTGTGTGTGTATGTGTTTGTGTGTATGTGTGTTTGTGTGTATGTGCTTGTGTGTGTATATGTGTATGTGATTGTGTGTGTGTATGTGTTTGTGTGTATGTGTGTTTGTGTGTGTGTATATGTGTATGTGATTGTGTGTGTATATGTGTTTGTGTGTATGTATATGTGTTTGAGTGTGTATGTGTTTGTGTGTGTTTAGAAAGTAATTGATGAGAGTATGCTCCAGTCTCCAATTTTATTTAAAATAGCCACATTCTTTGACTCTGTCCTGTTCCTTTTCAAAACTGCCATATCAAACAATGAAGGAGGGAAGAGCATGTCTAGACACACAGAGATGTATACTGTAGCATCCTTAGGAAAGACGTGGAAGCCCGATTTTTGGAACATCTGAAATGTATCACACTACAGTTGTAGTATTGACACCATCATGATATACAACTTGTGATGCAAAATGCATCACAAAGCTGTGGTCGCCCAAAGAGCACTGCGTAAAGTTAGACACCGAGGCCAATGGAAGGAGATACAAAACCGGGACAGGACAGGCCTGAAGGTTCTCTTTGCTTAGTCTCTCGCAGAACACAACCTTCCTGGCAACAGATTCCTCAGCCTCAGCCTCACAGTTTGCTGGGCTTGTCTGTGACGAGTCCCCACAGTTATGTAGGCCTTGTTCCCTGTTGTTGTTCATTTGTTGATGACTTCTGCACAAATTTCTGTAGATTGTCCATGCTCTAAAACATATGGACACTAACTTCTGTCAGTGTGAGTGTGTGTGTGTGTGTGTGTGTGTGTGTGTGTGTGTGTGCATGTGCATGCGAGGGCATGTGTACGCTAAGCTTCTGATTTTTCCTTACAAGCCTCACTGGCATCTCTTAATCATCTGTAAGGCTGATCATTAAATAAAGGGCAGAGCTGTCCCCTCCGACTCCTGCCGCCCTCTGTCCTTGATCCCTGGGCAGCTTGGGGTCTGCAGACAGGTAGCCCTCAGATGTACAGGACATGGCGAGCTGTTGCTGTTCCTTGGGTCTAGGACTCTCTGCGAGCTAGGCGCTCAGAGTTCTGGCTGCAGCTGAGCCTTGCTGTTTTGGTAATACTTAGCTAAATTCTGAACCCACGTTGCCCCACCGCCCCAACATAGGCATTTAGATCAAACTGCACAGTGACACTCTGAAAACATGTCTGGGATTTGCCGGTTTGTAAGAAACACTGGCGCTGTTCTGGAGACATTGCTTTGGGGTCAGGTTTCTTCAGAACTGGCAACACTTCGGAGTTGACTACTGGGAATGATCTGGCGGTCCAGGACCGGTAAAACTCCAAGTTCATGTCATTCACACAGCTGTGTAACCGTGTTCCAGAAGGTTCTCTTGAATCTTCCAGAAGATTCTCTTGAATCCTTTCCCTCTTGTTCTGATGTTTTGTTCAGTTGCCTAGATTCTGAGCTAGCTCGTTCCATTTGCTTGTGGTAGCATTTCCAGTACTGTGGAAAGAGAACCGGCAGGGGCCCTCTGCCCACTACCTTCTAGAGTTCAGTCAGGATTCACGGTTCTCTGTGGCGACTGATCTAGAGGTGGCTGTTACATTCTGACAAGGCTCCCCTCAGCTCCTTCTGCGTCTAAGAAAAAGTGGAGATCAGGTACCACTTGAATCAGACATTTACCTTCCATTGCACCAGCAAAGAAAATGTCAGGAACGGATGCAGTCACCAAATGGATTCTAATGCATACAAGTGTTTTCTTTCTCTAGCTGAATATTAAAAGAAACACAAAAACATAGCCATTTTTGCATATCTCGTTATGATATTTAAGGTGAAGTTTTCCTTGCATTGACTGTGGAACTCAGGGTAGAAGTGTCATGGGCAGTCCCAGAATTCTGTGGGATTGTTTGTCACTGGTGCTAGAGGCTTCCACTCTCTGAAGTCATGGGACTTATTAACAAACGGAGCAGTTAAAACAAAAAAAAAAGGAACCCACACCATTGATTTACACTTAGGAAAAAGTAGGAAAACTCTATTTCATATCCCAAATAAAGTCCTACTGCAGACTTTTGCGGTCCTGATTTTGCACTATTCATTTTTCCAACTAGAATTTTTGTCATTTTTGTGAAATAGAAAACATATGAGAAAAATTAGACGGTCTGATTCAGCAATTGGAACAAACCATGAAGCCAAATGCTCTTCACCCAGGGTAGCTTCGTGTAAGCCAGAGAAGCAGGAGGGATGTCTACGCCTCTAATATCGACAGATTTCATGAGCAAGTTGGAGTTGATAAAGCTTGCCTATCAGCACTCGACATAGCGCCTGGGACTTTCTCATCGCAAACCACACGCTGGATTCCGCCCTGCTCTTCTTGTAATGTCGGAATGTAGCAGATCGAGAGGGGTCCCGAGTTGGTAAATCCAAATCCACAGGTTCCCTTGCCTCGCTAATTACTCTTTCGTCCTCTGTCACTCTTCCGTTTTAGATACTCTGTGGAATTTTGGCCGCGCTGGGGCTGCTCCTTTGTGTATCACACTGGACTAGCACTGAACGGTCAGTGGGTGCTTTAAACGAAACAGGCCACGCCCTCCTCCGAGGGCAGCATTCTTCTGGCCGCTTCCTGCACTCGAGCCAGGTTAACAGTGTCTATCGAGTGAATAAGTAAGACCCACGCAGCTTTCCAAGCTTTTGTTTTATTGTCATCTTAAAAATTAAATTCATCTGAGGTCTCCGGAGGAAGGAAGAAAACTGGGGCATCAAAGCACAAAATGGGTGTCCTTAGCTGGGCCCTCAGCAAGCAGGGCTGCTTTGTTCAGTTGGTGGAACCTGGCCTTACGGTGACTCAGAAAGACTTTCCATCCCACACTTACACAAACTCAACTCTAACGTATGTGTGTGTGTGTGTGTGTGTGTGTGTGCACAAGTGTGTGCATGCACACGCTCAAGTGCTTCTCTCTGTGTGTCTGTGTCTGTTTGTCTGTCTGTCTGTATGCATGCATGTATGTATGAGCTTCTCTGTGTGCCTGTTTCTCTGTGCATATGTCTGTTTTTCTCTGTATATGGTTTCAACACCAATGCTGTGATCATAAGGTTTAGAGAACATGGTGTACGGCAGTGTGGGAGATCGAGGTGCCCCAGAGGACCCATGCCAAGGCATCCCTTCCCCTCCCCCCCCCAGGGACAAGACACACACAGACATAGTATAGGATAAAGTTTATTCGGGGCAGAGGATGAGAGTTAATGGGGTAGAGGGAGGCAGAGAAAGGCAGAGAGAATAGAAAGTAGAGAAGCGGAGGCCGGCTATGACCACGTGGGGGGAAGGAGGAGAGCCCAAGAGGGGGCAAGAGAGAGGCTGAGAGAGAGAGAGTAAGAGTAGCAAGAAAGAGAGGAGGGGCTGAGCAGCCCTTTTTATAGTGGGCCAGGCCTCTCTGGCTGTTGCCAGGTAACTGTGGGGTGGAGCTTAGACAGAATCCTAACAGTCTCTATATGTGTTTCTCTGTGTATATGTGCACATATGTATACGTGCTTCTATACGTATGCCTGTATGTGCTGCTCTATGTGCCTGTTCCTCTCTGTGTATGTTTGTGTGTATGTGTGTGTCGTCTCTGCATGTGTGCCTGTGTTTCTGCTTGTGCTTCTCTATGCATGAGTCTCCCTGTGAGCATGTCTGTGTCTCCGTATATGCTTGCATGCGTGTATGTATCTCTGCATATTCGTCTGCATGTATGTCTATATGTGTTTCTCTATGGGTGTCTCTCTATGTATATGTGTGTCTCTGTATATGCTCATGTATGTGTGTGTTCGAGTTTGTATGTATGCATGTGCATGTGCATGTGCGCGCGTGTATATGTGTGTGTGTGTGTGCGCGCGCGCGCGCGCGCGCGCGCGTGCGTGCATGCGTGTGTGTGTGTGTGTGTGTGTGTGTGCGCGTGTGTGTGCGTGCGTGTGTGTTTAAATGCTACATCTGAACTGTGGCTCTCCCATGTAACCTAAGCAATAACTCTTGCCGTTCGTCATTTAATTCCATGAGCTCGGGCTTTAATGCCTGTAACTCATTCTCCTTTGCTTTGTTTTAGGTTTCATTATTGCCGTGTAAAGAAAACTGCATGTTACGCTCCCTCCTTCTGGTTTAGTCGTTCGTGCGCGAAGCACAAAGCATGCCCTAAAACCTTCCTGAAATTAACAGTAATAACCCGAGAGACAAAGACCATGAGCACATTGCAGGGGGATTAGCTTAATGCTGACAAGATGGACATTTCTAGAGGGAGCGCATTTTAAACCTTTCCTTTTATTTTGTAATAAAAAAACATAATTTAATTTTTTGTCTTCTTGGCATGTATAAAATAGTAGGTGAAAGTACAGCCGTGTCGCAGGAGTGTATGGGAGTTTATGAATACGGTAAAGAGATCATCTTTGCAGCTTAGCCGTCCGCGAATCTTCCTTGTTCCCTGAGTCGGTTGCCTGAGGAGCTCGTGGAGCTCCCAGGACTAGACAACACTTACTGCTCAACTCAAGCATCTCAATCAGCTCCAGCTGTGGAAGGACGACATTTTTTTTTTTTTTTTTTTGAGCAGAAAGGGCCTTGATCTTGATTTTTGTCCCAAGCCTATGGCTAAGTTCATACTTAGTAGCAATGACCACTTTGGTTAGAAGCCTACCGGACACCCCAGTCAGTGTCTTCACAGATTATTTCTTACACTAATTCCAAAAGATGACCTTTGAAAGAAAGGCATCAGGCATGTTAACACTCCATCAGGAAACAGAGATATGGGCTTGATGTGTTGAATCCCTCTCCCTGGCCTGTGTGCCACCCACTCCTAAGGTTCTAGCCTGATCCTTTTCCCCCACACCCCGCACTCAGGAGCTACTAACTGGGCAGAAACGTACTGTACGATGCCTTTCTCAGAGACAACGGTGGGCGTTTGCTCCCTATGAAAAGTCACTGGCTATCTCATACCTCCACCTCCACCATGAACAAGCAATAAATCACAGAAGGAGAGAATAAAATGGCAGAGCAGTCATGTAGAAAAAGAATTCAAGCGAGCCTCTGATGGGAGAAGAAATACATGCGGAAGATAAGCACACGAAGTCGCGGCCGGCGTCGGTATTTACCAGGAAAATGGAGCCAAGTCACGTGGAGATACTCAATGACCAGCTGAGGCAGCCCCACGGGCACATGCTGGGGGCTGTAACAAACACTTGGAAACACTGTTGCAAATACTAAAAGTGCTTGAGAAAGTCTCTTGGCAGCCTCCCACCGTTGAAAATGCACATGGCCCTAACTTCAGAGTGTGTAAAAATGACCCCCATTCAATGGAAGGTGGACTTCATGCCCTAATGTGCATCCCTTCTGGCTGAAATGTCAACATTAGCAGTCCCAGGCAGCCCAGAGAGCTGCGCCTCTAGTACGCTGCACGGTCTCCAGGGTAAAAAGCCAATCCGTCGTGCACTGTGTTGCCAGCATGCTTTAAACACAAGTATCCATTGAATCCCTCAAGGCAGTTACCATTTCATTATAAAGAAGGTTTTGTGTTGGACGGCTCTGAATGCATCTGTTCCGAGTCTGTAGCAGGCAGACTGGGAAGGCTAACGCATGATCGGGCAGTTTATGGTTCTAGGTCTGTTCTCATCAGGAACTAAAGCCGTGTCCAGACAAAGCTGTGCACAAATGGGTCTAGGCTGGAACCCAGGGGAGTCCACGTATAGTCAGGTGAGCATCCCGAAGGGCGTGTATATCACACGGCACTACCTTCCATCAAAGCACACAGGTGTTAGTGTGAGTGGGCCAGGCGAACGTCTCGATCAAAGTAGTAGCGCAGTTTCCGCAGTGTGCATAGTGAGACAGGGGGCTGCAGGAGGCTGAATTCTGTCTGAGTCTGGATGGATGGGAAAGGAATATTAGAAGCTTTCTGAATCTATTTATGGGCCGGAGATCCAAGCAGGGACCTCACATGGGCTACGCTACCCTCGTAACCCCAAAATATTTATTTCTGAGGCCATGGAATTTTACTCTTGTCTTGACAGGAGTCCTTACAGCTCAGGTTTTGTTTTCAGGGTTCGTCAAAGATCGGTGGCTTTCAGTGAATTGCTGTATTGTGAATATTTCCTGCCTGACAGTGTTAGCTGCTGATGGAAGAGGAGAGGGTGGGTGACACTAGCCAGTGTAGTGTCACCGTGTAGACCCAGGGAGCTGGCACTCATAATCCAGGAGTCTCCGTCATCTGGGGCAGCTGCCGTTCCCTTTCCGTCTTGGGAGACTTTTTGTCATGCGCCGGGAGGAGCTGACATACCTGACTAGGACTGTCCCTCCGCCATCCTGAGAGAACGTTTACTGTGATCTGTTCCTTATAAATGCACGTGGGCTGACCCCAGCGCTGCCCTCTGGGCAGCTGACCTCCCCTTTCTTGGGGTGACAGAGAGGCAGTAAGAGACACTTTAAAAGACTTCGTGTAAATGAAGACGCACAGAGCTCTCTGCAGCGTGCAAGTCAGAGGAGATAACTTTTAAAATAAATTGGTTTAGACATTGTTACAGACAGCGTTGAAACTTCAAATAAATTAAGGAGGACCTAGAGTTAATTGTACCCCATTCTAAACCTGTCTCTAGACATGAGCCCTCTAATTTAATATGAACTTTTATTAGCACAGTATTTAAAAGGCTAGTAAACCCTCAGCGTTTGCCCTGATGTGATTCTTCTGTTTTCCACTTCAAGACGTTTGAGACTTTCTCCCTGCTGTGCCTTTCTTTAATCCTTTTTAAATCATATTTACTGTGAAAGGGGTAAAAAGCATGGCATAAGCAAATTACCCTTTAGCTGAACATTTTCATGTGTAGCAAAATGGACTTGCCTTGAAATATTTGTCTCATGTTTTCACAAATTAAACATTGGACTTAACCACAAGGACAGCGTTTTGACTGCAGGTCTCCTTCCAAAGCCCCTACTCTTCAGCTCCAACAATCTAGACCAAAGCAACGGAGGAGCCGGCCCTTTCCACATTTTCTCCCTTTAGGAAACTGTTAGTGGGCTAAACCGTTCTTTTCCTTGTAGAAGTAAAAACTGAAACTTTTGTACCCCGAAAACTCGCCTCAGTCCCTCACAGTCCATCAGAGAAGCAGCATGGGGCTGGAAATGCTGGGGTCACAGAAACAGAATCTCAGACGGTCCTATTTGCTGAGGACTGAACTGAGAGCCTTCGAAGAGCAGAGGATGCTCTTAACAATTGAACCATCTCTCCAGCCCCTCTCTGGTGTGTGTGTGTGTGTGTGTGTGTGTGTGTGTGTGTGTGTGTCTGTCTGTCTGTCTGTCTCTGTGTGTCTCTGTATGCCTGTGCTTTAAGTTCAAGGCATTAAAATAACCCATGCTATATTCTTTTTAAAAAGACACTGGAGCTGATCCTCAGGGACCAGCCTTGCACTGGGGGGCGGGGGAGGGGGTAACATTTGCTTTGTGTTTTGGGAGTTCCGCCTTTGTCCCATTGAGAAACTCCTAGCAATCCCATACAATTTTTTACTTAGATGCTTTCAACTTGTGCACGTTGAGAACTCTGGGCGCTAAGCTGTCAGCTAATTCAGTGTGACCTGCCTGTGTTGGATTCCAGGGAAGCGTCTGATTCCCCTGGAGCAAGGGCTGACTGGACGGTACCGTCTTGAGTGTACGGGAGATCACGTCTTTGGTTTCTTGGGTTTCTGCGTCCCGGAAGGCTGGCCTTCAGAGAACAGAGATGGAGGCAAGCACTTCCCACGGGGGTTCTG
The DNA here is from genome assembly GCA_964023405.1 of Apodemus agrarius. Classification (NCBI taxonomy): domain Eukaryota; kingdom Metazoa; phylum Chordata; class Mammalia; order Rodentia; family Muridae; genus Apodemus; species Apodemus agrarius. The sequence goes on from OZ030027.1 coordinate 44,757,482, forward strand.
TCAGGCCACAGTCACAGTGCCAGATAAACTCTGTAGCACTAGAATGTGCCTTAATACCCGTGTTAATTCAATAACACTCAAAAAAATGTAAACTCCTGCTCACCATTCTAGCCCACACGACAGTTTCTGTGGCTGCTATTTATTTTTCTTAACTTACTTGATCATAAATTGCCAACTGGGATTAATTAATTAAGATCAATTCATCTAAATTGCTCTTCCTCCATCCTTAATTAACATCTAGCAAACAAGCCAAAGGCAGAGATGTGAGAGCGATTAACCCTTCATGAGCACTAGGCTTCTTGTACAGTTTGTCAGCCTGCATTGACATACCTTGATATTTAGGTTCTGCAAAGTCTGTATGTAACATTAGCCTTAAACATTTTCTCTAATGTCAGACACCAGAATTAAAAACCAATTTTAAGAGCGTGCATATTTCAATATTCACAGCTACTTTTCTTGCATTCATTTCACGGTCCCCTTTTAGCTGATTTTTACTGTCTTTTCTGATGTCTATCCCACTTAGCAGAATGTGAGAAAAGTAAACTAATAGGGGTAGGTACATAAACGATGGATTTAAAGAAAAGAATCACTGTGCATTGACATATTTTATACAAGAGCATAAACATGTGTGTGAGTACTACATACATGTGTGTGCCTGTGTACACATATTGACATATTTTATACAAGAGCATGTGTGTGTGTGCTTGTGTGTGAGTATTACATACATATATGTGGCTGTGTGCACATATACATGTTAACAAATAGACACGTTTCTGGCGATAGGGTAGATTCACTTCAATAACCCTCATGCTATTGTCAAAGCAGGTACTTAATTTCTCACTGTTGTTTCCAACTCTAATTTTGATTCTTGAGGTTGGGGCTCTCTTTAAAAACTTTCCCACATTCATTAGGTTTCCCCAGAGGCACACATGTTGAAGGCTCTGGGGACCCTTTCTTGCTGCCGTCTCTGTCTTCGCTTCCTGGTCACCACGCGGTGAGCGCCTTTCTCGACCGTGTGCTCTCAGTGAGGTGTTCCACTAGGACCAAAGCACTGCGGGCAAGTGAACATTGGCTGAGCCTCGGAGAATAAGCTTTTCCTTTTCAGAAGTTGATCCTCCTGGTAATTTGCTACATGATTAGCATATTGTCTTCTCTTTATGAATTTCTACGATTTAGGAGTTCCCAGCAGGTAAGTTGGTTTACCAGGGATGTGACAGAGTAGAGAGAAGTCTAGCAAGCCGACCGATCAAGAGCTGGTGTGTGAACTTGCTGTCATCTATTTCAGGGTAGCACAGGCATTTTAATTTAGTCGCTTGTATAGGACATGAATAAATATGAAAGTTTTTCATGAGTCATCCTCTGAGCTTGGGTCCGTACTGGGCCCTGATCTCCTACAGCAGGGAAACCGGGTGGTCTGACCTTTGATTGGACTGATTAGACACCTCAGGCATGTCTGTGACAGTGCCCCCAGGAGAGCTTCATGTTAGTTAGTGGATAGGGTGAAGATCTGCCTCCCTCAGTGTGGTCAGCACCATCCAGGGGCCAGGCCCCAGTGGACCATTAGGGCAAAGGATCTGGACTCTCACCAGGACGCCCTTGTTCTCCTGTTCTAAGGCACTGCAACTCAAGTCTCTGGCCTCTGGCCTTGAAATAGGCCCCCAGGATCACAGACATTTTGACTAAGGTTTCGGGTACATCCCTGGCTCCTATCAGTGTAGTCTTTCAGCTCAGAGCCTTTTTTACAGGCTAGGAAGCACATTGCAAGAAAATGCATCTCAAATGCCTTAAAATCCCTTCATGAGGAACCGTTAAGAATGTGTCCCATGAGAACCTAGAGGACACTGGCAGTAAGATCTCATGGCTTGCTTCACATTACCCGTCGCCAAAGAGACCTTAACCAGTAAGAGGTTCTTTCTACACATATAAGTATGGATTGACCATACGATCTTAAACTATTGTGAAATCACCAACATCAGTCAACAGAATTTAAGCTTATAATTAAGACAGGAAAATCATGACAGACTGCAAGCACAGCCTCGTGTACCATGGGCTGCTGCATGGTCAGGCCACATAACTTTGCCTCAAAGACAAAAAAATCAAAGCGACACCCAGGAATAAATACACAGAGGGTTCATAAAACGTCTACAGAGAAAAAGCACGGTGTCACCAAGGAGGCTACCTCCAGGACGACAATCAAGTTCCAGAAACAGACTCAGAAACTTTGGGGGAACATAGTTTTTGATTAGTGGAGAATGGACAGTCCCACAATTGTTAAGACAAATGGCTAGCCTCAGGGGGGTAGGGGGGGACAGTAAAGCAGACTCCGACCTATCCTAGGACTAGGCACAATAAGTACAAGAATGAGGAGCAAAAGATGCTGTTAGGAGAGACCTCGGATTTATATTTGTGTCCTGAGGGGAGGGAATGACTTAGCAAACAGGACATAAAAACCACTCAAGTACAGTGAAATTAATAACTTCTGTTCACCAAAAGGCATCATAAAGACTGCAATGAACACAGAGCACCATGGCGCGAGCTTCCACCTGAGAAAGGAACGTGGAGTAATGAGTAAATTGTTCTTATAAAACACACTGAACACATGCTTGTATGGTGTGCACCCCATAAACATACAGGAGTGCTCCACTACAAGCATGCATGAGTGCTCCACCACATGCATACACGAGTGCTCCACCACAAGCATACACGAGTGCTCCACCACAAGCATGCATGAGTGCTACACCACAAGCATGCACGAGTGCTCTACCACAAGCATGCATGAGTGCTCTACCACAAGCATACATGAGTGCTCCACCACAAGCATGCATGAGTGCTACACCACAAGCATGCACGAGTGCTCTACCACAAGCATGCATGAGTGCTCTACCACAAGCATACATGAGTGCTCCACCACAAGCATGCATGAGTGCTCCACCACATGCATACACGAGTGCTCCACCACAAGCATACACGAGTGCTCCACCACAAGCATGCATGAGTGCTACACCACAAGCATGCACGAGTGCTCTACCACAAGCATGCATGAGTGCTCTACCACAAGCATACATGAGTGCTCCACCACAAGCATGCATGAGTGCTACACCACAAGCATGCACGAGTGCTCTACCACAAGCATGCATGAGTGCTCCACCACAAGCATACATGAGTGCTCCACCACAAGCATGCATGAGTGCTCCACCACAAGCATACATGAGTGCTCCACCACAAGCATGCATGAGTGCTCCACCACAAGCATGCATGAGTGCTCTACCACAAGCATACATGAGTGCTCCACCACAAGCATGCATGAGTGCTCCACCACAAGCATACATGAGTGCTCCACCACAAGCATACATGAGTGCTCCACCACAAGCATACATGAGTGCTCCACCACATGCATACATGAGTACTCCACCACAAGCATACACGAGTGCTCCACCACAAGCATGCATGAGTGTTCCACCACAAGCATACATGAGTGCTCCACCACAAGCATGCATGAGTGCTCCACCACAAGCATACATGAGTGCTCCATCACAAGCATACATGAGTGCTCCACCACATGCATACATGAGTACTCCACCACATGCATACACGAGTGCCCCACCACAAGCATGCATGAGTGTTCCACCACAAGCATACATGAGTGCTCCACCACAAGCATGCACGAATGCTCCACCACAAGCATACATGAGTGCTCCACCACAAGCATGCATGAGTGCTCCACCACAAGCATGCACGAATGCTCCACCACAAGCATGCATGAGTGCTCCACCACAAGCATGCATGAGTGCTCGTGTGGTCATCCGCCCACCACAAACTTACATTAATGCCCTGAGGACATGACCTCCAGCCCACCACTGGCCATCTGTCCTTCCTAGGACAAGCTTGAGCTAAGCTATCCTGTTCCTACCCCATCCTACAACTCTGAGGGGAGCTGGTCTCAGGTTATTTATTAATAACCCAATTTCTGTCTCTGTGTCTATCAATGAGTGGGTATTATGGCCTGAATTGTGTCCTCCAAAATATATGCATGGAAGTCCTGGTTGAAGCTGACCTTCCCTCAGCTGCATTAAGACCTTGGGAGACAAGCCAGTTGAAGGGAGGGTGGCTTGCACCCAGTTTCACTGATATTCATATAGGAAGAGGTGATATTCATATAGGAAGAGGTGATATTCATATAGGAAGAGGTGATATTCATATAGGAAGAGGTGATCCTGCAGAGACATAGGGCAGGTGCTCACCGACGAAAGCCTACATGAGGACACACCCAGAAGTTACCACAAGCAAGCCAAAAGTAGGTAGACTCTGGCCTGCTGACCACAAATCTTGGACATCTAGCTTTGGGCACTGTAAGAGAGTTGATATCTGTACTTCGAGCCCCTGATGTGCGGCATGATCCCAGTTTCAAAGGATCTGACACACCTTTCGACCTCTACGAACCAGGAATGCACGTGGTGCACAGACATACATGCAGGTGAAATACTTATATACGTAAAATTTAAAAAACAAATCATTGAATTGTACACTTAAGACACATGCCCTATGAATGAGACCCCAGAGAAGCCATTAATAGCCAAATCTGGGGTGGTGATATACATCTGTCTGAAACCCCAGCACTGGGGAAGTTGAGGCAGGAATATGGTGTGAGACCAGCCTGGGTTAGGGTGTTCACAGCCCATCTGAGCTATAGGAGGAGACCTTCCCTCAAAGACTAAGCAAGCTGTTAATCAGTGAGACGCTAGTACAAACCCCTCTCTAAGCCTTGAGCAAAGTGCGCCAAAATCCTTGGCCTCCCTTCATGGCCTCCCTTGCCCATGGTGGATGCAAGGAAGAGGATTAACATAAGACCAGGAACAAGGTGGAAGCTGGGTGTGGGTAGAGGGAAGGACCAGCAGGATACGGGGTGGAAGTCAAAGGCACTAGAGGCCAGGAGGTGGTTTTGCTGGTCTGCCCCAAGTCTTGAAGTGAAGCCAGATCAAAACTAATTTGGAGGGATATTCCTGGGCATGAGAGAAACAAAGCAGGCCGGACCAATGTCCGAGTCTTAGGACGAGGCCGGAGCAGGTTGTAGGAGAAAGAGTGTGCAGAGAGCTGAGAAGCACCAGCTAGCTAGCACCAGAGCCCAAGGCTTGTGGAGGGTCTTCCTCTGACCTCCCAGGCTTAGAACATCAAAGGAAACTGTTAGCGGCAATGAATTGTGATCTCTGTCATCCACCCAGACTGTAAAAAGCTTCCGATAAATGGAGATAAGGATTCACATGTTAGTGTGGCTTTAAAAGCCCCCCCCCACCCCCCAGGGCCAAATGTGTTTATTTCTTGCGACTTTAAGATGCCTTGACATGGGTGTATTAAAAGTGATGTGTGTTAATTTTATTTAAGGTTTTATGAAGTTTGGTGATCCTATCGTATCACCCCGTCCCCATTAAATATGTCATACTTTATAGTTTTAATTTTTTTTTCTTTTTAAATGCAGTGTTTATTCAGCTGCATAGATCACTACGGTCATAATCGGTCTTAAGAGCTCGTTTTCAGCTACAACATTAAAAAGAGCCTCTGCGCTCTGAGCTTCTCAAGTGTGTTGGCACAGTGTGAGGCTGGGGCTCAGCCTTTAGACTGCTCTTAGAAACCATTGCCAGACACTTGCAAGAGGCTGGCACACTGGGGAACTCAGCTAGACAGTTCCCGCACCTCCTGACCTGGGGACCAATGGCTCTTCTCGAGACTTATTCTGGTGACAGTGTAGCCTCTGGCACACCTGTAACAACTCAAGGTCCTCACTGTTTCCAGAGACGAAAGCCGCCAGGAACTTGTCATCATAGCTTTCTACTGACATTGCTAAACACTTAGAATGCTAATAAAACAAAGAACAGAACGCCAGCGTTGGGGGCACACTGGGGTGTTGAGCCCCCATAGCAGCCCCGGGGTGCTCTCTGAAAGATCCTCCAGGGAGGGGAAGAAAAGACACGGCCAGATGCTATTTGCTTTCACGGGCCCAAACATTCCCCGTGGTATAACTGAGATAAGCATCTTTAAATCTCTGTTAAGTGTTTCTACTGGGGCAAAGCTAAATGTCATCGCGCCTTTCCTCACGCACGGCTGAGGCATGGTTCTCATCAATGGAAGAAGAAACCAACAGAAGGAGCCTGGGCTCGCCCCCAGCTTCAGGCAGCAAGTCTTTGTAGGAGGATCGCGTGGCACGGACATCAGCCTGTGGTCGTCTGGTGTCTCTGCCTTTTCTCTGTGTCTCTCAGCCTTTCACTGAAGTCAACAAAGAAGGTCGTCCAGGCAGGTGGGAGTCACCTCCCCATGTTTCTCCGTGCTCCGTGCTCGTCAACAGACACAAACTCACGGGAGCTTTCTCCGAGCACAGGAGAAGCCTGGAGCAGGATAAGTCCCTGACTTGCATGTATCGTGGTGTGAACCTTGGGAGCGATCTCCCCAGAGGGGCAGGCTCACAGACGCAGCTAGGCAGCCTCATGGGCACAACTGCTGGAGGGCTTCGCTAGCTCTCCTCGTTGGGCGACCTGCACCGGGTGTGGCCCAGCAACTGAGCCGGTGCCTGCTGCACGTGGCCAAAATGAGGCCACAGACTGAAATATTCAGAGCAGCGTGGCCACAGCGAGGATGACAGAAAGACAGGCTGGTGTGACCGTCAGTGTTTTCAGGATGTTCCCAGCTTCAGAGCCAACCACAAAGGCAAAATGAGTCTCATGTGCTTAAGATGCCATCCACTGCCTCAGGTCACACCCAGGAGTGACTCCTCCCTCTGCTCTTTCTATAATCTGATGTAATATTCCAGTCTCCATGGGGGGAGTGTGAGGGGACAAGGGCACCAGGTACTGGACCCTGCCACTGCTGGCCAGCTGAGTGGTGCTGGAAACCAAACCCGGTAATAGGAACATGTGCACCTGACTACTGAGACATCTTCCCAGCCCAAGTTAGTTATATTTTTTAAGTTAAAATATAATTATATCATTTCCCTCCCATAATCCTCCCCATGCACTCCCCCACTACCCTCTCTCAATTTCATGCCTCTCTCTCTCTCTCTCTTAGAGATTTAAAGATGTAAAGATTGGGGCTGGAGAGATGGCTCAGCGGGTAAGGGCACTGTCTGCTCTTCCGAAGGTCCTGAGTTCAAATCCCAGCATCCACATGGTGGCTCACAACCATCCGCAATGAAATCTGCTGCCCTTTTCTGGGGTGTCTGAAGACAGCTACAGTGTACTTACAGATAATAAATGAATAAATCTTAAAAAAAAATGTAAAGATTGCTATGTGAACATACATATCCTCTCTCACATACATGATATATACATATACACATACACACATACATCTTATACATCTTATACATCATATACATCATACACACACATATATACATATATACATATACATATATCAATCTGCTCAGCTCATGTAATGTCACTTGTATGTATATGATATATGATTTGGGTGTGACCACTTGGCATAGGATAACCAATTAGGAAAGATTATTTCTCCCATTCTCAGCATCCTTGAGTTGTCTGTTGTCCTTTGGTTAAGGTTGGGACCCTGAGAGATGTCCCTGTTTCATATGAGTGTGTGTCTTGGTGCTGATGTAGCTCAGGTCTTGTTTAGACGGTCATGTTGAGATTTCATGGACGAAGCTTCCCTGTCAGTTCTAAGAGGTGAAATCTCACAGCAACTTTCTCTCTTGTACACTCTCTCTGCCCCTATTCCGTGATGTTCCCCCAAGCCTTAGGTGCAGGGGCTGTGTGTTCTATGTGTCACCCGGGGCTGGGTACCACACCATCATTTGATTGGCTGTGGTTTACTGTAATGGTCTCCATCTGTTGCAAAGAGAGATTTCTTTTATGAGGGGGTGAGAGCTACATTCTCCTGTGGGTATGAAGATAAACATTTAGAATGTAGTTAGGAGCTGTGCTGGTTTAGTGAAGTGGTGGTAGAAACTACTCAGTAGTTTTTGAAAAGTGAGTGTAAAGTTGTACAACCCAAAACACAGACCACTTTCTGTATATTTCTCTTCCTTGAGACGGCTCCTCCTGATCAGGGCAAACTGCTCGTCCCCGAGGCTCCAGTGTAGAGCCGCCTTCCAGATCCTTCCTGTCACAAAGCCATGTTGGGATTTTTGCTTTTACTTTTCCCTCAACACAGAGTGGTTTTAAACTCACCCTGTGGACTGAGCTCCACAGTGTGCATAAACCACAGTTGTGTGTCTGTTCTTATTCTGAACACATCAGCTATTATTATTGTTATTATTATTATTACTATAATTATTATTATTATTGCTATGTGAACATTAGTGTCCATGTTTCCTTATGGATACATATTTTTCTATATTATGTTGTAAAACATGAATAACGGAAATGCACAGAAAATAAACGTGTATGGTTCGTACACTAGCATGCCTGTCACCACATAGCTTGAGGAACGCATCATTTACATTTTGAAAAGCAGCCGTGTATCTACTGCTCCGTACTGGGACGACACCCACTTACGTTTTGTAGCTTACTGTATACATAGTGTGTGGACTTTTCTCAAGGAGACCAATTGTCTAGTCACCCCAGACAGCACAGATTACAGGCAATAGGAACAACTCATTCTGGTCCGGCTTGGCGAATCAGGGTATTCAGTGGAAGTTATTCAACCAGGTGTGTGGGGGAGGGGAGTCCTACAGAAATACGGGCAACTTAGAAGTGGGCATACTGCTGAGAACTGTCTCCCCAAGCCATTTGCTTATCTATCCTTGGGGAGGGATGAGGCATCATGAACTCTCCACATCATGGAATGTTGTGGGTCCAGTCTTACGGTCTCTTCAGGTAACCATAGTTACTAAGAGTTCAAGAGAGGAAACACCCACATTTATCAAAAGATAAAGAGTCAATTTTACACTTTGTGGCTTTCTCTCGTTTCTCAGGATAATGAGTTTCGCTCAAACCAATGCATGCTGCCCACCCTTCTGTCTTCCATTTTCATAGAAAAAAAAAAAAAAGATTTTAAAGCCACTCTACCCTGTTGCTGAACATGGGTAGATTTCAGATTGGAACTTACCACGATGAACTGTTATAGGTCTCACAATATGCATGTGTAGGAGTTTTAGTATCTTCCTAGGAGAATTTTCAGGTCTTAAGATGACATTTGTGCTCTGTTCTGCTCTATATTGTCAAATATATCTCTGAGCTGTATGTGACTCACAGGCCCCCAGAAACCTGCGGGATCCCCCATGGTTCTGATTGGTTTACTTTTTCCTAACCCTGTGGGAAACACATATAACTGCTCTGATGGTTCACATTTGTTTGAAACAGGCTGAGCATTTTCTGTCTGTTTCTGGACGTTTTGGTTTCTGCTTAGCAAAGGCCTAGCCAGGACTTTGCTATGGTTTTGGAATTTGCTTCTGCTTTGGTCCCCTAACCTTGCCCTTTCTAAAAACCATTCAAGATTTTGTTATTCTCAGAAAGCCAGTTGTGTGGGTAAGAGACAGCGCCACGGTTTGTGTCTGCTTCAAACGTACACTTCATCTTTTCTTTTAAGTCAATTTTAAAATAATGTTTTCAAAATAGGAAGCAAAATTCCCCCACCCTTGTTTATTTTCTTTCAAGATTCTATGGACTATTTTGAGTCTGTGTGTTTTCATGGAAATTTTCAGATTCGTTTGTCACTCACTGTGAAAAGCCCGCTGGCATTTGTACAGACACCACATTGTATCTACGAACCAATTTCTTACAAATTTCCATCTTAAAAACACTGACCTTTACAAGCAAGAGCACAACTCTTAATGAGACGCGCCTGGGTTTCTTTCAATGTTTTACAGATCTTACTGGAGAACCTTCCTTCGAAGGGCTGGTTTGTTTTCATGATCTCTCAGGCAGGGTTTACTTGCATAGGAGGCTGGGGTATCATCCTTGTGTTGCTGATTCCAGTCTTCTGTTTTTTAATGCAATGGTAACTGAGGGCTTTGCCTTGGACTACTAAGTCTATGTGAACTGGTACATAATACCAGTAACTTTAGATGTCACATGGCGCCATGATGCGGGACCCCACTGAAGACCCGACCTCCCACTGCATGCAGAGGGTTCACAGTGGCCATTGTGGTGGGTTGTACTGAGTTCTTGTTTTGCACTGGATGCTGTGCCTGTTCTGGGTGCTGGTTGCATATTAGTTACTTAATGATTGCTGTGACAAAATACCCAAGGAAAATTACTCCGTGAGGGAAGGGTTATTTTGGCTCACACTTTGAGGTTACAGTCCAACGTGCTAGAGAGCACGTGACAGCAGAAACCTGAAGCAGGAAGTAAAGATGAACTCTGGTGCTCAGCTTGTTTTCTCCTTTTTAATCAGTTCAGGATTCCAGCTGTACCTACATGGCAAGAACAGATGTTCTAATGTCCATTATCCCAAACTAGAAACTTCTCATCTCCATTAATTGGGTCTAGCATTACCTCACAGATGTGTTCAGAGATTGGTCTCCTAGGAGTTTCTCGAGTCTGTCAATCTGATGATCAATATTAGCCATCATATAACGTATTTTTGTCTTCTGTTACTATGACATGTCACAATGACTATTTAAGTTGTATATGATCTTGAAATATTTAATCTCAATCTAGGACTTCTAGAACTTCTAACACATCTTTGATCATGTAGTTCCCAGATAAAAGACACATACAACCTTTATATTCATACTAGGCCTTAATCAGCTCAAGAGCTGGGCAGATGTCTGCCCTCTATGCTATTATGTCTATTTCCCAACCAGTAACCCCATTATATAATCTGCCATGTTTCATCTGGGCTGCTCTTAACTCCAACCCACAGGGCCATTTTTTAAAGATTCTTACCCCATGACTGCTCTCTCCTCTCTCTACCTTCTTCTCTCCATCATGACTCTCCTCCAACCCCAAGCCCAGGAACCCTAAACCCCCCACCTGTGTCTCTTCTGCCCAGATATTGGCTGTTGACATTTTTATTCACCAATCAGGGGTAATTTGAGGGGCAAGGTCACATAGCACTAGCTGGGTCTATGGTAGTTCTCTGGGAGCAACCAGCACAGTATAGCAAAAAGCCAAACCTCAACAACCAATCATATATAATGTCTGTCAGTCCAGCCAGGCCATGTGTACAATCTTCACATGTTGGTGACTTCAGACTCCTAGTGCAAACACTTGAACAGTGTGGACAACAAGGGTTGTCAGTCTACAGTGTTCCTTTACAACAATGTGAATTTAGTCCATTTTGGTATCAGGAAGATATTGGCTTCACAGAGTCAGTTGGGAACCCTTCCCTCCCATTCTGTCTTTTGGTGGCTTTGTGAGGAGGTAGGATTGCTTCTTCCATCTTTGGAGGTGTTCACACATGAAGACAACTCTACCTGAATTCAGCTTCTGCAGCGGGTGGGTTTTCATTGCTTCAATTTCTTTGATATAGAAATGGTTAAATGTTCTATTTCCTATGTCATTTTTGATAATTCATGACCCCCAGGAATTGGTCTGTTTTATCTGGGTATCTAATGCATGAATACACGGAGATCCCTCTGGTTTTAGTTTGTCTTTAACTAAGTATTTGCTGATTTTTGGTTAAGCTTTTATAATACAGATTCTAGCCCACCAGTGGACAGCATCATGGCATAAGCAAATACAAAAGACCAGGATGGGAAGACAGGCACCAGATACAGGGTGGGGGGATTCTAGCTATTTTTAATACTTGCAGGGTCAGTGGAGAAGAGTAAAGCCTTCTAAGGACCTTATAACTTCTGGCACAATCAACCTCTGCTACAAACCCCCTTGTGAAGCTTTATCACCCCCAGTAGTAGCACAATGGGGGCCCTGTTTTCAGCACATGAAATGGAGGGTAAACACAGATCCTATGCACAGAGCATATAATATGTTAAGTGGGTTGTGTTATTTTTGTGTGCTACTAAATATATGTTAAGTGTCATGTCATGTGAATAATGTGAATATTTGTACCATTCATCAGTATACATACACATCCTTGATATTTTGTGTTTTATACAGCAAACTGAGGTTTTTGATCTTTATTTTCCTTGTTCACAATATAATTCTTGAGAGATTGGTAATTACTCTATAGTATGTTTGAAAAGTGACCTGATGAAGCAAAAATCCTTGAAATATTAGGAACTATGTAAAGTACTATTTAAAAATAATTCAAATATTAGCAAAGATATACAAGATTGAAGAGCAGTGGTAGACTAATTTGTTTCCTATTTCCAGAATATTAGATCCAAATTCAGGGAACACATTTTATTTTTAGCTGAACATGAAAATTCACAAGGCTACTTCTTACCATTAAACAGATCCCAGCAATTTAAAAATATGAGAGAATTAAAGCTATAAGCTGTAATAGAATTATACTAAATTTTATATAATAGTTTATAATATAAACTATTAAAGAATTATACTAGAATTTACTAAACTAGTCTAAAAGCCTTCAAACATTTAATCATTAAATAATGAAATTCAAAATACAAAGGTATCAAGAAAAATATATATTTATATATCTTTGAGGTCAAATTATGTAAAGAAGCAGAGCATCAAAGTGTGTGGGTGCAACTAAAGCAACATGTGACGCAAAATGTATAGTTTCAATTACTTTTATTAGAGGAAAGAAAGGAACAGAATAATTGACTTGTACCTCATCCTAAGAAGCCAAAAGAAGAACAAAGTAAGTGTGTATAAAACAGCAATTTATAAAGAACATAATTCAATACGACAAAATTTATAAATAATAGAATTGTTAAAATTTGAAAATTAATAAAATTAATAAACTCCTACTAACACTGACCCGGGGAGTCTAAGGACCACAAGTTAGTAAGTAAAAATGGTGGACAAGGAGACAACAGTACAGGACCCACACACAACATAACACTCTCCACGCACACAGATTTACAGATGCAAACATATCAACACAGTTAGGAATTGAATCTAGCAATGCTTCAACTCATGACTAAATTGGTTTAAAATTTGAAACCCAATCAATTAATATTGTCAGAGTAACAAAAGAAAACGACTGTAAAATAATTTAGTAAACACATCTAAAGCAAAAAAATAATCTAGTAGTCAAAGTTAAATCATTTGACAAAATTTATGTAATGTTCATTTGTGATTTAAAACATTCAACACACTCAAAATAGATATGGATTTATCTGATATCATAAATTGCATTTAGTAAAACTTTGCATAGAAGTTTCATAGTTTATGATGAGGTTCATACATGAAACCTGCACTGTCCTATAAAATACTGAAGTAGTAAGCACATTTAACAAAAATCTTAGGCCAATATGCAAAAGTGAAATGCATTTCACAACATAGCAAAAAAAAAACTTAAATGGAGAAGTGGCCCACAAATAACCACTCAACATACCTAAGAATATTGATTAAAATTGAACGTGCTGCCTCAGGTTTCCTACGAGTCTTAGCTCAGGTTGTTTCTTGTTAAGCATTGGTTTACACTAGTTCGTATTTGCACACAAGTAAAAAGAGATGGATGGAAACCATGGGCCTGCCAAATGAATAAAACCAAGATCAACTCAGGACGTCACAGTGGGTGTGGTGACTTGAATATACTTGGCCCCTGGGAAGTGGCATTATTAGGAGTTCTGACCTTGTTGGAGGATTTCTACCCTTGGTAGAGGAAGTGTGTCACTATAGAGGTTGGCCTTTGAGGTCTCATATGTACTCTTAAGTCTGACCAATAAGATCCAGAGTCTTCTCCTAGTGGCCTTCAGATGAAGTTGTAGAACTCTCAGCTCCTCCTGCACCATGCCTGCCTGGATGCTGCCATGCTCCTGCCTTGACAATGGACAGAACCTCTGAATCTGTAGACCAGTCCCAATTAAATGTTGTCCTTTATAAGACTTGCCTTGGTCATGGTGCCTCTTCACAGCAATGGAAACCCTAAGACAGTGGGGTTCCCAAAGAGGTGCTGTGCTTGTGGGGAGAGAGAGGCCAAAGAGAACTTAGAGTTTCCCTAAACATTTGTCCCTACAAGGGTGGTTCTTCTTTTAAGACAGCTCCATGATCTCTCGTGCAGTGATAAATGAGTTGTGTTCAAATTAAGATCCCACTCATGTCTGTCTGTCCATCTCTCCATCCATCCAGCTTATATTGGCTTGCTCTTGGACAAAACAAAATCTCTGGTTTTGTTCTCAAACCAAGTACTGCGGCTATTCCTGGTTGTCAACTTGACTATATCTGGAATGAACTACAATCCAAAAGTGGAAGGATCACCTGTGATCCTAATCTGGAGGCTGAGAGATACAAGTTTCTGACCTGGATCTTGACATGGAGATCTTGAGGCATAGTGGCTATGAATTCCAGAAAATTAAAATTAAGACAGGGAGATCTCTGAGTTCAAGGACATCTGGGATTAAAGGAGTGGTGGCACACAACTTTAATCTGAGCCACACCTTCTGCTGGAGACCTACATAAGGACATTGGAAGCAGGAAGATTTACTCTCTCTCTCTCTCTTCTTTGCCTGCTTGCCTTGTGGGACTGAGCAACTGTGAGACCCTTGGACTTCCATCCGCAGCTGCTGCTGACTATTGTTGGGGAGTTGGACTACAGACTGTAAGTCATCAACACATTCCCTTACTATATAGAGACTGCCCATACGTTCTATGACTCTAGAGAACCCTGACTGATACACCAAGTGAAAATTTTAGTTATCCGGTTTTTGTCCTTCTTTGACAGTGAACACAGCATGAACATAAAGGCCCCAAGCTTCCAGTGTAGGGAACTCAGTTCTGTGATCAGCCCATCTGTGAACCTGGGCTCCATGGGGAACCCTTCTAGCACTTCCTGGAAAAGCTGGGTCTTTTCCATCATAAGACAGGAATCAGACAGAAGACCTGCTACTAATATCTCAGGGCAGGCTGGAGCTCTCTGAATATCCTTATCTGACTTTTATTTCCCCCACAAGAACAGATGTTACCTTTTGTTCATTAACACATTTTGGAGAAAACATTGTGCCTCTTTCGGGAGGTAGCAATCCCCATCCATCACTTACTGCTTATATTGACACCTTTTCCTAAGCAGCCTGCAATCGTTTAAATGTTTTGTTCATTCATATATTAAATGATGAACAAAATTCCTCATTCCTTCCACCTGGCTTCTCAGATGTCCTCCTTCGAGTTGATGCCCCCCTTCCCCACTAGACAACTTCACATTGACTTTCACCTAGTACACACACACACACACACACACACACACACACACACATGATTTTATGTGACTTATAACATCGAGCAATGACAAATGAGAGAAAATATATGATGTCTGTCTTTATGAGATTGGTTTGACGTGTTTAACATGATGACATCAGCTACATGTATTCTCTTGTGAGTGGCATCATCTGTCCTGATGGCTGAAGATATACCGTGCTGTCTTCATCCAGGCCTGTTATGCTGGACACCTACACTGGCTCCATAATGTTATTACAGGCAGTGCTGCAGCAGAGACTGGTGTCGGGTGTCTTTATGTCAGTCCTTTTACGAACACAACTGCTGTTGCATCCCTGTCTTCTATATTTTACAAGGCTGATTTGGGGTTCTTTGTTCAAATACCAAGGAATGATGGAGCCAGATGGCATGGTAGATCAGTGTTTTGGTTTTATGACTTCCTAAGACTGTACTGAGTTACATATCATTCTACCAGTATCTGCTGTGGTTTTTTTTTTTTAAGGTCCTAGTGGGGTGTTATTTGAAAGCATCCCTGGGTTGGAGGACATACTTTTAAACAATAATAGCTATTTGCAAATATCTTTCTTATTCTGAGCAAGTCAGCACTTTCTTGCTACATGTAAGAAACTCAGATTCTGCACCATGTAACGTAGCCATCACAACCCCTGACCGGGAGCCAGCTGTTAAATGTGTATCAGGATGGCCTCCATGTTTTCTGAATCACAATAGTCATGAATTATGAAAAGTGGCAAACTCATTTGGTGGAAATGGAAAAAATCATCTCTGGTTTTCATCTCAGAACCTACAGCACAACTTCGTTTGGAAAAAAAAAAAAACAGAGTCTACTTCTGAAAGCATTTTTTTTTTTCAGACAAATGTTACAGACAAAGAGGCTTCGAGTTGGCAAGCCAGCGTCATCTCTAGTGACATGTTCAAACGGCGGCTTGCATAAATCACTAATCAGGCTCAGGAAAACCAGGCTTCAAGATCAAAAGGTTCAGCACAATGATCTGACGTTGAACCTGGCAGTGACCAGATAGAGGTGAGTAGAGTGTACTCTAAACAGGCCCAGGCTCCTCCTATGACTTCAGGCCTCTGGGACCCACGCCCTTCAGCTGTGTGGCATTCTCTCTCCATGGCTTCGCACCCAGCACACACCCATTCACCCGTATGCAAGCGAGATGCAAAGGATGCTCCTGCCTCGTGAGAACTGGCTCTGTTCTCCATGCATACTCAGTATCTCCAGGACCACTGTCACATTCAGGCACCTTATGCACTGTGATGCTTGGTGCTCCGTTTACACCATCCTGTCACAGGCTGGATGGGCGTGCAGTCAGAGGTTTTAGGTGAACTCTTTGAGCTCACGGATGATGAAGAGCTGCGTGGTCGAGGTTAGGAGTGAGCACTGTGTTTGACACACTGTCAAAGACTGTCCCGTGTTTCAGCGGCAACAGTTCTGTGTACCTCAAAGTGCGTGTATATTTAAAAAGAAAAATCAAAGGAATGAAAACTGTTTAGCCAAACATGAAAGAGGGTGCCGTGTTCCTGTGCACAGCTAGGGTGACAGGCTTGTTAAACACCTACCCTGCAGCTATGGTTCACCCTTTGGGTGATTCTCTGCCTCCCAAGATGTTTGGAAAACCCTGTCCAGACAGATCCTATCATGATACGTTGCCCAGATGTTCAGCTGCCTTCAAACAAACCAGTGTTTACTAAGTTTGTAGACGCCGAAGGCTCCACTTCTTTCCCAGGAAGATCCCTTTCACGATCTTCCTTCACCTCAGTATACATGGGCCTCCTGACACAGGATCCCCAGAGCACTCCCAGCCTCCAGAGGCAGGGTGACAGTGATAAGGTGTGGTGTGGTGAGACCACCCTGTCTGACACTAGGCTGTGGATCCTGTGCCACTTCAAGGCCACCATGTCCACAGCCACACCCAAGAGTGAGTAGAGTAGGACAGCCTTAGAAGAGTCACAGAGACTGACACTGAATGGTTTCTAAGCCATGAAAAATACAGGGACCATGAGACAGTCACCCTGGCGTGTTCTTTGAATCTAAGAGAGGTCTTAGCATTCATTTGCTACCTTGGGCTTATCCACCCAGGACTTCTCGGAGACTTCTTTATTTATTAATAAATTCCTAGGCCATAGGTTTCAACGTGTTCTCCTCCTAGCTCATAACTCAGTTACTCCTTTTATTTAACCGCAGTTTAGCTACTTAGTTTCCTTCCCTGTCTTATGTCTGCCTCCTCAAACTTCCGGGGCAAATCTCCTGCATCTCTGACAATTACCCAGAATTCTCTCTACCCCTGACAGATTTCCCACCACCTATTTCTGGCCTCAGCTCATCGGCAATACGCTGTTTTGAAAAAAAAAAACAAAACACATGCACATGTGTGCACACACATGCACATGGACACACACATGCACACACAGTTGTCATACACAGTTGGCTCTGGCCTTTGGCTACTATCTGTCTCATGGATGAAGGTACAGTGTATCCTCTTAGAGAGCAAAAGAGTCTAGTACCTAAGGAGGACGAACTAGGAAAGAGAGTCTGGGGAGGCAGTGTAGGCATGTCAAATGAAACAGGGTCACAGCTCCAAGAAGTCAAAGGAAACAAGGTTGTGAGAATCCAATTCATGTGACCTTATGAGGTTTACAAGGCAGCCTTGTTTCCACAGACCATACAGGACATGTTCAGGGTAGGTATCAAACAATGGTGTCTTAGTCAGGGTTTCTATTCCTGCACAAACATCATGACCAAGAAGCAAGTTGGGGAGGAAAGGGTTTATTGAGCTTACACTTCCACACAGTTGTTCATTACCAAAGGAAGTCAGGACTGGAACTCGAGCAGGCCAGGAAGCAGGAGCTGATGCAGAGGCCATGGAGGGATGTTTCTCACTGGCTTGCTTCCCCTGGCTTGCTCAGCCTGCTCTCTTATAGAACCCAAGACCACCAGCCCAGGGATGGCACTACCCACAAGGGGCCCTCACCCCTTGATCACTAATTGAGAAAATGCCCCACAGCTGGATCTCGTGGAGGCACTTCCCCAACTGAAGCTCCTTTCTCTGTGATAACTCCAGCCTGTGTCGAGTTGACACACAGAACCAGCCAGTACAATTGGTGTCTGGGAAAGACACAGCTTTTGGTAGTCGGGATGGAGATTGGATGCTAACATAGAGTTCTGCTGAGGGCTTCACTGCTCTGCCTTCCTGCCGGTGGTGTGAAGAAAAGTTCTGTTCCTCCTACAGCACAGACCTCACCACAGCGACCCTTTCTAATGACCTGGCCACCTCCAAACATCTCATTGCTCAGTACCATGTTCTTGTAAACATTAAAGACAAAGACTTTCAGCAACCTATGAGTCTGGTAGGTCTTGGTCCCGTGTGACCCTGTCAGACTGTGAGAGCTCCAGTGTCTTCCATCGCTGCTGCCCAGTTGTCAAGACAACCAGCATGCCTCGGGGGTGGTCCCCAACACGGCCACAGTACCTTCAGTACCTGATACCTGACCATTTGCTCTGTAGCTGTTAGAAGAATGTTGTAATTACACAGTGTCTCTTACATACTGTCACGAGCCCCTGTTGTTTCTGTGAAACATCTTCTGACAACCCAGACATCCCAGGATACGCAAGTTTATACATTACCTCATTTGAGAGATGTGCTCCAATGTCCACGCTGTTAAATTATGGTTAACCCAGCGTGCCCTGGGACCGATGGTATGCAGATCTCCCGACTCCTCAAACATGGCATTTCGTAAGGAGTAGAGACGGGAGAGAAGACATTTCCATTGATGATGATATGTAATTTGTGTAGTGCAAATTATAGGGTCCTGGGGCCTGGGATCGGTACCTGATCCTGCCGTTTAGGGTGTTGGTGTAGATGTAAAATCCAGATTATCCTTGAGGTCATGTTTAATGTCTCAATCTGCTGTGTTTAGCAAGCAGAGATGGAAAAGGTACAATTTCGAGGTCTAGGCAGGTATTGTCTACCCTTACTTTGCAAAGGAACTGGGGGATGACTAAGCCACTGGTACCATGGAGGAGCCTCCTGCCTGAAGAGGATTCTGTCCCTTGAGGGCATGTCCATTTGTCTTCAGCCTGAGACTGGACCTGAGCTCCTTGAACAGGTACCCAGTGACCACACAGGCGAACCAGTCGAAACCGCCTCTGTAGCAAGGTGCTCCCTAACAGTCCCTGCTCAGACTTCTCCTCCAGCTTCTTACAGTTCAGGGGTCCAGGAGCTGCCCGCCACTGCACGGGGCACGTGCACCCCACTCTTCACCAAGAAGCCACGGGGATTAAAAGCACGCACACAGACTTAGAAATCGCAACCACTGGCCAACCATCATCTTCAGACGCCCATGGAGGTGAGGCTTATATCTATCGCTGTCAAGGAAAAGGATGGTTGCTGTTTGTGTCTGAAAGGATTGTGTGAATGGTCGGATCCTCCCAAGGAGCTAGATCTTTAAATGCGATTCTCAAGGAACTGTAGCAGAAAATATTAATAAATCCTGATACGTGGTGGTTTCTACCTGCCTTAGGCCATTTATGTTCCCCGATGAGAGACACACACAGCCTTTATAGTTTTAAATATGCCTTAGGTAGCACAATAGCTTGGCAGCTGCCTACCCTCCCTGCTGTTAGATCCAACCTTCCTATCGATAACCCAGGTTATTACTTACTGTGCTCCATCTGGGCTGCTCTTAACTCCAATTTGGCCAGCCCATGTGGCCACATTGTTAATGGTTCAGCTAACCAATGGCAGCTTTCCTGTCTCCTCTCCTGCTCTCTCCTACTTCTCTCTTGCGTGTGTGTTTGTGTGTGTGTGTGTGTGTGTGTGTGTGTGTCCCCCAAACATGCCAAACCTTAACCCTACCTATGTCTCTTCTGCCCAGCTATTGGCTGTTGGCATCTTTATTCACCAATCACAATTAACTAGGGGTGGGGTCACTGGAACCCCAAGTTAGCATTAAAATACAAGTGGCATGAGGCCAACACAAATAAGGAACTAAATCTTTAAATGCAACACTCCTGGAGATTCGGTCTATTCTTTCAAGCCTGTGGGACAGCAGCAGACAGAAAACTGTGGTGGGTCTTTGGTCTTTCCTCCTCTCCTGGGCAGCAGTAAGGCACCTGGGAATTCCTGGTATCTAGCAGGCAGCAGCAATAACTTGACTCCCAGACTTTTACTTAAGAACTTTTTTTTTTAACAACCACGACTTTAGTTTCTATGAGTCTAAAATTCTGAGTAAAAAACCTTCTCACCAGACAAAACACAGAAAACAAGATTGCTCAGATGACCACAAGGACAAGGGGGGAGGCGGGGAGGGGTGAAGATTCCACTGTTATTTCTCACAAATAATTTAAACAGGTGGGAAAAACTGTCCATTAGATAAGAAATGGCTTTCCTAGATTTCTGACCTGAGGCACTGCACCTGACCAGGCCCCTCACACACCCCTATTAACATGGCCGCCTGGGCGGGGATT
This sequence comes from Apodemus agrarius, assembly GCA_964023405.1. Classification (NCBI taxonomy): domain Eukaryota; kingdom Metazoa; phylum Chordata; class Mammalia; order Rodentia; family Muridae; genus Apodemus; species Apodemus agrarius. The sequence continues at coordinate 44,778,164 of OZ030027.1, forward strand.
GAGCAGAACATACCTGTGGTCTCTTTATGGGCAGCTGTCCTGAGAGGATAAGAGCTAGATCCCTCCTCCACGGTCTCCTACAGGGCAGCATCGCCCTGTTGCTGGCAGTTCTAACCCGTTCGGAAAGAGTTGCTTCTGACATCCGCAAACCGTACGTTTTGTTTTAACTCTGTGACTGGTGGCTTTTAAGTTCCGAAAATACGATTTTCGGCTTAATCGTCTCAGAAGAGTTTGGGGATGGGATTCATTTTATTCTCAGCTAGAAATATCCTTTTAAGGGCAAAACCGAGCAGAGCCCGCGGCTGCGGCGCATTAACTCTCCCTGACGAGGTAACTATACGCTTGGTAGCGAGTCCGACTGAGTTCTCTGTCTCTCAATTCGTACTGACGTGATGACAAAACGCATTTGTTTGAAAAGCAGACACAATGGGAGATTTGTGGAGGAAACAGAACTCGGGAGCTCGGCGCTTCCAAAGCTTCAGTCTGGCTAGCCCGGGCGAGGCCACATGACTGGCTGTCAGAGCTCAGAGCTCAGCCCTAGTCCAACCAGGACACTCCACCCAATTCGTACAGACCTGAAGGCTGTGAGCAATACGTCTCAAGAAAGCACTGGCTTAGGGCTCGTGCCCCAGGTCAATTATGGAGCTGGAAAGATGGCTCAGCAGTTAAGAGCACTGGCTTGGGGTTTGATTCCCAACCCCCACATGGTGGTCCACACGTGTCTGTGGATCCATTTACAGGGGATCTGATACCGTGTTCTGGCATAAACACGGTGTGCAGACATACATGCATGCAAAACACCCATACACATAAAATAATAAAACAAAATACTTTATGGTCCCGTGAAGGCTGGATGTCCCAGTGTAGGGAAATGCCAGGTCAGGAAAGTGGAGTTATGGGCTAGAATTACAGAGCAGTGGGGGGGTGGGGGGAGGCTGGAGGAGATATACTAGATCCACCAGAGATAGGAGGCAGGGGAGGAACTAAAGCCCAGCAGGGTCTCTGAGGGTGAGACTGGGGGTTGGATTTAAAGGAGATGAAGGAGAGCTGTGAAGATCTGCAGTTAGCCTACCTGCTTCCCTGGCCAGAGTAGAGGTGGAGGGGGCAGTTACGGTAAGAAAAAGAAAGGAAAGGAAAGGAAAGGAAAGGAAAGGAAAGGAAAGGAAAGGAAAGGAAAGGAAAGGAAAGGAAAGAAAAGAAAAAAGAAAAGAAAAGAAAAGAAAAGAAAGAACTTAGCATTATTACTGAAGTTATATAATAAAACCAAGACCACCCACAGTGTGTGTGTGTGTGTGTGTGTGTGTGTGTGTGTGTGTGTGTGTGTGTAGGGAGGGTCTGAGCCTCCCCAGGAGTTGGCACCTCACCTTTACCTCTTAGAGAGTGGGGCACATTCCATTCCCACCCACATCCCATATCCCAGGTTCCTCGTGCTGTTGATCTGAGAACCACAGGTAACCCTCTTCCTTGAGAACAGACCCCCAGAGCAGTCAGACAGGACCTGGATATTTCTAGAGAGCTCCTTGCGGGTTCCCTGCTCTGAGGCTTCAGTCCTGTGCTGGATGTTAGTGTGAGGCATGGTCCAATGGGACTGCAAACAGGCACTCTTGTGTCGCAAACGTGCAGCGTGTGTCCTGACCATCTATGCTACTGAGAACAGGAGATGTCTTCTTGGTCAGGCGGGATAGCAAGGGTACACATAGAAGCTGAGCCTGCTCTTAGCAGCCCTGGGAGGCTTCTCCTGGCCCTAGGACCAACCAGCTGTATACAGAAGTGCCGTGTGGAGGCGTCTTGGCCACGCCCACTCCAAGGTTGACTAGATTTCCCCTTCAGCCTTGTTAAGCCTCTTCCTAGGTACTTGACCTCCGACATTCTGGCCTGGCAGCAGACCAGACCCCCGGGAATGCTGCGGGCAGGCCACCCACCCTGAGCCTCTCCTTCTACGTCTTGGCAGGCCCCTCACAACCCTGCAGCAGGCTGTGAACACAGAATGTCTCCTCCCGAGTCCTAACACGTCCTCGGGGCCGGGTTCCTACTTCCATTTCCAGTCAGGTTTTGCCCTTATGCGAAACTAAAATTGCTTTTATTTCTTGTTTGTTTTGCTTTGCTTTAAGCCCATTTCCTCTTCTGCAAACGCGTGCGGGAAGAGAAAGTTCCCTTTTCACATTGTTTCGTCACACGCATTTTCAGGACGGTGCGACCCCTGCTCTGACCAACTCTCCTTCCTGCCCAGGTCTTCAGCATTTACTCACAGAAATGCATGAATTCTGAGTTGGCCCCGGACTTTAGAGTGGGCTATAAACCTCATGCTTGAAGCGCAGACTTCGTGTGGTTGCCCTGGATACATGCGATGCCCATACAGTATCTATTAGCCACGGGAGAAGATGTGAGGGAGTTAGTAGGCAGGCGTTTGGGGGGACCGTGTAAATGTGAGGGTGCTCAGTCATTCTGATCCAGTCTTGTGAAAAAGTGTAAGAGGTAATTCCTATAGCTATCTTGGAGGGACAGGGCAGGGAGAAAGTCCAGGCTGTTTCAGGGAGGGGTCCACCCAATACTGCATCCTCAAAAAAATAAATGGGGGCTCTGGGGGCTAGGTTCTTCCTAAAAGATCTACGCAGAACAGGGCACCTCACACGTTATATCTACGGCTCCTCAAGCTGGCAGGTTGGCAGAGCAGCTGATGATAGCCCGGGGGAGCTGGATTCCACTCGGATCCTGCAGACAGATACCCTGCCAGGGGCCCAGATGGAGGGGCACAGCCTACCTGCCTTCTCACCCAGCCCCACTGCTGGCCGAGTCGCGCGCTGCTGAGCCGTCTGCTCCAAGGCCAGACTTGGCTCGCAACCACGCTATAATAAAAACGATTCTTTGATGTCCAGTCCCAGCACATAAAATCCCAAAATATGCTTTTACTAAGGTGAATGAGTGGATGGTTTCGGTTAGCACGTGAACAGTTACAAATGTCAGAGGCTCGCAGGGATGTAAACTCCACTGGAAGCTGCGCGCTCGGGCCAGGTCTGGTTTACATTTGTAGACTCGAATATATTAAATATGCTTTATTGAGATGCCAGGCATGAAATTGCATCCTTACGTATCCGAAAAAACAGTGGGGCTCTTTCCTCAGACACGTGGGACGGTCTTTCAGATGGAGGGAGACACCTCGTCCCCACCTCCCTCACACATGGCCTCACACCCTGGCCAAGCCTGAGGAGAGCTACTCAGTGTGGCCTGGCTTGGCCATTAGTTCCCTGGGGTCTTAACAGTGAAGGAAAACCCATCCTGTATCTATTGCTGTGTGATCCCAGGCCAAATGACATGCTGATAGCAAGTTAGAGAGGGGCTCTTCCCGCACAAGCAAACACAGTTCTGGGGGTCTCTGGAGAGCAGCTTGGAGCACAGGATACTGAATATGTCTATCTTTCCCCTTGCAACCCAGAAGCTCATGAAGCGAGACGGGACGTGGTGGCGGTGGAAACTCGCCCGACTCACATGGGAAAACAGCACACGTGAAAGGCATGTGCCTTTATGTCTAAGCTACAGAGTGTATATCAGAGCAGGTGAGAAACTGAATTATAATCAGGGAAAGCCATCTCTGTGATATAATCCATCAGATTCCACGGGTATTACTTTTTCTGTAACCTCTGCCCTAATCACCACATCTGCACAGGAAGCAGGTAGCTCTCTCCTTATCCCGAGAGCACACGATGGAAGCCCAGTCCCATCCTATCTGGATGGAATGAGGGAGGAGACATAGAGTGATGGAAGAAACAGGGAAGGTTCGCAAGTGGAGCTAGGAGCCGGGCGGTGGTGGCGCACGCCTTTGATCCCAGCACTTGGGAGGCAGAGGCAGGAGGATTTCTGAGTTCGAGGCCAGCCTGGTCTACAGAGTGAGTTCCAGGACAGCCAGGACTACACAGAGAAACCCTGTCTCAAAAAACAAAACAAAACAAAGCAAAACAAAACAAAACAAAACAAAAATGTGAAGGAAGGAAGGAAGGAAGGAAGGAAGGAAGGAAGGAAGGAAGAAAGATCAGCTAGCAGACATAATGATAACTCAGAGAAGCCACTGTTAACAAAGGTTCTGCTGGGTCCCCATAAGCCAGAGAAACTGCAGAAAACAGAGGAGACTCTAGGAGACAATAATGAAGGTGATAGGGGCTGAGCTGGAGTTACGTGTCTCTTGGGAGGGGATTGGAGAGTCCTGTGCATACCTAAGTTCTCATCAGACTTGGAAGGGATTTAAGTCACTGTCTGAAGTCTTCTCTCTCCTACTCGTCACCCTGGCAATAGTTGTGCTGTGACCACCCTGCTCTTCTCCAGTCCCTTCATGTTCTGAACATTTGGATTTCAAGTGTTTTATATATATATATATATATATATATATATATGTATATGTATATGTATATATATACATACACATATATATGTATATATACACACAAAATATATTTATATATAAATGTATATATTTCATATACATTATTATAATATTCATATACATATATTATAATATATGAATTATATACATTTATATATAAATATATTTTGTGTGTATATATACATATATATGTGTATGTATATATACATATATATATATATATATATATATATATATATATATATATTGGTTTTTCGAGACAGGGTTTCTCTGTGTAGTCCTGGCTGTCCTGGAACTCATTTTGTAGACCAGGCTGGCCTTGAACTCAGAAATCCGCCTGCCTCTGCTTCCCAAGTGCTGGGATTACAGGCGTGCGCCACCACCACCCCCGGCCCTGATTTCAAGTATTTTGAAGTCACTAATAGATATAAGAAGACGAGCAATACAATTCAGATTGTGCAGTTTCAAGTACAACTCTCACTATAAATGGGGGAGGCAGGATTATTTCACTAGAGAAATGGACAAGGCTTGGAGGTTCTAGGGGATTTTTCTGTTTTTGTTTTTTTTGGGGGGGAGTGTTTATTTTTTGTTTTTGTTGTTGTTTTCAAAGATTTATTTATTGTTCTTATTTTATGTGCATGAATTTTTTTGCTTGTATGTGCGTACGTGACCTGCCTGAGTTCCTGGTGCCTTTGAAGGCCCAAATATCCAATCGCCAAAACCCAGAAGTAAGAGGGTCCTTTAAGGGGCACTGGGGAGGATGCAGTGGTTGAGGCGAGAGGCTCTGATGATAGCGGCCCTCGCAGCAGGCTCTGGGCAGAGGAAGAAAACCATGCTCAGAGCTAGACAGATGTTTAAAAGGAGCTGGGGAGGATATCCGACAAATATCTTAGACTGAGGAAGAGCCATCTGTGACGTGAGGCCAGCCAGAGAGGACTAAGCCACTCCCATGGGAAAGGATGGACGTCCGTGTATTCTGGCTGTGGTGGCGCGTGCTTCCTTGCTGGAGTGACAGGAAGCCACACACAACTCCTGGCTTTCTGCTGGGAAGTGTCTGTCCAAAGCTGCTCACCAAGTGGCCCTGTGACTAGCAGGCAAGTGTAACCTGGGTATGAGCCCCGGGCGGGTGGCAGTGCCGCAGAGAGCTGCCCTAGCAGGGTGCTTGCCCAGAGGTACGTGAGGAGATAGCGAAGGAGAAAGGAACACTTCTCCAAATAAGCGAAACGGAGATGCGATATCACGGCAAGAGCTGGGGTCCAGGAAGAGCTGCAGGAGAAGGCTGCGGAGGCTTGACAGCCTGGAGAGGGGAATCCTGAACACCTCAGGATGGGGAGAGACAGAGTCTGCTTCCTTCTCGCGGGACATTTCAAAAAACACAGCAGATTGTTTCATAAAAATCACATTACAAGGATCTTATCACACCGAGAAGCAAAATGCAAGGTAAGCCCAGCCCCAAGACAGGAAGCAGAGGATGCAGAGGCACCAGATGGCATGAAGGGGGCGCTGCTGAGCAGACAAAGGGGAATCCCTGAATGTAAAGACTACCTAACCCAGAAAGAAGGAAAGGAGGAAGGAAGGAAGGAAGGAAGGAAGGAAGGAAGGAAGGAAAGAAGGAAGGAGAAAGAAAGGACAGATGGAGAGAAAGCAAGGAGCTGGTATCTTAACCCTCAACCATATTGACGAGCTCATTAACGTACATGCCAAAGCGTACACCACTCAGGGCCCCAACGACCAGCTCTGGAGCGCATGGAGCAGCCTTCAGAGTTGTCTGGGGACAGAGAGAGGACGGGGAGATGTTTAACCACGAATGGGCACAGGTGTGGACTTCGCAAACTACGCTTTACCATGGGTTCCCTGCGAGATGTCAGTTACCCATGGCACAGCCCTCTGAAGCAGGCTTATAAGATTGTACATTAGAACATGTTCCCTACACTGTATGTCAGTCACAGCTCAGTAAGAGTGTCCAAGAGTCTTCAGAGAAAACACAATGAGGTGAGGCCCCCCAGGAATGTGCTGTAGGGGTGCAGATTCCTTCCATTCATTACTGTGTTGCTGCTGGGATCCCACATGCTTAGTCCGTGGTGGGTTCTTGGTTGGTTGGTTGGTTGGTTGGTTGGTTGGTTGGTTGGTTGGTTGGTTGGGTTTCTTCTTCTTCTTCTTCTTCTTCTTCTTCTTCTTCTTCTTCTTCTCCTCCTCCTCCTCCTTTTCCTTCTCCTCCTTCTCTCTCCTCCTTCTCCTCCTCCTCCTCCTCCTCCTCCTCCTCCTCCTCCTTCTTCTTCTCTCTCTCTCTCTCTCTCTCTCTCTCTCTCTCTCTCTCTCTCTCTCTCCTCTCCCTCCATCCGTCTCTGATTTCTTTCCTTTTTTTCTTCTTTTTCTCTCATGGGTTGGAGCTATTGGCAGTTGATAATTTCTGAGGAAAGAAGACTCGTTCTTTTTCTGAGAATGGGGCTACTGCAGGGTTTCCACGCAGTAGAAGTGGGGGGGGACCCACACCCCACATTATGGGTTTTTATATCTTAAAAAGGCATGTAGTTGGGCGGCAGGTGTTAGGTAGGATATAGGGGAGGGGAAATAGTGGTAGATGCAATCTAATTTTATTTGATACATGTTTGAAATTCTCAAAAATAAGGAATTGTTTAAATATTCACAGCTTAACGAATGGCACAGTAAAGTGTGTGTCCTAATTACATGCTGGGGAATCCTCTAGGTATATATGCCCAGGAGTAGTATAACAGGGTCCTCCGGTAATATCATGCCCAGTTTTCTGAGGAACCGCCAGATTGATTTCCAGAGTGGCTTCCAGAGTACCAGCTTGCAATCCCACCAGCAGTGGAGGAGTGTTCCTCTTTCTCCATATCCTCACCAGCACCTGTTTTCTCCTGCGTTTTTGGTCTTAGCCATTCTGACTGGTGTGAGGTGATATCTCAGGGTTATTTTTATTTGCATTTCCCTGATGACTAAGGATGTTGAACATTTCTTTAGGTGCTTCTCAGCCATTTGATATTCCTCAGGTGAAAATTCTTTGTTTAGCTCTGTACCCCATTTTTAATAGGGTTATTTGACTCTTGGGAGTCTAACTTCTTGAGTTCTTTGTATATATTGGATATTAGCCCTCTGTCAGATGTAGGATTAAGAACCCAGATGTCCTTCAATGGAGAAATGGATACAGAAACTGTGGTACATTTACATAATGGAATACTACTCAGCTATTAAAAACAATGATTCATGAAGTTTTTCGGCAAATGGGTAGAATTGGAAAATATCATCCTCAGTAAGGTAACCCAACCACAAAAGAACACACATGGTATGCTCTCACTGATAAATGGATATTATCCCAGAAGCCTGGAATACCCAAGACACAATTCACGTATCAAATGATGCCCAAGAAGAAGGAAGGAGAGGTCCTGGTCTTGGAAAGGCTCGATGCAGCAGTGTAGGGGAATACCAGGACAGGGAAGTGGGAGGGGGTTGATTGGGGATCAGGGGGAGGGGAGAGAGTTTATGAGACTTTTGAGGAGGGGGGAACCAGGAAAGGGGAAATCATTTGAAATGTAAATAAAGAATATATCTAATAAAGAAAAATTATGTATGCAAAAAAAAATGACAGAGTAAGACACGTTCCAGCAGCGCAGACATGACAGGAAGTGGCACTGGGTGTCAGGAGGAACACCCAGAGCTCAGTGTCAGAAAGCTCAGGTCTCCTCTGAGCAGACTCAAGACACAAAGCCAAGAAGCTAAGGCGTGTACTTGTAAGGTTCGATGGGGCTGAGCCTTTCCCGCCCCAGTTCCACACGCCGTGCCACCCAACTCATTTCTGCCTTGCATTGCATTAATTTCCTTCATCGAGAGAAAAATGGACTTGTTGGTGGACAAAGCGTTAAAACGTCAGGAATGCTGCCTGGCTGGGTCTGTGTGCACCCTGTTCGCCTTCTCCTCCTGACAACTTCTCCCATTATTTATGGGAACCGGGGGATTGTGGCGTTCCTTCAGGTCACCTGTGCAGCATCTGGCATCCATTGAGGCGGACGGGCCCATTAATGGAGCCGTAATTTATTCCGCTTCTCTGGCACTGGTTTCAGCATGCGTGGTTGTCAATATCCCAGGCAGATGTGTGCGCAGGCCCCCCTCGGGCGCCTGAAAGGCAGCCGTGTTCTAGATGTTAAGCTGTAAGACGTGGCCTGAATCAATATTCCCCCTCTCACGGACTGATAATAATTGGTAATACTTGCATTTTTCCGTTCTTTTGTGGAGATAGGGCTGGGAGAGGATTCCAGGGCTCTGCATGGGGTAGGCAAACGCACCCCGCCCCCTAAGCGCAGATGTAGCTGCTGCAGCATCTCCACGGAGTTTGGTCAAGAAGCTGCAACATCTGCAGCCAAGGAAGGTGTGGCTCCTCCTTAGTGCACCGTCTTGACATTGGTAAAATGGGGTGGACATGGGGGGAAAATACTGACAAGATGGAAAAAAGAAAAAAGAAAAGTAAGGCAAAGACCTCACCGTGCCCTTGTCGACCAGACCCTGACCAGGGGCAAGAGGCAGCCTCTCCTCATCTCAGGGCAGGAAACTGCTGAGCGTGGAATGCAGACACCTCGGCTTCTTGATTAAACAGCCCACGAGTCAAGGCCCCCGGGAGATACTCCACCTTCAGCCCTTCCCGGGGAAAGTGTGCACCTGCTTTTTACCTTCTGCTTAGACTATGAAACTAAAAATAGAATGAGCCTGAAACCTTTGATGATAATTTCTAAAATGTGGGAAAACTTTTCCTGTAATTGCCATGAACACGAGGCCAAAATCTTGACCCCGGCCTGAGGGAGCTAAAAGCCCAGTGTAGCAGCAGTCTCTGTAACTCCCCCAGGGGCCCACTGGGAAGGGGGGCAAGAGCTAAGAAAAATCTCTGGGGGAGGCAGAGGCAGGAAGATTTCTGAATTCGAGGCCAGCCTGGTCTACAGAGTGAGTTCCAGGGCAGCCAGGGCTACACAGAGAAACCCTGTCTCGAAAAACCAAAAAAAAAAAAAAAAAAAACCAAGAAAAGAAAGAAAGAAAGAAAGAAAGAAAGAAAGAAAGAAAAGAAAAGAAAAGAAAAGAAAAGAAAAAAAGAAAGGAAGAAAGAAAGGTAGATAGATAGATAGATAGATAGATAGATAGATAGATCTCTGGAAAAATTCTACAAGGGCCCCCGCCCTCCAAAACTAAGAGGAAGAAGAAAAATGGAGAGAGACCATAAAAGAGAGTGAATGACCAATACCCCCAGAGGTCCATCAATGAGGGTGGGTGAAAATACACAGTGAAGTATTATTTAGCTATGAAAAATGAAGTCGTGTCAGTTGCAGGAAAGATGGAAATAGACATGATCATCTTTAGCTTAACAAGCCAGAATTGGGAAGACCACACACACACACACACACACACACACACACACTCACACACAGTCACATATACACACACTCACACACACTCACATACACACATACACACTCATACATACACACACTCACACACACACTCACTTACACTCACACACTCACACACACACACTCACATATACACACACTCACATATACACACACACACACACACACACACACACACACTCACACACACACACACACACACACACACTGTTGTCTCTCCTAAATACAACTAAGATTTAACAATAACAAAAAGGACATGAACGTAGATGGGGAGAGTATTTGGAAAGAGGGACAGGAGGAGACAGGATGGAGCAGGATGAGGTAAAGGGAGGGACCAGTGACAAAAGTACTTATGACAGTCTGTGAAACACAATGAAGATCGTCTTTGCGCAGCTTGTACGTGCTAATTTAATTATTTTAAATAAGGAGCTTGCAAATAAAAGAAATTACATACCGGAAATAAAGAGACCCAAAGTCTATATCTATCAATGAATAGTTAAAATAGTCAGTTGAATAGTTGTTGAAACAAACACAGGACCAGGTGTGGTGGTGCATGCCTTTAATCCCAACAGAGGCAAGGGGGTCTCTTTGAGTTTGAGGTCAGCCTGGTCTACATAGTGAGTTCCAGGGCAGCCAGGGATATGCAAAGAGACCCAACAAACAAAACAGCCATTTTGACGCCGTGACAGGAAAAAGGACTGAATGCAGGTATGGGACTCTGGCGTCACGGAGGAGGCTTTAAAGCTAGTTGTCTTTCTAGTTCCAACTCTGTCCTGCGTGTTTCATTTGGTGGTTATGGAGACATGTGTAAAAATATGTTCAATAGTAGACATGTGATATCCGGCGTGTGAGTCCACAGCCTCAATGCATATGAAAGGAAGACTCAATGAATGTACCTGAGAAATGGAAGTCTGTGTGTCAGAGGTGGGGAGAAAGGGACATGGGGGTGGGGGGTGGGGGGGGAGGGAATGGAGTGCCTTAGTCCTGAGGGCTGTGACCAGAAAGGACAGGGGTGGGGGTGGGAGGCACTTGCCGTTCTCAGCTTTCTTCAGGCTATCCATGCTCGGATTATCTTGGAATGGGTTTGCCGGGAGATTCTGACAGGCTCTGTCCTGCTGCTGCCTGTGACGCGGTGCAGCCCCTACCAGACATGCTACCGATTCCTGGGAGCAGAGCTTGACCTGGGACGAATGTATGTTCTTGTTTTATCAGCAGAGCAGAGTCTCTCGTGTCTGAGACAGAGAGCCCAGGCTTGCCTGAGGAGCTGGGATCCGACATGGAAACTCCCGGACCGTCTGGCCGAAGACCTGTCCATCCAGGACTCCGGCATGCTCGCTGCCAGGACCCCTGGGGGTTCCGCCTCAGTACGGTTCTGCCTCCAGTCTGGCTTTAGTTTTGCACATATTAATTGTCTCACTTGGGCTGAAGCTTCTGTTTGCTGGGCTGCTCTGGGCTGGGGGTTGACCTTGATGCTTTAAGTCCGTGAGTTCCAGTCCCTAGGCCCACCCAGCTGCTTTTCAAGAAGGTTGAGCAGCCAGTCACTAGCGAGAGGGGTGCCGCACCCGTGTCCCCAAATTTAACTCCCAAACCCAGCGGACACCTTGCTCTCCCCTCCCTCTCTGTTGCCTTCTTCCAAAGTTCCTCTGCAGGGCAGGCTTTTGCTTCATCTTGCTTTTTCAAAGACAAGATCCCCGTGTATCCTAGGCTGTGCTCTACCTCGCCATGTAGCAGCAGCTAACCTTGAATTCCCTCCTGACCCTCCTTCTGTTACAATGCTCAGGTGCTTGGATTCCGTGTGCGCCCCGCCGTGTCAGGTTCCTATGGCGCTGGGGGCCAAACCTGGTGCCGTTTGCCTGCTGGGCAAGCACTCTGCCCACTGAACTACGCTCCTCAGGCCAAGAGCAAGCTTTCTAAGACCTATTAGCCATGGCGGGGACTGGAGAGATGGGCCCATGGTTTAAAGCCCTTGTGGCTCTTGGAGAGGGCATGGGTTCGATTCCCAGCCCTTACACAGTGACTCACAGCGATCAGTGACTCCAGTCCCAGGAGACTTGACAGCATCATCCGACCTCCATGGGCGTCAACATGCACGAGGTGCACACATATACATGTAGGAAAAAGCATAGTGCACATAAACACAGGAGAACTATTCATATGCATATAATTTAAAATCTCTAAAAAGCAAGCTCCCCACAGGCTCAGGGGGAGCAGCTCTGGGAGGGAGTAACTGGCAAACACCTTGTCGGCCGCTGCTGTCCGATGCTGGGACATCTCTCCCAGAGAAGCTCCTGCCCAGCCAGGCCACATCCTCAGCACCACAGCCCTGCGGAGTTCCGGGAACAAACTTCTCGGTGGACCAAGGCAAACAAAGATCCAGACCCCTCCCCCGCTGGCCTTGTGTGCATAACGCTTCCAACGTGGAAAATACACAAGGCCAGGTGATTAAGTCACCGCCACAGTCCACTACTTCACCGCACTCTAGGGGTGGTTTGCATTTTAATTTTTAATTTTAAAATGAGATTTTTTTTTAAAGGACTGGTGAACTGTTCGCCTTTGGAAATTCTCTTGAGGACATCGTGGTAATATTTCCTTGGTTTTTTTTTAAAAAGTGATTTTTTATTAATTTTTATAACATATATTTGATCATATTCTACCCCAACTTCTCTCATATTCCCTACCTCCCTACCCACTCTACTCCGGCTTCTTTTTCTTTCTCAAAAATCAGAAACAAACTAAACAGAAGAAGGAGGAGGAGGAGGAAGAGGAGGAGGAGGAGGAGGAGGAGGAGGAGGAGGAGGAGGAGAAGAAGAAGAAGAAGAAGAAGAAGAAGAAGAAGAAGAAGAAGAAGAAGGAGAAGAAGAAGGAGAAGAAGAAGGAGACATGGTGCTGGAGAAGGAGCTGAAAATTCTTCATCCAAATGCAGCCAGGAGAGACTGTCTTCCAGACAGCTAGGAGAAGAGTCTCAAAGCTCACCCCCACAGTGACACACCTTTTCCAACAAGGCCACACCTCCTAATAGTAGCACTCCCTGGGCCAAACATATGCAAACCACCACACCAAGTTACTCCAATACTTCCTTCCCCAAAAAATAAAATCTAAGAGGAGAGAGGGAAGAGCCCACATAGTAAAGGCATCAGTAAACATGTTCTTAATTCTCTTCAGTCCCCAAGACTGTATGATCACATAGGTTCCTTGAAAGATGTCTCTGTATGCACACAGGTGCCTTAGAGGTTAAAAAAAAAACATATCATGGAAGTTGTAGTACTCTTCTTGGTACTTGTGAGACCATGCAGAGTGTATAACTTATACTCATGCATACAGCGTTTAAAAATTAATATTCTGAGTCAGGCTTTATTTAATTTAAGCCAGCTGTCAGACCGCATAGCTCTTTCATTTTACATTCAACACACCCCGAGACCATTGTAAATAACCACACTCAAACTTCTCTTCACATATATAACATAATTAATTACCCCGTCTTGTTTTATTCCTTGGTGATCATAAATTACATTCAAATTTAACTTAGTGGAAAAGGACGTTAATTTTTCCAAATCCCCTTAGTCCAAGATGGAACACTTGTGTGGGATTAAGTCAAGATTTACAGGCAGGCCTGACAGAGATGTGCAGCCTCCTTCTCTGCGGCTTAGTGTGAGGGAGAGGAACAAGAGATAGTGAAAGCTTGCTCTCTCCCACCACGCGTGAGGGGACAGTGCATACAGCCGCTTCCTATGGTGCTGGCAAAGACTGTTTTGATTTGTCAAATGCAGACACTTGTTATCATCCAAATGTGAAAGTGAAATGACTTCTCTTCCGCTTGTGCCTAGTTATGGAGTGAGTGTGTGTGTTCGTGTGTGCATGTGGGTGTGAGTGTGTGTATTTATAGGGAATAGTTTTATGTGTGTATGTGTGTGTGTGTGTGTGTGTGTGTGTGTGTGTGTATCATGATGGCAAAACTCATTCAGATTTATAGAGATGTCTAACTTTCTCTTTGGGCCCTCTCTCCTAAATTCATCACTTTGACAGAAGTGTCCTGATGTCCACGTAGAGTAACCATATGCCATCACCAAAGATGCTGTCCACAGCACAGGTCATGGGGGATCAGGACCACCCGGGTGACTGAACACACCAAAGTAACCACCCCTGTAAGTCAGCTGGGATCAAGTGACCCATCGCCAGGGGAGCTGGGAGGTCCCTTAGTTTTAGCTTTTATTAGGGGAAGGCAATGGTAAAATAACCAAGGAAGGAGGTGGCTCTTTGAAAGTCCTCAGTAGGCCCAGGGCATAACTGTGAGCGCTCTGTAAAGGACGAAAAATGACATTTGAAGTGACATTTAAACTACGCGGCGGGGGGTGAGGTGGGGGGAATGTTCGAATCTCACCCATGTCGCAGGAAGTAAGCGTCTTGGGGCTAATTAATGTCCAGTAGCAGAGGGTGATATCCGTAGGTGAAGGCTAGCATAGACCTGCTGGGAGATCTGAGGCGACTCATTCCAGGACACGTGGGACGCCCTTTGCCCCATCTATTTCCATCGCCTGAGAAGACTCCAGGAAACCATCCGCTCCAGAAGAGAGTGTCCAGACCTTAGGAGTCTGAGGACCACTGAGGACGCAGCCTGGAGAAGCCACCTCAGGACGCTCTCTGAGCAGCAGCTGCAGACTCCAAGCCTCAGCCAGAGGAAAATGAACAGCCGGCGTTGGGGCTGATTTCCAAGACTCTCCACGTCAGATAGGACTGTGACTCAGCCCCGTTATCAAACCCCAGCTATCGGGCTCCCTGCTGCGCCACCCAGGAGAAGTCACGAGTCATTTGTTTTGTTTTGCCTCTTGCCAGGTGGTGGTGGCGCATACCTGTAATCCCAGCACTTGGGAGGCAGAGGCAGGCGGATTTCGGTGTTCGAGGCCAGCCTGGTCTACAGAGTGAGTTCCAGGACAGCCAGGACTACACAGAAAAACCCTGTCTCAAAAAAACCACCCCCCCAAAAAAACCCCAAAAGAACAAAAAGATTATAGCCTCTTGCATCTTTTTAAAGATATAGCCCAGGTTAGACTCTGGAACGTTCCATTTATCCAAGGATGACCTTGAATGTTTGATCCTTCTGCCTCGACCTCAGAAACTTCAGGTAAACATCTTCTCTACATCTATGAGATAATTTGAATGGATGATAGAGACTGCTTTTACGGCATCACCACTGTTTGTCTGACTGGTTTGTCTAATTTGCCCGTGTTTCTAACTGGCCTCTGTGGTGAATCCTAATTAAACTGTCTAAAAAGCTCAGACACCAATTTTCATATTTATAGCTCACGTTTTGTTTGTTTGTACTTGAAGGAACGTAAGGAGGAAATGCATGGTTACTTAAGTGTTATCAGTCTTCACCCCACCTCCCTATCACAGGAACAAAAATTTTTACACAGTACAATGGGGCAAATACAATGTTGCAAGCAAGCAAGCCAGCGAGCCAGCTAGCGAGCAAAGCAACCATTCCAATGGGCCTCACTCTGGGCAGTGGTACTCTTCTTTTTCATAATCAGCTCACTCTGAGTTTACCCAGGATGCCTCCCTGGCTTAGCAGAACCATAGGAGAAAAAAAATGCGTAAAATGATCAGGCTCTCACGTTCTTTTAATCTGTTTTTGTTACTATTATTATTTAAATAGTTTTTTTAAAATATAGTTTGTCCCTTTCTTTTTATTTTATCATATCTGATACCTAATCCAGGGTCTGGGCAAGCGACTAAAGCAGCGAGCTGTATTTCCCAGCTATTCTTGTAAATAACCGTCTGTAGCGAAATAAAGTTGCTTATATCTTTAGTTACAAATAAGTATGCACATGAGTCAATGTCTCTGCATAAACACATATGCGCGACCATTTGTAAAGACACGCTGCAGGGTCTAGCGACAGTGCGGGGGAGGGGGAGGGTTTCAAATTCTCAGTAATGATGTCTTGATGGTGGGCTGCGCAGGCACCAGCATCTGCCCCTGTCCACAGCATGTGAACGTCCTGCTTAGAACTCAACACTTTTGGCTCTTGGTTTCTAAGGGTCCGCTGCTTGCGCAGGGTCACCAATCAGAAGAAACTGTCAAAGTCTCCCAAGCTGACGGGTGGAAATCATGCAGGCCTTGAGCTATCTGAGTCGTCACATGCCAGGGCTTCTTCGTGTAGGTGAGCTAGTGCTGCTTTCCGCCTGAGCCTCCCCAGGGAAACAGCATAAATCTCGACTCCAGAGGCCCTGCCTTGTGATCCTTGCCCTCTCTGTTCATACTGCTCCTCAGCGCTTCATTCCCGGGACACGGGTTTCTGAGCTTGGTAAGGGGTGTTGACGATTGGGAGTGTGACATGGGTCACCTTGACCCTGGTGACTGTAGAGGGCTAGGCCCTCACCCTGTGAGACCAACTTGAAACAGCTGTTACCCTTACTGAAGCTTTTCCTTTCCCCATCAGTGCCCAGTGCCGAGCCTCGTTCGCCCTACAGGGAGCTGACCTTTCCCCTGACAGCTGCCATCAGCGCATTATCCTCCAATCCAGCAAGGCCTGTCATGGCTGGATGCCTGTTCTACGTAAGGCTGGAGTGCTGCACACTCCCCCTGCGTGGGAAAGACAATGGTCTTGGAGCACACGTCACTGCTGTACTCAAAAGTCACTGGCTACAATCTAGACAAAATCGTTGCTGTTGTAGATAAAGTCTTGCACGGGGGTATAGGGTATATTTTAGACCGTTGGGAGATACTGAAAATTAGACCACAGAAATGACCTGTTCACTCTTAAATCCAATAACCCTTGAGAGGGTTGTGTCTCTCTGGGCTTCATCTAGGAGCTGGGAATAGTGAAAGGAATGTCTCATTTTTTTAAATGTATATGTATTTTTTATTGGTTATTTTATTTATTTACATTTCAAATGTTATACCCCTTCCCGGTTTCCCCTCTGCAAATCCCCACCCGCTCCTCCCACATGCATCTATGAGGGTGCTCCCTCACCCTCCCACCCACTCCCACCTCCCTGCCTAGACATTCCCCTACACTGGGACGTTGAGCCTTCACAGAACCTGGGCCTCCCTTCCCATCCACCATGTTCATAGCAGCCTTATTTATAATATCCAGAAGCTGGAAACAACCCAGATGTCCCTCAACAGAGGAATGGATACAGAAAATGTGGTACATTTACACAATGGAGTACTACTCAGCTATTAAAAACAATGACTTCATGAAATTCACCGGCAAATGAATGGAACTAGGATATACCATCCCGGGTGAGGTATCACACAGTCACAAAAGAACGCACATGGTACACACTCACTGATAACTGGATATTAGAAATAAAAGCTCTGAATACCCAAGATACAACTCACAGACTACATGAAGCTCAAGTCTTCTTGACTTCAAGTCTTTTTAGGAAGACCAAAGTGTGGATGCTTCAGTCCTACTTAGAAGGTGTCTTAGGGTTTTAATGCTGTGAACTCACGCCATGACCAATGTGAGTTTTATAAAATACAACATTTAATTGGGGCTGGCTTACAGGTTCAGAGGTTCAGTCCATTGTCATCAAGGCAGAAGCATGGCAGCATCCAGGCAGGCATGGTGCAAGAGGAGCTGAGGGTTCTACATCTTCATCTGAAGGAAGCTAGGAACAGACAGCATCCTCAGGCATCTAGAAGGAAGAGCTTCAAGGCCACGCCCACAGTGACACACTTCCTCTAACAAGGCCACACCTTCTAATAGTGTCACTCCCTGGGATGAACATATGCAAACCATCACAGAAGGGGAAACAAGGAAACAACATAATCATGGGAGGTAGAGGTTGGGAGGAACTTGGGAGGAAGAGAGAAGGGGGGAGGGGAAAGGGGGAGCCAGAATCAGGTGTGGAGGAGACAGGGGAGATGTACAGAGGGTGAGGAAATTGAACAGAGGTGTGTAGCCATGGGGGATGCGAGCTGGGGATAGCCACCAGAAAGTCCCAGATGCCAGGAAAGCAAGACCCAAAGGGGATGACATTAGCTGAAATACCCAATGAAGGGGAGACAATGTCTCCATTTTTTAAAGGAACACTCCTCATGACCTTTCAAGCATCTTGACCTTTTAACAACTTGAAAGAATACATTTTCCCCCTCCTCCTCAAGGTGCATCAACAAATCCCAAGGAATGTGAGCACTACTTGGGGAAGACCGCCTCAATTGTCCGTGCCCCGAGAGGCTCAGCACCTCCGTGGTGCGTTACCACAGTGTCCCAGGTTGCCTCCATGATGAGTCTATGGCACAGTGGAGTGGGAAATAGAATCTGGTTCTCCCGGGGTGGCCCTGGGCTTGCCGGGAAGAGCATGCCAGCTGCACCATGCTCACAGCTGTGTCTGGTGAAAGTCTGAATTCCACAAAGCGGTTAAATATTAGCTATAGCTTTCTGATCCCCACGGTACAAGTATGTAAAATGTAAATATGGCTTTTCATTTTTAAACTGAAGGTTTGGTGTCTCCCTGAATAGCACTGGGCTCCTAGGGAAGAGGCAGGGATCCAGAACGCAGCTTCTCACATAAGGTGAGAGAGGGCTTTTTAGACGAACACTTAGGAGTTAATTACTTGGGTAATTCAAGAATTGACTACATTTTCAATGTATTTGTAATGTATTTATTTTATTAGATATTTCATAATTTTAATCATCTTTTACCAAGGTATAGGTCTGTGGTAGGTTACAAATTGATGTCCTTATGTCAGTGGAGATCTCTCAGGTCCCAAGAAACACTACACTGAAGTCACTTTTGATTGTTCGCAGCATTTCCTTGCAAGCTCATGGCTCCTCCAGGACTGCCCTGGTGCACACTGGGGCAAGGCTCCTGACTGGGCATAGGTCATCTGTCCCTTTGAGCTGTATGTTGTTGCTTTCTGAGTGGGTGTGTGGTCTGACCTAAGAATGCGGCGTGCAGCCTGGTCTGAGGCGAGTGGACAGAGAACTGGGTTTCCACTTGATCATGTATCAAGTCCCCTTCCCTCTGGCAAGTCTTTTGAATGTATTAAGCCTCCATTTTCCCACTTAAGAAATGGAGGAATTTGATTAAAAATTTTGCTTCTTGGGCTGGAGAGATGGCTCAGTGGTTAAGAGCACCGACTGCTCTTCCAAAGGTCCTGAGTTCAAATCCCAGCAACCTCATGGTGGCTCACAACCATCCATAACAAGATCTGATGACACTCTTCTGGAGTGTCTAAAGACAGCTACAATGTACTTACATATAATAAATAAATAAATAATCTTAAATAAATAAATCCTTAAAAAAATTTGCTTCTCACTTCAATCCTAAAACTGTTATGATTCAAGTAAAGATGGAATTATGGGTGAGATTAGTAATAATAAGCCAAATAAATAAATAAAATAAAATGTATTATGAATCCGGCATCAAAAGGCAAGAGAGATCTATCTACGCATGGCTTGTTACTTTATGTTCAATTGCTTTGACTTTTTTTTTTTTTTGTAGTAAGTAAAGGGGCTTGAGTTGCAATTTGTTCAAAATTTTCCATAGTCCTGGTTAAAAAAAAATTTTTTTTGGAGCAAGTTCTCTCTAGGTTGAAGGTTTCCGGCCTGTAGCCCTGGCTTGAAGGTATCTGCTGCCTCCCCAACATGGCAGTATGCTGAGTGGAGTCCCAGACTAGAGGAATGTGTGGTTTGAGATGGGAATTTCTAGCTCTCACGAGGGTCCCTCAGCCTGTGCCAAGAAGCTGTGGCCACCTCTTCCCAGAGTAGAACTAAAATAATGGTGGGCAAAGCCACACATGTGGGTGGGGCAATGCGTAGGGGGGCTCAAAGCATGGGATAGAGGGGCAGGGGGTAGCGATGGGCATAGTGTGTGTCTAAAGAAATCTCTTGTTTAAATTCACTTTTAGTTGATGCTTGAGAAATAAAGACTCTGTTGCCTACAGCTGTGAGCCAATCTAAGGATTCAATCCTCAGACCCACCGTCTGCTGTGGAAGATGAGTTTGAAGGTCTAAATAACTTGCAGATGATCTCTGAGATTCGATAGGGGGTGGGGTCAGCAGCCCCTGAGGTTTAGACTAGAGGGAAAGCAGGAGAAGTGGGAAGAAGAAAAGGAAGGAGGGAGGCAGAGAGGCAGTGGAAGGCGTGTCAGATGTCCATCCTAATCTGTTATCCTAGGCTAGGCAAGAACAGTCCAAAGATCGTCAGAACAAATAACCATGATGAAGACCCAATGATTTGTTCTCTACAAGAAATCCACTTTCAGATGGGGTTATAAAGATATAGGCAGATAACATGCGAAGCAATGGAGGAGGAGATAGATACCATGCTAAACAAGAATTAAAAGTAATTGGAATGTACATGCAAACTTCAAACAAAGGAAACCAGCATAACGTAGCTGAGGATCATTGAAGAATGTAGCAAGGGAGCGAGGGTGGCGGGCTCCTGCAAGGTTTCTTCTGTTCCCTAAACATCTAGGAAAGAAAACAATATCAGGTAGAAAATGCTGAACAAAAAGAAGGGGATTTTCTTCCTAAGACAGTGGTTTGCTTCTTAGCATTTGGGAGTTGAAGAATTTCAGCTTTGGCCTGAACCATATGGTGAGACCCCCCATCTCAGAAGAAAACACGAAGAGGCAACATATAGAAACCAGAGGACTCTGCCCTGAACATCTATAGTGTGATTCTGAGAACTTTGGAAATGAGTCATCTGCACCCAGGGTGGAAGAGAGCAAGCTGTGCGTTTGAATCACTGCCTCTCGGGCTCTGTGGGTTCCAGCCCCCAGGTCTGCCTAGTGCTTGGGATGTGGAGGGCCTCGCTCTACTCCATTGCACTCTGCAGAACCGCTGAGTGCCAGATGGTGTTTATGCACAGGCTTGCGGACCTGATACGATCAATGAAGTCATAGGTACTGACCCCTGCAGGTGCATCCCGTCTGAAAGGGGAGCCCTTCAAAGGCAGGTGGTAGATGGAGCTGTTGGCGGTGGGCCAAAGAATGTGCCCCACCAGCTGTGGAATGGCCCGGCTCTGAACACCCTCTCTTATTACAAGACGCTTGCCACGTTCTATGGAATATGTTGGACCCATAAACTGTAATCACTCAGGGCTCTTCCACGGGTCAGACTAAGACATGAGTTGGATGTCCAGTTCAGGACTGGCTCCAGGAGAACGAACTCAGAGCTGAAATAACCAAATGCAGCAAACCCCAAGCCAGAGTCGCTGTGAAATCAAAGAGAAGGCAGCACTCGGGCTCTATGTGGATTATAAGCCTGCACTGTGTTGCAGCGGAGCACCTGAACTGTTACAGTGTTACATTGTTTCAGTGTTACAATGTTACAGCATTACAGCATTACAATGTGACATTACTGTTACAACGGATTCCACCCGCAGTGTGTGCTGAGAAGTGACTTTGCATATCATCAAGGATGGCTCTTCAGGTTTCCAGCACAACCTTGTGCTATTGAAAGCAATGTAAAGACCAGAAGCTTATGTTCTGCTTAGGGTTAAAGTCGGCACCTTCTGGTATTGTCTACAATATTTCACAGATAGACAAGAAAGACAGACAAATAGACCTACAAGGCGCTTAGGCGCTGCCAGGGTCAGAGAAGCCTGAACTTGTCTCTGGAGAATGAGATCCCATTTGATTTTTTTCCCCCTTAAATGGTAAATGTGTGTAGGAAAGAGCTAGACTGGCCATTTGCACACCCCTTCCCCGAACTTGCTTGACTGTCTCGTGTAGCTGGGGGTTTGTATTTCTCTCAGTTCCAGCAGGGCTCATTCCTAAATGAACCACTGGAAATAATCCAACTGGTACTGGTTTCTCAGCGTACAACATAAAGTTTAAAAAAAGATGAAAATAAAAAGGTAACATGTTCTGTTATACGTGCATCTCTACGAACACTTATAAACAAGCACATGCTGAGGGTTATTTAAGACGGGAGCCGTTATGAAATCTAATAACAGTTTCAGAAGTTTCCAAGGTCCCTGAGCTGATCTGAGCAATTTTAAAAGGACTGGTTCAAGCCGCATCTAAATATAGAGAAGTGTACCAAGACAGCTTACAAATGTCATTCCAATATTTTTGAGTATGAATCTCAATTTATAATAAATGGAGATTTACAGAATCGTTCCCAGTTTCTGGCTCATGTTGACATCAGGCAGTTATTAATGGCTGGGTAAATGACGTCTGAACATACTTGTGTGGGGGGGGGTGCAGGGGGAAGGTAACCTACATATTTAGAAGTTAGATATATTTAGAAATGACATAAACTTTTGGAGCATTAGTAACAGAACCTCATGATAAATCCAACACTGAAATTAACATTTACCCTTGCTTCCCACGGCATCTGTTTCCTATTTAGCGTGAGGGAGACCGGGCAGCAAGGGGCTAGAGGAGTACCGGCTCTGGCTCTCCACCTGCAGGATGGTGTGACAGCCTCCACAGGGGCCCTCTCTGAGCTTGCTGCTCGGTAGAACTCTTAGGTGCAGAGCAGTGAGATACTGGAGACAGGAGACCTGCTTCCCCGACCATAACCGCGTGCAACAGCGCCTCAGCTGGGGCCAGCCTGATTCTCCTCCCCATGTTCCTATGGCCTCGGCTTTCTCCCATCCTGATGGGTGACCTTCAAAACCATCTCAATAGTACATGAATTTCTGTGTATACTTACTTTGGTTTAAACCCCTCTTATGTCCCTTCTGTGCCTGTACAGAATTCCAGAGATGTCCTTGGATGGCCTCAAGGGTGTCCACCTTGTAAAACTTGGACCTCAGGCCAGATGATGACTTCTCTCGCCTCAGTTTTCTTTTGGTGTGGTGTTATCGACATCATAGACTTTACCATTTTAGTAAAGATTTAAAGGATAAATTAAGTACAAATAACTTAGCAGGATTCCCAGCATTCAGAATGGATGGCTATAACCCAAAGAGTCCTATTTTCATTACTTTTGTGAAAATGAAGGGGATATCGGCAGAGGGTGGGCGGGAGCTGAGAAGTAGCGTCACCTTTTCTCCTGGGGACTCAGGAGTGTACATCTGGGTGCCTGGGGAGAATGGGTGGCACTGTCCTTCCCTGTCTCCTCCATGATCCACTATAAACCCAGCTCTGTCCTAGGCTCCCACAGCCCTGAGTTAATCAGTGTTTGATGGGCCGATCCCTGTGGACTCCTGGTCAACTCCCCAGTAGATCTGTAGCTTGCTCTTCCTCCCAGATCACAGAGGCATAGACCTCATTCCTGTCGTGGGAATCTATCACTAAATTGAATGGTGGCCCTCCACTCCTTCCTGGGATAGCCTGATCCTCTGACAATGACAGAGGGCTTAGGAAGGTATGAAATCAGGGGCAAAAGCTTCAGGCATCCAGTAGTAACTTCTGGGACATTAAATGTTCTTCTGTCATTAGCATATATCCAGCTTACTATTGGGAAGATGACCCGAACCTTCTGGATGTGGCCTGTCAGGTACTTCACGTTAAGTCCATCCATCTGTCCATTTCTGCCCTGAGCAGTTTTCTTACTTCTGGTCTTACCTGAATGAAACAAGGCTCCGTCCTCTGAGTAGGCAGGATGGAGGAGACTTCCAGAAGCCCATGTAATGGGAGAATTAGATGAAAATACATAATTAAGATAAGGTTGCTATGCTAAGCAAGAAAATATATGCAAATTACCTTGAAACCAGAGAAGCAAGCCATTTATCTCTAGTTTCAGGGACTCCTTTCCTGTTTGCGAGCTTACAGAAAGCCACTCTGGGCTGAGCTGGAGCCTTGTGGAGTTAGGCTCTGCCTGGTGGGCAGGAGGGAGCCCAAGGAGTTAGAGCAGCAGTGGGACAGACAGACTCACAGACAGGGACCTGCAACCTCGCTGACTCATCTCCAGGTCTGGGCAGAGTGTAGTGTGCAGAAAGAAAAATTGTAGAAACAAAGTGTCTTCAAGAGTTTAGGGACCAAAGACTGGCAGTGTGTGTGTGTGTGTGTGTGTGTGTGTGTGTGGTGTGTATGTATATGTGTGTATGTATGTCTGTCTGTGTGTGTGGTGTGGTATGTTTGTGGTGTGTATGTATATGTGTGTATGTGTGTGTATATGTATGCATATGTGTGTGTGAGTGTGGGTGTGGGGGCATATGTATATGTGTGTGTACATGTGTGTATGTGTATGTATATATGCATGTGTGTATATGTATGTGTATGTATGTGTGTATTGTGTATATGTGTATGTGTGTGTATATATGTATGTGTGTATGTGTGTGTATATGTACGTGTGTATGTGTGTATATGTGCGTGTATGTGTGTATGTGTGTGTGTGTGTGTGTGTGTGTGTGTGTGTGTGTGTGGTGTGCTTTGGATCCAATCTGGGAGACACAGGAGAAGAGGAAGTAACAACCCTGGGAGGGTGTGCAGTTCTCTTCTTTTGCCGGACTCACACAGTGTGGCAGATAGCAAGTAAAGTCACCCAATACAGAAATAATAGAATAGAGAGTAATAAAGAATACAGACTCACTGTGAAGGAGCAGGTTGGTGGTCTGTGACTGTGGATATGACACATGGCAGTGAGAACCAAGTCATCTAGAAGAACGATTTCAACTTCCCAATATGGAGCCCAATTGGTCTGTGCGTGGCAATCAAGCACCCCGGTTTTAATAGTAAAGACTGCAGCGGGGTGTCACAGTGGTAGTTTATTCCATGAAAACGTGAAGGAAAGAACCTCTCTGGGTGGGAGCCAGGAGCTTTATTCCACAATGTGCTTTATAGGTCTCAGAGAAACAAGCCCAGACTCTGTTCAGAAGGAAATCATATAAAGTCAGCGCTTCCTAAACAGAAACCATACATGCTGTGCTTTGATTTGCTTAGGTTGCATAGGAAAGGGAGGAGCTGAGCCCTGATATCATCTTCCTGGCCTCTCCTCATTTTGTCCAAGCCTACTTTTTCTTGGGCTTAAGCCTATTGTGACATAAACAGTCCCACCGGCTATAAGAATACAGCCATAGAAGGCAGGTCGAAGCCTTTTCCACGTGACGAGGCTGCACTGTTGGTGTGCACATAGACCTAGCATGGCTCCCTTCTCCTTTTTCTCCACCTGAACCTCCAACCCTAAATATTGGAGCTGCTGTGTTTCCAGTGATGCCAGGTACATGGCCCCTGGGAGTGGACACTCCCCAGATGCTGAGGAGACTGTGTAAATTAGACAGAGGTTCAGGATGGAGAGAGGATGCAGGCTTCCTCCGAAGATGAGCTTCCAACCATTTTCCCTTACTACGAGTCAGACGTAGACTCACTGCATGGACGAGGAGCGAGACGTCAGGCTCTTTTGAGACTCATTCAGGCCCTAGAGATGCCAGGAATGGATTTCCAAGGTTACACACTTGCAAGATGTTTGAGGAGATACACTACCGTAAACACAGTGATCATGATGACTTCGTTGCCCTCCAGTGCTCTTTCTATCACCATGCCCTGTCTGATGGCTCTAGAACCATCTTAAAGGGTCTCACGTCCAATTTAGAGAGCAGTGCAGCCGGTGCATTCAAGGGCGGCTGCAAGCTCTATCGCTGAGTGTTTTCCTCTCTACTGACAATGAAGCTACTATTTATTGATCTTCCCAGTGAAGTAATAATTTGAGAATATTCTCCTACCTGCTTCCCCTATCACAGTCCTTCAGTACAGGGCCAGGACCAGAGTCCCTGTAAATGATTCTTGTGGAGAGGGGTTAAACAAGGAGGGACATAGCTAAAGACTGCAGAGCCAGGCACTGTTCTGTAGAAACACTCACAGCTTACCTCCCATAAACCTTATGAGGATCCTCTGGGCCCCAGTGAAACAGGATCATCTTTTGTTTAGGGTGTTCTATTAATAATACAAGAAGAAAATACACATGACATATTTGTGTGTGAGAGATCACACATGTGTCGGATGGAATGCACTAATCTGAAATGACCACTGATAAATCACAGTTAATGTATTGATTCTGTGTGAATCAGAGCTTTTTTTTCCCTGTTTCCCATATAGAAAACATCAAAAAAGCAATAGTTACCTGGTACATGAAAAGAAATAAAGAAAAGAAAGAGAAGAAAAGAAAAAGAAAGAAAAGAAAAAATTGAGGGAGGAATTTGGAGCTTTTTAGGTAGCTATTAGATAAAATACATCACTTTAGTGTCTTTAGGCTTGAAGTATCTCACAATGCATACCTTACTGACATCTATTTTCACGGTGTGGTGAATGCCTGCTTTATAAATGAACTATTTTCGCCCTGCTGTTGGTTTAGGCATTAGACCCGCCTCGCCTTGAGTGTAGAGAAGCAGCAGCTGGGAGTTGTTGAGGACACGGGTCACATGCTGTGTGTGCTGTGAGTCCCTCCTGAAGGCACAGTGTTCAGTGTTGGTGATTTCGAAGCCCTTTGGGTGATGAAGAAACAAAGACTTTAACTACGGGCAGCATGTCCTCTTTTGAGATGAACCAGCGCCCCCTGGCGGCTCCCCTGAGCTGTCACAGAGGAGACTGACTCACCGTGACGCCCTCACTGCAGAGAGGACTGGGGTTAAAAGCAAACAAACAACACGCCGTGTTTTCATTCTTTGTGTGTGTGTGTGGGGGGGGGAGCTCGAACCCTAGTGCCAATCTTCCCATATCCCCAGGTCTCCCTGTCCTCCGCAGACACCCCCTGAGCTGCAGCTGGATGGCGTATGGTCACAGCAGGAATGCAGGACTATGACCAAGAGCTGTCGAACAGGTGTTTGAGGCTCTCGTGATGTTGGGAGGAAACAGAGCCAAGAGAAGGCCCTACGGACCTGGCACGAAGTCTGTCTGGACTGTTCGGTGACTGCCAGTATGAGGGACAAGCACTCGGTCCATTTTCCTGTGCCCAGGTGGAGTGGTAGGCACAATGCAGTGTGTGCATTTGTGTGCATTCTCCTTAACAGGCCAGTAACAACGTACTCTTTGTAGTGTGTGTGTGTGTGTGTGTGTGTGTGTGTGTGTGTGTGTGTGTGTGTGTTTTAAGACAGTATCTCATGTTGTAATCAAAGCTGGCCTGGAATTCATAGTGGAGACAAGGCTGGCCTTGAAATGGCGGCGTATCTATCTAATCTTCCCAAGTACTGGGGTTCCAGGCATGGACCACCATGGCTGGTGTTTTGTGAGTCTTCATGTGGTTCCTTTTGTACTGTTAGGATGAGGGATAAAGTGGAGCCTTCCTAGTGACCATGAGCTGGCCCCTCAGAGGCTTGTGAAGAGCCAGCCTACTTGGCTGCCAGGCCAAGTGGCTTCTTTCCTTCTCTGTGTCCCCAGGACAAGTTCCCACCCAGGGACAAGCAGCTACACAGACGTTTCAGAGGTTCCACTTGAACTAAGTTGGGATAGTGCATGGGAATTACTTCTGGATTCCCAGCTCAAGGGCTGGTCGTACATTATTTGTGGAGTGCATGGCGATGGTGCAGCCATCTCAGGACACCCTGGTGACCCTCTGGTGACCCTCATCTCCTCTCAGGTGACAATGCAACTCCCTACGCCAGTTTTGGAACAAAGAGCCCAACGCTGGTGACTCTGGCCGGTCACCGGCATCGAAGCGGCCAACCTTTTACTTCATTAGGCAGGGATTAATGGCCGTCTATTTATGCCTCATCCGCGGCTGAGGGACACCGTGGCAGTCAGTCATCTGTGACCACAGTGTCCGACGAACAACAGCTCTGTTCAGGCCATTCACCTGATTTATCGCTTGGAGAGACAGAAGGAGAAGTGGGGGGTTTCCACAAATAGAAAAGGTGCTCCCGCGGGCGGTTATTTATGGGTGTCACGGGGACTGTCTCCATGACGTGGTAGCAGTTTCCAGTAAGTGGACCCTGTGACCAAGGAGACCTCCTCCCTAGGTGGTAGGCTGTGGTGAGAGGTGGCCCTGCCGCTGGCCAGGGTCAGGTTAACAGTGTCTGGCAGAGCTGGGTTCTTCCACCCCAACCACAGGCTGGCTGCTCAGGCCTTGCCTGACAGGATTAGGATTTACACTCTGGGGGTGCTTACTGACAAGATTCAGTCGCCCCCCTCCCCCCCCCCCACCGCACAGCACGGCACCGGGCTGCTAAGCAGCATGAAATTAAAGCCTTGCTTGGTTGTATCCACTGGACAGTGAGTAGGAAAACGTAAAAATTGTGATAAATAGTAGAACACTTTCGGGGACCCGCCTGGCTCAGTGCCAGTCATAGCCGGCTTTCCACGACAGGCTTTCGGCTGAGGGAGTTCTGTCCTGCCCGAGGCCATTTCTCTTTCCCAGGTTTGTTCCACTTTTCTTTCAACGTTTAAAGGAGCAAGTCGGAACGTGCAAGGCGCCACCCACCATTCCCCAGAAAGTGAAAATGGAGGACGTCCCCTGACAGCAGTGTGGATTTCTTGCTGGTGATTTTTCTCCTTTAGAACAGGACCCCTTTCCTCTGCACCCCCACGGGCTTCCCTGAAGTGGAAAGAAGGTTGATTTAGTAGAAGAGCGGGGCATGTTAATATTTAGAAGCTGCTTCTCGTCCACGTTTGGCTTGGCCCTCCTGCGCAGGTTGGTACCTGTCAGCAAGAGTTATCACAGGAGCCTTCCCTGGAGCTGGGGGGGCGGGGAGGGGGGCACACAGAGCACAAGGAGCGGCTGTGTCCGCAGGCTCAGGCGAAAACGCCTGGGAACACCGTCTTTTTGTTTGATTACCTGGCTGCGGGTCTTATTTAGCGTCTCACAAAAAGAAATCTATGAGAGCAGGGTCCTGCAGGCACAGGGACACAGAGGGGCTCCGAGAGGGCCAGTCACAGCCAGCTGAAGGCAGCACGGGGACTGCTGCCTTGGCAGCCATCAAGACCTTAACTTCCAACAACAGCAGGCCTCAGCTCCATGCTGGCTAGGCCTCTCTAGACTCCAGCAGCCTAGAGGTTGTGAAGGGGATTCTGAGCCTCGACCTCGCCCTCGCCCCGCCCCCGCCCCCGCCCCCGATCCCGCCCCTGATCCCACCCCAGCCCTGACTCTACACTGCTTGACCAGATGTAAAGGGGCTCCTGGAACCTCTTGCTCTACGTGGGGTTTTGAAATGAGCGGTACAGGCGTGGAAAGGAATGGGCCTGAATCCAGCCAAAGGTGGGGAAAAATCTGTTTTTTTCTGTCTCAAGCGTGGTATGTTTAGTATCCGCCATCACACCTGATCTCTCTAGGAGGGACCTCTCCATCACACACTTAAAATTTTTCCACACGCCATCTCAATAATTTTGGTAAAAGTTGTAGTCTAAAAAAAAAAAAAAAAAAAGAGTCTCCAGGGGGGTTCCTGATAGAGATTGAGCCCACGACTCTGGAATTTTAATGAGTGACTTACAGAATTGTGGGGTCTAGGATCTGTGGGGGTCTGTTGTCCCAGAGATTGGATATTAATAGATGCCCTAATACTTTCCCCTAGCCACGTGTTCCTGGGGTCAGACCACAGGCCACAACCACCTTCCCTCAGCGTTCCTTCAGCCTCTGAGCAATCCCTCCATGGGCCAGCGGCTCTCCCGTCATGGAAACGGCGCAATGCCCTTCCCACAGAGAGGGCAGCGTAGGGACCCTGGGTCCGCCATGTTCCAGTCCAGAGCAAATGAAGAGAAAACCTGGGTGCCATGCTGGGGTGCTAGGGCTTGGGCACTCTGTTGCCAAGTGCTCTCCGGGGTGAGACCCTGAAGCCTGAACCGTGTGTGTGACTGAGAAGTCAAATGTGAGAGGAGAGAAAATGTTCAAAGCAACATCTGTGACTTGATTTTTCTATTTTTATAACGGTTTATTTCAACGCCACAGAGGTTGACTGTGTGTGCGCTATGAATGTGTCAGATTCACCAAGAACGGCAATTGTTATGCTGTGGTCTAGACCTGACGCATGTCAGGAGCCCAAGGACTAGACCCAGTCTCTTGCTCCACCCAGAGCCTGGCCCTTTTTAATCAGCGGTTTCTCAGGGTAACTGCTCATCCTAGCCACACGGGGACATTCCCTTACGCGTGACTTATCGGAGATTCATAAATATTGACCATGGACGAAATCGTATAATGCAGAGCCGGCTTGCTGAAAAATAAAAGACGCTCTTTGTCAGCAAATGTGCACGCCGGTGTGGAGACGCAAAGCTGACGTGGAACAAAGAAAACGAAGACATGAAAATGGGGCTCCAGGGGCCGGGAGTGTGTTGGGGAACCTTTCTGTTTTGCACACGGGCCCCTACAAAGACTGGGGTGGGGTGGGGCGGGAAACGAGGACAGAAATGGGAACAGGGTGAGGGCGGAGGCAGGGGGCGGGGTGGGGAGGACAGGGACAAGCGAGACAGGAACTGGGACCTGAGACAGCCAGGGATACGGGCCAGGGATGGGGCTGGATCCTGACAGGAACAGACAGCCGGTAGCAGAGGACTCTCATGGATTTCCTTGTAAATTATTTGCTCCGTTTGCCCTTTGATTATGGGAGTTGAGAGCTATTCAATTCATAGACTCTTCAGAATCTTCCTGAAGCTACAATCCTGTGAACCTGGACACCTAAAGGTTTTCTCTTTTCACTGGAGACTCTGTGAGGTCTCAAGGGGAGTGCCTGCCACCTGCTGGCGGAGTCCGGAACGGCTCCAACCAGCTTGCATTTCTGTCCCCCAATCTGTCTCTCTTGCTGAGTTGACCTTACAGCCGACTTTCCAGAATGGGCTGTGTGGAGATGAAGAATGAAGAATTCCCTTGGCCTCTACATTCCAGAGGGGAGATCTGAGAAGCCAAAGGGCTTAAGGGTGTTCCAGACCACTGAGGGGGCTTCCCCCCACCCCCTCCCCGTGGGGACTACCCATGGCCATAGGAGGTAAGAAAGGAATTCTTTACAAACTCGAGCTTCAGAAAACCATATATCTTTCCTCAGAAGAGTTTTAGGATGGTGGTGGGAGAGACTTTTCAGACCATGCCTGAACCCTACCAAGCCCTTACCTCAATCTTGCATCAAGAGACCAGTCTTGAAGACCAGAGTCCGGCCTTTGGCCTTGAAGCAGGCATCCTAGGCCTCTGGCTCTTACTGAGACAAGGTCTGTCTCCTCAAGAAGTGTCTTGTCCCCCCCTGTTTTGTTTCTTTTTTCCCTGTCAGAGTCCCACTAGCTGGGATCACAATTGAATCCTCCTGGACCTGATGGTTCTCATCCTGGTCATGTCTCCACTGTTTTAACTGCTACCCACTGCATCTTCCTTAATCCTCATGTCATGCCAGAAGAGAAGAGGAAACACCATGGGAGTAAACTTCATCATAAACCACTTCCCTAGAACGAGATCCTTAGGAGAGGCACACCCAGGAGATGCCGCCATCTTTGTCTTCCCAGCTCTATTCCTGGGAACGAGTGTACGTTTGTAATGACACCGTGTGACATCTGCCGGCCGGCCACGGTGGGCACTGGCCGTGTGTTGTACACGCGAAAGCCCAGATGCCTTAAAGAGCTACGAGGAGCCCAGACAGGACTGCAGAACCGCCTCTAGAGTGAAGTGTTGGGAGACAGTTCAGAGGTCCACAGCGGGATTTTTAACCCAACCTGGGAACCAACAAGAAGTACATGCTGAGTTCCAAGAGGCAGCTAAGCCAGCAGCTGGGTGCAGCTGGGATCTAAGCTGGCCTGGCTCATCTTTATCAGCTTTTCAAAGTCCCCAGATGGCTTCATGCCTTAGTTTCTGTCTTAGTTAGGGTTTTCCTGCTGAGATCAGACAGTATGACTAAGGCAAGTCCTATAAGGACACTATTTAACTGGGGCTGGCTTACAGGTTCAGAGGTTCAGTCCATTATCATCAAGGTGGGAGCATGGCAGCATCCAGGCAGGCATGGTTCAGGAGGAGCCGAGAGTTCTACATCTTCATCTGCAGGTCCCTAGGAGTTGGCTGACTCCCATATGGTTAGGAGGAGGGTCTTAAAGCCAACACCCACAGTGACACACCTCCTCCAACAAGGCTACGCTTCCAAATAGTGCCACTCCTTGGGCCAAGCATATTCAAACCACCACGGTTTCCTTTTGTGCAAACAGGAGTTTTGACTGACTACAGATGGAGCAGAAAATGTGTCTGTTGATCGGTATTTGATCAATATCCAATAACTTTAGTGTAGTACTTTCCAAAAGGAAGCCAGGGCTGCCCTGGTAGAGCTGGGCTCCTGTTGGAGAATCATCTTCCAGCGCATCATTTCTTCAGGGCAGAGAGGTGAGTCAGGTCATGTGATTTCATCCTGCTGTCTACTGCGCTACTTGCCGTGAGCCCTGTGAAGTTTTGCCTTTCAGTTTCAAGTCAAACAAACCTTGTTTTAGTGGTTTATGTTTGGTGAGTCCCTGCAATGTCCTGTATCCTAAGAATGCCTGTGATGGCACTTTGATGCTTTAATTTAGTTATATCTTTTTCCTGACATATGATTATTCGAGTTCACTATGTCCAGAGAACGCCTTCTGCAGAGCCAGATGTCTATGCTGCAGCTCTCTAGCCCTGCTGCAAAGCCAAGTGAAAGTTAGGGCTATTGCTTCTCTACCCATGCTTGTCAGACAGAACCTTCCCTCTAGTCAGGAGAACTTACCTCACACCTAGGAGTCAGGAGAGCAGTCCTCACAGAGCCTGGGTGCTTCCCCCCCCCCTGATCTCAGTGTAACTCCTGAGAATACAGCAATCCAGAGTGGATCGGTATCATCTCTGTGGTGGCATCCTGTGACAGTCACACACACATTGCAGAGCCAGGGCTCCTTAGATACATTCATTTCAACAACACTCCCGGAGGTTTCGCCAACCGTCTGCGTCTGTACCATCGCGGTGGGACAGTGGTTGGACTCACTTGCACTTAAGCACCAGACTGTTTTTCTTCTGTATCCGTAACCCATCCGGGCCTGCAGCAAGCTTCAAACGCGACTTCTTACAATGATGTTTCCAGCGTGGTATCATCGACGAAAGCTCCTATTTTCTTCACCTCCCAGTATATCTCTGTTTTGTAGTATTTAGACATTTGTAATGTATTCCTGCTTCCCAAAAACTCCACCTCTAGCTCTCCTTTGGCTCTTCCACTGGCGCCATTCTCATTGAACACCAGAGCTTTGGAATACAAAGAAAGCATCTGGATACATTATTCTAGCATGGGCGGTCCAAAGAGGGAGCCTCCTCCTGGTATCTTATGCTGCTCTGTGGATTATTTACTGCACCACCTGCTGTCTTAGTTAGGGTTTCTTTGCTGAGACAAAACACTGTGACCAAAACGCAAGCAGGGGAGGAAGGGGTTTATTCAGCTCACACTTCCACAGCGCCATTGATCACTGAAGGGAGTCAAGACAGGAACTCAGGGCAAACGTGGAGGCAAGAGGAGGAGCCTCGGCCGTAGAAAGATGCGGCTTACTGGCTTGCACCAAGGTTTGCTCCTCTTGTTTCCTTATAGAATCCAGGACCACCAGCCCAGGGGTGGCACCACCCACATTGAGATGGGCTCTTCCCACCAATCACTAACTAAGAAAATGCTCTGCAGGCTTGCCTACAACTCAGTCTTACGGAGGCATTTTCAACTGAGTCTCCCTCCTCTCCGATGAATCTGGCTTCTGTCAAGTTGACATAAACCTATTCATCACGCCTGTCTTGACAGACAGATGGTGTTTTGACATGGCTCTGAGGTTGATAATAACACAATTATTCTCCTCTTAATAGGATGTTGAGTTTCAATATTGGTGGAAAAATAGCACTTTGATACAAAATTTGGGGTCAGAACTCTAAGGCTGCATCAAGATTCTCCCACGGGGACAGATTGTCTGTCAGCATGTGGTGAACTGCTTTTTTTTTTTTTTCCATTTGCTCACACAGGGTCACATCAGAACCATCCGAGAATTTTTTTTATTTAAATTTTTATTTTCTATATTCTATGTTTACATTCCAAAGGTTTTTCCCTTTCCCAGTTTCCCCCCACCATACGTCCCATAATTCCTCTCCCCCCACAACTATTCCCCAAACATCCCCCCCCCACTATTTCTCTGTTCTGGGTCTACAAAACTGGATCCAATCTTTTCAGGCCCAGGGTCCTTTACTTTCTTCTTCTTGGGAACCATTTGACTTGCAAATTGTGCCTTGAGTATTTAGGGTTTTGGGGCTCATTAATATCCACTTATCAGTGATTGCATTTCATGTGTATTCTTTTGTGATTGGGTTAACTCACTTAGGATGATATTTTCCAGATCTAACCATTTACCTACAAATTGCATGAATTCATTATTTTTAATTGCTGAGTAGTATTCCATTGTATAAATATACCACATTTTCTGTATCCATTCCTCCTTTGAGGGATATTTGGGCTTCTTCCAATTTCTGGCTATTATAAACAAGGCTGCTATAAACATAGAGGAGCATGTGTCTTTATTGTATGCAGGGGAATCCTCTGGGTATATGCCCAGGAGTGGTATGCCAGGGTCCTCTGGAAGTGACATGCCCAATTTTCTGAGGAACCGCCAAAATGATTTCCAGAGTGGCTTTACCATTTTGCAATCTCACCAACAGTGGAGGAGTGTTCCTCTTTCTCCACATCCTCGCCAGCACTTGTTGTCTCTTGAGTTTTTAATCTTAGCCATTCTGACTGGTGTGAGGTGGAATCTCAGGGTTGTTTTGATTTGCATTTCCCTGATGACTAACGATGTTGAACATCTCTTAAGGTGTTTCTCAGCCATCCAAATTTCTTCTGGTGAAAAATCTTTGTTTAGCTCTGTACGCCATTTTTTGATAGGGTTATTTGGTTCTTTGGGGTCTAACTTCTTGAGTTCTTTGTATATATTGGATATTAGCCCTCTGTCGGATGTGGGGTTGGTGAAGATCTTTTCCCACTTTGTTGGTTGCTGTTTTGTCCTTCTGACAGTGTCCTTTGCCTTACAGAAACTTTGTAATTTTATGAGGTCCCATTTGTCAAGTCTTGATCTTAGAGCATAAGCTATTGGTGTTCTGTTCAGGAACTTTCCCCCTGTGCCCATGTCCTCCAGGGTCTTCCCCAGTTTCTTTTCTAATAGTTTCAGTGTGTCTGGTTTTATGTGGAGGTCCTTGATCCACTTGGAGTTGATCTTAGTACAAGGAGATAAGAGTGGGTTGATTCGCATTCTTCTGCATGTTGACCTCCAGTTGAACCAGCACCATTTGTTGAAAAGGCTATCTTTTTTCCAGTGGGTGGTTGTAGCTCCTTTATCAAAGATCAAGTGACCATAACTCTTTAGGTTCATTTCTGGGTCTTCAATTCTATTCCATTGATCTACTTGCCTGTTGCTGTACCAATACCATGCGGTTTTTAACACAGTTGCTCTGTAGTACTGCTTGAGGTCAGGGATATTGATTCCCCCAGAAGTCCTTTTATTGTTGAGAATAGTTTTAGCTATCCTGGGTTTTTTGTTGCTCCAGATGAATTTGAGAATTGCTCTTTCTAGATCTATGAAGAATTGAGTTGGGATTTTGATGGGGATCGCATTGAATCTGTAGATTGCTTTTGGCAAGATGGCCATTTTTACTATATTGATCCTGCCAATCCAGGAGCAAGAAATATTTTTCCATCTTCTGAGGTCTTCTTTGATTTCTTTCTTCAAGGACTTGAAGTTCCTGTCATACAGGTCTTTCTCTTGTTTGGTTAGGGAAATAACACCCTTTACAATAGCCACATCCGAGTAATTTGTAAATAAAATATCATTATTCAGTTAAAGAGCAATAGACTTTGTGGTGCAATTATGACCACCAGAGGGCGCCTGAGACTTGCATCTAGAATTCGGCTTCTCAAATCAAATATGGCCTTTCTGGTTAGTTTAGTTTGTATTTGTTTTTATCCTTGAGTGTGAGCCTTATACTTTAAAACATAAACTTCTCAAAGTTTAATGAGGGAACATGTTAGTGTCACGTATGTAGTTTTAAGGAACATATTCAGCCCTGCACAGGACTGGACAGACTTTACCTGACTTCTGAACGCACCCATGTGTCTTTGGCACACACAGCCTTGTGTGTCCTCTGGGTATACGCTAGATACTGAGAATGAGCACTTGTGTGTCTGTGTCTGTGTGTGTTCTAGATAATGACTGACAATGTGCACACACATGTGTTTGAGCATATATCCGACATTTGTCAAGTGTGTGTGTGTGTGTGTGTGTGTGTGTGTTGGACAAATGAGCCAATAAGTCTTGCACTGAAGAGAGGGCTGGCCGTGTGTTGTGCCCATGTCTGCCCTGCCTGCCAGGCTCTGGGCCATGACTCTCCTGCTGTGCTGTCAATCAAACATATCTTCCGGCCTCCTCGGTGCTTCCTGGTCGATGACCTGTGAGACAGAGGCAGGTAGAGCTCCCCCTCAGGTCTTAGTTTCCTGTTCTGAAGGCCTTGGACTGGACAAGTCTCTGTTATGTGTATTCTAAACTCCCTGAAAATTCTGGAATTCCTGGCCTGCTGGACACACGTTCATGGCTATACCTGTTAGTAATGCCTAACGGTGAGCCCCAGGTGGAAAGCTGTAGCTACCCCTTTGAGACCACAGCAGAGACCCTGAGTTTTAGAAAAGCCTTTCTGACCCGGACAGAAGCTGTGTCTACTATTGTGGAGACGGTGTTTGGCCTGATTGGTTCTAGTACTCACAGAGGAAAACCATTTTGAGTTGTTTTAATGTATTTAAACATAGGTTAAACAATATGGCTACCCACAAGATGAGGGCAAGATCATCACAGGCTCGGTAAAGACCAGATCATCACAAGAAAAACAGAAATACACATTTTTATTAAAGTAAAGGCCGAATCCAGGTAAAACTCTGAAGAAAAGCAGTGGTGGCTGATGGGAGTGAGGACACCGGGCCTGACAGGGTGTGTACGTCTGTGTGTACAACACCAGAGACTGCACTGCAGAATGATTATTTTGAAATTCCTCTGGACCCAAACTGCACTATATTAGATTTTGAGTTCCTTTTGCTTCCTGAAACACACTGTACATAGTTTAGAAAACGCACTTCATGTGTTTTCCATTTAATTCTCAATAGGATGATGATGATGACGCCCCCAGGAAATGGAGCCTCGGCAAAGAACGTGGGGAGAAAGGGAGCTACCGGGGACAGGAATTGAACTTCTAAAGCTGCGTGGAACACTCTCTCCACAAAGCTACATACACCATTTCCCACGAAAGCGCGGCGTCCTAACCAAAAGCACCCGATGACACACCGGCACATCGCCCGTTCTGTGGAGGACACTTTATGCACACACTGGTTCCAAGGCGATCAGAACAGGGATCCAAAATATCTGGAAGTGTCAGCCCATGGACCACAGAGTGCTGGTCTGCCTGTTTGTGAGCACTAAGGTTGCGCTGCAGAGATGGCTCTGAAGAAACTGGTGTGGTAGTATACACCCAAGGCCAGCCTAGGCTATGTCAGTCACATAATGTTGTCACCAAATAAAGTCATGAGGCAAGAAAAACAAATCCTCTACAGCTCTCCACGGTGACAGTAGCTGTGAGCACCCCAGGCACATTCCACGGAACTCTCAGCACATGTTTACCAGCCCATGGTATCTCTCATTCCCAATTTCTCCTCTGCCAACCGACTTGTATTTTCCATACCCAGTATCCATTGTCCCTTTTATCCCAGGCATTTCAGGTGTGTCTAATACTTTAGATACAGTTTTAATTCATTATAACTAAAGCTGTCTTCCTGGACCAGCAGTCCTCCATTTTGATGCACCAGTTGCTTAACAGCTGTTTGCCCTTTGGTAGACCACAGGCAAAGCCTTCCCAGTCATCCTGCTGGATACTCTCGAGGTCCCCTAATGCCTTGTCCCTCCATCCACAGGGCTTCTTCACAAGCCAGTGTCCCCAGAGCACGTACTAGCAGCGCAAGTGCCAGGCACTGTTGTGGTAACTTTTTTAGAGAAACAGACTTTTGCTGCATGTGACAAATTTGGGGGAGAAATAAGAAAATGACAATATGCCGTAGATCCCGCCCAGGCACCCTGAACTTCTCTGAGCATTATGTCCCTCCTTCCTTCCTGGATCCATTGCTCCTGCCATTCTGAGCACCAAAGCTTGCTTCTGTGACCTGCCTGTGACCCTGTCCAGGACAGGAGTGAAACCATGTGAGTTTCCTGTCTTGTTGAAAGCTAGTTCATGCCACCTGGACTCACATTCCTTTTTTACTTTTGAAGATGTGATCCTTGCTTTTCTCTCTAAGACTCGGCTAAGTCCTCCTCAGAGTTTAAGGCTCCCAGCGGGTCCTCACCTTTGATGTCTGAGCAGTCAGAACATTTGTGCTCCTCTCTCTGCCACCATCGGTTGCATTCCTTCCGAGTGAGGGGCTGTCTGCGAGGCTCCAGGAGTTCCTTCTGAAGGACACAGATGCGCATAGATTTTTTTTTTATTAACATTCTAGCTAAAGGATTCACTCTCTGACCGGAGGTAAAGAAGCAAGGGTTACTGAACCAGAAGCGTACCGTGAGAGCATGGAGCACTGTGCTGGACCAGTGGCCACCAGAGAGGACTGGCCACTCCGTGGTAGTGACATTCTTGTAAGAACTGGCTGAGGCAGCAAGAATGTGGGGTGGGGGGCTGGGGCGTTCCCTGGAGGAAGCTGCAGAGTTGTTTTTGGATAGCAGCCTTGCCCATCCACAGCCAGCAAGCATGAGGGATGCTTGCACTGGAATATGCTTGAGTGACCAGCCCAGTGGCAAGGGGCAGGGACAAGGACTCAAGCAGAGGAACCACAGGACACCTTGCTTAGTTCCAGGTAACTACTCCCCTCCAGGAAACCAACTCCCCTCCAGAAGACATGAGAAAATAACCCTGAGTACCTGAGGACCCAGTCTAACTACCTGAGGCTTCCATATGATCCAAATGAAGGGTTGTATCCTTCATTCACCTGATTTTCCTGGAATGATGTCACATGTCCATGTTTCCTGGCACGATTTGGCTAGTTCATAGGTGGGAATGCTTTTGTACAAATCCATCTTTGTTTTCCGGCTAGTGCTGCACAGACATTGTTTACTTGAATAAACAAGCTGAGGTCGCCTTGCCTCTGTGGTGTTTGCTTTCGAAGTGGACCCAGCTGCTGCTGTAAAATGGAGTCACTCGGGGCAAGCAAGGACACTGTAATGGTCCTAGCAGAGATAAGACATTCTAAAGAGATCACTATGCCCCTCCTTTGGTCCACTGAAACACTGGACTCTCGTAATTCAAATTTCCCCTTGAATATCATGAGAAAGAAAAGGCTGAAGCCAGAGGAGAAGGCGCTTGTCTCCCAAGGAGAGATTTCACGTTCACATTGTCCTGACAAGTCGGACCACCTTGCAAGAATGACTGAGTCAATGGTTGGCCAATGATAAGCAGGGTCAAAGATATGTCTTGCCCTCCATTTAAACCTGTCAGAACCCCAAAAGATGGGCCTAGTTACAGTCTCTGGGCCTCTTTGTTCTTGTCAGTCAAGGTTTTTCTTCTCACAGCTACTTGTTCTCCTCAGTTGGCCTTCTGAGGACCAAGGTAGAGGCTGCACCCGGTCTGTTGGATGCACATGTTTGGAAGACTCAAGTCATCCGCAGGTCCGAAGCTGGAAGGCAGTGCTTCTTTGCCTGGTTATAAAGTTTCGTCGTGAACAAAGAACAGTCTCCACCACGTTTCCAGCAGACATAGATTCCTAGAAGAACTAAGAGCCCCGAGTGACCAGGTAGGCATGTCAAAGGGTGGAGAACCGAAGGTGTCAAAGTCTAAGACGTAGAAGAGGTCAACGTCTTGAGAGCGGAAGGGGTCAAAGCGTGAAGATGCAGGCGTGCCCATTGGGATCTCTGTGCTCACTGGGCCATCTGAGCGAGGAGAAGACAGAAAATGCTGCCAGAGCACAGCCTTACCCGGTGGCACCAGTCTGAGGAAGCCAGTTGTGCCCGGCAGGGAAATAGAAGTGCTTTCCTCCTGAGAATCCACTACCATACAAATCAACCCCTGTTGTGGTTGACCATCAGAAGATAACCTCTACTGCTCGACCGTAGGCACCAAAGGCGCTATGCCTGGGGAGGGCTGAGTAAGGCACACAGGATACGCAGAAAGTGAGTGCTACACTCCAAGAAAACACTTAGTACCACCCACCACACAAACTACCGTCCAGTCACGCAGGAGAAAGCCTGCAGCCCGGCCCAAACACAGTGTCAACAGAGGACCGGGGAGGGGGGTGGCCCAGCCAAGTGACTTGACTACGAATATCCGTGTCACTTTTTATTGTTTATTGGATTTGACTAAAATTGAATATAAGCCTCGGGGAAAGTGACAACCGCCTTTTACCAGGCCCCTAAGGTTTGAAGAAATAACAAATGCCAAGAGACACTTTCTTTCTATTGTCTGTACTTCATGGTAACCCACAGAGTTACCAGGCACGGAGAAATCACCAAAAATCCGTCCATTTGTCCAGAGGAAGCAGGGAGACACTGAAGACTTGTATGGGCCAATTCTGTCCAATGGTATTATGCCCAAGCAGCATGGAATGCGTTTTGAAACTGATTGATTTTATTTTTTATTTATTCACGTTAAAAGAGTCTACCTAACGAACGCACACTCTCCGGGGTTAATATTTGTATTGTCAACCAAAATGAAGAGGTTCTCTGAAAATTATGCTATTTATTTGGAAATGAGATGGGGATCAGGAGACAAGAGTGTGGAAGAGACCCTTCCAGAGGTGGCCCTGTATGAACGACCTTTCAGCCGTCCCGTGTGGCCACACAGTAGTGACGGTGGCCTCCCGTCCAGGCGGCAGATGCCTGGCAGAGGGAAATGTCACATGATCATTCTCGTCCCCCAAGCAGGAGCCAAGATACCATCTCTCTTTATTTATTTAGCTTGTCTCTGCGTTAGGGGCTCCACTTGGTTTTGACAAGTTCCACACTATGTAGTCACTAACAGAAGTGAGACACCACCGGGCTTTAGAAACCTCCCCTGGGAGGAGAAGAAAGAAAAGAATCATCGACGAGACTGCCAGGGGGGTGGAAGCTGGGATCCTACTCCCTTGAAGCAGGCAAAACAAATGTCCAGGGACATGCAGAATACGGCACAACGATGCCTCGGAAAGCTTAGTCTCATCCCCGGGAACAGCAACATAATGAAACGGCATTTCCCGATTCAGGACCAAGTCGTCTCTTGATGAAAC
Organism: Apodemus agrarius; assembly: GCA_964023405.1. Taxonomy (NCBI): domain Eukaryota; kingdom Metazoa; phylum Chordata; class Mammalia; order Rodentia; family Muridae; genus Apodemus; species Apodemus agrarius. Next base: position 44,818,994 of record OZ030027.1, read on the forward strand.
CACTCCTACTGCATGTCAAAGAGGGAAACCCCAAGGTCATCGGACTGGGGCTCTAGACAACTAGACAACAGGAGCCTTCCTAAAGTGCTGTTGTGAACCACGTGTCCTGCCTGTCTCTTGTGCCCTCAGAGCAGGAATCAACTCTTAGATCAGGAGCTGAAGTGTGGGTGGCCCAAGACACACTGTCACTGGGCAAGAGAGGACAGTTCGGACCCACGGGGCTTGCTCCCGGGCCACACCACTCGTGGGCCTCAGAGGTGACCAAAGGACAATCTTTCACCCAGGCTCTTACAGCCTTGTGGCGATGATAGACATAGCATGAACGTGAAATGCGCACACACCCCCAGGCTCACGTGTTTGCACACTCGGTCCCCAGCTGGCGGCCCTGTTTTGGAAGATTGTGGAACATTTAAAAGGTGCAGACCTGTTAGCGGAAACATGTCACTAGGACTGAGTCTGGAGGTTTTACCACCTGGCCCCACTTCCTGTCTGCTCTCTGCTTCCTGACTTCTGAGGTAATGTGGCAAATCTCCTTATGATCCTGTCACCACGCCTTCCCAGACATGGTGAACTGTATTCCCAAACTGTGAGCCAAAACAAGCCCTCCCAATTGTTTAGTTAGGTGTTTGGTGATAGCGATAAGAAAAAAAAATAGCTAATATAAAGAATAATAGGTAAGTAGGAACTCAAGCATCTAGAAATAACATCTCACAGGAATCAGGAAAGCACTAACACTTGAAGAGTTGTAAAATAAGGTCATCAAAATGGCAGCACCCCTACCCGCTAAAGGCTGAGTGCGGATCTTCATTCCTCACACACCAGTGACTGAATGCTCCCGTTAAGACTAGCGTGTGGCTTCCGGTCATTGTTGGGAGTGTGTAAGGCAGAGAGTGTCTTGTCCTCTGCTCTTGAGGACCCCGGGACAACTTTTCTAGTTGCATCATTGAGCCCTCTGAGAAAGTCCAGATTGAAGGTTTGGAGTTATGTCAACAGAAGATGAGCTGGTTAGTTCTTGTTTGTTGTTGTTGTTGTTTTGTTTTTTGTTTGGTCTTTTTGTTTTGTTTTTTCCTGCTTGACACAAGCTAGAGTCATCTGAGAAGAGGGAACCTTCAATGATAAAATGCCTGTTAGATTAGCCCTTTGGCATGTCTACAGAGCATTTTCTCAGTTAATGATTGATGTAGGAGAGTCCAGCCCTCTGAGGGGGGTCGCAGCACCCCCGGCAGGTGATCCTAGACTTTATGAAAACACAGGCCTATGAGTCCTAAGGAGCAAGCCAGCAGGCATCCGCCGCCCTCAGTGTCTCTGCCTCAGAGCCTGCCTTGGGTTCCGACTCCGACTCTGTAAGCCGTGAGAGGGAAGAAGCCCTCTCCTGCCTGATTTGCTTTTGACTGGTGTGTTTCTCGCAGCAACAAGAAACAGCCAGGCCAGAAGAATGTTAGCAGCCCATGTCTGGAGTATGTAGTGTGCGTGTCTGTGTGTGTAGACTTCGGCACACACAGAAGTCCTCTGCAGATGTTTGCAGGGCGAAGCCCAGGTGAGGAGCATCCTCAGAGAGAGCGAGACATGCTGTCTGGGGAGAGGTGGACGGGAGAGCTCGGGCGTGGCCTGCCTCTGCCCCGTTACCTACTGCCTACCCACAGGGGTAGTCAGTCAGCCATGAGCTCTCCCGCTGGTGCCTTCTCCTCTCTGTGTAGATTGTACTGTGCCCTTAACCCCAAACCCCTATATATCACATACACCACATCTTTTGCATGCACACATAGACACACCACATACAGAGACACACACTACATACACAAACACACACTACATTCAGAGAAACACACATACACAGACTACACACACACAGACACACACACACACACACACACACACACACATTTAGCTCATAGCCACCCCATGTGAGCCAGGTCACCTACACCTTTTAGGTCTGCCTTCTTGTAGCTGGACGTTAGGTCAGCGTTCACCTCTGACTACTGCACAGAAATAGCCACTGGTCACTGCCTTACTCTGTCTATTCTGACTATGTAAAACCTCGCTCTCACCTCTATCTTTCTCCCTCTCTGTCTCTCTCTCTTTTTTTTTTTTTTGTACATGCTACACTCTAGTCCCACACAAGGCATATTTAATATATATTGGTTTGTTCAAAATACACAGTACAAAGGTCAATTCGGTGAATGAGCCTCTACAGCGTCCCACAGACTGCCTAGCCCAGCAGGCAATCAGGTCGGATTTTGAATGCACACAGATGCCTTCAGGCTTCTTATGTTTTTTTTTCCCCCCTTGAGTAACCACTTACAAGTTCTTCTGCCCAGATAAACTTACTTTGACATTATTCAGGATTCAAGAATTTTTTCCACGTCCCATGGCTTCAACTTGGCCAGAGAGCGGAAGATGGTGGCTGCAGGCCCGACCCAGAGATGCGGCTTCCAGGCAGAGCCTCTCCCACTGTGGCCCCAGCCCGCAGGCTCTGCGGCTAGCTGCAGGGAGCTACTCCCCAGCAGCCGTTTCTCCAGGCTGACTGCCTCCTCCATCAGACCGCGCTCTGCCAACCGGCCACTTTCCACTTTCCGTTACTGAAGAGCCAAGAACGCTTCTTGGGGGTGTTTGAAAGTGGAGAGCTCTCCAGACTCAAGTGTGTTCTCGTCCCAGTGCACAGTGTGAATCTTTCTAAAAAAAAAAAAAAAAAAATCAAAGGGATCTTGCTGTGTGCTCTGTGACTGTGACTCTTGGAGTCTTTTTTTTTTAAACAAACAAACAAAAAAAACAGAATAAAACAAAAGTTTCATTAACAGAGACCGGCTCAGCCACAAGTCCCTCTAAATACAGTACAAAATGGATGCTTGTTCGATGACATGCGGAATCCGTATTTAATCATGAAAATTAAAACAAGAGTAAATTTCATAATGGCTGCCATATGGTGCTTCGGTGGAGTGCCAAGAAAGGATCATGAGGTTGGGATGGATGCTGGGCCCATGGCGGCCACTGAGTTTTGGAAGTGCCTGACCCACTGGCCTCTGGGGCCTCCTCAGAGAACAGAGGGCAAAGTCACCTCTTGAGCGTCACCTGCTGCTGCTCCCAGCCCCACTGCTTTGTGCAGGCCACACGCCGGGGCACCCCCTCGAATGTAGCCGTCCTATTCTGTGAGGATGTGTCCGGGAGATGTCACGGTTGCGCCCACAGAAAACCCTCGTCTGTTCTTACTCCTTTCACAGGCATTCTAAGCCACCTACCTGTCACTAATAAAAGTAGGGCACGGACAGTTCTGAAACTGATCAGATCTGGTCCTTGTCTGTCCACGGGGTAGCCATGAGAAGATGACACCACGACACAGCTGTGAGGTTGGGATGAAGGAAGAGCCTGAGTGACTTCCCAGGAAGTTGACGTCTGGATAGTCGCTGAGTGCAGGTCTTCCCTGCACGCCTTTGGCGGGACAGGTCTGGCTCACTGGCTGGGCAAGTGGACGATGCTGGACACCAGCTGGGCTTGCGCCTCAGCCTAGCTCAGCAGTGATGAGCGTCTAGAGGTGTGGTTCTCCACCTGTGGGCCAGGACTCCTTTGGCAATCCTTTGTCTCCAAAAATATCTACCTTTCCATTCACAACAGCAGTAAAATCACAGTTATGCAGTAGCAGCAAAAAGAGTTTTATGGTTGGGGGTAGCCACACCGTGAGTATGAGAGGGGACAGCATAAGGACGGCCAAGAACCATCGGTCGGGAGTAATTGCCTTTCACACTGGGCTCAGAAGATACAATAAAGTATTATAGTTTGTGCCTTCTTAGCTGTAGCTGCAGAAGTATAGACGGATACCAAGGACCCTGGGCTTGCTCAGTATTAACTCTTCATGGATATGGTGGTTTGAATAGGTTTGGCCTCCATGGACTCATGTGTTTGAATGCTTGACCCTCAGGGAGTCACACTGTTAGGAGGCGTAGCCTTGTTGGAGGAGGCGTGGCCTTGGAGGAGGCGTGGCCTTGTTGGAGGAGGCGTGGCCTTGGAGGAGGCGTGGCCTTGCCGGAGGAGTGTATCATTATGGGGATGAGCTTTGAATTCTCATATATTCGCTCAAGTCTGGCTAGAGTGGGTCTCTTCTTCTGGCTGCTCTCAGATCAAGGCGTGGAACTCTCAGCCTCTCTAGCACGATGCCTGCCTGGACGCTGCCATGTTTTCTGCCATGACGATAACAGACTGAACCCCTGAAACTGTAAGCCAGCCCCGATGAAATGTTGTCCTCTATTAAAGTTACCTAGGTTATGGTCTTTCTTCACAGCAATGAAACCCAAGACAATGATATTTGATCAAGTCCCCTGTCTGCCTGGTAAACAGCCCCATGTAGGCATATGTCTGAAAAGGCAGGCACAGATAACTTCTCAAACAAGAAGGAGTGGAGGTAAAGGGAGCCATGCCCAGGTTCCTTGAGAAGGCATAGAGTAAACCTCTGGCATATAAGCTGGGCGATACACAGGGCGGCCTTCCCACACTGCATCTGGGCCATCTGAGCCTCCACAGATGCTCATGCTTTCTGGGGTCCCCAGCAGTGACCCAGCAGTTTCCATCCACAGTGAGTCTGTCCTCTCATGACACCAGCCTGCTCCAGCCTGGCCTCTCCTCTATGTTCCCGTCTGTCTTTTGGATGATGTCAGTGAAGAACAGCAAGTTCTGGATGCCTGTGGGGCTCTCCTTTCCTTTCTAGAAACCCCAGGGTTTCTGCACCTCAGACACAACAGTTGCCACCTGGAAACCAGGCAAACGTAGGTGGCAGAAAAGAGGTGTCAAATATAAACGTGGGTCATTTCTCTGCAGGGTCTCCCCTGTCTCCTTTGTGCCTGTTCCAGTCACACAGGGCATGGTATAGCAGTCAGTGTCTGTATCCTTTTAACAGACCGGACATTTCCTGAGGGTAAGGATTATGTCTAATTTACATTTATTTTATTTCCTTCCAAATATCCAAAGTAACATTCTAATAGTACTTAGTGGATACAGAAAGCTGGAGGATTGAAGAAGGGACAGGACGCAAATATCCCTGATAATATCAGGGACATGGTGTTGCTACCCCTCATGGAAGGAGTGGGTTGGTCCTGCCAGAAGCGGGGAACCATGGAAAACAGCTCAAGTACGACTAATAACTAAGGCAGAAACAGGGCCAGTGCTGAGGGGCTTTCCTTAGGCCTATTCTCTTGGATTTAAAAAGATCAGGGGTCTGAGCTGGTTCCCTGTGAAATGAGTTTTGTTTCTCAGGGCTCTGTGTAACACATCTTAAAGCTCTGCCCCAGGGTCCTCTTAGATCCTCATAGACAGTGTGGGCACTCTACCCTACCCAATATCCAAGCTCCCTTCCAATGGACGCTATACTTACGTCCTAGCAACGTAACTGGTGTCAGTCCTGGGCTGGCTCAGAATCCAAAGATGTCTGAGGTTAAATTATGAAGGGGTCAGGGGAAATGTCCCCTTGACATCCCTGGTCTTCACCTAGCATTCTAATATCTTTGAAGGGTGCGTGTGGATACCCACTGAATCTTAATGTCATTCATCATGTAGATTAGTTGCTTATTTAATATAAAATGGTGCTTCAAAATCCATGTTTTTATTAATAGCAATGAGACTAGATATTTTATTACAAGTTTGCTTATACTTAAGTGAGATTTTTTTTGTTTTACTTTCTATTTTCTTTTTTATTTTAGTGGCACCGAAGAACGAATATCTACACAGCCTACTCCACTCTCATGCTATCCCGAAGATCTCCGGATCAGGATTTTCTACTGAAACAGAACATCTCAGACCGAGAGAGGGTTTGTTTCTTCTTATGCACAGAGAACTTGAGACTGAAAGCTGAACATGATTGCCTGTGCCCATTAGGCTGTTAATCATGGTGAGATTATGTATGATTCATGATGTGGTATTCTCTTTAATGCACAGTGAATTTTTCCATAAGAAAGCCACTAACTTCCTTCAGGCCTAACAAATGGAACTACAGATGTCTGATTTAACAATGGAATTTAGAGTGGATTGTTTTCAAAAAATCCTTCCAGAATCTATCTGCTGTAACTTCTCAAATAAGCATAGGAAGCTCCTAGCATGTCTTGTGATTTTATGACTCAAAGGTATCTATCTGTTATAGAAACAGAGAGAGTTCCCAACCAAAGATTCTGCTGTTGAGAAATCCCTGGAGAGGATCTGCACTCGGACAGTGGACCAGCAGGAAAGCTTGGCCTGATGCTTCTTGTCCTGCTACAGTGCAGATGACGGGGGAAGCTGCTTCTCTGGTAACAAATGACCACACTGAAATGGCTTTCTCCTGTGTACCTATGTTGGGTCAATGGGCAATTTGGAAAAGATGCCACAGATGTATGCACAGTGTCACAGAACCCAAGATCTCAGGGGACACTATATATACCCTGTTGTGTGCTGTGTTTGACTTAAGAATGGACTCTTTTCAACCTGAGTAAATACCATCACGGCTTGATCCATGGGCTATGCGCCCCCCACCCCCCACCCCCCACCCCTGGTGCAGACAGATCCCTCTTCCCTAAACCTCAGTGCACCGGGCATTTGGGCCATCTGGCATCTTCATGGTTTTGGGTGAACTCAAGGCCAAGTGTGTGTGCTCACACTGACTTCTCGACCTTCTCACTATTATTCCTGTGTGACTGACCGGTCATGGGTAAAGGGGTGGAGCCTGGCACTGGCTGGGAGGTGATCTCAGCTCATCTCTCTGGCTACTTGACTACTACTACCTAGAACTTGCAGGTCTACAGGAAGACTTCATTGAAGTTGATAGTTTTTTCTTTCAAATAATTCTCTCCACAGACTTTGGCCAAACTCGAGGTTAGGTGGCTTCTTTTCTTGATGTTATGCGTCCATTACACATCTTTCTGACACTGAGCAGTGAGTACGGACCATGTCTTCCTACCAACACTTGACGCACAGTCATGACGCCAACTATATCCAACAGAATGATGAATATTTATTTCCCTTACATTCTATGGAGGTTCTTTACTAGCATAAGGCAAAAATCTTCTCACATTTACGATTTTATTTCTGTCTTTCCACACACACACTTCATATGTCTGTGTCAGGAGCTTTAATTTTCCAGAAGAAAATGCTAACTATCCTCAGGTTCAATAACCTGAACCAAGTTTGCAGTAAAGCCAAGACTACATCTCCTGATTTCTCAACTTCCAGTTTGGTTCCCTTCCCACACACTGCTACTATGAAATGGTGAGTTCCAACATTTTCTCAATTGATATCTCTTGTGGTCACTTTCTTATTACACAAGTATTTTTGATAATACGCAGTGTACAACGTGTTAAAGACGTGGCTTAGTTGAGCCACGTTTTTCACATAGGTTTGAGGCTTCCTTGTTGAGAACTTTGAAGTTCATGTGATATTCATTAGAGGAACTATTATTGCTAAAGCTCCATCAGTTCACAAATAGGATCAAAATGTTCTTTGATATAATCTACTTGAGTCAAAAGTATCAAGGCTGGGATTCCAGTTGGTCATCGCCACCAGCGCTGGGCCCCTACAGGCTTCCCAGAATTGATCGGTGACTAGTGATTTGGTGAGTGTGTTTCCAGACCTGCCTATCATCCCTCAGACTCCATCTATCAGCAAGCTCAGTGGGTGCAGCCTGGAGAAGCATCCCTGGAGAAGATCCCGCTCCGCTCTGCCAGCAGCCGCCTTTGATGGCAGAGCCCCTCATTTCCTGCTCTTGAGGCTTCTCACATGTTTCCCTCCAGCAATCCAGTCTGCGTAGAGCACGCTCTCCCCTGGCTCCCTGCTGGTGCCCTCTGTTCACCCCTCAAAGCCAGAGTTCCTGTCTCCATGTATGACCCCACTCACCATTCCTCCTTTGAGAAAACCTAGTACTGCCTCTGTGCCTGGTATGGGGTGGGGTCATCAGAATCTGTGCCCTTTGGTATCCCTAAACATAGAATCGGAATAAGACACCATTTCTCTCTCACTTGCCTGGTCCAGGTCAGTGGGACTGCTGATCTCTGAGGGCACTGATTCTATCTCTGTGGTGCTCTCCTGAGTCGTGGTTCTCATGGCTCCCTATTCCTTCCAGGCCTGTCTGATCAGTCCTCACATCCGTGCCCCATTCCTGTTAGGATGCAACTCTCACACAGCAGCAAGGGTTGTGGCCAGCTCTGAGGTCCTGCTTCTGGTGTCTGCTGTCCCTAGTCTTGCCAGGGACAGCCCTGAAGATGTCTGTGTGGGCCTGTGCCGAGATGTTCTAAAGAGAGACAAAGGAACACCTTCTCTCCTGCATTCTGTTTATTTTATCCTTTTATCTAAAGTTGCAATAGACACTGGAATCTACATAAAGCTTTCCTTTGCCTTCACACAGGAAAAGTACAATTTAAGCAAATGAATGATCCAGGAGATGGCCGGCCATGTGCAATATCATAGCAGAGAGTCTAACAAGTGAAGCCTTCCTTATAGGGCCACGCCTCATTGTTTTAATGTTTCTATGTAGTCGTGTTTTACAGTACAACTGGGGCCCTGGTTGGCCTAAAAAGCCAGTCTTAGCCATATATCCTCAACAAGGCAATTGAAGAAAAACGTGAGAAGTAGAGAAAGATTTGTTCCACGTGGCCTCATTGTGAAAGGGTTAAAGCAATCCGGTCACCACCCCACCCACCTCATCAAGTCTCATCTTTGGGGCCCTGATGTGAGGTTTAGATTTAAATCAAGAACAACGGGTATACATAGCTGTAAGCAACCCTGTCCCAGCTTCTGTCCCTCCTGCAAGGTGGTCTGAGGAGATGCCAGAACTGGTGAAATCCCTTTCCAGAGGTCAAGCTCCCACTCTGGATGGTGTCCCAGCCCTTCACCTCCTCCAGCATCTCTGGGAAATCCAGATGCCTTAGGGACCATTGTTTCAATAACTTCATAGCTGAGGGTGAAGTAGGGCATGGCGTCTCTCCAGAATATCTCTTACTTTATCCAATGAAAGCCAGCGTAGTTACTGGAGGCGGTTGCTATGGAAATTTGGTTTAGAAACAGCTTTGCAGGATCTTTGAGAGAGGGATGTGAATTGCCTCTTACCCAAACTACATGAGGTGCCACAGCCGGAATCAGAAAAGCTCTACCACCATAAGCTTACATACAGCATAAGACTGCAGTCTCTGCCCTTGCTTCTCTGTAAAGGCCGAGTTCACACATCAGAATGGGGACTGGGATAGCAGGTGTGTCTCCTGTGCCTGGCCCCTTTGAACTGACCGATTGGGAGGGGGTGTGATCTATGGAGCCTCTGTCACATTCTCCGGGGCCTGTGAGGTTTCCCTGCTTCCCAAAGCTTCCGAGGCCAAAAGAAAAAAAAAACTAAAAATAATAAAAATAAAAATGTCCATCTTTTCTTTTGTCTGCTGAAGATCTGTGGAGAAAACCAAGCTGCCACAGTTATCCCTTCTGCTTCTCTAATCTGTCGGAAATGCCTGAGGGGTGATTTACAAGACCCTGGAGTGGTTAGCACTGATGGATTCTAAACAGACTGTGGTATGTCATGCTCACTCTGCTGCAGAGCTGAGAGTTGTGAGTGTATATTCAACTCTGCGTCTCAGGGTGACATCTTGGATTTATTATTCCCATTGTGTAACTTGCCTGGCCCTCCGTCCCCATGACTTTGTGTTGAAACACAGTTTTTAAGTCCTGCATTCCACAAGAGCCCTGGGCTCCTTATTTATCGCTCTTTGTAAGGAGGTCTGAGGTCATGCACAGACTATCCAGTCACAAGCCGGGGATAAGAAAAGACTTCCACATTAAAGCAAGATGGATGGCCCTCAGTTGACATAGGTTATCTCCACTTCACCCTCTGGCACAATCCTGAGACTGTTGGCTCCAACTGTTGGCTCTGCAGCTGCCCAGATGCCCCTGGCCTGAGAGAAACCCTCTATCGCTGTGTCATGACAGGGCACTACAGCTTAGGGTGCATTCCTTTGTCAAGCCTCCTGTGGGTGATAGCACATACATTTGGCCCGCGTCGGAGTGATTGGTGAAGTTGGTGATAGACGGTGTGCTGTGATTCATCCTGAGTATGCTATGTAATCAGTAACTAAAAAAGCAATAAAAAGAAGAAAATATAAGAAAACAAATAATTCATCTGCAAGTTCCCTGCCTCCTCAAATAACGACTCTTAAGCTATGTGCCATCCTGTTTTTTCCAGGATTTCCTAAAGTTGACTTCTAGCTCCAAGCGCCAACCAGCTGGGCACGCTGGCAGCTATGACACACAGGGGCCATGCATGAGAAACAGGATTGGTGTGCCCCAAGTCCTAGAAGTAGGTGTGACCTTTCAGTGTTGTGTCTCACACACAGGCCCGAGGTGCTGGCGGCCCCAGTCTCACAGCAGCAATTCGTGAGAGAGCACACCGTGTGCCAGGGCTCCAGCTTAGCCAGGCACAGACATCCCGAATTCTTTCTTTCTTTTTTTTTTATTAAACTAGTAAAATTTATTTTAAAATATACAACTCAGTATTGACTTTTTTTAAGTCATCAAAATAATTTTAACTGTTAAATGCCTTTTGAATGTACATGATATCTTCTGACGCTAAAAGTAATATGCACTCAACCAGTTTTTAAAATCTATTTGGAACATTAAGCATGATAGAAGTAGAAAAAAATAATCTCTTATGAAGTCCTCGGTGAAAGGAAATTGTGACAAGTTCCTGATTAGACAGAAACTGTTCCATCTCCAAGGGAAAATACTCAGAGTAACTGTGGCTTCGTAGACTGAATTGGGTAGTGTTCCCTCTGTTTCTATTTTGTGGAATTGTTTGAAGAGTATTGATATTAAGTCTTCTTTGAAGGTCTGATAGAATTCTGCACTAAAATCATTTGGTCCTGGGCTTTTTTTGGTTGGGAGACTTTGGATGACTGCTTCTATTTCTTTAGGGGTTAAGGGACTGTTTAGATGGTTTATCTGATCCTGATTTAACTTAGGTATTTGGTATCTATCTAGAAAATTGTCCATTTCATCCAGATTTTCCAGTTTTGTTGAGTATAGGCTTTTGTAATAGGATCTGATGATTTTTTTTTGCATTTCCCCAGTTTCTGTTGTTATATCTCCCTTTTTCATTTCTGATTTTGTTAATTTGGATACTGTCTCTATTCCCTCTGGTTACTCTGGCTAATGGTTTGTCTATCTTGTTGATTTTCTCTAAGAACCAGCTCCTGGTTTTATTGATTCTTTGTATAGTTCTTTTTATTTTACTCGGTTGATTTCAGCCCCGAGTTTGAGTATTTCCTGCCATCTACTCCTCTTGGGTGTGTTTGCTTCTTTTTGTTCTAGAGCTTTCAAGTGTGCTGTTTAGCTGCTAGTGTAAGCCTTCTCCAGTTTCTTTTTGGAGGCCCCTCAGAGCTAAAGGTTTTCCTCTTAGCATTGCTTTCATTGTGCCCCATAAGTTTGGGTATGTTGTGCCTTCATTTTCACTAAATTCTAAAAAGTCTTTGATTTCTCTCCTTATTTCTTCCTTGACTAAGTTATCATTGAGGAGGGTATTGTTCAGCTTCCATGTGTATGTGAGCTTTCTGTTGTTTTTGTTGTTATTGAAGACCAGCCTTAGTCTGTGGTGATCTAATAGGATGCATGGGATTACTACAATCCTCTTGTATCTGTTGAGGCCTGTTTTGTTAACAATTATATGGTCAATTTTGGAGAAGGTACCATGAGGTGATGAGAAGAAGGTATATTCTTTTGCTTTAGGATGACATGTTCTATGGATATCTGTTGAATCCATTTGGTCGAAAGCCTGAAGTGAGGGGGTCCTGGATGTTAGGACTTGGAGATGTCTACCCTCTGCGCCTTGTGCACTAGGGGAGGGGGTTGGGATGAGGGTTGGCTTGCCAAGCCTGGAGGAACTTCTCATCTACCCATGACTCTTGTCTACGTGGGGTCGAGGGCCCCAGCCCACTGAACCGTGATAGAAGCAGATTAATAGCTCCCCGTGTTGGCTCTGAATTAGAAAGATTGGGAAACAGCCAGTGTCCTCATCCGAATTCTCCCAGTCCCCATCTGGGTTGTAATTCTCATACTACTTCTCTCTTGGCTTCAGCTGGATGTGTATTACTGTCTGAGGTGAGAAGTTAGATCTTCCATTTTGAATATTTCCATTATTAAATAAATATACTGGAGCCTGAAATGTTTTTTTTCCCAGATTGTGCTGTTGGTCATGCCATTCGCCTTTTGAAAATGGTTATTATTTCATGGTTATTATTTTTTTAGTCTGTCTGCCTCTTCATGTTCAAAACATGGTATTTTTTGAAAATTGAATCACGATGGGTCCTTTTTAAACATGGTTTTTGTCTAGTAGCTTAGCTTATTTGGTATTTTATGTTTCATATTATCATCAATATGATAATGATTAATATTATTATTAATATCACTAATATTAATATACTTGGCTACTATTTGATTAAATCTGCCCCATCTAGTTTTTCCTTCATCTTTCTTGATTTACTTCAATAAATCAATTACATCCCTCGATCAGTTTTTCTCTTATATTATATATTTATATATTATATTATATTTTTCTTATATTTTATTTAGGAATTACCCTAAAGGATACAATTCACATCTTAAGTAACTAATCTTTAAACGAGTGAGTTCATTAGTCCCCTGAAAGGTAAGAGGCTTCCGATAGTCAACCAGTGCTTGTAACTAAAACTGTAACATGAAGTTGTGCTCTCAGCCGCTGTGTACAACCCACACTGCAGTATCAGGGCACCATTTACTTTTCTGTATTTATGTTTTTCTTTCAGTTTTCTTTCTTCCTTGATGCTATATACTTCTTCTATGGTCAGCTTTTCTTTTTGCATTTTGTGTTTTCATCTGGAAGAATATTTACTGTTCATAGTAAACAGGTGACGAAAGACCATCAATTAATTCTTTAACACCGTAAATGTCAAGAAAATAAACAGGAAAAAAACAAGAAAATAAGAGGACATACATTTAAGTTGTTATCTTGACATAAACACATATACACATAAATTAAAAAAAAAACATTTCTATCACTAAAAAGCTTTCCATAACTTCCTCAGAGTTCATTCCTCCATAGGCAACCTCTAATCTGATGTCCGTCGTGTCTGACCATTTTATAGAGCCTGTGTTTTGTAGAGCCTGTGTTCTTTAGTTTTCTTTTGCTTCAATTATATCACGAGGCAATTTTGCATTTAGTGTGTTGTAGGGTCAGCGGCTTGCCCTGTCCTCTGCTGGTGTACTAATCTATTGTTTTATGGCATAAAATGGGGCCTGGACTCATTCACCTACTGATGAGGGTTTAGTTTGTTTGTTTGTTTGTTTGTTTTTTAATAGTTTGAGGTTATATTAGTAAGTGTCGATACTGGCATTGGTGTCCACAAACTTACGTTTCAAATATGCCAGTTCTAAGAGTGTGACAACTCAGCAATACGCCAGGTGTATGTTTAGGATTCTAAAAATTTGAAAAAACAGACAGGCAGAGAGGCTGCCATCTTGGCTGCCTTCATCGTCAACGTGACTGGATTCAGAATCCGTCACCCAGGAGTTGCACCTCGGGACATGTTTGGGAAATGTTTGCATAGAGCTTTAACTGAGGAAGGAAGACCCACTCTGGATATAGGCAGAACCCTTCTGTGAGCCGGGGTCCTGGTTGAACGACAATTGATCAAAAGAGGAACAGAGGTACCCAAGTCTGGTCCCTCCTTCCCAGCTCTGGAGCCCCCATCCACACAAGCTCACGGTCTTGGACTCTGCCGTTTCTTCGCTGCTAGGATGGACTGAATCCTCTCAAACCATGACCCAGATAATCTTCCCTCCCTTCCATGGCTTTCCGCTAAGTATTTGGTTGCAGCAGGAGAAAAGCAGCCAGATCACCACCCCTCCTCATCAACACCTAGTATGGCTGCACCATCACTGGTGAGGTTCCCTACAGGACCATCTGTGGCCTTAATCTGATTTTCTCCACAGCCTGGAGTGGAGTCTCCGCCAGCAATCTGCAGTCGGTGTCGATGTCTGTCAAAGTCCTTTCCATGTTGGTCTCCTTGTTTTATTACTTTGATTGTTGAATTCAGGGGCCCTTTGTCAGATAGTCTCTGTACAAATGTTCCATCCCAACCTGAGATAAATGATGAAATGTCTCAGGGTTAACATTCCGAGTATTATTTTGTATGTTCTTTAGAAAAAAAATATTCTCATGTAAAAGACCATTTATCTGCTCATTTTTCCTATAACCAGTACTAGCCAGTTATTACTGGCATTTGTAGAAGACTCCACCTAACAGCTGCAGAATAGATTTTTTTCCAAACTGAAATAGTCACTGGTATAGTGACTATTTATTATATGGGTGATGTTTATTCTGTGTTTAAGTAATCCCTACGAAAGGTAGAATACTAAAAGCATATGAAGTATGTCTCTAGCATAATGGAATAACTGGAAATTTAAAAAATATATACATGTCTGGAGAACATATAAACAGGAGTTATTTAAACCATACAGTTTTAAAATAGCCCAGGGTCTACAAATGTAATTTTAAAACATCTGATAAATTAAAAATATTTTAGCTAAACAAAAATTCAGTGCTTAGGGGAAAATTTAAACTGCTTAACATATTGCAAAGTTAAAAACATCTCAAATCTGTAAGATTGCAAATATTTGTGCCTATATGTTAAAAAAACTACACACAAATCAAAATAGTCCCGTGCTTAATAGCGAACATCGAGATTCAAAATACTTAAAATAAATGTACTAGCGCTTCAAAATATTTGAAGAGCTAAGGCACGTATACAATGCAAAGCACACAAGATTTCTCTAATAAAAAAACCATCAAATACTGATGAGGAAAAAAACCGACTGGCTCTAAAGACGCAGTGTTTTAAAGATGGCAGGATTGCGTCATCTCCAGCTCCGTGAAGGGGCGGTGCCCTCAGCCAAATCCCAGCCACTCTCCTCTAACACCGACAAAATGAATCTGAAATTCAGGCCAAAAAAGTCAAAGATGTCTGGGATCCACAACGATTCTGGGAGGAGGGAAAGTAGGTAATTAAACTAATGTCTTAAAACAAGCAATCCAACCAGACTTTAACCAAGGCTATACAATGATACGGTGTAGTGTTGTCATTCATTGCGACAGGTACCATGTGGCGTTGTCACGAAGACAAATACACCGTGATGTTCTCCTGGTGACTGATGCAGTGTGTTGTTGCCATAGCGATAGGCAAATCAATAGGAAATGGTAGAATTCCCAACACAGAATTGCATCTAGATACAGAAAAGTGATTTTTATTTTATTTTATTTTATTTTTTTTTTACCAAAGACGCATAGTCATTATGGTGAATAAAGAGTATTTTCAGCCAGTGATGCTGAATGCCAAAATGCACACTCGAATGCCAAAAATAAATAAATAAATAAATAAATAAATAAATATCTAAACCAAGTCTATACGGTGCACCATATGCAATGATCAATCCACATATCATAGACCGGCCTATGAAATGAGACGCTTTAAGGCTTCAACCAAAAAACCTGAATCACAGCTGTGCAGGCAGAATGAGGTGTGTTCCCAGATTCAGCAGGAAACGTATGATTCATGAGAGATGAAAGTGATAAATTCGAGTTTAATAAACCTAGAGGCTCTACATCACAGAAAACACGGCCGGGAGAGTGAAAAACTGTGCACCGGGCATGGACGGTCTGAAAATCTCGCATCCAGTGAAGTGGGCTTCTGAAGATTTCTATCCACAACCTTCTTGCCTCTCCAGGAGTATTGTTACAACTCAATTAAAACCAAACTGTGCCTGGGGCTGTAACTCAGTAACCGAGCACTTGGCTTGTGCACTGGAGACTCCTGCCTGCACCCCTCATCACTGTCAGGAAATTACAGCAGAGTAGAGACCGTCGACGAGAGGAGTCTTGACAACACTTGACGGAGCTGTGGAGGTGGCTGAGGAGGAGCGGTGCTTTCTACACGCACCTGAGAACTGGAGTTCAAATGCCCAAGCCCAGAACGCATGTAAAGCCTGGTATAGTAGCACACATCCACGATTCTCGTGCTCTTAGACCAGATGCCCAGTGGAGACAGGAGAGTTCCTGGAAACTTACAAGCTTACAAGGGAGCTAGCTGGTTGGACTTAATGGCAAACAAGAAGAGACCCTGTCTCAGACAAGGTGGAAGCCAAAGATGGACATCCAGAGTGGACTGTGACCTTCAGAAGTGTGCTGTGGCATGCACATGCCTGCAGTCACACACGTGAGCATGCACACACACACACACACACACACACATACTTTAAAGAAAAAGAAACTGACTCAAGGATCCCCCTTCCAGCTGGTGAGGTGCAGGAGCAGCCCAGTGCCCTGGAGAAGCTTGGTAGACTCTCAGGAAGTAATAGGTACTTACCATAGCCCCAGAAGTAGTCCCCCAAACAGACCGGAGTCTACATTCACACAGAAGTATTTACTGTACATTCCGGATCCACCACACAGAGCCATGGTGAACCGACACTCCATTACCACATGTGAAAGAATCCGGATCTCATAGGTGATACACACATTTTGCCACTTTATGTGGCGATCTGGAGAATGTGAGGACAGGACAGATTGATTCTCAGGGGCTCAGCCAAATGCTAAGAGCCTTGTGTGCTCGCTGGAGCAGCGTGTGCTGTCTGTAAAATATAGTTTTTAAACTCCCAGAAATGCATCGATCTGAAGACGGATTACAGGGGATAATGGGCATACCTAACGGACAGGCAATGACAAAACTCACATTTTAATCCAGAAATCAGGAATCAGGAACTGGGGCTCTGCAGCAAAGCATGCAAGAGTGACCAGAGGAGCTGCTAGGCTTGCCACTTGGTGGCGCCAGAGAGCCTCCCACGAAATTCCACAGATCTGTTTTAGGTGAAGTCACTAGTCACCTCAGAGCCAATCCCTCCACCCAGCGTGGGTGAAGAACTTCTGTATTCGGTATGGTTGTCGCACGAGATGAAGCAGGTTCATAACTGAGCTGTGACTCACTAGGAGAAATGAAGAAAAGGGGACACTGTCTGATCCTCATCCTAACCTCAGAGTCCCCTTCTGGGCTTCTGCATAATGAATTCTGACTGTCCTGGCCATTGTTCCACATTTCCCAGAATTGATTAGAACTTTTACTGGTCCATGACTTGAACAGCTAAGAAGGAAAATATGCAAACAAACAATCATGCTGGTTTCAGTGGGTGGGGACAAACAGATGGCCCCAGCTCCCTGGCCCCAGGAGAAAAAAATGACTCCTACCCAGATACCCATTCAGTTCCTTGTTATGAGGACAGGCTGAGCTCCCTGGTGCCCAGCTCGGCCAGCATCTACTGTGCTCAGCAATGATCAAGGTGTGTGTCATCCTAAGGGTCTGCTTTCTGTGGCCATCCACTTCACAATCATGCAAGATATTTATTTTCTCAATGTCCCACCTTTCCTCACTCTAGGCAGACATAGTATCTTTAAAGTTCTTGAGTAACAACTGGTCTTGGAGCTAGTAGGTACAAGCTGCCCTTTCTCTATTATTTTTTTTCCAGTATGCTTGTCATTGGTATAGAGAAAGGTTACTGTTTTTAATTAATTTTTGTCTTGCTACTTTGATGAAAGTGTTTATCAGATTTAAGGTAATTTTTGTTGCATCTTTAGAATCTTAAATACAGACTCATATCTGAAAACGGGTGCCTTGGGTTTTTACCTCCATATTTTATCTATATCCATTTAATTCTTTCTCTTGCACAGAGAGAGTGGGCAGCCTTACCTACTTTCCGAACTTAATGTGAATGCTTTAAAAATTTTCTCATTTAGTATGATGTTGGCTTTAGGTTTTTCACATAACCTTTATTACACTGCGATATGTTCCCAATCCTCTCTATGGATTGTACCATGAAAAAAATGTCTTTTTGTGAAAAACTTTTCTGCATCTTTTGAGATGGTCATGTGATTTCTGTCTTTGAGTCCACTTATGTGATAATGAATTACATCTATTGATTGCTATATGTTGAACAACCACTAAATCTATGATAAATCCAATTTGATCGAAAGTGTGATCTTTTTTTGCATGATCTTGAATGATCATTTGCAAATGTTTTATTGAAAAATTTTGCATCTGTGTTCATCAGAGAGATTAGTCTATAGTTTTAGTGTGTGTGTGTGTGTGTGTGTGTGTGTGTGTGTGCGCGCGCGCGCGCTTGGTTTTGACATTAGGGAATCATGGTTTCATCAAAAGAGTTTGACAGCTTTCTTTCCCTTTGTGTTTTGTGAAATACTTGAGTACTTCTGTTATTTGTTATTCTTCAAAGGTCTGATAGAATTCTTTGATGAATACACTGGATTCTTTTTAGTTGGGAGACATATTTTATTATTATTATTATTATTATTATTATTATTATTATTATTTCTGCTTGCTGCTTCAATCATGTTGGTCTGTTTGGATCATTTATTTCTTCTTCATCTAACTTTCATAGGTCATGTGCATCTAGAATATCATCTACTTATTTTAGATTTTCCAGCTTCTTGGGCTGTATTCCTGGCATGTCCTATCTTTCTCCTTTAGTCTCTAATTTTCTTGGTTTGGATCCTTTCTCTTTCATTTGGTTAATTTAGCTAAGGGCTTGTCAGTCCTTTCCTCTTAGGTCTACTTTCATTGACACATGATTTTGGAATGCTGAAGTTTTCATTGTCATTCCATCCTAGTTCCATTCATTTCTACTTCCTCCTTGGTTTCTCCAGTGACCTGGCTATAACGTGTTAGTTCCCACTGTTTGTACTCGCTGTTGTTACCCAGCTTTTTTTTTATTTTGTTGTGATCAGATAGAATACAAAATGTCCTAGTATGTGATCTATCTTTCAGAAAGCACCGCAGGACTGTTCTGCAGAATTCTCTTGGGTCCATACATTTTATAATGTCACTTAACTCTTTTTATTTTGTCCAGATGACCTATTGATGAAAGTAGGGAGGTGGGGGCCGCTCGCAATTACTTTATTGGGATTAATCTGTGATTTTCCACTTAGTATTTGCTCTGACAAGCTGAATGCTTTTCTGCTGGGTGTGTATGTGTTTAAAACCACAAAGTCTTATTGATGGGTTCCCCCTTAGTAGCTATGAAATGAACCACCTTGTCTCTTCTCACTAGCTCAGATCTGAAGTCTATTTCATCAGATGTTAACACAGCGATCCTGGCTTGTTCGTTGGTCTTGTCTCTTAGGGGTAGTTCCCTCTATCCTTTACCCAAGTCCCTGTCTTTGCTAGTGAGGTGTGTTCTCATGGGCAGCATAAAGATGGATCCTGTTTGTTTTTTTTTTTTTTAATCCAAACTTGTACTCTGTTTCTTTTAACAGGGGAAATTGAGACTATTAATATTTGAAGTTATTATTAAAAGATGTACATTAATTTCTGTCGTTGTTGCTTCATGATGTTTTTTTCCCAGACTCCTTTACCAGACTTATCCTGGTATTAATTTTCTTCTGTGGTTTCTTGGGCATATTCATCCTCCTCAGTGCAAGGTGCATCCTTCGTAAAGCTGGCTTAGTGGTCATGAATTCCTTTTGCCTGTTTTTATTACGGAAGCCTTTTTCCCCCAATTATGATAATGTTGCTGGGTATAAGTGTGATTCTCAGAAATACTCGCCAGTTTTATGGGGCAATGACTTTGTAACTTTAAAAAAGATGAAAAGTGCCACTTTTGCCCCATCTCACCATGGAGCACATGCAAGAGCCCATCTGGATAGTATCATGTTCTCTGGGAAATGCCTTCTCCTTAGGTAATAGGACATTGTGTCTTCAGACCTGTCCATACGGTGTAATGCTCCGAGTAGAATAGGCTCTCTCTCTCCTCAAATTCTTCTCCTTCTCCCCCCTCTCTTCCTCTCCTCCTCCTCTCTTTCTCCCTCTCCTTCTCCCTTCACCCTCCCTCTCTGTGTGTGTATTTGCTGAAAGCATTTAAAGTGCTTTTGAGCACTCACTACTACTCCATGGAACAACATAACCTATTTGTGCCCTGGCCCCGTGACCAGCCTCACCCCAGCTTATGCTCCACAGTTCTCCTCTCATTTCCCATAGTTCCCTGAAGCTCTCTGTAGCTCCCCCTAGGCCCTGTAACCACCACTGTACTTGAGCCCCAAATCCCATCAGATCCACTCCTGAAGACAACACATAGGAGTCAGATCAGGACTCGTCTGCCTGGGCCTGGGCACCTCACCTAACACAAAGGCTCCTGTTTCCAGTCGTGGGATCTCACATAAGAGGTTTGAAACTCCAAATCATTTGTTAGAAATGAAGAAAAGAGAGGAGTAATGGTCTGCATGCCGCATGAAGGCAACATGAAGGACTGTTTGTGGGGAAGAGGCAGCAAAGGGGGCTAGAAGGACAAGGAGGGGGCGGGAATACGCTGAACACATGAGACAGCACATAAGAAGGTGTCCTAATGAAACCCGATACTCTTTGTGCCATCATAAAACCATCAGTTTAAATAATAATAATAATAATAATAATAATAATAATAATAATATATGGCTATATCACCAAACAAAAGTTTCTTTAAAAAATAATTTTTTAGAGTTAATAAATGAATTCAAGCCTTAAGACATGAAGGCAGCATACAGTAAAGCCTTTTATCTCTGGGCTGGAGAGAGCTCAGCAGTTAAGACACACAGGGCTCCTACAAAGGACAGGGGCTACATTCCTGACACCCACACAGGAGCTATAACTCCAGGTCCAGGGAACCTGGTGCCTTCAGGCCTTTTCAGGCTTGTATGCATGTGCACATAGCTATACTACACACACACACACACACACACACACACATACAAACAATTGCAAAAAAATAAAAAATCGTATCTCTCTATTGATACTGACCTATCTGAGAAAAGGAACCACAGAAGAATCCCACTTAGAATAGATTCAGAAAGCCCCGCCCAGGAAGAAATCTAAACCAAGAGGTGAAAGGTCTCTATAATTAAAACCTTAAACGCTGAGGAAAGAATTTGAAGAGCACACACAAAAAAACCCAGAAAACATTCTATGTTCATTAATGGGAAGAATCGATGATATTCAAATGTCTCTGCCACTCGGAACAATGATAGATTCGGGGCCGAGTCTTCCAGGACTACAGTCGCCGCAGAGCGGAACAAAGCAGCCTGTGTTCATAGCCCGGTGAGCACACACCAGGGAGGGAAACCAGGGCATTACGAGCTAAGCAGGGAGCATCATGGCACCTGACTCCAAAATAAGGTGTAGAGCTACGTGTGTGTGTGTGTGTGTGTGTGTGTGTGAGTGTGTGAGTGTGAGTGTGAGTGTGAGTGTGTGTATGTGTATGTGTGGTTTTGTCTGTGGTATGTATGTGTATAAGTATGTATATGTGTGTTTGTGTCTATGGAATGTATGTGTGTGGGTGTATGTGTGTATGTGTGTGAGTGTGCATATATATGTGAGTGTGTATGAATGTATGTGTGTGCATGTGTGTTTGTGTGTGTATGATTCTATGTATGTATGTGTGTTTGTGTACATATGTGATTCTGTGCGTGTTTGTGTATATGTGTATGAGTATGTGTATGTATGCATGTGTGTGAGTGTATGTGTATGAGTGTACATGTATATGTATGTGAGCACATGTATGTATGTGTGTGTATATATGTGTGTATATGTATATGTGTGTAAGTATGTGCATGTATGAGTATGTGACTGAATGTTTGTTGGTGTGTGTGTATGAGAGTGTATGTGTGTGTATATATATTTGTGTGTGTGTTTGTATGTGTATATGTATACATGTGAGCATGTGTATGTATTTGTGTGTGAGTGTGTGTGTTTATATGTATGTATGTATTTGTGTGTGAGTATTTGTATGTTTGTGTGTGTGTGTGTGTGTGTGTGTGTGGGTGTGTTTGTGTTTTGTGAATGTGCAGGCTAGAGGTCTATATCTCTATTGTTCTCCACCTTGTGTTTTGAGACAGGGTCTCTTCATTGACCCTGGAGCTTCATGTTTGACTAGATTGGCTAGTCTGTAAGCTGTAGGGACCCACTCATTTCCAACCCCAGCCCAGAGCTGCCGCATGCAGATTCTGTGTGGGTTCTGGGGGTTCTGAGCTCAGGCGCCCGAGCCTACACAGCATTTTACCCTCAGCTTTCTGTAGTTTGAGGAGTCAGAATTTATAACTTTTTGAAGACTTAGTTAAAAACTGAAAACAAATTCAGAAGATTCACACAAATTATAGAAATTCACATTTCTATGGACCCGTGATACATAGACTTTGTTACCAGAATTCACTAAAGAATTTCCAGGGTGTGTGAAAAAAATACCAAAACTACAGTTACCATTATATTTTAGGAGAAATTAATATTTTGGTAGTTTTATTTCAATATAATTCATATACCATACAAGCCAGTGGTTTTTAGTACAGTCTGTGTTATGCAACTGCGGGATAATTTTAGAACATTTTGTTCTCAAACAAACTTCATACCTGTGAACAGTCTGTCCGCTTTGCCAGCCACAGCCCTTCCACCCCATCCAACCCTTGGCAGCCGCCATTTCCTTGAGACTCTGAGCTGGCAGAGTCTAGACACTTCATGCTAAAGGAATCATGCAATGTGTGGTCCTCTCATCCTTTCAAAAAATCTGTATTTGGTCTAGATAGGTATCTAACTGAATTTATGGAGTACTTTTTTTTACATTAACTTTATTATAAAAATCTTGGAGATAAAAAAAAATTGGCTGAAATTAAACAAACCCAAAGTCGGCCAATTCCACGAATTCCCCTTGAGGCTGTGTATCTTCACTTTCAGTTTTACACTTTCACTGTCAGATATATTCTTGTATGTTTATATACCGCCAAACCCGAAAAACTCCATAGAAAAACAATTATATATATATTATATAATTGTTATTATATGTGTATATTATATATATATATATTATATATTATATATAATATAATATATACTATATATATGTATATTATACCTCCTGTCCATGACCTACATTCAGGTAAAGAAGATTCTTTCTTATCCCATAATACTTAGCCTTTTTAATTCTCTTTCCTTCAGATTTCAGCAGTGGTTCCCAACACATGAAAAGGCATCACCTAAAACCATTGGAAAACACAGATATTTACATTATAATACTGTAATTATTACATTACAATCATATAATAATTAGTAGCAATAGAAAAATTACAGTTAGCAACAAAAGTAACTTTATGTTGGGCGTCGGCACACGTAAGGCATTGTGTTACAGGGTCACAGCATTAGGACGGACCACAACCACTGCGCTATAGCAATGAACCACATACACATTTGTTTACAAACATACATCTAATATTGGCTAGATTCTTCATGTGAGAAAGAGTGTGTAATTTCATTTCTGAGATTCTATAAATCTTTAAAATGGCTTTTAAGAAAAAAAAAGACTTTTTATGAGATTGTGATATTAATATAACACTTGGCCAAAAAAGAAAACAAGAAACAAACAAACAAAAAATCCTCTGTCCAAAATTTATTTTTTAAAAAAAAATCCAGCTGTTGAGAATAAACATATCTTGCCTAAAAAGGAGAAATAAAATTAGGGTGAAGAAAAATGAATTGACATTCAATTTCTTGATGGGTAAATGCCAAAGCAGCCGCTCATATGCAAAAACTATCAGTTCTGGACACAGAAAGTATTCTGAAAGGGATTTGTAATACTCATGAAGTTTACACATGGAACAAAGTTAGGTTTTTATAAGCCCAATTGAACTCCTCTGGTTCCTGGCAGGCCTGAGGAGGCTCTGGGACTGGGTGCCACAGGCCTCTACCCCCTCTTCCTGCAGTCCACAGGCCCTCCCAGCATTTTCCTTACTACTAAAGCAACGAGTGTGCTACGCTCACCTCCAAACTGGCAAACATACGTTCCAGTTCTCTTTTCGCCCAGCCTCGGTAAGCCTGGCTACAGCGGGGTGTGGTGAGCGCCCTGGCCCTCGGCAGACTGAGGATTTAATCCTCCACTTGCTCTCTGAATCCCAGACAAGTCGTTTCGGTTTTCTGACCCTCGGATTCCTTGTTTATGAAACACAGGCAAAAATTCAAAACTTTCTTTCTTGTTCTGATGATTAATTAATGTGGCCAAGTGCATAGTCTGAGGTCTGGCTTGACGTGGATTCTCTGCAAATGCTGCTTGGAGTACTTCCCAGAGAAGATTTTTAGACAAAGAAGATTAAGGAAAAGATTTAACTTACCTAGGACTAATGCAGGCGATCCCAAGCATGTCTGTTTTCTATCTGGACTGCTCTTCAGGTGAGCAGTGAATCTGTCTTCTTCGTCCTCCTCTGTTGGCAATGAGAAGCCACTGACGTGAGCCCTCCTAGCCTCTCCGTGGCTCTGGGACCAGTGGCCTTTCACCCTTGTATTCTGGAAATTAGGGCTCCTTAAACCCTCTTCGGGCTGTTCTTCACCCCCACCTTGGACTCCAGTGTCTTGGGGCACAGAGCAAGAGATTGATCTGAAAGTCAATAATGGAGTTTCTACAATGCAACCAAGTGTCCCTGTTTACCAAGATAAGGGCCCCGCAGAGACCTGGGGCTGAGGCAAAGGGCTTCTCTAGTATCTTTATAGTTTTGTGCCCCTCAGTGCCTGGATGCCAGGAGGGTCTGTTCTTTCCATGGAGACAGGGTCCTGATTAACTCAGGCAGACTGGAACTAACCCTTGTGAGCTCCCTCCTACAGCCATGATGTGGCCTGCCTTTCTGACATCACTATCTCGTATATGTGGAGAGGGACCACAGAACATCTTAAACTTGTGTTTATTTTCTTACCCTTTGATCAGAAAGCCTTTTCCTAACTGAAGTAGGAGCCTTTTTGTGTAGGTATATGCTTTCCAAATACTTCTTCCCAGTTCCCACGGTAGTTTTCATTCTGGATTTTAATAATAATGACTTCTGATAAGCACATGTTCCTCATCTAGGGTAAGGATTGTTCTTTCCTGTCAAACTTTAAATATCCTTATCTAATCTCAGTTCCATTCTCTCTGCTTTCTAATGGAATTTTATACTCCTTTATTTTCTATGATGTTTATGATCTATTTTGAATTCAGTTTCCTGCAGTATAGCATACAGATGAAAAAAATTGTGAGAAAATCAAATTGTTCTAATAGTGTTTGCTGAAAGATCCAATTCCTCCCTCACACACTGACTTATCCTTCTCTCTTTGCTGAAATCGATAGACCACACATGTGGATCCCTGCTGGCTGGTGCCGCTCATTCTGCAATCTATTTGCTTGTCTCCAGTCAGCACACTGCCTCGCCTCTAACAGTAAGCTGTGAAACCATGCACCATGACTCTCCCTACTGCAAGTTCTTTTTTAAAACAATTTAGAGGCTTTAAATTTCCAGCTGAATTTTAGGATCCAGTTTTCAACTTCTTAAAAGACACCCAGGACAGAAAGCCTGCCGAGATTTTGGTTGACGAGGCTCTGGCTCTGCAGAGAAACTTGGAACCTTGCCCACGTTGGCTCTTGGGAACAGTGGGCAGGGCCTGGGTTCTATTTGTCACAGAGTCCATTTGCTCTAATACTATAAGTGCCTTTGTGTGTTCAGTGGTGAATTCCCATTGCTAGCATAGAGATTTTAATCGAATTTTTGTATATTTATCTTATATCTAGCAACCTTTTTTATGCTCTCAGACATATATGAACCTTTCTGTGAGTGCCGTGGGATTTTCTACAAAACTAGTCAACATGTTACATTTTGGTGGGAGGGCAAACTTGTACAACCACCACAGAAATCAATTGGGTGGTTTCTCACAAAATTGGGAATAGTTCTACCTAAGACCCAGATATACTACTCTTGGGCATATACCCAAAAGATGCTCCAACATCCCACAAAAACACGTGCTCTACTACGTTCATAGCAGCTTTGTTTGTAATAGCTAGAAACTAGAAACAACCTAGATGTCCCTCAACTGAAGAATGGATAAAGAAAAATGTGGGACATCCACACCATTGAATACTATTCAGCTTTGAAAAACAAAAACGTCATGAGTTTTGCAGACAGATGGATGGAACTAGACAATATCATCCTGAGTGAGGTAACCCAGACCCACGAAGACATGTATGATATGTACTCACTTACAAGGGGGTATTATCTATAAAGTACAGGATAACCATGCTATAATCCACAGACCCAAAGAAACTAAGCAATAAGAAGGCCCCAAGGCAGGTGGATGGATGGAAGGAACCTAGTGGGAGAGGAAGAGGGAATAAGGATAGGGATGAAGAATGGGAAGAGAGGTGGCAGGAGAAAGCTCGGAGAGAGAACAGAACTTGCTGGGGGTTATCTCTGGGACTAGCTGGAGACCTGGGGTGGGGTGGGGGGCTCCCAGGAGTCTACAGGAATAACTAGCTAAGACTCCAAGCAGTTGGGGGTATAAAGACTAAAGTGGCCACCTCCTTCAGCTAGGTGGGACTTCCAGTGGGACACCAACATACTCACACAACCTTTGACCCAAAATTTGTCCTGCCTATAAGATGAACAGGAGTAAAGATGAAAGAGAGATTGAAGGAACTTCCAGTCAATAACTGACCTAACTTGAGACCTACAGAGAGAGAGAGAGAGAGAGAGAGAGAGAGAGAGAGAGAGAGAGAGAATTGTTAAAGATACTCTATGACTTGCAGACAGGAACCTAGCATAACTGTTTTCGGAGCGGCTTCATCTGGTAGCTGAAGGAAACATGTAGAGACCCACAGTCGGACATTAGGAGGATCTCAGGAAGACTTGTGGATGTGTGGGTGGAAAGACTGGGGAATTTGGAGGAGTCAAGAACTCCATAGGAAGACCTATATAGTCATCTCACCTGGGCCCAGTGGAGGTCACAGAGATGAACCATCAACCATAAAGCATGCAGGGGCTGGACCTAGCTCCTTACACATTTGTAGCAGATGTGCAGCTGGGTCTTCATGTGGGTCCCCTAACAATTGGAGCAGGGCTGTCGCTGACTCTGTTCCCTGCCATCGGATCCCCTTGCTGTAGTTGGACAGCCCAGTGGGGCCTCAGTGGGAGAGGATAGGCTGAGTTCTGCTACACCTTCATGTCCCAGGGGGGTTAGGTACCCAAAGAGGAGCTTCTCCCTCTCTGAGGAGAAGAGGAGGGGGTAATGGAGGAGGGTTTGTGAGAGTGGGACTGGGAGGAGAAGAGGGAGGGGGCCTAGGGCTGGGATGAAAGAAGAAAAAGAAGATACATGTGGTTTCACGTTTTCATTTTTTCTCTCTCTTTTTTTATTGGATATATTCTCTATTTACATTTCATTTCCCTTTTCCTGGTTCCCTGCCTCCCAAAGGTTCCACATGCCCTTTTCCCTCCCTGTGTTCCCCCATCCACCCTTTCCTACTTCCCTGTTCTGGTATTCCCCTACACTGATGCTTTGAGCCTTTCTAGAACCAGAGCCCACTCCTTCCTTCTTGTTGGACATCATTTGGTATGTGGATTGTGTCTTTGGTGTCCTAGGATTCTAGGCTA
Organism: Apodemus agrarius; assembly: GCA_964023405.1. Taxonomy (NCBI): domain Eukaryota; kingdom Metazoa; phylum Chordata; class Mammalia; order Rodentia; family Muridae; genus Apodemus; species Apodemus agrarius. The sequence continues at coordinate 44,846,466 of OZ030027.1, forward strand.
ATATCCACGTATCAGTGAGTGCATACCATGGGTATTCTTTTGAGACTGGGTTACCTCACTTAGGATGATGTTCTCCAGCTCCATCCATTTCTCTAAGAATTTCATGAATTCATTGTTTCTAATGGCTGAGTAGTACTCCATTGTGTATATATACCACATTTTTTTGTATCCATTCTTCCGTTGAGGGACATCTGGGTTCTTTCCAGCTTCTGGCTATTATAAATAAGGCTGCTATGAACATAGTGGAGCATGTATCCTTATTGCGTGCTGAGGAATCTTCTGTGTATATGCCCAGGAGTGGTATGGCTGGGTCCTCCAGAAGTATCGTGTCCAGTTTTCTGAGGAATCGCCAGACTGATTTCCAGAGTGGTTTCATTTCTAATACAGATGTTTCTAACTTCTTTCTCTTTCTCTTTTACCTTAACATGTTCTCTGAATGCCTACGTGCAATGTTTCAAAACAATGGCAAGAGAAGATGCTTCTGTTACTTTCTTGAATCTAGGGTAAGAAGCTGGTGTTTGCTATGAAGAATGGTGGTGAGGTCATTTGACCGAGGTGTCCTTTGTCTGGCCTAGGAATCTCTCTTCCTCGTTTGGTGAGGTGGGACTTTCAGGATGAACGCTGGCTATCTCACTCACTTCCCCTACAACTACTGAGATAACCAATTTGTTTGCTTATCTAAACTTCATTACGAAGATGAATTGAATTCACTCAGGATATAACAAATGGCCGTTTCTAGAATAAGTCCCATTTATCATTTTTCTTTTCATGTCTTGTTAAAATTTTAAGATCTTCAGTTTATATTTTAATGAAGAATGTGGGTTTGTAGAGATTCTTTTATTTGGATAGATTTGTTTTCATAATGTGGCATTGGCCACGTAGGATAGAGTACCAACTGCCCAGGAGTATTTGTGAGTAAATATATCATTATTTCTGTACATGCTTGGTTCAATGCACCAGTGACACTGCCTGGGTCTGGAATTTTCTTCGTAAGAAAGTATAATAACTAATCTTGGCTCTCAGTGTGACACTACAGATGAGAAGACCTCAACTGATGAGTTGCCTCCGTCAGATTAGCCTGTGGGATATTCTCTTGATTGCTAATTAATATGGAAATGTCCTGTCCATTGTGTGTGGTATCATTCCCAGGCAGGGGGGGGAGCCTGTAGAAAAAAGGTAACAGAGCCAGGTATGGTAGTGGATGCCTTTAGTCCCAGCACTGGGGAGGCAGAGGCAGGTGGATCTCTGTGAGTTAAAGGCCAACCTGGTCTACACAGCAGGTTCTAGAACAGCCACAGTTACATGGAGACATCCTGTCTCAAAAGGAGAAGGGGAGAGGAGGTCAGGGGAAGGAAAGGGAGAAGAGAGAAGGGGAGGAGAGAAAAAAGAGAAAGTCAGAGGAACATGAAGTTGACTATAAGTAATAGAAGCAGTCATGGTTTCTGCTTCAAGTCCCTGCCTTGAATTCTTGCCCTGGCTTCCATCAATAATGGATTGTGACCTGAAAACTCAAATAAAAAATTTCCTCCCCTGATTGCTTTTGGTCACAGTGATTTGTTTGTTTTGTCATTTTGTTTTGTTTCTTTTGTTTTTAATCACAACAGGAAAACTAAATCGGAGGGGGAGATTTTAAGAACAAATGTGGTTTCCTCATATAGTATTTTAGCTTTTTCCCTTCTGTGTGAACTCAAAGGAATTGTTCTTTGGGGCATATAGTTTCATATGAGTTTAAATTATTGCCCTATCATGAGCATGTTGTCCTTATTTTGTATTTCATGTGTGTGTGTGTGTGTGTGTGTGTGTGTGTGTGTGTGTGTGGTGTGTGCTCCATAAAAGTATTCCATTTATTCCAGTCCCAATACAGGTAAATTATCTTCTGTCTTCATGCCTGGTCAGTGGTGGAGGCTTAGCATTGTATCAAATTCCTCACTGAACTGATTACTTCTTATTTTTTATTTCATTGCCTTTTCAGGACTTTGTTCTTTTCTTTTCATAGGGAGTGTCTCAGTGTGTAGCCCAGGCTTGGCGCTGAAGCTATTGTGTAGCTCAGGTTGTCCTGGATCTGATGACGCTCCTGACCCTGCTTCTCCAGGCTAGAATGACAGACATCGCAGATGTGTGTGGCACTGGTGGCTCTTTCTAGATTCCTGATGAGGCACTGAAGGCTCTTAGCAGAAGGCTGTTTTCTCTAATAGATAATAGACTGTTCTGCACTGGCTCATCTCTATCTATCCAGTGTAGATGGGAATTTGATGTGTTCTCTTTCAGTTCCAAATACTCTCTAAATTCTCAATTGATTTATCCTTAGACACATGAGTGATTTAGTAGGGGTCATTTTTAGTGTCTCCCTGGTGAGAGTTCTAATGTGTGTTGTGTTGTTGCTGAGTGGCACATCTCCAGAGTCCCACTAGGTTGAGATTATTTCATATTGTTTAGACATCCTTGCACATTACTGTGGTTTGCTCTACCTGCCCTGTCTTTATATCCAGGTACCGAGCTCTTTAGCCTGAAGTTTCCCCCATTCCTCTGTAACTCTTATGTTTTATTCTCCACACATCGTGAGCTCTGTGCTTCAGCACCGAGACATCCAGGGTACTTGTGGTCTCTGGTGGAACTAGAAGCTTCCTTATTGTGCAGTGATGTCATCAATTAGCAGTCACACACTGGAGAGTCAGCACTGTATCATTGAAACACTCTTTCCTGCAATGTTAATATGGCTGATCCGGTGATCAGTGATCCCACTGGTCAGGATGATCTAGTGATCCAGCTGATCCCATGATCCACCGATCCAGCTGGTCCACTGATCCACTGATCCCATGATCCAGCTGATCCAGCCGATTCCATGATCCGACTGATCCTGTGATCCAGCTGATCCAGCTGGTCCAGCTGGTCCAGTGAACCAGACTCACTGTGGCCCCGCCTGCATTACATTCACTTTGAATTTTTCCAGTAGATTTGTGCTATTATTAAAACGAGTTTGTTTCAAGGATGCTATATTTGGATTGAGCTTTGTAAAGTGTGTCCAACCTGATGATTTTGGACTCTGGGTATGTTAAGACCAGTTAAATTTAGTTTACAGGCTGAACTCCGATGTGCCATCTTATTACTTAGTTTTATGTATCCCATCTGTTCTCTGCTCAATTTTCCCTGTGTAATTCTTCATTGTTTTATGGTTGTTTTGGTTTTATTTTTGTGTGTGTTTAACTCATTACAATCTATTTTTATTTTTACCAAATACTCCTTCACAGTTTAAAATTTTTAACGTCACCCCGCCATTATTTTTAAACTCCTTTCTGTACTTGGGGATAGTGTCACATGTTTTTTACTTTAATATTTTGGTAAATCTCACAACAAATGACGAGCTTAGGGTCAAATATTTCTGCAATCCCGAGGTCTCATCGTGTCTGTCTGGCAAGCAGACTCTGCGGTAAACAGCTGGATCCTTTCAGGTCTGAATTTCGACCTTTGTGATCGGTTTGAGGATCCCCGGGCCTGATGCTTCTGCCGTCCTGAGCTCGGCTCTGTGCCACCATCCACAGGTAGACAGTCCTCTCAACCCCTTGGCTCACTGTTCGAAGCATCAAGATCTTCGTGGGAGGCTTATGCCACGCCCTGATCTAGCACTTCCCAGTCCCTGCCTGGAGATGAAGACCCCATCTGAAGAGGCAAATGGTGTCCCATCATCCAGACAGTCTTATACCCAATGGCTGGTGCTTGGTGTAGCAAAGTCCTCCTTGGGGCATCCAGAAGATGAAGTCCCCCTCAGTCCAGAGTAGACTGCTCCCAAATGTGGGATTTCTCTGCAGCTTTGCTACCAGAGTCTTTATTTTATGCTTCTAATCCAGAAGGAGAGAGTGTCCATGGCTTCATAGGAATCCACACAAAGCCCTGTCTACAGCTAGAATACTCTGAAATAAATTGGCTTCCTCCACTGACACTTCCCAGTGCTGGTAATGGGCACTATACACTTGAATTTAGAGCCACAGCCCTTAATTTTGAACCTTCTGTTTCAGTACGAAGGAAATTCCAAGCAAATTCTCAAGTTCTTTGGGGGAGTACACTGCTTCTTCTTGCACTAAGCCAAAGAGCACTGGCCTTTGATCCTACCCGCCCTGGAGGTGCCTTACTTTAGCGCAGCCTTAGATTACTTTCTTAATGTCTCCCAGCAACAAAGAACTACTGGGAAGGCCAGGCTGGATGGAGATGAAGGAACCCATCGAAATCCCTCAGACGCAGTCCCAGAGAGCAGGCCAGCTTTGCAGGGACAGCTTGATTCCCTTAGCACTGTCTAAGCCTTTTGTTTTTAAACCTGACTCTTACTCCTAACTCTGATCGCATTTTCTTTACAATTCCTTGAGCAAGAACATTCCCAAGCAGTTTCTCACACGTTTCAGACTTTGATCTGAGCTATCTTTTCGGACAGGAGGCTGACCTTGCACGTCAGCAGTGCCTGCCCAGCACCTGTGGCGGCGAAGCCCAGACGTGGCACAAGCCTTCGTGTTATCCGTTATTTCTGTTTTGAAGTCCTTTCCAAGTTAGATACGTCCATAAACAGGGCCAGTTTTAGTATCAGCTGACTCTGTTCTTTTTCTTGCACAACCTGTAGCCACTGGGAAAGCCCTTGGTGCCCCTCCTTAGGAGTCCCTGCCACTCACTGGGGTGGAGGGAAAGCGGGGACCTCAGAGAAGGTCCACACTGAGTCCAGGCAATGGGGCCAGGCCAGAAACTGGCTACTCTTAGTGTGCTGGAAGAAGGGTGGGGAAGTCACCCAGGGTCCAGGTGACTTCAGCAACAGCATGGCTCTGAGTCCAACAAAAAGATTTGTTCTGTGGTCTAATGGAATCTATGGTAGAAAAAGTATTTCATAAAAGGGTTTTTACTGTATTTGGAAAAATCCACCCCTTAGCCAGATGGATCAGAAGTAATATTTTTTCCAGAAGTGTCCATATGTTTTGAGACACACTAGCAAAGTCAAGCCCAGAAATGTCAAATTGCTAAAAGTAGGGCAAAACCACATTTTCTTCCTGGAGAAACTCAAGAGCTCAGAGAGGGGGGTTTGGACGTGTCACTTTGGGCTGTGTGGAGGCTGAGTCGCCATCTGGACACAGACTAGTAGCACTGGAGTGGACATAACCCTGCCTCCAGGCTTCCCAGAACGCAGCTCTCTGCAAGGTCCTGGCTTTCTAGTGCTGACACTGGGATATAAAGAAACATGGGCTTGTCTTCCATCGCAGACCGAAGCAATTTGAAAGACGCTAGGCGGTTTTGAGCTTTGAGACTCTAAGTGTTGGGACCAAAGAGCAAACTTGTCACTGAGAAACCAGTCTTGATCACCAACCAGAGATTCTCGCTGACTTTGGGATACAGACAGCCCACCCAGCCAAGTCCCGGAACTCTGTAGCTAGTGCTCTTTTTCCATCCCCTTAAATCAAAGTTCTCTTCTAAAGCGCATTTGAGAATTGTGCTTCTAAGTCTGGAAGTCTGTCTCCATCCAGGCCAAGCTTTCACGGTGAAACCTAAGCATCCTGGCAGTTGCGGGGACATCAGTTATTTATAAGTTCCTTAAATTGGCCGGTGGTTATGGGAAATTTCCAGGTGCCGGTGCTGAGCAAGCCACGCTGAGATCACTGAGTGATTGACATGCCAGCCGTCAGGGTCTGCAGACCCTCAGATCATTCAAAGGCACCGTCAGATTCTGGCAGCAGCACGTGCACTACGAGGCGTTCCCTGTGTCCACTTGCCAAGTGCTCGTCAACTGAAACTCGGCTCCCCTCGGTGCGCTCATGAGTTGAATCCTGATGTCCACCAGGCAAGCCACATTGCCCTTCCTCTCAAGTAGCTAGTGTTTCCCCATCCTCTGATGAGAACAACAGCACTGTACAAAAAGCACTTTGTAAGGAGACCATTGTGCAGCGGTCAGAGATCTTCATACAGCAGCCTTACTTCCTGGGAATGGAATGGAGAAACCCAGGAGGTGAACCTGAGCTCTTGTCCTGGTTTCTAGGTAGAAACCTGGAGGGGCGAGCGAGTAACCACATCATCCAGTGGTACCGATGTCGGACATGACTACAGCCCAGTGTCAGGAGGAATGGCCCCCACAGGCAGAGCCAGGCCACAGCCCACCATGCAACAACATCAGGAGAGGGGCTCACTCTTCTTCCTACTGCACGCAATCTCAGGCAGAGCCACACGGCAGCCTGGCACACACAACGTCAGGAGGAGCGCGTTGGAAGCATTTGGAAACTCTAGACCTGTCGGGAGTCTCAGACGCGTCTCAGAGCCACAGTAGGAAAACATGTCCTAGGGAGGATGTGTTCGGTTTTGCTCTTTATTGGTTAACCAAACGTCAGCTACCTAATGGATTTTTTTTTAAAAAATCAGGAAAATGTGTTTTGAAAGAGGGAAATAGTCAGTGTAAAATTCTGGATAATTTTACCTGGGTGAGGAGAGAGAGGGTGGAGAGAGAAGACACATTTGGAAAAACTAACAGCCAGCTCCTCAGAGGCACAGAGACATCCTGTGCAGTCATCTCTGTGCCAGTGCATTGTCACCATGGTGTGGTTCAAATGCTCTATTTGCGTGCTGTTTTACATGTGAAGTATAAGATGAAATATCAAGTCAAGAGTAATAGAAATGTTAGAGAGACTCAGATAGATGTGGTGGCACACACTTGTAACTCCAGATGGCACACACCTATAACTCCAGGGGGCACACACCTGTAACTCCAGGGGGCACACACCTGTAACTCCAGGGGGCATACACCTGTAACTCCAGGTGTAACTCCAGGTGGCACACACCTGTAACTCCAGGTGGCACACACCTGTAACTCCAGGGGGCACACACCTGTAACTCCAGGGGGCACACACCTGTAACTCCAGGGGGCACACACCTGTAACTCCAGGGGGCACACACCTGTAACTCCAGGGGGCACACACCTGTAACTCCAGGGGGTATACACCTGTAACTCCAGGGGGCACACACCTGTAACTCCAGGTGGCACACACCTGTAACTTCAGGACTTGGAAAGTCAAGTCAGGAAGCTGTACATCATGTTTAAGGCCAGCCTATATTACTTGAGACACTTTTAAAAAAACTTACAAGTATTTAGATATTTTCATTGTCATTTTCATCTTTTTCATACTAAGTCTCTCCAAGCCTGGCCGGGAACTCACAATCCTCATGCCTCAGCTTCCTGATTACGGTGATTGCAGGCACATTGACACCACTTCCAGTTAGAATTTTTAAATAAAATAATGTTCATAAGATATTAAATATAGGCCTGAGTGGTGTTCCAAATTCTGAGAATGAGATTGTAAGAGATGGCTAAGTGAGTAAAATGTTTCCTATACCAGCAAGAAGGCCCGGGTCCCATTCCCAGGACCTACATAAAGCTGAGCATAAAGTCACAGTGTTAGCCCCAGGACTGTGAGATACAAAAATACTGGGCACTTGCTGTCCAGCCAGTCTAGACAAAACAGTGAGCTTTAGGCTCAGTGAGATCCTGTCTCAGTGTGTGACACTGTCTCAAAAATAAGATGGAGAATGAGAAAGGCACCCAGCATCTACTGCTAGCCTCCACACACCTATGCATGGGCAAGCACACCTGCACATACATGCCATTGCACACACATGAACACACACATACACTACATACATATACACACATACATGCATACACCACACTCACACATGTATAACATACACACTTCATACATGTATGCAACATACATACATGCATATAAACACACATCATACACATACATACATATACCACACTTATATTAACACATGCATAACACACACCACATACATGCACATAGCACACACATGTATGCATATAAACACACATCATACACATACATGCATATACCACACTTATATTAACACATGCATAACACATACCACATGCATGCACATAGCACACACATGCATGCATATATACATAAATCATACACATACATGTACATACCACACTTAATGCATAACACATACCACATGCATGCACATAGCACACACATGCATGCATATATACATAAATCATACACATACATGTACATACCACACTTATTAACACATGCATAACACACACTACATCCATGCACACACACACACATATATACATATTCATATCACACCACACTCACATGCATATATGTATAATACACACACACACACACACACACACACACACACACTCTGCATGTGCCAAGAGGTCTAACAGACACGCTTCCAGGTCTTAGAGGAGAGAGGAAATGGAGCAAACACCATCTGAAGAGAGAACAGGCAACATGTCCCCGAGTTAGCGGGCAATGACCCTGAAGGAGAAATGACACCAAACAGTCCCAGGAGGACTTCACATGGAGACAGCCACACCCATGCACAGCACAACTGTCACACACAACAAAAGTGAAAACTCTAGAAACTAAATATAGACAGAGAATACATCACTAAAAGACTCTTCCTGAGGTTTGCAGCATGAAAAGTGCCTGTTAGCGTAGTAACCAGAGAAACACTTCTTCAAAAATGAAAGACTATAAATTATTTCCAAATAATGTAAACTGAGATTTCTTTCCCAGTGGAACTGTGTGCTGAGAGGGTTCCAAAAACCCCTTAGGCCGGAGAGCGTTGCCATAGGTAGAAATGGGTGAGGGTCAGAGGGACATCAGAGCGATAAATGTGTGGAAATCTAAATGACCATTTCCCCTCAAATTGTGCAAACAAATTGGTTGTAAAATATAAATCACAGCAGCACACTCTTGGGTTTTTCTATGCCTATTTTAAAGTATATAGGACTCTGCTATGCATATGTTGCAGCTATATTTTATAACACCAATCCAAGCCTGACTAGAAAATTCAGGAAATTCTAGTCTTAGAAGCAGGTAGAAGGTAATTTTACTCCATCCACCTATCATTTTAACAGATAGGTAGAATGTGAGACCAAGAAGCTGGGTTAGCGGATGAAGTACTTGCCTTATAAGCGTGAGGATCGGAGTTCAGATCCCCTATGATCTGTTCAAAGCTGGAGATGATTGTGCACACCCATCATCCAAGTGCCCCCACAGTAAGGTGAGAGGCAGAGACAGGAGAATGCTCAGGAGTTCGAGGACCAGCTAGCCTGGTGTGCACATCAGCTGACAAGTCTCAAGGTGAAAGGAAAGGCCAAAACTGTTGTCTTTTGACCTCCAAAACCCTCCTACCTCATCCCCCCTCCCGCTGCTCACCAACCCACCCACTCCTGCTTCCCTGTCCTGGTATTCCCCTATACTAGGGCATTGAGCCTTCTCAGGACCAAGGTCCCTTTGATGTCCAACAAGGCCATCCTCTGCTACATATGCAGCTGGAGTCACCAAGTAGAAACAAAAAGAACCATACAAAGAATCAACAAGACACACTGAAACTATTAGAAAAGAAACTTGGGAAGACCCTGGAGGACATAGGCACAGGGGGAAAGTTCCTGAACAGAACACCAATAGCTTATGCGCTAAGATCAAGAATTGACAAATGGGAGCTCATAAAATTACAAAGTTTCTGCAAGGCAAAGGACACTGTCAGAAGGACAAAACGACAACCAACAAAGTGGGAAAAGATCTTCACCAACCCCACATCCGACAGAGGGCTAATATCCAATATATACAAAGAACTCAAGAAGTTAGACCCCAAAGAATCAAATAACCCTATCAAAAAATGGGGCACAGAGCTAAACAAAGAATTTTCACCAGAAGAAATTCGGATGGCTGAGAAACACCTTAAGAGATGTTCAACATCGTTAGTCATCAGAGAAATGCAAATCAAAACAACCCTGAGATTCCACCTCACACCAGTCAGAATGGCTAAGATTAAAAACTCAAGAGACGACAAATGCTGGCGAGGATGTGGAGAAAGAGGAACACTCCTCCACTGTTGGTGGGATTGCAAAATGGTAAAACCGCTCTGGAAATCAGTGTGGCGGTTCCTCAGAAAATTGGGCATGTTCCTTCCAGAGGACCCTGGCATACCACTCCTGGGCATATACCCAGAGGATTCCCCTGCATACAATAAAGACACATGCTCCACTATGTTTATAGCAGCCTTGTTTATAATAGCCAGAAATTGGAAGGAGCCCAAATATCCCTCAAAGGAGGAATGGATACAGAAAATGTGGTATATTTATACAATGGAATACTACTCAGCAATTAAAAATAATGAATTCATGCAATTTGTAGGTAAATGGTTAGACCTGGAAAATATCATCCTGAGTGAGCTAACCCAATCACAAAAGAATACACATGAAATGCAATCACTGATAAGTGGATATTAATGAGCCCAGAAGCCCTAAATACTCAAGGCACAATTAACAAGTCAAATGATTCCCAAGAAGAAAGGAGAGGACCCTGGGCCTGGAAAGATTGGATCCAGTTTTGTAGAGAAACTGTGGGGGGAGGGGGAATGATTGGGGAATAGTTGGGGGGAGAGGAACTATGGGACATAGGGGGTGGGAACTGGGAAAGGGGAAAGCCTTTGGAATGTAAACATAGAATATAGGAAAAAAAAAAGAATCAACAAAACCAGGAGCTGGTTCTTTGAGAAAATCAACAAGGTAGATAAACCCTTAGCCAGAGTAACCAGAGGGCACAGAGACAATATCCAAATTAACAAATTCAGAAATGAAAAGGGGGACATAACAACAGAAACTAAGAAAATTTTAAAAATCATCAGATCCTACTATAAAAGCCCATATTCAACACAGCTGGAAAGACTGGATGAAATGGACAGATAGCAAGTACCAAAGTTAAATCAGGATCAGATAAACTATCTAAACAGTCCTATAACCCCTACAGAAATAGAAGTGGTCATTCAAAGTCTCTTAACCAAAAACAAAAACAAAAACAAAAAAACCCAGGACCAGATGGTTTTAGTGCAGAAGTCTATCAGACCTTCAAAGAAGGCCTAATACCAATACTCTTCAAACTATTCCACAAAGTAGAAACAGAAGGAACTCCGCCCAACTTGTTCTATAAACCCCTTGCTCTGTTTTAAAGCTCTTCAGCATGTCTTATAGTTCAGGTGTTAGGCTTTATCTGGAGTTCCCTTGATTCCTTCAGCTCAATGCACTCTTGACTATTCACCCCAGAGTTTCATTTCCCCCTGCATGTTTTTCCTCAAATACAAAATAATTTGAAAGTCTTTTTTTTTTCTAAATTCAATTCTGGAGCCTGAAAACCAATTTGTTGGTGTCTCTTCCTATTGGTGATCCTTGCTTTCCTTTGACTACCTCATAATTTTTATGGTGTGGTAAATCCTGGATAGGTTTGGGTATGAAATTGGGTGTGGGATTAGGTAAGAAATACACCTATATTTTATATTATATTTACTTGCTTTTAGGGAATGTAAGCTCATGTCTGGGTCTGATGAGTAAAATAGGAACTATCTACTTAAGTCTTACTAATGCCACAGCGAAGAAGGGCTAGCCTTGGCACAAGCAGGGACAGCTGTGCTGGGGCCAGCCTCAGCCATCTGTAACTCCACTGAAGCCACAGTATCCATACCACCTCTAAAGCCAAGGTAAGAGGGACTGTGTGCCCTGGGGCCAGCCTCAGCTCCTCTGAAGATGCAGTGGGGAGACTGTGCCCGGGCCAGCCTTGTCATGGGCACCATGTGGAGGGAACACCTTACTTCATCTGCATGTCTGACCCAGGAGATTGGATCCAGGCCTTCACTTCCAAGCAGCACTGAAGATAAGGCAGGCTACGCATTCCACATCTCAGCTCCCACTTCGCCACCTTTTAAAAATTACAAAATTGGTGTTGTACCAAGGATAACTTTCAAAATAAACAAGTTATTATTTCATTTGGTGACTGTCCAGCTAGCACTGCTCCCAATATGTCCGAAGTTGCTAACAGCCTGGCTGAACTCCCCCTGACCTTGTAGAGTCTACACTTGCTGACATGATTTCTTCCCCACCAGCCATGACCCAGAGGCCTGGAAATTCCGTAGCATTCTGACCTCGCCTGAAGACCTCCTCTTCCTCGTGTAGCTCAGGCTGGGTTCAAGTTCACTGTATAGCCAAGGGTGTCCTTGAATTTCTGACTCTTGCTTCTACTTCCCAAGGACTGTAAGAATGAATCACCAAACCTAGTGTGAGGTGGTCCTGGCAGTGGGATCGAGGGCTTGACATATTTCCAGATGCCCAAAGCTTGCGATCCTCTGAGATAGTTACACAATGCTGTCTCTTATCCAAATATTCCTACAGATAAGAACTTCTTCTGTATCTATTTTTCTTCCTTTTTATTTGTATGACCACAATTGCCATCTAACATGTTTAATGCCTATGCATTTTTAAATGCCAGTCCCAGAACACCTACTCCCATTGAACTCTTTATGTAAAAGACGTTGACCACAGGTGCATCTAAGCTGTGCTTTCCCGGTTCTGTTTCATGTTTAATGGTCTTAAGTGGTGATGAATTTCGAAAGGCATGCCCTGTTCATCCTTAGCAGCTCTGGACTCAGGGAGGTTGGCAAGTGGTAACAGACTTCTTCATGGTTACTATTTAAATAAGTTGTAAATGACTTTGGATCAGTATTCACTGAGGCAAACGTGATTGCCTAACTCAATATTGACCACACGTTGATGATTAGTGCAAGGTTGGAGTCCTTCACATACAGGCCAATCTCCGCTCTGAGCTCACACCTGACAGCCTCCATGTCTTCCCACAGTCTCGCCTGACACGATACCAAGGCATATGGTTTGACAGAATTTGGGTAAATCAACACGAATCCACGTGTGAACCATGCTTCTTGTGTTGTGTCTGGATGACTCTAAGTTTGGGCTGCAAAATAGCTCAACGAGAAGAGGCTTTTGCTGTAAGTCTGAGCAACCGAGTTAGATCCTTAGGATGCACATGGTGGAAGGAAAGGAAAAGACTATAATAGGTTGTCCTCTGACCTCCACATACCCCTTGTGGCAGGTACACACACACACACACACACACACACACACACACACACACACACGGGCTCCCTCCCTCCCTCTCCCCCCTCTCTCTCCCTCTCTCTCTCCCTCTCCCTCTCCCTCCCTCCCTCCCCCCTCTCTCTCTCTCTACACACACACACACACACACACACACATACACACACACACACACACACACACACACACACACACACATGGGCTCCCTCCCTCCTTCTCCCTCTTTCTCTCTGTCTCTCTCTCTCTCTCTCTTTCTGTCTCTCTCTCCCTGTCTCTTCCTTTTCCTCTCTCTTTCTCTCTGTCTGTCTCTCTCTGTCTCTCTGTCTCTCTGTCTCTCTGTCTCTCTCTCTCTTTCTCTCTCCCTACACACACACACACACACACACACACACACACACACACAAATTGCTCTTACAAACACTCTAATTTTGCATAGGATAAACTGCAGCTCTGAAGGCTGATTAGACACCTGTCCAGTGATGCACAAGATAGCCCGCTTCTTCTAGCATCAGTCTCTGCATCCTTCAATCATGTTTGTATAGCGGGATGCTTGGCATGCTGTTGACAGTTGACTTCCATTGCACTTTGATTGATTTGATTATATACCTATTCCTCTGATGATCAGATCTCTGCGGAGTCGTTGAGTTTTCATTTGATCATCCTAGGGATAAGCGTGTTAGTACTGAAATGATGAGAGTTACTGCAAAGCTGCTCAATATAATTAAGGTGACACCAAGTGTGTCAAGAAGTACTCCTCACTTGGAAGACTGAGGCAGGAGGATCACATGTTCAAGGCTTTGAGCTACAGAGTGAGTCTGAGTAAACTGGTCTTAGTAAGACCTTGTCTCAAAAAGTAAAAAGGAATGGGTGTGTAAATAAGTGATAGAGTGTACATCTAGTGTGTGTGTGTGTGTGTGTGTGTGTGTGTGAAGATGGTGTGTAAATGCATGTCAAGTATTTGTGTGGCAATGAGTGTATAAGTGGTAGAGTGCATATCTAGTGTGTAAATAAGTGCTCATCTAGTATGTGTGTGTGAAATGGGTGTGTAAGTGGCAGAGTGTACATTTATTGGGTATAAGTGTATGGATAGGAATATAAGTGATAAATAGTGTGTGCATGGAGATGGGTGTGTGTTAGTGTGCATGTAGGGATGGGTGTGCAAATAAGTGCTAGAGTGCATGTCTAGTGTGTGTGTGTGTGTGTGTGTGTGTGTGTGTCACTAGATTCAATCCAGTTCTGGCAAAAGGAGGAGAATTTGAACAGACTTTGAAACTGACCCTTGTTTAATAATCAGAGTGGGAGTTTGGCATCCATCTCAAGCTCGCAAGGAATCCAGGGTGGCCTGGATATCTCATCTGGGACTATTTGAAAGGCCAAAGGATGAACAAAGACACAGACTGACCCGAGAGCCTGCTGTGAGTTTTCATCAAGACTCTGTGTGTGGAGATGGGTGTGAGTGCACAAGCCCTTGAAGGTGAGAAGACAGCATCTGTACCCCTGGGGCTGGAGCCACAGGAGTTGTGAGTTTCCTGATGTGGGTACTGAGACCTGAACCAGGATCCCCTGGACCCGAGTCCTCTGGGAGCGCAGTGCTCACTCCTTCCTACTGAGCCATCTCTCCAGCTCCTGCTGTACTGTTTCAAACTAACAACACTGTGAGTTTCTCTCTTACCCCTCTTTTCACAGGGTTCACCTACACACACACACACACACACACACACACACACACACACACATACATATTATGAAATTAAGTGAAAATTACCCCTTTATACTATTAGACCCATCACTTAAAGGAATAACAAATATTTTGTGCAGACAAATTTTTAAATGACTCTGAGATTTAGATACAAAAGCAACAGACTTAGATCAGACCCTTTGACTCTGGCTCTGCAGACTCAGAGCCAGAGTGCAGTGGCCACACCCTCCTCCCAGGAATCAGAAGCCAGACTCTCATCCCCAGTTATCTTTCCCACCGAGTTAGCGTCTTTGTCTGCCTTTCATTCTCTTCTTAGAATTTTCAGTTTGTTCGTTTTAACTTTGGCTTTATCTTTGTAAGGTTTTCTATGATCTATGATCGTAGTCGCCCGTCTCATCAAGTCCGAGTTGTAGAAGTGGCGCTGCAGCCCCGCTAGCTGGTGATACACTGTCTTCCTTGTTTGGGTGGTTGGAAGAGGAACTCGGTAACTTAGCTCTAGCCACAGCAGTCCTTGGATGGCTTAAGAATCTCACTATCCCAGGGGATGAAACTTACCCGGTCTCGCAAAGAAAATAAAAGAGAGTGGTCTCTGTATAAAAGGATAAAACTGATTTTTATTTAGAACAATTCCTCAATTGACACATTACTGATGTATACGGCTCCTGACACACTGTCTGGCATAACATATCAGACAAACATGCAGAACAGATGCATTCTATGAGATGTATTTATGTGATGCAACTGTTTATTATGTGATTGTTACGTAACGTGATAAGATATACACTATCTGTGATAATGAAATGTACAGATTGGGAAGGTGAAAAAAACCTGCAATCTTTATTTCCTCTGCAAAAGAGAAGCAGGAAAAAAGGGTATTATAGGAATAAACATGTCTACTAATCAAAACAAGTATATTCTGTTTTAAGGGCTGGCTTGGATACACTGTAACATACACATCCAGGAGCCTGCATATGTTACACAAGAAGAAGGAAAAAGATGACATTTGGGAAGAGACTGGAAATGTTGTCTTTGTCAACATCGTATTGCCTGCGAAGAGGCACCATGGCCATGGCGACTCTTTTTTGATTGTTTGTTTGTTTGTTTGTTTGTTTTCGAGACAGGGTTTCTCTGTATAGCCATGGCTGTCCTGGAACTCACTCTGTAGACCAGGCTGACCTTGAACTCAGAAATCCGCCTGCCTCTGACTCCCAAGTGCTGGGATTAAAGGTGTGTGCCACCACTACCCGGTGGCCACAGCAACTCTTGTAAAGGGAAATATTGAATCGGGACTGGCTTACAGTTTAGAGTTGTCATCCCTTGTCATCATGGCAGGAAGCATGGTGGCTCTCAGGTAGACATGGTGCTGGACAGGTATCTGAGAGTTCAACAGCTGGATGGATCATCGGGCAGCAGGAAGACAGAGTTAACCTTTGGGCTTGGCCTGAGCTCCGAAACCTCAAAGCCCACTCCCTTCCCCCAACAAAGCCACACCCACTCCAAGGAGACCACGCATTCTAGTGCTACTTCCTAAGACCTAAGCTTTCAAATACATGAGTCTATGGGGCCTGTATGAGCCATTCCTAGTCAAAACACCGCAGATGTGTTTGCAGAGAGGAGGCAGTAAATAAAGGCATATTTGTAAATAATTATCAATCACCCAGTTATAGAAAAAGCAAGATATGACCAAGGGACCTTGGTGTGCCCAAAGGTGGGAGAGCTGACGCTTGGGTTTGGGAGGGAAGAAGCCGTGAATCACTTCGTGCCAGGTAGAAGAAGGCATCTCCCAGGAACTACTAAATGAACTAGTAGGACTGGGCCACCTCACAATCTGGCACATCTTGGGGCTGTATTTATCAGAATGGCATTTGAGGGAGGGAGGCCAGGGTTTGGGAGCTGGGAGCCTCATTAGGAGGCTATTGGTGTCCAGAGCCTCAAGAGAAATTCAAGTTGCAGTAAAGATGTGTGATAATTTACTAGATAGACACACGACATAAAATGATAAGATTTGAAGGCTGGGACTGTAGTGTGGTGGTATAGCATTGCCTACACACACACACACACACACACACACACACACACACTATGGAGAGTGTCTTGGTTAGGGTTTTACTGCTGTGAACAGACACCATGACCAATGCAAGTTTTGTAAAAGACAACATTTAATTGGGGTTGGCTTACAGGCTCAGAGGTTCAGTCCATTGTTATCAAGGCAGAAACACGGCAGCATCCAGGCAGGCAAGGTGCTGGAGGAGCTGAGAGTTCTACATCTTCTTCTGAAGGGTGCTAGTGGAAGACTGACTTCCAGGCAGCCAGGGTGAGGGTCTTAAGCCCACACCTACAGCGACACACCTACTCCAACAAGGCCACACCTCCTAATAGGCTCACTTCCTGGGCCAATCATAACAAACCATCACAGAGAGTAAGGAAATATTAACTGATAACTTATCCATATGGGATCTGGACAGAGATATGATTGCCTAGACCTGTGCTTTGGGATGTCATCACCAAAGAAAGGAATAGACATGGTATCTGTGGGATGTTTCTGGAACATGCAAGGCATGAACTATTCTTACTATGTGCTGGGCAATTTCCTTGGAAATCCACATGTAGTAATTCAGTTACTCTTCTTAACTAAAATACCATTACCATCTTAGTTAGGTTTACTATTACTGTGACAAAATGCCACAGCCAAAACAACTTGAGTAGAAAAGGGTTTCTTTGTCTTACACTTCCGCCCTGCTGCTCATCATTGAAAGAAGTCAGGATAGAAGATGAAACGGACATGCTGGCAAGACCCGCTAATACTTCTCACTGAGCCCTGCAAGTTGTCAGGCCTTAAACTCAATGTAGCCCTCAGAGGTCTCTCCTGACCCCTAATACCCCATCCTATCCAGACATCAATGGCAGAAGTGATGGATAGAAAGAGATGAGAACAGGGTCCAGAGAAGGAAAATACGCAGCATACTCCCACCCAGCGATGGCGACAGCTGTCAGAACATTCACAATAACCACAACGAACATATTAAGAGCCCCTCTGGTAGGAGGTATAGAGATCCCTGTGCTCACAGACAGGCACTGAGGAAACCTAAACTGTTAAGTACCCAGGGTGGCTCCTTCCAGGGAAGGAATGCAAAACCTGTTATCTGCCTAGAAGTCTGGAATCAGATGTGCCTTCTCGCCTGGCCATCTTGGCACTGTGTGGCCAGAGATTTTCCTTCAGACCCTTATTGTAAATTTGTTCTTCCAATTCATTCTACAGAACCTATCTGTATGGACTTTACCGCCATGTGCGGTCTGTATTTAACTTGGTTTGTTCTTCCAGGAGATGGACATATGCTTTGGTGTGCATGTAAGATAGAGTTAATGATCTCCAGAAAAGTCTTCACCAAATTGTGCTGTGCTTAAATATGCCTAAATGAAACAACTTTGGGTCAGACTCCTGAAGTTTAAACCAAGAGCGGCTACTGACTCGTACTGGGCCGAAATGATTTCTGACCTCCTGACTCTGCTGGCCATGAAGGTTGCAGAGACCCATGAAGGTTGTTGTGCCCCAGTGCACAAAAGTGTAGAACACAGAGAATCATTTTAAGTTGAGAAATGGAAGTTTTATTAAGGGTCAGAGGGAACTTTTAGAAATCATAACATTCGAGTATAAATAGAAACTGGGCCTGCTGAGCTTATCAGTCTACCAGATAGGGCTGACAGAGAGTCGGTGAACTTGGTGACCTGTCAGTAAGAGCTTCCAAAAATTGAAATAGAAGCATTTATTTTTTTTTAAAAAAAAGTTTAAAAATAAAAAGCAGAACACTCACGGGTTCTAGGGTGATGTCATGTGGCATAATAAATGCGCAAAGGAAAGAGGATGAGTGCCAGAAAGGGCTTAAAATACCAAGGGTCATATTTTCCCAAATGAATGACCCATGCAAAATCAGAGATCTAGGAAGCTCCAAGAACACACACACACACACACAGAGAGAGACACAGATACACACACAGACACACACCAAAGACAACTTTGGCCCTAGGCAACTTCAGGGTAGCAGGCGACAGAAGGATGTCACCCAAGTAGGAGACTTACAGCCTCATGCCATTTTATCTGTCCTTGGTCCTCAAGTGGGATGCCATCTATTCCTTAGATTCGAAGTCATGCATCACAAACAGAACCAGGAGATGATGGAGTCTGTTAAAGTGTTAAATTCCCTTATGATCTCTTGTTAAACCGGTAGAGAAATAGTCACAGTTTCTCTTGGTTGGCTCACCTTAAGGTGGCAGCTTGATTTCAGAGCTCCTGAGGAATATATTGACTGGATCCTACACACCCCTGCCTCCCCATGGGGTTGGTGGTCTACATGGGAGAGAGAGATTTTAAAGCTTAGGACTTCTTGGGGTCAGTCAGGCAATGGGTGTCATTTGAAAAAAGTATTACTCAGTGACAAAAGGAACAGTCAGAACTTCAGAGGTCTTATGCTCCAAGGAGATTGGGCTTCTAGGCTGTTTCCATGCACCCCTACTGTGTGTTCTAAGCAAGTTGGCAGTTCTAAGAATAGTGCCAAGCCCTCCACCTGATCTAGAGGAATTCCCACCCTCGGCAATCATTCCCTGGTCTTTGAAGTGCGGAGGGCTGGAAAGCTAAAATTATACTTATTTGTAAATGTCTGGTATTGTCTTGTGGCATAAAATCTATTATAACTGGTAAAAGTTTTCAAGCCAGCTCTGGAGTTTTCTCTAGCAGGATGCTAGTAGAGATAGCCTCTTTCTTTGCTGGCGTGCGTTTCCAGTGTGCAATGGTCCTCCAACTAGAGTATCCGCGGCATGTCTTCCTCTTTTCTTCTTCCTCCTCCTCTTCCTCTTTTTGGTATGTAGTATGCATGTGTGGGGTGTGAGTGGGGGAGTGTATGTTGGGTGTTTGGTGTGTGTGTGTGTGTGTGTGTGTGTTGACTTTGAGTCTCTTCCTCTACCAGTCTCGCAGCTCTCTTTGAGACTGAGTCTCTCACTGAACCCAGGGCTTGCGGTTTTCACTACTCTGCAAGCCCTACAGATCTCCATCACCTCCTTCCCAGCACTTGGATTCCATACAAGCCCGGAAAGCCAACACACTGGGTCTTTTACATGGGTACTAGGGATCTATATAGAAAACCGAGATATGTTTATTGATTGTGTTTTATCTATGTATGTATTATATAATGTGCATATTTCTAGCAGTTTGATAAGTAGCACTCGGAACTTACATAGACACTTGTACGCACATGTACATACAAAACACGCAAGTGCTTATACACACTGGAAATGCAGATAACTTGGCCTTTGCTGCTTCTAAAGTGAGAATTAGTTTCTGAGAACCCCATCCAATCTAAGCCAGGGCTCTGTGGGTCCAGCCCCAGTCACAGGTGGGCCTGGCCCGAGGCTGCAGGGGTCATCATGGTCCCCTCCTGATCACGCTGTCTGCGCCTGGTTATGACAGGAGCAGGTCCCAATGCATGGAGTTCTAGGGAGACCTCACACAGTGTTGAGCATGAGACAAAGAAGAGACATTAGGGAATCCGCTCATGGCGGGAAGCCCTGGGAAACTCCCAGCTCCCGCTGCTCCGCTAGCTGTGGCAAACATTCCCTAGGTATCAGCACCTGGCACCTCTCCATGTTTCCGAGGAAACCTAGACGTACCCTGCTCAGAAAACATCTGCAGGTGTGATGGTGGTGCTGGGCAGGCTTGCGTGGAAGGTGCTTCCAAAGCCCACAGGCGCAGGGAGGAAGAGAAAGTACCATTCTAACAGGCTGTACGTCTAATGCTGTGTTGTGAACTATATTACACTTCACAGAGGAGCATCTGAAATTCAGAGAGGACCTGGAAGGCCTATCTTTAAACTCTGGGAGCCCTTCCCACCACAGCACCCAAGGCCACCATGTGCTGTAATGCAGCTTCAACTACTTCAGGAACAGCCAATGTGTGAGAGCACGCTGCAGACCATCGGCGTACTCGCTCCCCGAGGACAGCAGTCCTGACATGGGGCCGGGTGGGGAGGGAAGGTCTGTTAGATAGCCAGGTCCTCCCAGGCTCCCAGCCTGCGTCCACCCTGCAGTCTCAGGCAGCACAGTGCTCCTGTTTGGTGGTTTCTCAAGCCACAGCCCTATTTTTCTGGAACATTCCTCTCTGAGAACCCACATCTGGTTCTCATGTCCAACCGTCTCTGGCCTTGGGCTCTCCTCTTTGCAACATCGATATCTATTGATGGGGTGAGCAGAACCAGCAGCTTTTCTGTCTCAGCTGAATGCATCCTAACCTCTTTCTGAAAGGCTCTGGCAAGTATATTTTGCACACATTTCCCCCCATCCATCATTGGTTTTGCTGAGCAATGTGCATTTAATTAAATTTCCATTGCACTCTGGAAAACCCTATTATAAGAAATGAAATCCTTGAAAATATTTTTCTCAAGAATACCACTCCCCTTCTGTCCCTTCTACCCCTTCCTCCACTGCCACCTGCCCTGTTCGTTCTGCTGTGGTAGACCCCTGCCAGTTCCACCACAGGGAAGACCCCATTTTTTGATATTTTATAGAGAACCAGCAACACTCAAGGTATTCAACCCTTGCCAGGACTGCCACAGGGCAGACCCTATCTCCTGATATGTCCTGGAGAACCAGCCATATGTGGGGCATTTGAGAGAACAGGAATCCCAGGAGTGCAAATACACAGGCTTGCAGGACAGAGAAGCCACAGTCAGAGACATCAAGACCAGGTAGCACCAGAGATAACTAGATGGCCAAGGCAAACACAAGATCATTACCAAAAGAAACCAAGGCAACATGGCACCCTCAGAACCCAGTCCTCCCTCAACAGCAAATCCTGGATACCCCATCACATTGGAAAAGCAAGAGCTGGATTTAAAATCACATCTCATAATGCTGATAGAGGACTTCAAGAAGGACATAAATAACTCCCTTAAAGAAATACGGGAGAACATGGGTCAACCGGTAGAACCCCTTAAAGAGGCAACACAAAAATCCCATAGGGACTTGTAGGAGAACATAGATCAACAGGCAGAAGCCCTTAAAGAGGAAATGCAAAAATCTCTTAAAGAATTTCAGGAAAACATAAGCAAACAAGTGAAAGAACTGAACAAAACTATACAGAACCTAAAAATGGAAGTAGAAACAGTAAAGAAATCGCAAAGTGAGACATCTCTGGAGATAGAAAACCTTGGTAAGAATTCAGGAGTCATAGATACAAGCATCAACAGATACAAGAGATAGAAGAAAGAACCTCAGGTGCTGAAGATATCATAGAAAACATTGACTCAACAGCCAAAGAAAATGCAAAAAGTTTGCAACCCAAAACATCCAGGAAATCCAGAACACAATGAGAAGACCAAACCTAAGGATTATAGGTATAGAAGAGAGCAAGGATTTACATCTTAAAGAGACAGTAAATATCTATAAAAAAATTATAGAAGGAAACTTCCCTAACCTAAAGAGATGCCCATGAACATACAAGAAGCCTACAGAACTCCAAACAGACCACACCAGAAAAGAAATTCCTCCCACCACGTAATAATCAAAACATGAAATGCACTAAACAAAGAAAGAATATTAAAAGCAGTAAGGGAAAAAGGTCAAGTAACACATAAATGCAGACCTATCAGAATTACACCAGACTTCTCACCAGAGACAATGAAAGCTAGAAAATCCTGGGCAGATCTCATACAGACCCTAAGAGAACATAAATGCCAGCCCAGACTACTATTCTACTACAAGGTGGATGGGCATCAAAAGCCTGTTCATGAGCTCTGTGTGGTTAGCAGAAGTGTGGACACACTGGGTATGTCCCGAATGCTGAGGAAACATTGTCAGAACAGAATGAGGAATTAGGAGAGAGAGAGAGAGAGAGAGAGAGAGAGAGAGAGAGAGAGAGAGAGAGAGAGAGAGAGAGAGACTGGGATTCTAATGAGCTAAAAATCAGAGGAGGCGAGAGGACACATGACCTAAAGAGAAACGATGGAGCTAGCCCAGGGAAAGCCAGAGACCGGAAGTCGGATCTCAAAACGCACGGAACCGTGCACCTGCACAGATCTGCTTTGTACAACGACGTGGTTTGTGATAACTAAGGTCTGTCTGTGGAAGGCAGAGGTGCTGGGGTGTGCATGCTTGAAGCTCAGTTTTGTGCAGGGGTGTGGCCATGTGTGGTACCAGGATGAGCAGAAGTTGCTGGTGGTTCTGACCGTGATGCTCTCACGGGTCGTGAGAAACACCGCTATGCACTGCCTGGAGTAGATCGGTCACCACGTTTTTTACCTGATTTCCCAGTGGAAATTGGTTCAGGATCATGGTTGTGTGTTCTGATCAGAGTGGACGTCTCCTAGGACTGTGGAAGAATCCGGAGTGCGAGAGCGGGTCAAGCTCTCGGGTGCAGCTGACGCCCTTTGTAATCACAATCCCATTGGCTGAAGTCAGCGGGCGGTGCCTAAGAAATGACTTCCGGCCAGGGATGAACACTAGGAAGGGAAAGACCCATCTATGGAATGTATCACTTCTCCACTGTCTCTTATGCTCACAGGAGCTTTAGCCTCGTTTCTTCTGCTGATGGCTTTCTGCCTCGCCGTGCCCAGACTAGAAGTGGTGATGGACTTCTCCAAATGCGCCAAGAATAAAAATAAACATCCAAAATGTATGGGTGGCACATTGCCTAAGGGGGTGGCTGACTCTTGGCAGCCGCGGTCTGCTGGTCCACGGAATTCCTTCTAAACAAAGCTCGTGGCCCTGTTCAGCTTCCCGTTAGCTACTATTAACATCTATCTCAAATGTGAGGGCGGAGCTTAATCCCAGAAGGGACAAGAACAGGGATTTTAGAGCACGCGCTGCTGCGGTCCCCTCACTGGCCAGGTAATCATTGGAAACGCGAAGCTTCGAGCAGCCAGTTTGCCAATCCACCTGGTGGGTAGCAATTCAGCTTTCCTGGTGGCCAAAAGGAGGAATGTGTAAAAATAAGAATGAGCTCTGAGAGCCTGTTTCCAGCGTGGTCTCTTCATCGTGGCAGAACCTCAGTGGCGGGAGCTCACACGGAGACCCGAACAAAAGTTACATGTGAAGATGTCAATCAGGCAAATGTTCATCAGATGTATAAGGTTTCTTTTTGTAAAAATAAAATTAATATTATTTTAAAATTAGCATCCAAAGTGATGAGTTCCATTGTAGTATTTTACACACGCTTTGATCTCATTGGTCCTCCGTCCCCATCCGTCTCCCTTGTCGCTCCGCCCACTTCCTGGTGGTCTCTGTCCACCCCTGGTTCTCTCTGCTGTGCTCTGATGTCAGATGTATTCTGTCGCTTTTTTCTCTTCCCCATTCCTTAGCCCTCCTCTATGCTCCCCAGGTTCTGTTTCCAGCTTTACAATCTGTGCCGCCCGCACACCCACCTATGTTCAGACACAAAAATTTAAAATCTAGGATCATGTGTTTATCTTGATGAGTCCACTTTCCTTAACAGAACAGCTCTTAACCCTTGACCTCACTGGCCTACAGGCTTCCTTAGAGGAGGAATGGTTTTGATGCCTGCTGTAACGAAATGTTAGCTTGCAGTACTCGTGAGCTCGGGGGTCTCTTAAAGTTTCTTCCTGTGGCCTCGAGTTCCCGCGTCGGGTCTCGACCTATGCTGGTTTGGTTGTCTAAGTAACTTTTGTTTTGTTTTGTTTTGTTTATTTTACTTCTGAATAGTGAGAGTTCTCAATAGTTTCTCACTTTATATTCTATCCCCACATGTGGCTTGACTTTGATACAGTACAAATTACTAAGTACATTTATTTACTGTCACATCTAAAAACAAACAAATGCTCCCCACAAAAATCTCAAATATTTTAATACATGGTTCCCTGAAGAAATAAGAAATTTATAGTTTTATCTTATTTGCTCAGGCCTAATGTGCTCTGTGTGTGTGTGTGTGTGTGTGTGTGTGTGTGTGTGTGTGTAGGTCAGAGGTCAGAGGTCGACATGGAGGTGTCTGGTCAATTCTGTTAGCTAGTTGGCCAGCAAGCCTGGGGATCCACTTGTTTCCACCTTTCTATGTCCAGAGCTGGGATAAGGCACAAGCTACAAATATTTAGTTTCGTATGCGTGCTGGGACCGTAAACCCAGGCCTCACAGTTGTGGAACAGGCTCCTTAGGAACCGGAGGTAATCCCGCCACACGCTACATCCCAGCCCTCGCTGGACTGAGGTTTCTTTAACTCTGGGTCCCTCGAATTCCTGTGTCATTCTTAAATCTGTTTGTCAAGTTTTAAAAACTAAACAGACTTTCTGGAATGTTTATTAGGGTGACTTTAAGCCTATATAGAAATTGGACAAATTTAGCCTCATAACTCTTTAAAATGGTGGCTATAATAATACGACTTTGACTTCGGAGCCGTTTGTGCTGATCCACTTAGCCAAGGCTCTGCTCTCTCCCAGCAGTCTCAGATCTCTGTACGTAGATGTGTGTGTGTGTGTGCGCGTGCGTGCATATGTGTGTGTGTGTGTGTGTGATATATATATATATATATATATATATATATATATATATATATCTTAACTCTATTCTTATATTTTCCATGCTTTTGATGTTGTTTCTAACGATACTTCAATTTTCTACTTTTGACATATCTCGAGTCTACATGGACCCAAGGAGGCCTCCAAGCCTCACGATTGCCTACGTGCCTGGTATTCTCTGTGTGTAGTATTCTCAAGGGTGACTGTACCGTTAGGGAATAAAGACAAGTGTGTCACATCTTTTCTCATGTATACGCCTTCTCTTCTGGGTGCCGTCTCACACGGCCTAGGTTTGGGATTTTTCTGGTAATGTTTTTTTCTTTCTTTCTCTTTTTTTTAAATATGTAAAGAATATTTTAGAACCTCTCTTTTTCAGGCAACATATGCATTCCCAGGAATGAGTCTGTTCTACATAGTATCACATTTGTTATTGTGAAATCGTAGGTAAAATGTCCAGATGAGGGACTTTTAAGTGCGTGCTTTACCCCATGTTTAATAAATCATTACTTCTTTCATTTTCTTTTAAGTCTTCATCTGGGCCAGGCTGTGTGTTGCTACGTATGAATCATTTTGAAGAGCCACTGATTCCATGTGCTAAGCTGACATCTATCGTATGTATCAGCCCCTCTTGGCTGACTTCTTTTTTTTATTATTGGATATATTCTTTATTTACATTTCATTTCCCTTTTCCTGGTTCCCGCCCCCAAAGATCCCACATGCCCTTTTCCCTCCCCCCCTGTTCCCCCATCCTCCCCGTCCCACTTCCCTGTTCTGCTATTCCCCTACACTGATGCTTTGAGTCTTTCCAGAACCAGGGTCCACTCCTTCCTTCTTGTCGGACATCATTTGATATGTGGATTGTGTCTTTGGTGTCCCAAGAGTCTAGGCTAATATCCACTTATCAGTGAGTGCATACCATGGGTATTCTTTTGAGACTGGGTCACCTCACTTAGTATGATGTTTTCCAGCTCCATCCATTTCTCTAAGAATTTCATGAATTCATTGTTTCTAATGGCTGAATAGTGTAAATTGTGTAATTATACCACATTTTTTTGTATCCATTCCTCCGTTGAAGGACATCTGGGTTCTTTCCAGCTTCTGGCTATTATAAATAAGGCTGCTAGCTGACTTCTATTTTTCGTTTTTTCCCCCCTTGCATTAATTTCTGCTTTACTTAGGTGTCAGCTTTCGTTTCTTGAGGAAAGCTGGGTTGATTACTGTGACACGGTCCCTCTAAGCATTTCTTTATCTGCATTTGAGATCTATCTACCTATCTATCTATCTATCTATCTATCTATCTATCTACCTATCCATCTATCTATTTTTCTATCTATCTATCAATCATCTATCTATCTATCATCTATCAATCTATCTATCATCTATCTATCTACCTATCTATCTATCATCTATCTATCTATCTATCTATCTATCTATCTATCTATCTATGTGTATGTCTCTGGCCAAGTAGACTGGAAGAACTGGCCAGCCATCACCTGGGGTCCTCCTGTGTCCACATCCCCCAAACCACTCCAGTTTCCCCTGTTGTTTGCAGCTATCAATTAAAAATGATCTACGAGCACAAGCCCCGGGGTGAAAGAGAAGGGATCGATGCGGGTTTTCCAAATCTCTGGTTTGTGTGAGCGCCCATAAGGCCTTCATTAGTCGGACAAACGTCCTTCAGAAATGGAACTTTATACACACTAATCAGGCAGGAACCAAGGGGTCTTCTGGCTGCTCAGTCACTTGATGGGGGGGTGGCTTTGGATGAATTAGGACTGTGAAGAGGACTTCCTACAGATTCTAAGAGTGGCACCCATAGGCTGAGGACTCGGGAAATCAGACTCCTGGCTATGCCCTATGGGGGCCTGCAATGTGCTTCTCCCCGGGAATAATGCATCTTTGGAACCAGGTTCTTCTGCCCGAGCGATGCCATTCTCTGGGACAGGACACATGGTTACACATGGGCCACCCCAGCCTCACTGTGAGGCAGAGAGAGGACAATCGAGCGCTAATTCAGCAGGCATCATGTCTGCCTGGCCAGCACCCATGGGTCCCTCACCTCAGTCGTCCCTTGCTTGAGACAGTGTCTGTTCTTGAAGAGACAAAGCCCTGACCTAAGATAGAATCGTCCCTGGCCAATCCCACACCCTGCTTAATCATGTCACAAATTTGGCTTGAGAAAGGAAACCGGCCCAGGGTCCTTCTCTGCCAAAGTCAAGACAGGGAGCCCCGCTGTGTCGTCAGTTTCCAGAGAGCACGGAGCAGCACTCACACCTTAAGGAACATAGAGCTCACATGTCCAGGGACTGCAGCCTCTTAACCCCCAAATGACACATACAAGAAAGGCCACAGTCTACACCAGGAGGATCAGACAGTGCCAGCGACGAGGGCGGAGAGCAGTCCACAGTAGCACGAGACTGTGCCAGCCCTCAGAATGCCCAAGCTAGCATCACGGAAGAACAGTGCCTAATTCCAAAGCTTTGCTAGACAAGTCCCATCTGCCCGATGGTAACAGAAAGCTTATTTATATTATAAACACACTTCCCTCTGCTGCAGTATGGATAGAAGGTTCGGGAAGACCCCCTTGCTATACACCAACGATCACACATTATCTCTTTGCATAGCTTATGCTGATGGTTTTGAATTAGGAGATCTGGTAGTTGGAAGAAAATAGCTCAACTTCCAAGCCAGAGGGACTGCAACCCAAGAAGACATCTGCACCCTCGTTCCTGCTGAGTTAACTGTGTGTTTGGTTTGGCAGAATTCAGCAGCAGCCAATCTCTTTTTACCAATTTCAGTGTGGACAGTAACGTGAATACTTCTGTTGTACAGAATATCTTATGCAATAGGAGACTTAGAAGTGGATTGACATATGGTGGCCAGAACAGAATCATTCCCCTGGAGTCCAGGTATGGACCATTCGTATATGCAGAAGGCAAAGCCACTCTGTGTTGCTGAGGGTGGGAAACTATGCCTCCCAGGGGTCTTTCATTGCCATGGGTCTCACCAGCTGGCATAGCACGGCTGGCACTGAGTCTGGGGGTCCCTCTGGCCCCATCACCCCATGCTGGGACTACAAGCCTACTCTACGATGCCCAGGTTTTTGTCCACGTGAGTTCTTCTGTTGGAGTTCAGGCAAGCTCTTTGCTTGCTGAGCCATCTCCCCGGCCCTCTTTATATCCAGTAATGGCTTCTCAGATACTATGCTTTTGGGGTTTTATTTGAGTGATCCAAGGGTCTCTGAGCTTTCAGGACTCCTGGGCTCTTCTGAAGTCTGTGAATATAAAAACTGACGTCCTAGTGGGAAAGTTGGAATGTTGGCTTGGTTATCTGAACCCGTTTCCCAGGCTTTCTTGTAACGTGCTGTATCCGTGTCAATAGCCATCAGTTTCAAGACTCTGAGTTGGGCCCGTTCCACATCAGCAGTAGCGAGTAGCCAGTGCGTAGGTGGACCCGATCTGTCCAAAAGAGCGTTCGACGAGGCCCTCACACAACACGGTGGAAACTGTTCTGATTAGGCGCACGTGCAGCTGCCCACAACTGCTGCTTTTAATAATACGTGAGTCCTTAGCTTCATATTCAGCGATGTTAGAGCCAGAGCTGTTAAAAAGAATGATTCAGAGTCGATCCCGTCCTCGGGTTCGGTAAAAGGAAAACATCAGAAAGCACAATGTTCATCACGACCCTCTGCTCAGCTGGTCCGAGCCCTGTGCACAGTCCTTCCAGCATGGAGCCTGTTAGAAAGTGGGCTTTCATTTGGGGTCAGAGGTGCGTGGTAATGAGTGGAACAGACCTGCCTTTGGTCTGAGCTCATGGAGAATGCCGAGAGCAGCCCACGCAGGTGAGCTGCGTGGGTGAGGGTGTCTCTTCAGGACGCTCCTCTGGCCCACATCTTCTCTGACAATAGCCATTTCAGGATGGTTCACAAGCTTGGTTCAGAGTCCCGAGAATCTTCTTGAATGCAGAAGTCAAACGGGAGAGACGCATGCGTGGAATGCTGAGGGGCAGGTAAGGAGTCTCTTCACACAAGTCGTGTGTCAGGGACAGGGCAGGGTGAAGGCAGGTGCTTGCAGACAGTGGCTGGGTGGGTGAGAAGAGAGACCTGTGACAACAAGGAAGGGTGGAATTGGGAATGAGCCCACTTCCGGCAAAATGCTTTGACTTCCAGGCATGTTCTTATTTTTCTTCAAATCACTCTGGGGAAACTCCAGCGGGCCGAGGGCATAGTCTTAATGACAGTAGCCGCACTTACAGAAAATGGGCCCCGAAGGCTTGGGGAGTAGCTCGGATGTCTCTTCTCCTCTCACTGACTTCCCTTCTGATCCCCAAGATTGGCACAGCAACGTGAGTCCTCCTTGTGTGACAGTCAGTACAGGGCGAGAGGCAAAGCAGCATAATGTTCCTCTCAGAGAGCCCAGTGTTTCCAAAAGGAACCAGGTCATCCCAGAGACCAGCAAAGGGGCACATCACAGCCCATTCTTGCTGACAGACACAGAAGCCCCCGTGAGTGAGGGCAGCACAGATCCTACTTAAAGTCAGAGTTAGTGGTAGGAGGGAATGGGGAATGAGAGGGAATTGTAAAGCCCCCAGTGCCTGCAGAGGCCAGAACAGTGCATTGGATCCCTTGGGACTGGGATTACTGGGTTCGGAGCCACCATGTGGGTGATCAAGATTGAACCTGTGTCCCCTAGAATATAGTCAAGTGTTCTTAACTGCCCAGCCCCCATCTCTTCATAGGTTTTGGGGTTTGTTTGTTTGTTTGTTTTGGTTTTTCGAGACAGGGTTTCTCTGTGTAGTCCTGGCTGTCAGGCTGGCCTCAAACTCAGAAATCTGCCTGCCTCTGTCTCCCAAGTGCTGGGATTAAAGGCATGTGCCACCACTGCCCAGCATCTCTTCATATTATTATTTTAAAAATATTAACTATAGTTGTTGGTATTCTGTCCAAGCTCCACCCCACAGTTACCTGGCAATAGCCAGGTATGCCCGGCCCCATATGCCTGGCCACTATAAGAGGGGCTGCCTGCCCCTCCTCGCTCTCTTTCCTCTATCATCCTCTTACCTCTCTGCACTCTCACCTCTCTGCTCCTCTTGGGCTCCCCTCCCCTCCCCCCTCTCTCCACGTGGTCATGGCTGGCCTCCACTCCTCTCTTTCTCTCTCTCTCTCTCTCTCTCTCTCTCTCTCTCTGCCTCCACTATACCATTGACCCTCATCCTCTTCCCTAAATAAACTCTATTCTATACCATGTTGGTGTGTGTGTGGTCCTTCAGGGGGAAGGGATGCCTAGGCATGGGCCCGCTTAGGTACCCCCCTCCCCACATGCCGCCATGCCACACTCACTAATACCCCTTCTCTCTTTTATATCCCATCATATGGTGCTGAAACCCGGGAACAACAACATTAGGCAACAACACTAAACCATCAATAGTATTTTATATTAATCTTTGTCTATATGGCTCTGACAGGTCTGGACCATAAGCCTGGTTGTCTAAGATATCTAAGACAGTAATAAGTGTTTCTGCTATTTGTGGATTTCTCTGATAGATTGATGTGGTCTGTACAGACAGGTGAACTTACTGGTATCATTTTTGTGTGTTTGTTTATTTGTTTGATTGCTTTATTTTTTAACTGTTGCTTTTCAGACAAAAATATCCTCTCTTGTCAATTTGTCAGTTTGAAAAGCTGGAGGAGCCAATCAGCAGAACACTGATGCTTAATTTCAAGCAAACTGTAGCCTAGAAGGAAGGTCTTAAGAAAATTAAGGACTGCTGTGAACTGGCTTAAGGAAGGCAGAGTTCTCAGAGCAACGAAAACAGGGACATCAATTTCTTTAAAAGCAGAAAGAATTTTTGAAGAGGTTTAGTCAACCATGAGACCTGAGAGGCGGCCATTTTTATCATGGAGTTCAAAGACTGGAGGCTCAGGAGGAAGCAGCAGCCAGAGCCAGCCAGCACAGGTCTCCTCAAGGTGCTGGAGTTACACATGTGTCTCTGGGTACAGGCATGATTGGAGCCACATGGCACAGGACAACGAAGGCAGGAATCGGACTGCTCGTGGGATGATCCGGGAGGATCCCACAGCCCCTGCTGACAGAGAGACTGAGACTAGTTCGGAGATGGTAAAAAATAATAATAAATCAGGGTTGAATTGTTTAAAGGTTTCACTTAAGCTTTCGTGAGCGCTGAGTAGTCAAAAATCAGTTTAGAAACTAGAGGGACATTGAAAAGGAAAGAAGCACAGGGAGGAGGAAAGAGTCTTAGCCCCTGCTCAGCTGGGGTCTGGAGCCCCGCACTGCAGGCACAGCTTTGGGTTCCAATTGGAACTCACAAAGCGTAAGGTTCCGAGGCCCGCCTGAGGATGCCGCTTGCACGGCAGAGGGCCCAGTGGAAGGGGTGACAATGGGGAATTTTCCGAAATAGAGAAGATGTTCAAAGGCAAAAAGTCAAGACGTATCAGAAATCTGAGTAGGTCACATACCAACAAAATGGCAGAGTCACGTCAACTAAGATGAAACCCGAGGACCAAGGGGACCCTCGTGGCTGCCAGAAGGCTGGGCACAATCAGGAGAAAGTGGGTAGCCACGCTGGCTTCCGAGAAGTATTTGTCACACGGAGATTCAAAACGAGGAGAGGACATACCCAACCCCGCCGTGCGCGCAGCTCCTCTTACACACACACACACACAAAACGAAGAGCATTTTTAAAAATCTAATTATCAGTTGGGGGGGGAGAGGAACTATGGGACATAGGGAGGGGGGGAACTGGGAAAGGGGAAAGCCTTTGGAATGTAAACATAGAATATAGAAAATAAAAATATATATATATATAAAAAATCTAATTATCATCAAACGTATGAAGAGTTAACTCGCCGTGCTCCCGCCACGTGCATGCGAGACCCTGAGGTGCAGCGGGAAGCATTGCTGCCTCTGCATGCGCGCAGGCCATGCTCCACCCCCGCGAGGTTGCCTTCATTTCCCCGAGACGCCCTATGGGGCTCGGCACTAAATCTCTCAACATCCTTACATAACGACGGACAACCTCGCCTATTTTCACGAGCACACATAGGAAAAGGGGTCGGGAGAGGAGGAATTCCTTGGCCTCTCATTATCGCATTATCGGGAAGGGTAAGGAGTGAATGTTTGGATACTTGGAACGCAGACAGACAGAGCCCGGGAGAAAGTGCTGCCTGAGCAGAAACGCAGCCAAGTGCCCTGGTCTAGCCCTCAAGGAGCAGCCCGTACTGACAGCAGAGGCCTACCGCGGCCTCCGGCTGCCTACAGAAGTCAATCTGGATCCGATTGCCTCTACATTAAAGCTTCTCATTTTCTCTGGTTTGGGTCCTCCCTCAGGTCAACTGTGACTGCAGATGGAATCAGTAGAAAACGGAGCCTATAGGCTGGGAGTTTGGAGTGGGTGCCCACAGCCGAATTACTGGAAACGCCAGGCAGACTTTCCCAAAGTACCACAGGCATGTCTGGCTTCTGCGCTTCAGCAGGAAGGGTTTTCTTGCTTTTTATTTTCCCCCTGTGAACAATATGAACTGGACTTAATACAAATACAGCAAACCAACTTCCTCTTGATTTATTTTGGGGTAATTTTTGCCTTTCTGTAAACTCTCATAGATTTTTTTGTTTTATTTATTTTTATGTATGTGAGTATTCTGTCTTCCTGTATGTCTGCATGACAGAAGCAGATATCAGATCCCATCATAGATGATTTTGAGTTACCAAGTGGTTGCTGGGATTTGAACTCAGGACCTCTGGAAGAGCAACCAGTGCTCTTAACCACCAAGCCACCTTTCCAGCCCCTTTAAACCATATTTAAGCTTTAGAATCTTGGAACACCAAAGACACAATCCACATACCAAATGATGTCCAAGAAGAAGGAAGGAGTGGGCCCTGGATCTGGAAAGGCTAATGCAGCAGTGTAGGGGAATACCAGAACAGGGAAGTGGGAAGGGGAGGATGGGGGAGCAGGGGGAGGGAAAAGGGCATATGGGACCTTTGGGGGTCGGGGAACCAGGAAAAGGGAAATGAAATGTAAATAAAGAATATATCCAATAAAAAATAACAATAACGCTTTCAATAGCGATCAAGCCAAATTAATTTCTAATTTAAAGAAATTTTGTATTTAGGGTGGTGGTTTACAATGATACAGGAAAATTATAGAGATTAAAAATATTGCCAGGTGAATCTATCCAACCAAATTCCCTGTAAAACAACGACCCAGAAAACAGCTACAATGTATATGTTGGTTCTTCCTGATGTATGGAAAAAAACAGAGAAAAATACCATGCCCCTCCTCTATACACACACTATGCACAGTGGCTCCAATTTCTCAGGCCTGGGGCAGCTCGTATACAACAGCCCAGTACACCCGCATTTGCATAGAAAAGACTGCGCATGCCCAGAGCTCTCAATGCTCAGGCTTTGTCCTAGAACCCTCTTTGTTGTGTCTCCACAGTAGTTTTTTTTTTTTAAATAAGGTAAAGCCTCCCCAAATTAGAGACCATCACACATCTCTCCAAGGCAGAGCTCTCTTGCTCCCCTGGTTTTCCGAGCATCTGTCGTGACCACACCCCCACACCCGTGGTAAGAACAGATACCGAAGCCCTAGCGCCCCCAGCTAAGATTTAGCTCAACTAAGATGGTTTTGGTACAGATGGGAAATTTGGGTTTATAGATTCAAAACAAGTGCCATTTTGTAAGCATCTTGTAAGAAAGCAGCCAAACAGGTGTGAGTAAGTGTGAAGACACGCATGTCTCCAATTTTTAAAAATTCAGTAAATAAGTTTATCTTAACAAACAAACAAACAAACAACAAACAAAACCCGAAACTCACAGGGATTAGAATGTGTGAAAATAATGTGTATCAAAAGGTGATTAGTTTTATTACGGTAGATGTTTTTTTTAAAAAATGCCTTTAAGTTTGCCTTTTCTAGAATTCCGATATGTATTTTTGTTTAGCAAACACGTCCTTACGGTGTTGACAGCCCCAGCTGCAGGAAAGAACACCCTGATTGGAAAGGGTTTTTCTGGGAAGTAGAGTTAGGAGCTTATGCATCCAGAAAGAAACGCTTAGATCTTAAATTGGCCCATAAATCTCGCAGAGTCTGAATCTGCAGAGATGCAAGCTCATTTGTAACCCAAGCCATTTGCAAACCGTTTCCATCCCCAAGCAAACCTCAGCATATGACCTAAGTGCAGAGGAGTAGATATTAGCTAACCCCACACGAGGCGCGGGGTTTGGAGCTGAGCACTTGGCATGCGCAGTCTCCGTTGCTGCCCACCATTGGCCTTGGGAGGATGTTTGCACGTCCTGAGTGACAGAACCAAGAAACTGTAACGAAAGCATGAAACCCGCCCAGTGTAGAGTTCCGCAGCTTCAGAACGGTATTCTAACTGGAAGGCCGTTACGATATTGTAGACTTGGGGTCTGGTTCATTTCACTGCATTATTGGTTTTTTTGTTTTTTTGTTTTTTGTTTTTGTTTTTGTTTTTTGCTTGTGTCTTTATTTTAAAAAGTTTTAATAGATTATAAAGAAAGTGGAAACACGGAAAGATGAACGGAAGCACGGAAGCGCATGATGGTGGCAGGGTGGAGCCACACGTCCTACCTCATCCCTTTATCCACCCTCAGAGGGTCACCTCCCTCAGGACCCACCCTACCCCTGTGCTTACCTCTCCAATGCTAGCTAGGGCAGGGTCCCCCAGTGAGTGCATCTTAATCATCCTGGCAGGGACACTTTATTTATGAAGGTCCTATCCACAGGGCCCAGAGGCTAGGACTTAAACACAGTGCGTCTCAGAACGGAGGTAGGGAACAGACTCTGGGTGACTTGAAATGGGTCACGTGGGCTGCAGGCAGGAGACAATAAGGCCTGGTCCTGGGGAGCAAGGTAGGGAGACGGGGTGCAGAGATACCCTAGAAGGGTGGGAAGCCAGGCGTGCTGCACCTGAGGCGGTGGTCTGAGGGCTGGGACTCATCCTTTTGGTTTGGGGGGCAGGTTTGATCTAGAAGTCATTCTGAGGAACTTTCATTGCATCTTCAAGGAGTCCGTGTTGTTGAAAGCCAGGGTTTCCCTTAGCTTCCCCAGATGAGTCTCATAGCCCAGTCCGCAGACGCACAATGCATCAGAGCATCTAGCGCGCCATTACCTGGTGTCACGTGGACAGCTCAGCGTGCGAGTGTGGTATGTTGGTTTAAGCTTGCCAAATGAGCACCATTGCATAGAGTGACTAGCATTTCAGCGCTCAGAGCAGCCTAGAGAGATAAAAAAGACTATCGTTCATAGATATGAAGATGGCGCCTCCAGCGGGGCAGCGTGTCCCCAAGCCCAAGATAGCAACTTGCCGTTTTGGAGTATTTAAGCGGTTCCTGTTTAAGGCAAGGCTCGTCGACTTGAATCCTACTTTGAAAACAGCCACATGGAAAGCTGCTTCCAGTGGCCAAGATTGGAGCAGCTCTTAAGAGCGCTCCTCCGTCTTGGAGGGGACGGTCGAGCGCGGCAGGCTTCCCAGCTCGGGAATGCAACTGGGATTCTGCTTGCTTTCCAGAAGAGCTGGCTCAAGCATTTTTCAACAGAAAGAAAAACAAAAGCCCGAAGAATGAAAACACTGGAGAGGCTAAGGGGTGCCAAGGCGATGGCTCTGCTCCCGTCTGCTCCTCGTCCAGCGGAGACTCAGAAGCTTGCGGGGCCTTGGAACCCAGCTCCTCGGCAAGGCAGCGGATGCATCTGTGGGACACCTGGCCACAGCTCCAGTTCCTCCACCCCCCCCAGACCCCCAGCCTCAGCCTCTCACTAAGGCCAGAGAGGAGTGACACGCTGTGTTGAAAATTCACAGGAAGCTGAACTGAATGGGGCCTTTGTCAAACTGTGTTCTGACGCTGGAGCCGTCTGTCTCTCAAGGGTGGCAATATGTCTCCACACTGTCCATCACCTTAGCAGCCCGTGTCCTCCGGAGGTCAGCCAGCCTGTGTGATGCGTAACAGAGAGACAAGCTTGTGGCAGTTAGGGTGCAGAGGCTCCATTTTCTGGACCCATAAACTTTTATTTGGCCTCTGACGGTTTGGGGGCCTCACCAGCCACGCTGATCGTATAGGGCAGACAGCCACTGTCCTATACTCTGCTGGTCCTTAGCCCTTGTTCCCGGCCCTACAGCCCTGGGTGTTGACTATGCTATAGAGCTAACATTAAACTTACTCTAGCTCTGCTTTGCAGAGACGTCAGCCAAAACAGCTGCCTTCTAAATGGCTTTTCACAACTGTGGCCAGCAACTTGACTGCAGAAGTGTAAGCTACTTTAGTTATGGGAAAACTAAATTTTCCTAATTTAAGCTTTTCAAAGGATGACTTACATTACATTAAAATTATCCGCATATTAGATAATAGAACAGCTTACAGATGGTCTTTTATAATGACGCTAGAAAATACACGTTGCTTTGTAACCTGTATTTTATTCTGCTTTCACTTCTTGGGGAGAAGGGGGACACCAGGATTGCATAAGTTGAATACCACGTTGTGACTTCCCAAATTAAACATTATCCACATCAGCTTCTGCCTCTGGTTCATGTGAGGATACATTTACCCAGCTGCTTTTCATAACCCCAAACTCCTGAACGTAATCATAAATTCTCTCGAACCAGAATAGAAACCTGAATTCCTTTCTTACATAACTACCCCTGTCTTAGAATGTGGTTCAGATGTGAATAGAGCTCCTGTGTAGATGAGCTGACCCCACATGATCAGCCGACCCTGTGCCACTCTGGAGGGGTCTGCCCAACGCAGCATCTCTAGAATGGGGGAGGCAGCTCCAGGAGGAAATCCA
The DNA here is from genome assembly GCA_964023405.1 of Apodemus agrarius. Classification (NCBI taxonomy): domain Eukaryota; kingdom Metazoa; phylum Chordata; class Mammalia; order Rodentia; family Muridae; genus Apodemus; species Apodemus agrarius. The sequence goes on from OZ030027.1 coordinate 44,883,446, forward strand.
CCTGTGTGAGGATAACCAAGACCACCCCAGCTTCAGAAGGCCGGGTGTCCTCTGTGCTGGCCTCATGGCTCTACAGACTCCCCAGGGACTTCACCAGCTCACACATGGGTTGTTCTGAATGTGTCATCTGAATTTGAGTGTCAGTTGTCTGGCAGAAACATAATAATGTTCTCTTTAGCTTAATCCAATTCAAAGATCCTACCAGGCAGTGGTACTTGTTACTATGCGTTTGTTACTATGTAACAATAACCACCAGGAATTTGTTACTATGTAACAAAATGATGTCTAGCACTATGGCTACAGAGGAGCCATGCTTTGGTCTTCACCTGGAAGATATGCAGAAACCATAAGGCTGCATGCTATGATACCAGTGATCTCAGAAACACTCAATAGAAGGGTGTGTCTTCTGTAAGAGCTATAAGTGCTACTGAGGAAAGAGAAGCTGGCCAGCCAAGAGTGAGCACAGTATAGGCAGAGGCAGGAGCAGTGTTCCTGTACCTCTATTATTCCGGTATGCGGAAGAAGTGAACATAGGAACAGTATCAGAGCAGGGAGTAAGGAGACTCCTGGATGGGGACTGATAGTGCAAGTCAGAGCAACATTGTGTCCATGAGCCTGGGCTAGTCTAGAGACTGAGGTCCTCGATTTCCCTTGTTATATCGAGTGGGTGCAGGTCATGAAAGCAGGCCCGAGAGCCACAGGAGAGGAAAAGAGGTCTTAAGGCACAGTAAGGAAGAGAAGAGAGAGAAGGATGTATCAGAACATACGACGTGAGGAGAGAGAAAAGGCTACCAAGTGGAGAGGGGCCAGCAGAAAAGGCGGTGATCCGGGAGAGGGTGGAGGGAGATGGTCAGCAAACCATCCGATGTGTGAATATGTCTCTCAAGTTAGCACACAAAAGCAATTGCAAAGCTGTTACACATGATAAAACCCCACAGAAGAGCTGCGGGTCTCTTTCCTAAGGCAAAGTCTATCAGTTCCATGCGACGAAGGCACATGTTTCTTGTCCATATCCATGAAGTCTTTATTCGTTTACTTTTTTTTTTTTTTGGTCAGGTCTTGGTTTTGGTTTTGAACTTTATGCAATTGAATTTTTTGTTTTTCTGCTTCTGGAGATCATTATGTGGCTACTCCGTTTAGATTCCTTTCGTATATGTGTATAATTTACAAAGCTTCTACAGTGGTAGGTTTCCATATTGCTTTCCAAGTTGCCTTTAGTGTTAGGTATGTCTCACCATATTTCCTCCTTGGCTCTTCCACCCCTCCCTTTTTATTCACCCCCTCCCTGTTATTCTTCCTGTCTAGTTTTCTTTTTATCTCTTTATAACGCTACATTCTATTTACTCTTCCTTGAAAGGTGCCCCCTCCCCGTAGTACAGCCTAACCTCTGTGGTTACTCAGATCTAAACACACACATCTAAAGCCTAACTCTAGCATCCACACACAAGGGAAAACATGTGGTATTTGTCTTTGATGGCTCTGGGATACCTAACTCAGGATGATTATTTCTAGTGACATCCATTTACCCGAAATTTTCATAATTTTTTTTTTCTTAACATAACAGCTGGGTAGCATCCTATTGTCTAAACATACCACATTTTAGTGATCCAACAGTTTCCAACCTCTGGATATTATGAATAGAATGAGCATGAATGAACAAGCGTGTGTATGAGTGTGTTAGCGTGTGGAGTCCTCTGGATACATGCCCGAGGGTTGTATAGCTGTGTGTTGCATTCGATTGGTTTCCGGCTGTCTGAGGAGCCTCCGTGCTGATTTGCACAGCGGCTGCACCTGTTTGTACTCCCAGCCACCAGGAGCAACTATTCCCTTATCCCCACCTCCTCACCAGCTTTACTTATCTTAACCAGTCTGACTGGGGCATGATGAAGCCTCAAAGTAGCTTTAAATTGCATTTTCCTCATGGCTAAGGGTGCTGAGCTTCTTTAAGCGTTTCTCATATTTCATCTCTTGAGAACTTTCTTTTTAGTTCTACACCCAGGTTTTAATTGGGTTATTTGTTTTCTTGATATTTTTATTTTGTCTTGTTTTTGTTTTTTTATTTATTTTTTATTATACATTTCATTTTTTGGATATTTTATTTACATTTCAAATGTTAGCCCCTTTCCTGGTTTCCCCTCTGAACACACACTATCCCTTACCCCCTCGCCCTGCTCACCAACCCACCTACTCCCAACTCCCTGTCCTGGCATTCCACTATACTGGGGCATCAAACATTCACAGGACCAAGGGCCTCTCCTCTCATTGATGTCTGACAAGGCCAACCTCTGCTATGTATGCGACTGGAGCCATGGGTCCCTCCATGTGTACTCTTTGGTTGGTGGATTAGTCCCCGGGAGCTCTGGGGGAAAATATCATCCTGAGTGAGGTAACCCAATCATAAAAGAACACACATGGTATGCACTAACTGATAAGTGGATGTTAGCCCAGAATCCCAGAATATCCAAGATACAACTTACAGATCACATGAAGCTCAAGAAGAAGGAAGACCAAAGTATGGATACTACGGTCCTTCTTAGAAGGGGGATCAAGATGTCCATGGGAGGAGATACAGAGACAAAGTGTGAGCAGAGACTGAAGGAAAGGCCATTTAGAGACTGCTCCACCTGGGGAGCAGTATATCCCATATACAGTTACCAAACGCAGACACTACTGTGGATGCCAACAAGTGCTCCTGACAGGAGCCTGATATAGCTGTCTCCTGAGAGGCCCTGCTAGTGCCTGACAAATACAGACGTGGATGCTCTCAGTCAGTCAACCAATGGACTGAGCTCAGGGTCTCCAATGGAGGAGCTAGAGAAAGGACTGGAGGAGCTGAACGGATTTGCAGCCCCATAGGAAGAACAACAATATGAACCAACCAGTACCCCCAGAGCTCCTAGATGTTGATTTTCCTTCAGAGTGTGTTTGGTTTCTTTGACAAAAATTAGATCTCCTTAGTATGTGGAATCATGTCTGGGTCTTCAGTTCTACTCCATCCGTAATGCATGTGCCCTTGTGCCAATGCCATGTTGGTTGTACTACTCTAGCTTAGTAATATAACTTGAGACCCAGGATGGTGATCTCTCCAGTGGTTCTTTTGGTTTTTTTTATTATATGTTTTAGTTATATTGGCTCTGTGGCTGTTTGCTTGTCTTTTGGTATTCCCATATGAAATTGAAATTTGTTTGTTTTAAATTCTGTGAAGATTCCTGTTGAAATTTTAATGGGGATTGCAATGAACATATAGATGGCCTTTGTTAAGACAGCCAATTTTCACAACATTAATGTTAATCATCCACAGTCATGGGAGATTGCTTCTTCTCCCGGTGTCCTCTTTAATTTCTTTCTTTAATGTCTTAAAAACATTATTACATGAGTCTGTCAGCTGCTTGGTTGGAATTACCTCAAGGCATTATTTGAAGCTATTGCGAAAGGTATTGATTGCTTTATTAACATACTGTCACTTGTATATAGAAAGGCTACAGACTTATGTGTTAATTTTGTACTCTGCTACTTTGCTGAAGTGATTATCAGCTGTAGAATTTACCTGGTGGTGTCTTTAGGGTCATTTATGTGTAAGATTATATCATCTGCAAATAAAGATACTTCAACTTCTTCCTTTCCTATTAGTATGCCCTTGATCTCCTTCAATTGTCTTATTGCTGCTGAGATTTTAAGTATACTATTGAATAGGTATGGAGAGACTAAAAATCCTTGACGTGTTCCTAATTTTGGTGGAAATGCTTTGAGTTTCTCTCCATTTAGGATGATGTTTGCTGGTGACAGCTTGAATTTGCTGTAATTTGCCTTTATTATGTTGACGTATGCTTCTAATATCCTTAGTCTCTCCAGGATGTTTTATCATGAAGGGATGTTCTATTTCACTAAAGGTCATTTTTACATCTAGTGAAGTGGGCGTGTGTGTTGTTGTTTGTTTGTTTGTTTGTTGTCTTGCAGTATGTCTAAATGATGGATTTGGTTCACTGATTTATGTTTGTGGAACCATTTCTGCATCTTTGGTTAAAGACAATTTGATCCTGGTAGATGATCTTTTCTATGTGGTTTTGAATTAGGCTCACAAATATTTTATTAAGAAATTTACATCTCGCCGGGAGGTGGTGGCGCATGCCTGTAGTCCCAGCACTTAGGAGGCAGAGGCAGGTGGATCTCTGAGTTTGAGGCCAGCCTGGTCTACAGAGTGAGTTCCAGGACAGCCAGGGCTATACAGAGAAACCCTGTCTCAAAAAACCACAAAATAAAAAAGAAAGAAAAAAGAAAAAAGAAATTTACATCTCTGTACATATTCTTTATCACAGTGGTGACCCATCTGATAGCTATGGCTCCTCCTCCTCCTCCTCCTCCTCCTCCTCCTCCTCCTCCTCCTCCTCCTCCTTCTCCTCCATCTCTGTCCCCAGCCATGTCCACACACCTCAGCTCTGCAGATTTCACAGTGATCAGCAATGCTGGCAGGAGCTGATTGCCCCTGGCTGCCACTTCCTCACAAGTTTTCTCAGTGTTAACAGTCTTCTGCAACTCTTTGACTCTGTTCTGCTTCTACCATGGAAAAAAGTCTTAGTACTTTTGCTTTCAAAGTGATACCCTCCCGGGGCTGTTTCTATGGGAACTTGAAAGCTTAGTGGCCCAGGATACATTATATCCATCTCAATGGCCCAGGATACATGGTATCCATCTCAATGGCCCAGGATACATTATATCCATCTCAACAGCCCAGGATACATTGTATCCATCTCAACGGCCCAGGATACATTGTATCCGTCTCAATGGCCCAGGATACATTGTATCCATCTCAACATTGCCTCTTAGCAGCCAGACTTTGCTCACTGGGCAAATTTCCAATAAAAAGATGGGGAAAAAATAAGAGTTTATGGAAAAACTGAATTGAATTCTTAACTAGATGCTTTGTCTGTGAATTTTTTTAATGTGGAAATGTGGGGATAGTTTTTGAAATGTTTTATTTTTCCCTAACCTACCGCTAAGTATTTAAGCTATTTCCCGTTGAAACACGTGCAGTAGTTTCAAGTCATTAGCATAGCTGTGTTGAACAAAGACGGAGAGTCAGTTTCTGAAAGAGATGCCTGAAAAAGCAGAGGGAAGTTCCCCCTCATTTGTTTTCCCTAAATGTAGAGGAGCCAGAAGGGCCTGGTGAGGCTAAGAGCCACAGAGCTTGTCAAACACATGCAAGACATCCCAAGCACATGCATGCATGTGATTGTACATACATCCCACACACATACTATAAACATACCTTACATGCACACGTGCGCACAAATACATACACACACCAACACATATACTTAGATACTCACCACACTTACACACATCACATCCTACAAACACATCACATATGCATACTATACACATATACATACATGATCATGACACACACATCACATGCTACAAACACATCACACATATATACTATATACATATATATACATGCTCATGACACACATCACATACTACAAATATCACATAGGCATACTATACACATTACATACATGCTCATGACCCTTACACACATCACACATGCATGATATAAACATACACATACATGCTTATGATTACATACATCAAACACATATGCTACAAACATACACACTTGCATACTACACATACACACATAACACACCAACACATATACTGATACTCCACACTTAACATATCATCACACTTACATACTACATATACATACTACATATGCAGACTGCACATACACACCAACACACACACACACACACACACCCCAATACATATATTTATACACTCAATACACTTAGACACACACCACACATGCAAGACCAGGCTAAGCAACAGCTTCCAGACTGACTGTCTTTCTGGGAGTGGGAAGGACTATGTGTTTCGCTGGGGATGAGAGGACCCTGGCTCACCCAGGATATTGTTCATCAGGATTAAGACACTCCATATGGACTAGATTAAGGCTCAGGAGGTGGTGCCTGGATGTAAATTTCAGATGTCTGAGGAAGAGCATAATCAAGACCCTCATTTTTCTTAGAGTTTATGTTCCTTTAATGTATCAAAGAGGTAATGTTAAAGCAATTCTCTCTTCACTGGAATTCAAATTCAGGGGACAGGAAATGAACAAAACAGCAGTCCTGGAGTTGGTAAATTTGTGTACAGTGAGCAGAAAAGGCTTCCATGCTGACACAGATGCCAGAGGCCCCCGTGGCTGCAGACCCCATGACTCTCGGGGCCAATGCATCTCAGCTCTGGCTGACACAGATGCCAGAGACCCCGTACCTCTCAGGCCCGGGCTTGCAGACACCTCTGTGGCACTCGGCCCTTTCTGATCGGCTATGTCTGGGAGATGTCTGGGAGCTGAAGCCACCATTTGGAAGTTTGTTGGATCTTCTGGAAAGGAGTGAATCAATTTGACTTGGAGACTGAGCATGGGGTACTCAAGGGGTTACTTTAGAGGCAGATGCAAAATGCAGCCTGGGTGAGGATGGCAGTTTACCCTGCAGCTTCCTTTCATGTCACCCGGACTGCACATGTCTGTGCCAGCCCCCCCACCCCACCCCCCACACAACTGCCTAGAGTCCTGCTAGGCTTTCTGACCACCAACCCCAGCACTCTAACTTACCTTTCCACATCTTTCCACAGGACCTGATCTGACCCTTTGCTAGGGGTCCTCTGCATTTCCACACTGTTTCATGACTATATAGCTTGCACTGCTAAATTCCAGCTAGGTCACATAAAGAAGTCTCTCTCTCTCTCTCTCTCTCTCTCTCACACACACACACACACACACACACACAGACACACACACGGCATATATAAATGTATGTTTTTCTAAGATAAATCCCATTATTTCACCAGATTTGTTGTTGTTGTTGTTATTTTAAGCTCTTCTACATGATATTAATACAACCCTTAGGTCACCTTAATTAATTTATTAAACCCTATTAAATAACCCAGGGTTATCACTTAATTGCTAGAAGTACTATTACATGGTTTATCATATGTACACATAGAATAGTGGGAAACAAAGACATAGAGAACTTAAGGTCTTCCGTAGAGACACAGAATAAGAGTAAAACCATTACAGAGAAAGAAAAGAAAATTACCAAAGAAAGAACAGGCCTAGTTTTATTACAGGCTGAGCTTGGATTGCACTGTTCAAATGTTGGTAGAAAAGTCTCTGCGATGACCTCTCTGAGTTGTCTCCTTTGTTGCGATGGCTACAATTTGTTCTTGTGAGCATGGTTTCCATAGCAATGTCTTGATTCTTCATCCTAACCCTTCAGCTGTAAGAATTTCCCTATTGTTTAAGATGAATACTATGAAGTGACTCACATTATTTAAGGCTGTTTCTGAGTTCTTATGTCGACTTCAAAGAATATTTGATCATGGATCTGGGAGCGAAAACTCATATATTTCAGGACTGAGTTTTATTTCATTTATAGGCAGCTTAATTCTTGGCTGGACACACAATCTTAAGAAGTCATACTTTTACACCCATGATTCCCCTTTTGTGGAGTATTTTGTCACATAAACTTTAGCCCCGTTACCAACACTCTTCCAAAATAGGTTTCTACTTGACTTTTCCAAACCTTCTTGTCAAGCGCATCCACTCCCTGTCTCACAGTTTCCTACATGTGTAGCTCTGTTATTTAAGTAAGGCAATGGTCATCTATGTAAAGACATTTGTATAAAGCACACTGACCAGAAGGTCTGGAGAAACAGAGAAGCTCTGCCTCCTCGCCCCTCCCGAGGTACCGATAGCTCGATATTCCACTGTAGTCTTTCCCAGATACCTCCTCATTAGATTTCGATCCCTTCACGGAAATCCGGTTTCTAACTTCACACAAACGTCATAGTTGTCTCTTCTGCCTTCCTGGGTCAGCAACACGGTCACGTGGTTTTGGTGCTGATGGTGTGTCTGAGCATGCCCCGCAGATGGGTATCCCTGCGTACTGGTGCTGGCAGGTGAAGGGGCGGGCTTAGGGCTGAGTCTGGAAAGCAGAAAGGAAGGAGCAAGTGATCTTTGTAGCAGTGTTTGTTTAATTCCCGTGTCTGCTGTTTCAAAAACTTCATTCGATTGTAGGCACCTATGAAATCAGTTAGTATCATTTCTTGTGTTTTCGTATCTGACCCAATTATATGGCACTGAAGAGACTATAAGGCTCGGGACTGCCAGGGCATGGCTTGTCTAGACAAGGAAGTGAGGTCACATTACTCAGTTATACTCAATATTGTTTCTTCTACATTCATATCTCCCAACGAGCAGGTTAACTGGATGTGTGTGTGTGTGTGTGTGTGTGTGTGTTACAATGTGTGTCTACCATGAAAGCTGACTGGTTAATCTCATCAAATGTCTGTACATGAGTGTCGGAATGAAGTGTCTCCTCACTTCAGTGAAGGCCAGGTTGTGGTCACACCAAACACCTTGCCTTTTCTTAAAATCTCTCTCTCTTCCTTCTCTTTGGAGTCATGAGATGTACCTGTGAGATTTCTCCCCAGCAGAGCTCATGGGACTCTACAAGTCCATTAAAACCATCTAATTCACAACAAATCCTTAGAAAGACCAGTGATTTCTGTAGTCATTATCAATATCACTATAATTACTTTACTATTTTTTTTAAAATAATGCATGTCTCTGCCTCATCCGGTAAATTGAAGCTTTCTCATTAAAGACTGGTTCTGTCCAGACTAGCCAAAACACAGAGGTGAGACTTGTCTATCCATGTCTTGCCTTCACTGAAGCTCGAGACAGGGACATTGCTACAGGGACAAGACCAGTGTCCTCCCTCCAGGGCTTTTGGAGTAGCTGCTACTGTCTCAGTAAGTCTCAGAACAAACATGGCGGCCCTATTTTGTGCACTGGGTCCCTGGACTATGAGTAACTGAGGCTCAAGATCTTTTAACCTAGCACCCACTCCTGCCAGTGTTTAGCACTACACTGCAAACTTGTATTAAAGTAAATATAAGGCATGTATATATACACAGATGCACGTACACACATCACATTATACATACATTACTGATACTGTTCATGTACCCATACCCCATAAATACCACATGCACACACATATCACACACCTCACACCACATGTATCACACAAACTACACAACAGATATACACACTACACACATACCATATCAATCCTATCCAATACACAAACACAACATACTATAGCATACACAATACAATACCTACACTCTCTTCATGTGCACACCTCATACAATACTCATAAATGACACACACTCCATATATACCCATCAATGCCCACCCTCCATCTATACCACATGCACACACAAACACATACATACAAACACACATACATACACACACACACACTCATAACACTACACTCATATACCACACATAAAGCAGACACCACAGATGTATCATGTACCCTCAAATACTTTCATTTCCACTTCATGCACAGCATTCCATGACATGGTTAGTGACATTGACTACAGTGTGGGCATATCAGGACATATACATCCAATCATGTCATGGGCCTTGAATAAAACTCTGACGCTCCTTGTACTCTCGGCATAATAAAAACCAAATGTTGGATACACACGTGTTTTCCAGGAGAAAGAAGTGGAGAGCTCGGGTCATGTTCTGAGCAATTTCTCTGAGGGTTAGCATGTGCCAAACTGGAGTACCTTAAAAGAAACAAGGCCTGGTCGCTTGCCTCTGCGAGTGGAGATGGAAGGGCCCGCTCGCAGGGTTCAAATGCATAGGGCCCTGGACAGCCCTGGAGGAATTTGGAGAGCATTTGGACCTTCCGTGAGTCAGGCTGAGGTCACTCTGTGGTGAGATGTGAATAGTGAGTCAACCTGGCTACCATCAGAGTCCAAATCCATCTTACCATCATGTTTTACAGCCTCATGTGGCTAGGATGTGGTGGCCGGGGCAGCAGAAGAGAGCCGGAACTGTCTCCGGTTTTTGACCTGGTGTATCCACACAGATTCCATCACATCCCATGATATACAGATACGGTCTGTCTGGAACAATCTAGGCAACACATCCCAAGGAAAGGAATTTGATCCGAGGAGACCCACAAATCCAGACCCAGGCGCCACTCTGCAAGACATGGCGTCAACACCCACTTCCGCCATTCTCAAATGAGACATTGCGCAGCGGTCCATGACATGCCTAGCAATATGGTGACAATAAAGATGAGCCCAGCGATCCAAGACAGTGTGACCCCGGAGGATCTGTCCCCTAAGAGCACAGGCTCTTAGTCACTTCTGAGGCTTACAACACACTGTATCACCAGCCAGGATGCAAAAGTTAAGGGACCCATTTTGGGAGGCTCCAAATATTGATTGATAGATTTTAATATATAAAAACTGTGTGCTAGAGAGATGGCTCAGCAGTCAGAGCACTGACTGCTCTTCCAGAGGTCCTGAGTTCAATTCCCAGCAACCACATGGTGGCTCACAGCCATCTGGGATCCGATGCCCTCTTCTGGTATATCTGACAGCTACAGTGCACTCGTATGAATAAAATAAATAAATCTTTAAATAAAAATAAAAAATGTGTACCTGCTTGGGTCTCTGATCCTACACTAAGAGACAGCAGTATCAAATGTTGTAAAAATGAACTCACACATGAAGTGTCTGTCAGCATTTCGTGAGTAGCTTATCCTTTGAGGATAGGTAGGTGGTAATCAGAAACAGAGCTATCCACACCCCAAGGCTGCCCATCGCCCTTCTAGTCACACCCCTCCCCCTTATCCAGAAAGGATGCCTCTCATCTGAGGGCCTTAAACTGTGGACATGGGTGTAGCATGGCGTCTGGTCCTTTCTACAGACTCCTACATTCGGGTTGATGCTTATGGCATGTTTCCAAGCTTCCCGTGGCTTTCCTGTGAGGCAACATAATAGTAAAAAGGAGGCCTTAACTTACTGACTCATACAAAAGTTGATTGAAATACGATTTGTTCTCAGTTTAGAGCTATAACAAATAAAAGCACCCTGAAATGGCTCACACGTCCAGTAGGAATGGAGATGCTTGGATGCAGAAGATGGCGAAGACAGAGTACACAGAATCGAATTATGCTTCTCCAGATTCCATCCACACTGCCAGAGCTGGCCACAAGTCCCACAAGAATCTCTCTCTTGTAGTTACCAGAGTGGATGACGTTCTAAAGGTCCCTCCCAAGCACTGCAGCCTGGGACACCTGGTCTCTTATCTCTGGTCTCCATCAGGCTAGAATTTACTCTGACACAAGCTCTCTCTGCCTTTATTTCCCTTGCGGGGCATCCTGCTAAACACTTAGTGTGTCTAACTTAATGTTGATGTCCAGACACTCATATGCCTAAACTCACAGTGACCTCGGGTTCCTGCTGGGCCCAGTCTACCTCCTTTAACACTAACTTATTTCAGACCGCTCCTTTCCAGTCTGTTTGCTGCTACATTGTGGAGTGGTGCACCACAACAGAAAGCATTCTGAGACAGGGAGTAACATACACCACAGAGAGCAAAGCCTCCTCCAGGGCTTATCCACAGACGTCCCCTAAAGCACCAGCTTCCCCTGCTTTGGCCTCTGCTTTATCCTGTCATCTCCGCCCACCGACCAGAGTTTCTCTTCCAAACATATCCTTAACATAAATTACTTGTGATGGTAAAGACAGGTCCTTGGAATGAAGTCTAAAGATGGGGTGATACTCATTTTTATTATTGAGTTATAACAGTTTTTACGTACAGCAGTACCAAGTTTATCACAGTGTGTAGAGTTTCCATCAACTCCACCACTGAAATGTGGCCCCATATCATCTGCCATGTGAGATGGCACTTTCCTGATGGGTAGGTGTGAAGTGAGATCATGTATGCTAGAGGTGTGAAGTGAGATCATGTATGTTAGAATGAGATCTGGTCCCGTTTATCATATATAGGTGTGTGTATCAAGTATACTTATAATCACATAAAAGTAAATGACTTTAATTCAGAATCATTTTGAGATAATCCCCTTGGTATTTCTTTATACTTAGAATTGAGACTGTATTTCTACATAAAGAAAGATTTACCTATCTTCATTAATGAAAATGATGTTTTGTCTTCTAAAGGTTTTATTCTATATCGTCTGCTTTCGAATTTTGATTTTTGATGTTTACTTAAAGAAACCCTGCCTTCATTTGGTGCGTAGACAAAACATCTACACATATGAAATATAATTAATATATGTTTGACTATCAGGTGATTGTATATTGAAACATTTTCTCTTGTTGCTTCTTAAACAGACAGGCATCTCACTGCAGCATTGCTGATGTCATCTATGATGTCATGAGAATGGCCGCCATGGAGACTGCAGTTCCCAGGATCTCCTTAATCATTCCAGAAGGTTCTCCGGACAAAGGCTGGTGGCAGCTGCTGGGCAACATTGACAATTTCATTCAAGGCGACATTGCCACTGTGCTAAAGGTTCTGCTTCTTCCTGTCTCTTGGAGACATAATCCACTGGAAATTGTCTTTAGGATATGATTTGAAGAACAAGTCCCTTCAAATGCCCCTTGTGTAGATGCATGAGTAGAGCTTAGCTGCTTCCGTAAGCTCACGCTCAGATCCACCTGCCTTTGCCCTCACCTGTCTGCCCGTGTGTGAGCACCGGAGCCACAGCCGCCTCTGCTCAGCAGCTCTTGGTGGCCACCAGAAGAACAGGTTTTGCCGCTCCCCTGCCTGTCCAGGATCACCAGACTGCAACCTCTGACCTTCCATATGCAGTTTAGAGTTACTTTATCCACTTGAGCAGAGAAAGAAAAGTTGGTTGTATTATTGAGGATCATTGTGCTAAATCTAAATTGCACAGCCTCCATGCTCTGTCCTTTTGTCTCTCTGATATTGTGTGTTTTCCAGATTTTTACTTGACATTTTTCTTATTAATTTTTTACTTTAATTATACATTAAAATGTCTTTTATTTTTCAGATTATAATTCCATCATTTCTCCTTTGCCTTCCTCCCTCCAAAACCTCTCATATATGTCTACTTGCTTCCTTTTAAATGTGTGGCATTGTTTTAATTAGTTGTATTATGTGCATATGTATATTCATTATGTATACATACACATATTTATACATGTACATATATGTCCTTAGCGTTCTGTAATCTTTATGTAGGGTTGATTTCCCTCCACTCTCCCTGCCCCCCTCATCCACATTAGCCTGACTGTCGTTGTCCCTGTTCAGCTCATGATGGTAAGATGTTATGGGCATAGCTTCTGAACTTTCTGGGAGATGTAATACCCAGCACATTTACAGCACCTCTGCCTCTCTCCATGATGATCCCTGGGCCTTGGTGTAGGAGTGTGCAGTGGATCCACAACTCTGTGAGGACTGGGATCCACAACTCTGCATTTTGATCACATATGGATTCCTGTAATGGCCTCTGTCTGTTGAAAAGGGATGCTTTCTTTTTTTTAATTTTTATTTTCTATATTCTATGTTTACATTCCAAAGGCTTTCCCCTTTCCCAGTTCCCCCCCTCCCTATGTCCCATAATTCCTCTCCCCCCCAACTATTCCCCAATCATTCCCCCTCCCCCCACGGTTTCTCTACAAAACTGGATCCAATCTTTACAGGCCCAGGGTCCTCTCCTTTCTTCTTGGGAATCATTTGACTTGCTAATTGTGCCTTGAGTATTTAGGGCTTCTGGGCTCATTAATATCCACTTATCAATGATTGCATTTCATGTGTATTCTTTTGTGACTGGGTTAGCTCACTCAGGATGATATTTTCCAGGTCTAACCATTTACCTACAAATTGCATGAATTCATTATTTTTAATTGCTGAGTAGTATTCCATTGTAAAAATATACCATATTTTCTGTATCCATTCCTCCTTTGAGGGATATTTGGGCTCCTTCCAATTTCTGGCTATTATAAACAAGGCTGCTATAAACATAGTGGAGCATGTGTCTTTATTGTATGCAGGGGAATCCTCTGGGTATATGCCCAGGAGTGGTATGCCAGGGTTCTCTGGAAGGGACATGCCCAATTTTCTGAGGAACCACCACACTGATTTCCAGAGCGGTTTTACCATTTTGCAATCCCACCAACAGTGGAGGAGTGTTCCTCTTTCTCCACATCCTCGCCAGCACTTGTTGTCTCTTGAGTTTTTAATCTTAGCCATTCTGACTGGTGTGAGGTGGAATCTCAGGGTTGTTTTGATTTGCATTTCTCTGATGACTAATGATGTTGAACATCTCTTAAGGTGTTTGAAAAGGGATGCTTTCTTGATGTAGAACAACACTCCTTTGTGGCTATAAAGACAAATATTTTAAATATACTTAGGGATTATGCTGGTTTAATAAAGTAGTGATTATAGGTTCCCCTCTAAGATCCATGACTTCACTAGTCCTGGGTAGTTAGCTAGGTTCAGGCATGATTTTCCTCTTGTTGAGTGGGTCTTAAGTCCAATTAGAGAGTTGTTGGTTACTGCCAAAGTATGTGTGCCACTAGTGCACCATTAGGGTGATGGTACCATACTATTCACTGCTAGGATTCATAGGAGCAACCAAGGTTAGTAACAATGCCTTTACTGTTAAAGGAGTCTTTTAGACGCTCTGACCAACATCTAAGATAGAGTTCCCTGTGCTTACTGTTGGTGTTTTGTTAGATGGTTTCAGCTCTCAGAGGGAGCATCGTCAGCCCAGATGGGAAATTTTCATTTAAACTATATATAGATATCTATGCACAGACTTATGTGTATTATATGTGCTTTAGGTAGATAATGTTATAGTTCTTTTTTTACCTTTTCAGACATTCTTACTGTTACTTTACCTTCCTCTACCCTTCTTCTGTGCCTATGTCCTCTCTTTCCCTAATTAGAGCTTTCTATTTTCCAATAACCCCATCAGATCCCCTGCACCCTGATAGTCCCCTCTTTATTGCTTCCTTACCCCAGCCCTGGGCTCTCTTCATTCCTGGCTCCTGCAGTGACTCCAGTAGATGTATTTGTATGTGGAGGATTGGAGTTACATGTCTCACATGAGAGAAAATGTGACCTTCTTTTATTTGGATCTGTGTTGCCTCACTCAATACGATCTGTTCTAGTTCAATTCATTTGCCTGCAAAGTTCATGATTTTCCCATAGTACAGATGTACCACATTTTCATTTTCAGTTTGTCGGGTGAAGGACATTTAGGTTGTTTACAGGTCCTATCTATTGTTAATAAACAACAGCAAATACGGCTGACCAAGTATCTGTGGTGTCGGATGTCCAGTCCTTTGGGACTACGTCAAGGAGTGGTATAGCCAGAACATGTGGGAAAGTGTATGGTGTCATAGATACCACAATCATTGAAACTCCATGTTCTTAGTCTTGGTTTTATTTGTGTGATTTATGGCATATGAAATACAGTTTAGTCTGTGGTTGGGCCTTATTAATTTTACTTAGAGTCTAAGAATTTGTCCTCACATTGTTTCTGCTTGAATCACACCGAGTCTATCATTTGGGAACAGGGCTCTGAAAAGCAAGATGGCAAGAGTCCTGAAAGTATGTGGATATATGCCCTGAGCTCCAGTAGATCAAGTGCCCGATGTGTCCCAAAAAGATATGTGTAAAGAACACTATCAACTGTGGTGCATAAGATGCAGAATTGTCCCTAGTGTATTGCTGTCTCTAGACAGGTGACCACAGGCAATGTGGAAGTCAGTGGACAGTGGCCCCTGAAACTCACTGTGGGTTGACACAACAACCTCATGACTCCAATCCAAGGTTCACACTTTTTTTTTAGTCACTTTTCTCATTGCTACCAATAGGCATGAGGACAACTCTGTACCTCCTGTCCCCGATGACGACGTTCTGCCTTGAGTGCTAGGGGTCTGGAAACCAGCTTCTAACCATGTCACATGGGAGAGACTTGACTCTTCATCTTTGCACTCCGCTCCAGAGGCTTCGAGGAGGCTGCTTGAAGAGGGCGTGCATTGCTTTGTCTAAGCATCCTGATGTGACTTCACTGCTGTGCTGGGTTCTCTGGGCCAAAGAACTCCACATGGCTCAAGGCATCTTAATCCACAGCTTGAAGGAATGAATTGTGCTGACAACAGCTACACCTCTACTGGGAACCCTAACTCTGTAAAGGAACTTAACTCCTGGCATCTGATCTGTGGCCTCCCAAGGTCCCAAGCAAATGACACAGTCCAGGTGAGCCTAATGCCTGATTTGCAGAAACTTGGAGTTAACTAATGGGTATGGTTTTAAGTCATCCATAAAATGTCGTTATTTACTAAACAAACTAAAGCATTAATACAGTCCAAAAGAAGCTCATACATATACATCAACAGAAACATTACACTGTTTATTTCCACTGAGAACCCCATACCGTAAAAGAACCCAGTGTCAGCTGATACGAAAATGAATAAATAAATTATAGCACATTCGTGCAACAGATTAGTACAACCCAATGGAAAACAGCCAAGTGCTGGTAAACAGGACATATAACTATCAAAGAAACAAAACAATAAATGTGTGTCCAGAAATATTCTACCCATCCACAACAAGGAACAGAAAAGACAGGGCTAAGGACTAGTCATGTTCCAGTAACCTCTCTGCAAACAGGAGAGGATACATCAAGACACTAGAGATGATCAAACAAAAAGACCAGTGCCTGGTGTTGAATATCCGCGTTTGAGTTGTTGGTCAGGGGTATCCAAGAGACCACCAAAAGCACACAGGCCACCAAGAGACCACCGAAAGCACACAGGCCACCAAGAGACCACCAAAAGCACACAGGCCACCAAGAGACCACCGAAAGCACACAGGCCACCAAGAGACCACCGAAAGCACACAGGCCACCAAGAGACCACCAAGAGACCACCGAAAGCACACAGGCCACCAAGAGACCACCGAAAGCACACAGGCCACCAAGAGACCACCAGAAGCACACAGGCCACCAAGAGACCACCAAAAGCATACAGGCCACCAAGAGACCACCAGAAGCACACAGGCCACCAAGAGACCACCAAAAGCATACAGGCCACTGTTATTGCTGTTTGTTGCCAGATAGAACTGGATGGAAAGACCCTATTGCTGAAAGTATCACATACCTTGGTCATAGGACCTGGAGAAATCAAGCTGGTACTGAACTGGAAGTGTCCTCCTAGAGGATCTCTTTCATCATGCAGGCTGTGAAGAGAGAAACGTTGCCCACCATTTTATCTGGGGGTGGACCCGGTGAGCCACAATAATGAGTTGTCCAGCTAGCCATGCCCATTGGTGCAAATAACTTAAGTGTAATCAACCACTGTCTCAGTGGGTTTAAGGCTCACTCAATAGGAAAGAACTCCTGCCTAGCCAAGAACCCATGACTAAGGAAGTTATAGACCCTGAGAGAGAACCTGTCACTATAATTTTAGGATGGTGTAGCTCTGACCCTTCATCTTAGGAACTCCTAGCCAGTCTAAAAACTAGAGGTATTAACAGGGAACCACAAGAGATTAAAGAGCACAGAACAAGAGTCTGTGGAGTGCTCATCCCCAAACTGGGCATCTCACGCCCCACCCCAGTCCTAAGACCCGGTCTTAGTTAGGGTTTTACTGCTGTGAACAGACACCATGACCAATGCAAGTTTTGTAAAAGACAATATTTAATTGGGGCTGGCTTACAGGCTCAGAGGTTCAGTCCATTGTCATCAATGCAGAAACATGGCGGCATCCAGGCAGGCATGGTGCAGGAGGAGCTGAGAGTTCTATATCTTCATCTGAAGGCTGCTAGTAGAAGACTGACTTCCAGGCAACTAGGGTGAAGGTCTTAAGCCCACACCCACAGTGACACACCTACTCCAACAAGGCCACACCTCCTAATAGGCTCACTTCCTGGGCCAATCATATACAAACCATCACAGACCCCCAAACTGGGCATCTCTATCAAGTCCCACCATAACCCCAGGGCTCAGGGAAAACCCCAGAGAATGCAGCAGAAAGAGTCAGAAGTTATGGAGGATTGTCATAAAGCAGTGTCCCCAGATATAACACCCAGTTGTACTTGTTGGTCCTAAACACTGTGGAGGCAACCCAGGATCTGCCCAAGCTCAGGCTGGTCAGCATTCCAGTTGCATGGTAAGGGTCTCACGGGGAGCATGTGGAAAAGCTAAAGGTAGCTGATGGCTGATGGAGGAAAGAAAGCCAGTGTTTCTGTCAGGGGTGCAGATAGTAGGGTTTCCATGCTATACCGGACAACAATATACAAATGCCCAAGTAGGCAGCACTAGTCAGTCTTGGTGGGGTATATACATATATTCTAATAAGGTCAGGAAGTTGGGGGTGAAATGTGGGAGGACAGATCTAGGAGAAACTACAGGTGAGATGTAAGGGGGAATTTGATCAGAATATAATTATTCAAAAGTAAATAGTAACTTACTTGAAAATTTAAAAAGAAAAAAAAAGCTGGAAACTGGATCATATATAAAGAAGATTGCTCACCATCAGAAATCTGTGTGTGTTCCTTTGAGTGACTGTAATTTTTCTGTCTCAAGTCTAGAGGAGTCTTTGGTTCCAGAAAAAAAAAAACAGATAAGGAAGGGATTCAAGGTTGGAAGAGAAAGGCCAGCGTTGATCTCAAGCTTCGTGGAAGTTACGGGGAAATGAAGATCTTGCTGGATTGAAGGTATGTGTGAGCCACGGCACCTGTATGTATGTCCTCACACCTGCACACCTCCACACCCCCTGCCAAACACACACACACACACACACACACACACACACACACGGAGGGAGGGAAGGAGGGAGGGAAGGGGGAGGGGGAGAGAGAAAACACAACTGGATGGCCCTGCTTGAGCTGTTCCAAACTTACCACGGCCACAGCAACACATTTCAAAGTGTCTTGGTCTTGTACGCAGGGATTCACAAGGAGGACAAACATTTATTTGTGCTTAAATGTGTGTTTGCAAAGCAATCGAAAATAACCAAGATGTCCAGGATGAAATCTTGGACTAAGGATGGAATCACTTTCCAAAATAAGCTCGGAGCCCGAGGATGTCTGTTGAAGAAGTTGCTTGTGTTTCCTTTAAAGCTGTACCAGCAACGGCTTGGCGTCCGTTCCCACACTAGCCTCCTTGACAGCTCTGGGTGGCCCGTAGCTCAGAGGCAGACTTGGGTCTGGCTCTCACGTCCTAGATGATACCCTAGTCTTGTGGAGCTACAGCTGAGCAGATACAGCCACATGGGATTGGGGTCAAGCAGAGTTCTCCCAACCCCTACCAGGAATTTTGACCATTACCCTGGACCTTAATAAATGTATAAGGATTATAAAAGTATTTTGGCATCAGCCAAAGCATCCCAGCTGTCTCTCTTCCTTAATTCCTCAGTTTTGTCCTAATAATGATTGCATTGTAAACTCAGATAACTGTGACCTGCTACACAGCGGATAGGCTGGGAAGAACCCAGCAACTGCGAACAGTGGAATACAGGACAAAGTCCCTCTTCCTCTCAGACACTGATTTCCCAGTATTGGTCGCCTGAGGGAATTTACGGAATTTCTGAATGCACCGGGGAAGCCATTTGTAGAAAGCATATCTTTTACTAAGGAAATATAGTAAAGTGGATTTTAAAGAGCAGAATAAAGGGACCAACGAGATGAGTTCTACAGACCATGTATCACATTGTTGAGTATAGTCAGTGGAAGCGATAGAGATCAGCATGCACCCTGTGAGTAACAACTGTGTGTGCCCCACTTAGACAGCCGCACACCACTTTCCTATTGGGCATTTGTGCACACTTCACAAGCAAAACTAAGTTCCTCAGAGTTGGAGACGTAGCTCAGTGGTTAAACTGAAGGACTTACACGGCAAGTCACAATCAACTGTGTACTGGATGGTGTTGTGTGTCAACTTGACACAGGCTGGGGTTATCACAGAGAAAGGAGCTTCAGCTGGAGAAGTGCCTCCATGAGATCCATCTGTGGGGCATTTTCTCAGTTAGTGATCAAGGGGGGAGGGCCCCTTGTGGGCGGTACCATATGGGCTGGTATTCTTGGGTTCTAAAAGAAAGCAAGCTGAGCAAGCCAGGGGAAGCAAGCCAGTAAGAAACATCCTTCCATGGCCTCTGCATCAGCTCCTGCTTCCTGACCTGCTTGAGTTCCAGTCCTGACTTCCTTTGGTGATGAACAGCAATGTGGAAAGTGTAAGCTGAATAAACCCTTTCCTCCCCAACTTGTTTCTTGGTCATGATGTTTGTGTAGGAATAGAAACCCTGAGTTAGACAACCTGGAACTCCAGTCCTTGGCAAGTCTGGTGCCCTCTTCTGGCCTCCATGGGCTCTAGGCACACACATGTGTACAGGGAAATATGCGGGCAAAATACCCATCATATAAAAATAAAATGAAGTCCCCTGCCTACAAGGGGCATGGCCTTACACGGACATTTTGAAGACCGACTGTGACCGGCCCTGAATAAGCAGTGCCAAGCAAGGATGTCCTCTTAGATATCCACTGGCATTCCTTACTGCTGTGACTGTAGACCTTGTCTCTTGGAGAAGCCATAAATAAACTGTGTAGATGTATCATTCCTTCTTTGGGGAAAGTTGGCCTCAATATAGTTAGGAAAAATAAACAAGACAGATTGGGCAACTTGAGAGTAAGCCAAGGGCTACCCTATGCTCCGAATATTCGGGATATGAACGATGAGTCAGGGTAATTACTTCCACCCCACTTGGATTACGGTCTTGGAAATCAGGCAAGGAAATTTCTATATAAGATCACCGTGGAAGATCAGAGCATATCCAGAGATTCGTGAAGATTCGTTATCTGTGGCTCCACGTTAGCTTGGAGCAATTGAATAGAGTAGTTAAATAGTCACTGAAAACCAGAGCCCTCCTGCAAAGTCTTTGTTTTCAAAGAACTTCCTACTCAGTCAATCCAGATATACCTGTGTCCATATGAGCAATCAGAGAAATTAAACCTATCTACTAAAGCTATAGGCCTCGCTCACGGTACCACTCAGACTCCTAGGATGGCATTTGCCTGGGGCTGGAGGAGGACCTGCTGTTTTGGAGGACCATGGAAACGCATCTTGGTTTTGTTTTCAGCATGTGGCCAACGTCCCAGTCAAGGGTAGATGAGTTGCAGATTCACTCCTCAGCTGTGACATGGTAACAAAGGGTTGGGGTTGGGGTTGTCCTAAAGTCACCATACGTGGCCTGCTTGTTTTCCTCTCACTGGCAACGCTGATAGAAAAAAAAAATGAAAGCCTTCACAGCTCCCACAAAGACACTGCCTACTCGCCTACAGCAGTGGGCCGTGGCTGAGCTGAGCATAGTCCTTCCTTTTCAATAGAAACGAGACTGAACATCAGCAGAAAGGGAGTAAACTGATCGTTTTCTGAGCAGCGTGATTCTCCCCCACCCCGCCCCATTCCCCTTCAGGATGCTGCTTCAGTGTCCCTTCAGTGATTTACAGGTGTGGAGCATGCTGGGAGCTGGAGCATGAAATGACCGTGGATCCAGCCTACAGAGATGGCGAGGGTCATGGTACCCTCGAGATGATTTGCACAAGGAGGCAGCAGAGGGTGATTTGAAGGGTTGTTGAATGGCCGATTGAGGAGTTTCTCGTTGATTCTGTAAGCAAGGTCTGTAGGGATTTGCCAAGAGACAGGGAGGATATGTGAGTCGGGTGTGCTGAAACAGCAAAGGCGGAAGCATGGAATGACCTTGCGTGGGGTCGTGGGTGACAGAAGAGGACAGAGGTGAAGAGATGGGAAAGGTCCATCAACCAGGCACTTCTAGCTAGATGCTAGCAATGAATCCGGGGAAGCTAGTCTTCTGAACTAGGACTGGGAGACCGTTCCTAGCCAGGCCAGGCAGGGACTTTGGACATTTTTGCAATTAGGTAGCAAGTAGTTGAGTTCTGGTCCCAAACTTTTCTCCTCATTTATATTCTGCCAAGGATCTCAGCTCATGAAATCCCTCCCCTAAATGTACAGAGGTTTGACTCTAGATCCTGTCCAGACATAAAATTGACAACATTAATCATCACAGCTTCTATGCAACTTTAAAGCTAATCCCTTCTAAAAAGTTCTTTTCTCTCCTCTCTTTGCCTTCCCACCAACTCGCTAAAACATCTGAGGGTGAATTGGGATATAGATTGATGAGTATACGAATACACTGTCTATATTCTTTGTAAATGTTTGTTGTATTATATTAAGTCAGACACTAGTAAAAACATGTATTAATAGTCAGGTATTTGTGCTTTACTAAAAATGTATCCTACTAAAAATAAATTAGAAAATTTGGGAAGCTCTGTATCTGTTTCTTAATTTTTTTTTCTTGTTTTGCACCTGAGCTTTTGGTGTTTAAAATCTACACTTGGGGGTTGGAGAGATGGTTCCTGTCTTAGTCAGGGTTTCTATTCCTGTACAAACATCATGACCAAGAAACAAGTTGGGGAGGAAAAGCTTACACTTCCACACAGCTGTTCATTATCAAAGGAAGTCAGGCCTGGAACTCAAGCAGGTCAGGAAGCAGGAACTGATGCAGAGGCCATGGAGGGATGTTAATTACTGGCTTGCTTCCCCTGGCTTGCTCAGCTTGCTTTCTTATAGAACCCAGAACTACCAGCCCAGGGATGGTACCACCCACAAGGGGCCATCCCCCCTAGATCACTAATTGAGAAAATGCCCCACAGCTGGATCTCATGGAGGCATGTCCCCAACTGAAGCTCCTTTTTCTGTGATAACCCCAGCCTGTGTCAAGTTGACACACAAAACTAGTCAGTACTATTGACCCCTTGTCAGCTTGACACACAAACACATCACTATTAAGCCTCAACCCTTAATTTCTTATTCATCCCAAGATCTAAATAACTTTAAAAGTCCCACAGTCTTTACATATTAAAAGTTCAATCCCTTTAAAATGTCCAATATCTTTTAAAATTCAAATTCTTTTAAAAATTCAAAGTCTCTTAACTGTGGGCTCCACTAAAATACTGTCTTCCTTCAAGAGGGAAAAATATCAGGGCACAGTCACAATCAAAAGCAAAACTCAAACTCCAATGGTTCAATGTCTGGGATCCAACTCACCATCTTCCTGGCCCCTGCAAGGCCTTGGGTCACTTCTCCAGCTCTGCCCTTTGTAGCACACACCTTGTTTTCTAGGCTCCAGCTGTCTGTACTCCACTGCTGCTGCTGTTCTTGGTGGTCATTGCATGGCACTGGCAACTCCAAAACACTGCTATCTTCCGCTGTAACTAGGCTTCACCAATAGCCTCTCATAGGCTCTCTTCATGGTGCCAAGTCTCAACTCCTATGCATGACCCCTTTAGTCCTGGGCCATCAATTGCAACTGAGGCTGCACCTTCACCAATGGCCTTCCACGGCCTCTCATAGTGTCGAGAGCCTCAGCTGTTCTTCATGACCCCTTCATGCCTTCAAAACCAGGACCACCTGGGTGACTCTTACACAGTATCAAGTCCTGCTACAGCACGAGACACAACCTTGGCTATCTCTAGAACATAGCCTCTGTGTTCTCAGAAAACTCTTCCCTAAAGATTTAACCTCGGTGATGCTGGTTTCTTCTTCTTCTTCTTCTTCTTCTTCTTCTTCTTCTTCTTCTTCTTCTTCTTCTTCTTCTCCTCCTCCTCCTCCTCCTCCTCCTCCTCCTCCTCCTCCTCCTCCTTCTTCTTCTTTGTTTTTTTTTTTTTTTTGGTTTTTCGAGACAGGGTTTTTCTGTGTAGTCTTGGCTGTCCTGGAACTCACTCTGTAGACCAGGCTGGCCTCGAACTCAGAAATCTGCCTGCCTCTGCCTCCCAAGTGCTGGGATTACAGGTGTGCGCCACCACTCCTGGTCTAGTTTCTTCTTAATTGCCACTAATTTCTTAGCTCCAGCTAACCAGCAACAATAGTCCCAGTAACACAAAGGTTTGCTTTAGTGGTTCTGGTATCCAATCACAGCTGATTCTTCAGCCCCAGCTAACCAAAACCACAGAATCTTCACAATCGAAACATGGCCCTGATAAGAGTCTTTAATTGTCCCTTTGGAATTTCACAAGCCAGGCCTCCATCTTCTGCACTGTTCTCAACATTATCTTCCAAGCTCCTACACAACATCCCACAGAGGTCTCAACACTGAATGGACCATCTAGCCCAAAGTTCCAAAGTCCTTCCACAGTCCTCCCCAAAACATGGTCAGGTTGTCACAGGAATACCCCACTCCTGGTACAAATTTGTCTTAGTCAAGGTTTCTATTCCTGCACAAACATCATGACCAAGAAGCAAGTTGGGGAGGAAAGGGTTTATTCAGCTTACACTTCCGCACAGCTGTTCATCACCAAAGGAAGTCAGGACTGGAACTCAAGCAGGTCAGGAAGCAGGAGCTGATGCAGAGGCAATGGAGGGATGTTCCTTACTGGCTGGCTTCAAAACTACAAAACTAGCCAGTGAGGCTCCTCACTCTTCTTTCAGCAGAAGTTCCCAGGGGATCCGCTCCCCTCTTCCCGCCTCCACAGGCAACTGCACTCATGTGGACATATCCCCATGCAGATGCACACACATGCACATAATTATGCACAAATAAATCTTTTGAAAAGAAAACCTACACACAAACCATTCTTTAAGATACAGTTTCTTGGTGTGCTTACAACCAATTTTGTATAATGGCAAGGAGGAGAACTACACCCTCTCAGGGGTGAACCCCTTACTGGCTGTCCAATACAAAGCGGTCACTTTGAAACCATATATAAATAAACAACAAAAAACTTGTTCAGCAGGTTGTGTATGTACATGTATGTATATACATACATATATGTACAAATATATATGTGAATATACACATATGTTTATATGTATTATACACATATGTACAAATATAGAAGTATATATAGATGCCTGTGTGCATATATGTATGTGTATGCATATATGTATTTGTGCACACATATACATACACATATAAATATGTTACAATAATAAAGAAAAGGAAGTTGTTAATTTGATAGGAGGAACATCAGAGGCATTAAAAGGAGGGTAGCTGGGGGAGGATGGAGAGACAGAAGAGAAGAAAGGTGGTGATGTAATTCTATTTCGATTAAAAATCTATTTATAGAAAATACATAACTTTTTTTATCTAGAGGATCTCATGCAACAGTAATTCAGACAGCCATGCCTGTATCTGCAGTTGCTGACTATAGGACTTGGGAAGTGCACACAAGGGGGAAGACACAGAGAACCCCTCTTTTCCTTGTCAGCCTCTGGGTAGACCAACGCCATTGCTTTCCTCCTTGGAGCCTCGGTCTTACAGTAAAACCTCAGAGCAACTGCTTCTGGTTCTGCAGCAACTGCTTCCGGTTCTGCAGCAACTGCTTCCGGTTCTGCAGAAGGTGTTCGTGGTGAGTGGGGCCCACGTGCTGACAGGCTGGGCCAGGACAGATTTCACTTGTTCTGATTTCCAAAGGTATTGTGAACTGTGCTGCTTTTATTGTTTGACTCTGTCCCTGGCCCCTTTTTACCTTGACATCAAGCTGATGACTTATCTCGCGCTTTTGTGTTGTTGCTTGTTTGTGGGACTTTGTCAAATGTGGCCAACATCCAAAGCACTCTCTTTCCCGAACAAGCACCCTGTCAGCTTCCTGGTTTGGGCCTATACAGCTGCAAGGACAGGCCCAGGTGTCTCTGTGCTTTGTCTCTCTGATACTGTTCTATCCGGGTGTCCTGTCACTCTGTAGCGGGCTGATTGTTTCTCAATTTCCAGCCTCAACCCCTCCCCCTCCCACTTTCCTGGACCCTGGATTGCAAGGCAGCACTTGTGTGGAGAAACTGAACTTATCTTTAGGTTGGAAGCAGGAGCGAAGTTACTTTGTGCGAGCTCTAACCTGTCCAAATATAGTAAATTTGGATTGGTGAAGTTTGTTTTGTATTAATGTTTCATATTTTCTTAGGTTCATGTGGTCTCTGCTCCCCATGGACAACAGATTAACCATTTGGCTTCTGGTGTTTATTTATCACATTGGAAGGAAGAGAGTTCTTGGCTGTCTCACCCCACTGCTAAATCTCCAACCAGAACTAAAAGTCTTGCTAAAAAGGGACACGTGTCAGAAGATGGGTGACCTGGGAAGTTAAAAGAAGCCTTGATACTCACCACCCCTCCGAAAACTGCCATGCCCTGACTCTGCGATGACAGCCATGTCAGATCTTCCACTACAATCACCCCAGAAAGGACTGGAAATTCTTTTTCATCCATTAGGAACGGCGATAGAGAAACAACTAGAATTTCTAGGGGAAAGAAAGAGGCATCTGTATTTTATACTGTCAGATTAATAGGTGATGACCCCGTCTGTTCCCACAGTCTGGCACAGGGCACGTGTCCTTAAGCGCTTGTCCGTGAATGATCATGTGACCTTTCGGCAGGAAGGACCACGCTCCAAGGAGACTCACTACAATTGGCTTCTGTGTTTATGTGCGTATGTGAGTTATGTGCTGAAAATGTTTTTCTTTAGACACACCAAAAAAAAAAAAGTGGGTATCTCAAAGAATCTACAAAGAGCAGAAACAGTCTCCTTTAAGTTTCTTTTTTAATGTATTTATTTTATTATTTATATGATGTAGCTGTCTACAGACACACCAGAAGAGGGTGTCAGATCCCATTGCAGATGGGTGTGAGCCTGCATGTGGTTGCTGGGATTTGAACTCAGGACCTCTGGAAGAGCAGTCGGTGCTCTTAACCACTAAGCTGTCTCTCCTGCCCCTCCTTTAACTTTCTTAGAATGTTGCCAGGAGGAACCAAATGGTGTGACTGGATGGAGAGAGAGCGGAGCAGAAAGCCGCAGCTGCGGCTCATTATTGACGGGAAGGAAGGGAGCTCGCGAAGCCCCGAAAACAGCCCGAGGTCCTGCTCCTGAGTCCCGCCAGAGTCTGATCTCCGCTCCTCTCTCTTCTTCCCACTCCTAGGCACCTTGAAAGAGGAACACGCCGCTAAAAACAAAGGGAAGGAACTTTATAGGAAACGGGAAACAACACGGAATTCAAACGATCCTTCCCGTTGTCCCCAGTAAAGGAGCACGGAGCAAGAATTTCCACATGAAGCTGGTGCCCCCTTCCAAACCCGCCTTTTTTGTGAGGTTGCGGTGTAAACATGAGTACCCGCCACCCTTTCTCGGAGTTCCTCCGTCTGGCTCCCCTACAAAACAATGACAGCATGAGGAACTTTGTTTGAATCTCCTGTAGCTTCCAGGGCCCTGGAGAATGTTATTAAAAACATATTTAGAAAAATAGATATTAATTTTGCTTTTGAAAGAACTGTGGGATATTTTTGATTTTTTTTGTTTATAATGGACCACCGAAAAATGAGGATTCGTGTGTGTGTGTGTGTGTGTGTGTGTGTGTGGTGTAAGGTTTTGACCTTTATTTCGCTTCACAGCACTTCAGCGTTCTGAAAATGTTGTAATACAAATAAGATTTTTTTAAAAAAAAAATGTATCTCAGCATAAAATTATTTCCTAGGCTGTTATTTGTTTCACTGCAAAAATAACTTCGAGAAATTACTCAATAAAATACTAAGAGTCATAGCACGATCCCAGAAGTTGTTGTCCCTGGAGCAAAACAACAGCATCCACGGATGCTGAACGCTAGGAGCCTGGGCATTCTGGGGGTCTACTGTGGGCCAGACTTCAGGCAGAGCCCCACTTCCCTGGGTCCAAGAGATAAGACGCAAGCCGCGCCCCGTGGTTTGTGTTCACAGAAACGACTGACAGTGGAAAGGGTAGAGGAAACTCTGAGGCCTGGCAGTGTTGAGCAAGGCGACACTCAAGTATCCGCCGTGCCAGTTGTAGGGACATTTCAACGACTCCTCTAATTCCAATGAATTCTAAACCTGCTTGGAAACCTCCCTCCAGAGGTTTTCAGTTCTAAGTATAAATAATTCCAACCGACGTGCCGTGCGCACATTTTTTTTTTCTCCCTTTATCTTTTAACACAGATTTCGCTGGACCAAACAGCCAGGCATAGACTGTGACCTCATTAAGGCCCTTACTGAACCAAGGGCTCAAAGGCTATTTCATCGGGATGAACCGATTTTTCTCTTTATCTTCTAAATATTGGAAATATGTTGTTTGCTCAGACAATAAAGAGTGAGATATCATTCCGCTGGCTTCCAAATTCTCCTAGGCTCAGATGTTCAGCACACTGACGCCTCTGTGATTCCTCCTCGGAGCCCAGGATCTCTGTTTCCTGCAAGGCAGCTGGCTGGGCCAGACTATTCCCTGCCCTGGGAAGGCCTCTTGTGCTTCAGCCTGCCAATAAATGTCTAAAGTGGTTGAATACTAGCTCAGCAGCCAGGCTGTGAACAGTGGAACAGCGCAATCGCTCTCCTTCCCGGAAGTCTTGGAAATCTTGGTGCCTAACTCAAGGCCAGGCTCACAGGAAAGTACGTGAGAGGGATGGGCGGAGCCAGTTTGGCCCTCCCCATTTGGGGCGTGGTCACATGGTTCCCAGGAACTGCCTGGGTTTTGCAGACAACTGAGGCCTCAGCCTCGCCTGGTCTTCTTGCTCTGAGGCTGCTCCCTGTGGCCTATTAAAAGCAGCCCCCTCTGTGGAATATAATTCCTTATATTAAGTTCAGTATCTATCTTGACATCTTCATTTTATAATGAACATTTACAATATTCATAATCAAATTACACGTTAACCACAATTTTAATCACTAACAGGCAATCGAGATGCTTTTTTTTTCTGTTCAACCCCTCCGACTACACCCTGTGGCTCCAAGAAATAGGAATGAGGGAAATCCCTCCACTGACTTCCAAAGTAAAGAACCTT
Source organism: Apodemus agrarius (assembly GCA_964023405.1). Taxonomy (NCBI): domain Eukaryota; kingdom Metazoa; phylum Chordata; class Mammalia; order Rodentia; family Muridae; genus Apodemus; species Apodemus agrarius. The sequence continues at coordinate 44,912,176 of OZ030027.1, forward strand.
CGCGTACCACACAAGGAAATAAAAATAAGCACCTGAGTCCAGTTACTGCGCCGACGCCTGGGAGTTAGACTTTCAAGTCCTGAAATGAAAACAGGTTTGAAGTCTTTTCAGAGCTAAGGAAGGGTGTGGTGGGATGAGGGAGAACCCGTGAGCAGGAAAGAAAGCTGGAAGGAGATTGGTCATGGGGGTAGACTGTCACTCCCGCCACGGTCACTGTTGTCACAATGCGCGCCACTGCCAGCCTTTTGCGTGTCAGACACAATGGAAGCTGTAAAGTCGAGTGACCAAATGAGGCTTCTGCTGTGTACAGGGAACTTGGACAGGAGGGAGTTTGCAGATCCTGGCCCATGCCGAAGAGAAACGGGCTCTTTCCGTAGGAACGATGCCCCACGCCCCACGCCCCACGCCCCGCGCCCCGCGCCCCCCGCCTCATTCCACAGCCATCTCAGATGGAATCCTGTTTCCTTCACGCAGCTCCTTTTAGCCACGGATGCAGATCAGACCCGCTCTTGCTGATTTTCCCCACGCATTAGTTACTTAATAGCTTCTCGCCATAGAAGCTGCTCATGGGGTAAAGCGCTGAGGTCTTGCTACGTTTTAGGATATTAATTTTTTTTCCCCAAGCCCCAGTTTCACTTTCTTAAAAATAAGGATCACAGATTCCTAAATAAGCCAGATGCTGCGCGAGAAAGTAAACACACCGGGGAACTTGTGATCCGCTAGAGAGAGCCCCAGGCTGGTCACGCGGTCCTGTTTCTGCTGTTGCAATGTTTTTATTTTACAAAGATCCCACCGGATGGGTTGATTCTAAAATTTATGGGGACACAGGCAGGAATTCCTCAGGAATACAAGTACACAATTCATCACAGACAAAGCTGGGGTCCATCACAGTGACAGTAACAGAATTGAAGCTTCAGGATGATATTTCTGATAAGAATCCAAAAGAGTTGAAAGTTTAATACTCCCAACATATTTAAAGCCAAAAAAAGAAAAAAAAAAAAAGAAAAAGAAAGAAAGAAATCTCTCCTTTTTATGTCTTCCAAATTCCTTTTCCTCTCAACTTTTCCAAAATGCTGAAGGGCAAAATAAAACAAAGAAAATGTGTTTCTACTCACGAAATGTTAAAATAAATATGTAATGATTTCTTGGTCAAAATTTTCCTTTCCAAGATAAAAATAATTTGAAGTCACATCTGATAGCTATTAATGCGGACGTTCCAAAGCGTGAGGCTCGGCCTTCCTCAGGAAGCTCAGGGCCGATGCGGTGTGCAGGGGCGAGTGTGACCGCGGAGGGTGAGGGGCAGGAGCCTGCGGCACACGGCAGCACAGAGGGGCTGTGTGTCCGCTGTGGGCTTCTCCACAGCCGTGGCCAAGAGCCCCCCAAGACCAGAGCCCCACAGAGACCCCATGCTTTAACCTCTGATGCCCCGTGGTTGTGTGGACTGTGCCATGGTGTGGGCTATGTGATTGTGTTGGCCGTGCCATTGTATGGGTTGTGTTGTGTCGTGGCTTATATTATGATGTGGGTTGTGTGGTGGCTTGTGTCGTGTTGAGGGTTATGTGGTAGGTTGTGTGGTTATGTGCATTGTATCACAATGTGGGTTGTGCCACTGTGCGGGTTGTGTCGTGATGTGGGTTGTGTCGTAGGTTGTATTATGATGTGGGTTGTGTTGTGATATGAGTTGTGTTATGTTATGGATTGTGCCATTGTGTGGCAGGTAGTATGTTGTGGGTTATGTTGTGTTGTGGTTTGTATTATAATGAGAGTGTTGTGATATGGATTGTGTTGTACTGTAGGTTGTGTTATGTTGTGGGTTGTGCCAGGGTGTGGGTTGTATTATGATGTGGGTTGTGTTGTATTGTAAGTTGTACCATGGTATGGATTGTAATGTGATGTACATTGTGTTTAGGTTGTGTTGTGATATGGGTTATATTGTAATGTGGGTTATGTTATATTGTGGGTTGTCCCATGGTATCGGTTGTGTTGTGCTGTGGGTTATGCTGTACTTTATATTGTGATGTGGGTAGTATTGTGATATGGGTTGTATTGTGATGTGAGTTGTGTTGTGATGTGAGTTGTGTTGTGATATGGGTTGTGTTGTGATATGGGTTGTGTTGTGATGTGAATTGTGCTGTGATGTGGGTTGTGTTGTGATGTGGTTTGTATTGTGATATGGGTTGTATTGTGATGTGAGTTGTGTTGTGATGTGAGTTGTGTTGTGATGTGAGTTGTATTGTGATATGGGTTGTGTTGTGATATGGGTTGTGTTGTGATGTGAGTTGTGTTGTGATGTGGGTAGTGTTATGATGTGGGTTGTGTTGTGATGTGGGTTGTGTTGTGATGTGGGTTGTGTTATGTTGTGAACTGTATTGTGATGTGGGTTGTGTTGTGATGTGGGTTGTATTGTGATGTGAGTTGTGTTGTGATGTGGGTTGTATTTTGATGTGGGTTGTGTTGTGATGTGGGTTGTATTGTGATGTGGGTTTTGTTGTGATGTGGGTTGTATTGTGATGTGAGTTGTGTTGTGATGTGGGTTGTATTTTGATGTGGGTTGTGTTGTGATGTGGGTTGTATTGTGATATGGATTGTGTTGTGATGTGAGTTGTATTGTGATGTGGGTTTTGTTGTGATGTGGGTTGTGTTGTGATGTGAGTTGTGTTGTGATGTGGGTTTTATTGTGATATGGATTGTGTTGTGATGTGAGTTGTATTGTGATGTGAGCTGTATTGTGATGTGGGTTGTGTTGTGATGTGGGTTGTTCTGTGCTGTGCTGGAGATTGTGTTGTGGTGTGGTTGTTCTCAAGATCTGAACTACTCTAGCCTTGTGTCCTTCCCGGCTTCACCCCGTTCCTGAAGACTGTGGCTGTGCCTTTCCTGCAGCTCCAGCGTTCCTGCCCCACTTACCGACTGTTGCTCACACCGTCTCCAGCCGCGCACTCCGCGCTCGCCATCTGCTTCTCACCATGCAGTGTGGCCCTCAGGCCTCGGTCACATGAGCATCGTGGCCATTGTCAGTACTGCAAGCTCTGCCACTCACCTTGCAATGTATTAAATTATAGCCATGGGCAAGGACAATAAGGGCATTATTATCACTGAACTTTCTTTATTAGATATGTTCTTTATTTAAATTTCAAATGATTTCCCCTTTCCTCATCCCCCCTCCCCCTGTTCCCCAATCAACCCCCTCCCACTTCTCTGTCCTGGTATTCCCCTACACTGCTGCATCAAGCCTTTCCAGGACCAGGAGCCTCTCCTCCCTTGGATGTCCAACAAGGCCATCCTCTGCTGCCTATGCGTCTGGAGCCATGGGTCACACCATGTGTACTATCTGGTTGATGTTTTTGACCTTAGGAGCTCTGGGAGTACTGGGTGGCTCATATCGTTGTTCCTCCTATGGCACTGCAAACCCCTTCAGTTCCTTGGGTTTTTTCTCTAGCTCCCCCATTGAGGACCCTGTGCTCAGTTTAATGGCTGGCTGACAGTGTCCCCCTCTGTATTTGTTATGTATTAACAGAGCCTCCCAGGTGACAGCTATATCCAGCTCCAGTCAGCAAGTACTTGTGGGCATCGATAATAATGTCTGGGTTTTGTAACTGTATATGGGATGGATCCCTAGTGGGGTAGTTTCTGGATGATCTTTCCCTCAGACTCTGCTCTATACTTTATCTCTGTATCTCCATCTGTGGGTATTTTGTTCCCCCTTCTAAGAAAGACCAGAGTATCCATACTTTGTTCTTCCTCCTTCTTGGGCAACATTTGATATGTGAAATGTGTCTTGGGTATTCCAAGTTTCTGGGCTAATATCCACTTATCAGTGAGTGCATACCATGTGTGTTCTTTTGTGATTGGGTTACCTCACTCAAGATGATATTTTCCAGTTCCACCCATTTGCCTAAGAATTTCATGAAGTCATTGTTTTTAATAGCTAAATAGTACTCCATTGTGTATATATACACCACAATTTCTGTATCCATTCCTTTCTTGAAGGACATCTGGGTTCTTTCTAGCTTCTGGCTTTTATAAATAAGGCTGCTATGAACATAGTGGAGCATGTGTCCTTATTACATGTTGGAGCATCTTCAGGGTATATGTCCAGGAGTGGTATAGCTGGGTCCTCAGGTAGTGCTATGTCCAGTTTTCTGAGGAACTGCCAAACTGATTTCCAGAGTGGTTGTACCAGCTTGCAATCCCACCAGCAATGGAGGAGTGTTCCTCTTTCTCCACATCCTCTCCAGCATCTGCTGTCCCCTGAGTTTTTCATCTTAGCCATTCTGACAGGTGTGAGGTGGAATCTCAGTGTTGTTTGGATTTGCATTTTCCTGATGACTAAGGATACAGAACACCATACTGCTCCTGGGTGTATATCCAAAAGATGCCCCAACATCCCATAAAGACACTTGCTCAACTGTGTCCATGGCAGCTTTATTCATAATAGCCAGAAACTGGAAGCAGCTTAGATATCCCTCAAACTGAAGAATGGATAAATAAAATGTTGTACGACTATACAATGGGATGCTATTCAGCTATTAAAAACAAAGACATCATGAACTTTGCAGGCAAATAGATGGAACTTGAAAAAAAAATCATCCTGAGTGAGGTATCGCAGACCCAAAAGGACATGCATGGTGTGTACCCACGTATAAGTAGATATAGGCCATAAAATACAGGTACCCTTGCTACACTCCACAGACACAAAGAAGAATGAAGGCACAAATGAGGATACCTGAATCTCACTTAGAAGGGGGAAAATTAGTCATAAAAGGTAGATTGGGGGAGGGAGTGAAGAGAGAGGGGGGATGGAGAGGGGAATGGGGGAGTTCCGGATCAGGTGTGGGAAAGGATTGGAGAGATAGCTAGATAGCCATGAAAATGAGTGGAAATCTGCAACTGACAGGAGGTGGGGACATGGGGGGCATCTCCAGGATGAGACAGAGACCTGGGATGGGAGAAGAGTCTAATCGTCAGTGGGGGTGACCTCAGCTGAGGCTCTGTACATTGAGGGGATGCAGCCTGAAGAGGCCACCCCCCGTAGCCAGGCAGGAACCCCCAGGAAGCTGACATCAACCCACCCATGAAATTTTCAACCCAAAATGTATCCAGTCTATAAGAAATACAGGCATAGGACATGGAGCAGAGATTAAGGGAATGGCCAACCCATAACCAACCCAACTTGAGTCTCATCCAACAGGAAAATACCAATCCCCGACTCTATTAATAATATTGTTATGCTTGCAGACAGGAGCATATTGTCCTCTGAGAGGTTCAAACCAGCAGCTGACTCAGATACAGATACGCATAACCAAACAGTAGATGGAGTTTGGGGGACTCTTATGGAAGAATAAGAGAAAGGATTGCAGGACCCAAAGGGGATAGGAACCCCACACAAAGGCCAATAGAGTCAACTAACCTGGACTCTTGGGTCTCTCAGAGGCTGACCACTAACCAAAGAACATACATGATCTGGACCTAGGCCTCCCTGCACATATGTAGCAAATGAATAGTTTGGTCTTCACGTGGGTCTTGAACAGCTGGAGCGGGAGCTGTCCCAAAGGCTGTTGGTTGCCTGTCCGTGGAATATGATCTTCTAGCTGAGCTGCCTTGTACACTCAGTGTGATACAGAATACGCACCCATTGAGATTCTGTGAAATGAACGGAAGATTTTCCCCAGATATAACTCTTGAAGAAAGAGCTTTACAGCTTCCAGCATGGGGTAGAAAGAAATGTGCATTAGCCTGCCCTTGGTGACTCCTCTGATCTCTCGTGTGTCTCCTTTGCAGTTCCACAAATCTCATGTACATACTTGATGGATTGCTTCTCCTATGAGAGGGTCAAAACATGTGGTGGGACTAAGTCTGTAAGGGACAAATTATACACTTTTGAGGAAGGCATTCTGTATAAATTTCAATTCAGTTGAGTCTGAACAGAACTGCGTTATCATGCAATATCTCTTGGCAACCTTCAGGATTAGCCTCCTCAGATAACACATTACAATTGGGTTTTAAAAGTTTGTCCAAGAAGCAGAAAATCACCACAGAAAGACTTCCTGCTTTAGGGGTTTGCTGGCATTGGTCTGCCAGAGCAAGTTCCCAACAAGTATTAAAGTGGGTCTCCTTCCCTTAAGAGCGGAGAATTCCATCTCCAACCATAGTTGGGCAGCTCAGATGGCTGTGGAACACTCAGTCTGGCCAAGAGCATTCTGAAGAAAACAGTATGAAGAATAAACAAGTCACATCGTCAATGATGTCCTCAACGTTGTCTTCACGGAGATAAGAATCGATTCTTACCAAAACAGCATTCTGTTGTAGATGGCGTGTGCGTTCCTCATTCTTTTATTTCCCCCATCCATTTCCACAGAGTTATCAACTCCACAGGGTACATCTTACTGTATTTTTAGCATGCATATTGACGTAATATTGACAGAAAATAAATTATGCATTCCTGGAATACACAGTTTGCCATTTTAATGCAGGCCAGCCCTTGTGAGACAGACAGTGTGGTTGGTGTAGCGAAACTGCTGTCTTCCCTAAAGCACCTCCCTCCTTCCATGGCTCCTGCTCCAAGCCTGACTCTAGGAAAACACGCAGTCCTTTCTACCACAGGGTACTCCCTCTTGTCTTTCTATTAGAGATGAAGTCTCATCTGTGTTTTTGAATCATTTGTATAACAGTGTGGTCCAATAGTTTCAATGTTACTTATCTTCATTGCATTGCATGGTGAATGATGTCATCCCAACTACCAAGATGTGACCAATCCATCAGCATGATGGCCACCCCGTGACCAGGGTGCCTGTACAGCTGACACTTGGCTCAATACTAGACTTTCCTATAACCTGCATTTTAAGGATGTGGTTCCACAAATAAACAATACAGAGACATTTTCGTGTGTCTCACGATTGAACAGCATCTAAAATTGTGGCATGTATTCAATAAATATTTGCAGAATCATTCAATCAACCAACACAATAGCTACAGATAGCCAAATGTAATTTAGTCATTGTATTTTTATTTAACGGGAAAATCTTTTAATAATAAAAGTTTAATTTATTTGAGTGGCTCGCAGGCTGACTCTATAGTCCTGAAAATGTCTTTTCACTCAACAATACTCTCAGAGATAATTACAGATTTTAACTGACAGGCATAGTCTACCCACAAAAGTCAGTGGGAGATGAAAGGCCTAGCCAGCCTCACAGAGACTAAAGTGCCAGGGTGGGGGAATACCCAGGGGGCCCCACCTGTTCATAGGAGAAGGGGAGGAGAAATGGGGGGAAGGCTGTGGGGGGCGGGGCAGTGACTGGAAGGGTGGCAGGGAGAGGGATGTAAAGTGAATAAGTAAAATATTAAATTAAATTAAATTGGGGGCTGGAGAGATGGCTCAGCGGTTAAGAGCACCGACTGCTCTGCCAGAGGTCCTGAGTTCAATTCCCAGCAACTACATGATGGCTCACAACCATCTGGAATGGGATCTGATGCCCTCTTCTGTTGTGTCTGAAGACAGCTACAGTGTACTCATAAAAATAAATAAATCTTTAAAAAATTAAATTAAAAAAACATAATGTATAATTGGAGACAAGTATGTCTGAATAAAATATTAAGTAGCTTTAGCTTAAACAATTATTATATACATATAAAATTGAAACAATATATACACATTATTGAAACTATATTATTGAAACGATACATATTATTGAAACAATATTAGCATCATGTATTACAAACAATAATATATATTTTATATATAATAATATATGCTATATATTATTAATCTCTATATATTATTGCTTGTGATACATGAGGCAAGTCAGCCAGAAACAGGCTGGGATTAGCTATTCTCATCATACAGGGTGACCAAATGGAGTGCCCTTGAGCTGGAGTTCCACCTCAAGGGACAGCCATGTCTTCAAACCACTACCAACCCTACTCACTAACCTACGTGTCGCTTCTATAGAATCAGTTTGAGTGAGAACACTGAGGTGGGGAGAGGTTTGGGCAGAGCCCACCAAGCCCACATTAACACTCTATCAAAGTGGAAGTGATTCACTCGTAAATGCTTTGGGGGAACGTAGCCCTTGTTAATTAAAACATATAATGCATATATAGAATGTGAGGAGCTTATGAATTTAAAATCTGTAGACCTCTGTGACAGAAATGTCACAGGACAATCAGTGGGGCAGACACACTTGAATGCAACGGACAGGGTAGACGCACCTGAGCCTTCTGCTGTCTTTGGGTCTTTCAGCTGGAGAAGGCATCCAGGAGATCCTGGTAAGGTGTTCCCTCACATCTCCATTACACCTCAGGTTACTAGAAGGCAGGAAGGGAGCACCTCCAAGGGAGCACATCCGAGGATGCTTAACTGACCTTGTGGTGATGGTGATATCCTAGGTTCACCCGTTTACCAAGTACAGCAAGAGAAAGAAGACATGGATGGGAAGTGACTATTAAAAGCCAACCTTGGGCTGGGTAGGTCTACAGCGGAGTGCTTGCCTGGCCTACATGATGCCCAGAGTCATTTCCAGCAGGTGTAGGGAGCTGCCGTCCATGAGAAGAGAGACTGTGAGTACATTCTGTTGATAAAGAGTGGGGTGAACCCATATTGACTGGTAAATATAAACAACTTACTGGATAACTGGAAGCAAAGGCTATCCGGGAAGAGGAGGCTATACCCTCCCGCGGGCCAAACTATAACTTTACCTTGGTCACAGACTTCACGTGGACTGGTTTTGGCAAATTAGCATCTGCCTTTCGCTTTCCTCTGCACAGGCTTCCTTCCAGAAGCTGCATGCTCAAAGAGGAGCATTTTCCAGACAGAGAAATGACCTACCCCCAGTGGAGAGGCATATTCGAAGCAACCAGTAGGGAAGACCAAGAAAGTCACACAGGGAAACTGCTGGAAGGGTCCTATGGAAAACTGAATTGGACTCATACTTTGGAACATCTGTCACCTGTAATATGTCAAAAGCTTCTGAATATACATTTCAGAAATGCAGCCGAACAGCCCAATGAAAATATTTTCAAAGCTATCACATTCCCAAACCGTCTCTATAAATCAACACATACTCTTGTCACTGTCTATACATGTGTTCTAAGTTAAAAGGAATTTTATGAGTTTTGAACATCTTTTACTCATTTCTTAATGTCTTAGTGCTAAACTAATGTATTTTTCCCCCTAGGAAGATCTTACACAGTGTGAAGCAATATTCTATTAACTAACATGAACTGAGAAAAACAAACCCAACATTTAAATTGGCATTACAGGCCGTCATAGCAAGTCATGTCAGGCTGCCCCTCTCTCGTGAACTGCCAGGACTTAAGCAATATTAGCTTTGAAGAGTCATCTACTCATAACATTCAAGACGCAGAAATGCCTTCGCCTTCTGAGAGGAAAGACAGAAGTTCATATCAACCTTTATGTCCACAAAATATACATATAAATTTATCTGTGTGTCGTTCAGAACTCATGATTCTGACACATCATGGATGTCATGTCAACCATCTGGGCTGCCCAGATGGGATGACATTTGTAAGCTAGATGACCCCCATTATCTCTGCTGTACCCCCTTATCTGGGTTGCAATAGTAAAACTAACAGTGTTCTGAAGAACACCGCACAACATTATTTCTGTGAGATAGTTATCACCAGGGCGACGGGGCAAACTCTGAACATGGGCCACTGTGGTGGGACGAGAGACAAGCCTGTGACTTAGAGAAAGGCCCAGACTTCACCCAGAGACCAAGGAGAAGGGCAGAAGACACAGGGCGTGAGTACAGCAGCAAAGGCAGTGGGTGGCTTGGCTGCTGCTTAAACAAGCCCACCAAGATGTTCCCTATGGAGGAGCCCGTCAGCCCCCGAGCTCCTTAGCATAACGACCAAGTGCAGCTAAGCTTTTTAGCCACACAGAGAACTAGGAAAATCTCAACCATGACCCAACAGAAAGGCTGGTTAGCAAATGCCGTGCAGAGATGACAGACAGGAATCATCCAGACAGCAGCCATTATAATTATGCTTCAACCAGAAAAAAAAAAACAGCATTGACATTAATATAAAGGGGAGACCCCTCACTGAAAAGTGGGAGTAATTAAAAAAAATCAAATAAAATTTTCATTATGAGAAAAAGAACTGCAAGAGAACAAGTGCTTTGGAGGGGTCTTTTATTTGAATAAAGATGGACATAATAAATATGAGTACGAATTAGAATCTCCTAGCCTGATGGGCTTAAAGCAGCTGTATAAGTTCAGAGTAAAACCTGAAAATCAGGCACTCCTGGATCCTGTGAAATCAAACCTGCTAAAGATGGACTGGGGCACAAGGCTGTTTTACCTGAGTATGATCAAACAGTTACCAAACTTTCAGAATTATGATGTTAACAATTCCAGAGCATTCTTTTTCTAATTTACTATGACTGCACTGTGCTTTGGGTCCACGATGGGGGACCCACCTTCAAATGCAGATGACCGTTGACATCATGGTTTAGATCTGAGAATGTGCAAAAGAGGAAGGAGAGAGATGGAGAAATGGACTTTTCCAGATGGGAAGAGGTGGAAAGAGATAGAGAAATGTGTGGAGAGAAAGGGAGCAAGAGAGCAAAGGGGGGGAAGGATGTGGGAGGAGGAGGGAGGAGGGAGAAGAATGTGGGAGGGAGGAGGGAGAATGTGGGAGGAGGGGGAAGAAGGAGGGAGGAGGGAGAAGAAGGTGGGAGGAGAAGGGAGGAAGGAAGAGGGAGGAGGGAGAAGAATGTGGGAGGAGAAGGGAGGAGGGAGGAGGGAGAATGTGGGAGGAGGGGGAGAAGGAGGGAGGAGGGAGAATAATGTGGGAGGAGAAGGGAGGAAGGAAGAGGGAGGAGGGAGAAGAATGTGGGAGGAGGAGGGAGGAGGGAGAAGAATGTGGGAGGAGGAGGGAGGAGGGAGAAGAATGTGGGAGGAGAGAGGATGGAGGTAGAACCATCAGCAAGACCCGTTCAGGTGCCCAGGAAGTGCTGCAGGAGAAATTGTCTTAATGATGGTTTCCATCACTGTGAAGAGACACCATGAACATACCAACTCTTATAAAAGAAAATATTTGATTGGGGCTGGCTTACAGTTTTCCAGAGGTTTAGCTCTTTATCGTCATGGTGGGAAGCATGGCAGTGTACAGACAGACAGGGTGCTAAGAAGGAGCTGAGCGTTCTACATCCTGTTCCAGGAGACTGTGTCACAGCTTGAAACTTCAAGGCCCGCCTCCATGGTGACACAAATCCTCCAACATGCCACGCCTATTCCAATAAGGCCACACCTCCTGATAGTACCTTCTATGGCCAAGCACTCAAACCCATGAGTCTTTGGGGGCCACACCTACTCAAACGTCACAGAACTGGAGCATGGTGATATAATTGGAAAGGCTCTATCAGGGTAGAGGATATACACAAACAGGAACAGGCCAAGTGGGTCAGGGAACTGACACAGAAACAGTGTGTATGAGCGTCACGCACACAGAGTTAGCTACACTGCTACAGGATGGTGGCGAAGTGGGGACTGACATTGGCCAGGTGCCAGTGAAGACGATGCTGGAGTCTCTGAGGCCAGCACTGCATGTGTGGTCACTGTCACGAATGCAATATGAATGCGGACTTAGCAGGAGCCCAGAGCGGATGTGGAAGTTGCAAAGGTTCTACAGGTTCCTACGCAACATGGCGGCTTCCTTTCCGGATGCCACGGGAAAGGGCGTGAACCAAGAGTGAACCAGGGTGAAGTAACAGAGCCACCAACAACAGCACCATATGGTTTGCTGAATCACTTCAGAGAATTCTTCGGGCGAACCAATGAGGCAAGGGCAAGCAAGAAACAGAGCTGGGTATGGATGGGCAAAAGGCCTGGAGCTAGTCCACTCCGGAGGAAATGAGGAATCCTGGGAGGGCGGAGGATTCACTCCTGAGCTGGGCACTCTCTGTGTTCCGGCATCATTAGTTTGGAGGAAAATCTTCTGTGTCCTTTACCACCTTGCCATGTTTGTCTGTGTGTGCTGGGTGCTGTACACAGAATGCCCATGCCCTCTCGAGTTCAGATGTTGAACTTCTTAACTCCTGACGTGGTGGTTTTTGTGGGTGGCGGTCCTGACTGTTGACTGATGGCCCTGTAAAAGAGACATCTTAGAAAAAAAAGAGAGAGATATCATCTCTTACCATGTGGACCACAGAGAGGTGGCAGAACTAGGACAGAAAATGCCATTGTGGAAGGAGAAGGTAGGAAGCACACCCACCAGAACACTGTGAGGAGCTCTGATCCTGGGGCCCCTCTCTGGCTACCCCCAGAACCGGGAAGAAACGCCCTGCCCGATTCACTCAGCCTAGTGGCTCCTGATGGCTCCGACAGCCTAAGACCCAGGACCTGCCAGGTGGAGGCTGCCACCCCAGACGCTTGTCACTGGGTTTGACTGCCCTCACTCTTAGCCTCGGTCATGGCCCTGAATCGTTCTCATATGGTTATGGATTCTTCTATTGTATTCATCTTGGCTCCGTGTAGTGTGGAACCACTTTCAGTTGCTCTAAATACGCTTTTATTAGATTGAAGCTTAAATTTTATTTATACTGAGAAGCAGTACATCTGCTAAGGACAATTCTAGAAAATATATATTTGTCATAAAACCATCTTCCTTATCTAGTAATGCCAGGAATGTCTTCCCTTTCTACATCTTTCTTTACCTTTGACCTCTGAATAGTTTGTGTTACTGTTTTATCCAGTCCAGCAACACTTTGTCGGATTGGCATGGTGTCATCCCCGCTGTGTTTGGATTTACACTCCCTCATCTGGTTTGCCTCTCTTCTCTCTAAATCGCTTTCCCTTTACTACCTTCGTTATTTCTACATTAATCAACTGTGCTGATCTTAATTATTAACATTCTTTGCTGTTCTTTTAAAGCGTAGTCCAAAGAGTAAGACATACATTTTTAATTTAGTTCCGATGATTACAAGCGATTACAGTTGCCAGAGCCTCACGACACGTCAACACGACATGACAACCCTCCTCTTGGTTTTCGAACATGTGTAATTCTGCTTGATTTGGGGATCATCAGAACCGAATTGATCGCCATCAGCAAAAGCCTTGGGCTCCCGCCTGCCTGAGTTTTGATGATGATTTTCCTTCTGCCTCTGAACACTCTGAACAATGACGTGGGCGCTGATGAAAAAAAAATCCTCTTAAACGTTTGCCTGAAAAGTCTTATTCTTACCTTTGTGACTGAAGAACAGATTTACTGATAGTTGCTTCTCTTCAACACTTACCTACCACAGGGTGTCTTGTGATGTGTCCGTGTGTGTCTGCAGCTCCTACCGTCCTCATCACTGTCCCCTGCCCCGCCCTCCTCCTCCTTGATGGATGTGATCATTATCCAGGTTTTCAGTTTTCCTATGAGTATATTTGATTTGGATTTCTCTAAGGGCTGGTGGTCAGGTTAACTACCTTTCATCAACGCACAAATCAGTTAATTTCTTGTCTGGGAAAATGTCTGTCCAGATCCTTTACCCTTTCAGGCCATTCTGTTCCCCACCCTCCCACCCCCCTCCATGCTGAGTTTCAGAACTTCTGAATGAAATGTGGACAATCTCCAGCACAGGGAAGAGGTGCCTGGCATTCTCTGAGACCTGCAGGTTGAGATCACAGATCCTTTCCTTAAATGGGAAGCTGCGGAAAGTCATTAATGTCTGGGTGCAACACCTAGAATCCTAATCTTGTAAGCCATATTAAATATAATTCCTCCAGTGGCGCATCCTGGCAAATCTGCCATGAAAGCAGGAGAACCAGCAGCGACATCTTGCCTCTTGCTATTCCCATCCCAAAAGCCCCTCTCTTCCTCCGTCCAACCTGGAAGTCCCACCTGATTGGTCCCTTTATCCATCTGGGAAGGGTCACAAGGAGGCACCTGAGTACAGGACTCCTTCCTCCTTCCAGACAACCCCTCTGGGAAAAGCAGAATTAACATCAAAATACAGGTGTCCCCAGGGCCTTCCACAACAATCTGGGCCCTATTGCAGAACCCCAGACTGCCTGCCTGCCACCGTGTGTCTGGCCCACTCCGTTCACAAACCTTCACAGGAGACCTTTATGTGCCAAGGCCTTTGAATGCAAATTCAGGTGAGAAAATGAATCTTCCTCATAGAGGCCTGTAGAGAGCCCTATTGGGTGCCACACCACCTGGCAGGAGCTTGACATTGGCCAAGGGGAAGTTCCTCTCCCAGCCTTTGAGAGGAAATTCCAGTGCTATCCATAATCCTGCTCCTCCTAGGGTAGAGCGCTCAGACCAAGGCGAAGCCATTGTTCTCCAAGGACCTGCAGTCTCCTGAGAGGCACCAGACACCTGCCCAGCAAACGGACTGGTTCTGCGAGAGTTTCCAGCCTTCCTGGGAAGGGTCTTTTTCCCGCCTATATATATTTGGAGAGCCCCCCTCCCCCTTAAACTTCGAGCCTTGATCAGAAAACCTCTTTGCCTTGGCTTCCATTTCTTCTTGCTACCCCTTTCTATCCCCAGCTTTCCTTCCAGGTAACACAGTAACCCCTTCGACATAACTGCGGGCAGTTACAGAGACATTTTTATTGGGGGAGAAAAGGAGCCGAGTAACTTAGTCACCAGGAAGTGCCACAGTTAATAAAGGAGAAAGAGCAAAGGGAGGCTGGGGTGGATGGCAGCAGAAGGCAGATCCCCTGGAAAGTGTCACTTTTATAAAACCCGAGCAAAGCAGAGGAAATTGGCCACATGGTTTCCCCATGGGCCCCTGGCCAAGCTTGCCTCGTCCTGAGTCCTCACATCAAGATACCCCGGGCCCCGCTGGGCGACTCAGCAGTCACCACGAGATAGTCGTTAGGGCTGGAGGCCTTTCCCTGCAGTAACTCTGACATGGGAAAGTGGAGAACGTTGACACCAAGCACTGAGGAACTCCAGACCCTTTGGCTGAGAGTTCTAAGACACGGAAGAATCAGGACCATCTCCCAAGTCCTTCCTGCCCCTCCTAAACCAGGAGCCGCACTGCTTGAATTGCTTCCAGAAGAAAAGCTATTAAACTAAAAATGCCCGTCTGAGCAGACCGTGGGCAAATGTGCACCAACTCCAATGCAGAACATGCCAGCACGCAGACACCCGCTTCTGACCTCTGCCTTGGTTTCATTTTTATTTTATTTTATTTTTGAAGGAAGAAAATAAGAGCATGCATATTAAGTTCTCATACTGTAATTCCTGGAAATCATTTCGGAGTCAAAGAATTCTGACTGTTAAGAGCAAAGACAAACATTGAGAGATTTCCTGCCGCTCCGGGAGTCGCGCCAGGGCACGGGGTTTCAACCTCCCCTTGCCAGAAGTGCTACGTGGCAGCAGAGACCAGGCTCTGAGACCAGGGACCAGGCCTCACTGACAGCTACAGCGTGGCAGCTGGAAGCCCGGCTCCGAGATCAGGCAGCAGCTAGCTGAGTGCAAAAACCAGACTCCAAACCCAGGGAGCAAGCCTTCACTTAGAACTGCAACATGACACCTGGAAGCCAGTCTCCGAGGGCAAGCAGCAGCTGTCTGCGCGCCCCCAAGTACAGGAAGCAGGTATCCACTGAGATGGGCAGGACAGCGTGAGAGATCTTGTGGTGGAGAGAGGCAGTCATGAGAAGGAGACCTAGGAGATGGAGGAATTACAAACCAATCTGAAGGGCAACACTTCCAAACCCCATTTGTACCTTCAATGGTCATGTTGCTAATTTCTATCAAAGGACAACCTGGGATTTAACAGCTAGTAGGTCCCAGGATGGAGACCTTTCAGCAGTATTGTATTTAAAAGGAAGTATTTTAGATTTTCATTCACAAGTCATGGACAGTACCAAGGCTTCTGTTTTTACCATGAGCTCCTGGGGATTTCAAGCTGTAACTAAAAGGAGCCTCTGAGACCATCAGGACTAGTGTCTCCCTGAAGCACTACACCCAACAAAACCATCCCTGACAGTTAATTGCTGTGCATTTGAAATCTTCAGAGACAGATCGCTGCCCTCCACAGAGAAGTGTTCATCCCGTTTGCCACAGGTAGCCTAGGATTGGTATATGTCTGGAGGACAGAAACACTATGAATGTCCATGATGGGTCCTGGGAGTCAATAATGAGTCATTTGCAAGTTACTCAGAGGTTAGCAATAACTTTTTCCCCCAGAAAATTCCTAGCAATGCTAACTCGCTTTACCAAACTCCATGAAGGCGCCTGTAGCTTATAATAAAACTGTAACACTGGTGGTCAGTGCTGCCTTTTCCTTCCGTGTTTCCTGCTATAAAAGTAATGTCTTCCTGTGTCTTCGTCAAGTAGAATTTTCTAAGATCTCATCTATAATGACTACCATATAACGACCACCATCACAGCTCTGTTTCTGACTTAAGGGACCAGAACAGGGTAACCATACAAGGGAGAAGCAGGAAATGTTGGAAGGACTTGGTCTTATATGGCAAGTGCCCACCCCTATTAATTTGATCTTCCTATAGACTGGGTCTTAGACAAGTAGCCATGAAGTAGGCAGGACCTAATGAGGACTCTAAAGAACCCAGGCACTAGCGTCCTGGCACACTAGAGCCATTAACCTGCTGGGGGAGGACTAGGACTCAGACTGTCGGATGTCAGATCCCTCAGGCTATGACACCTTCAGCAGTGCGAGCCCCCGGCAGAGCCTTCTCCCTCCCTCACCTCATTCAGTTCTCACGGGTGAACCAGCAAGGACTCTGCCCTGCAGGTTTTTATAAAGAGGAGAACCAGGTTTTCAGAATTCAGCCCTGGGATACATTACAGCTGATAGGACCCTGAACACTGAGGATCACGTTAGGACTTTCAAAAGACACACCCTTGGGTGCCCAAAGTTGATAGAGCTGGAGTTTGGGTGCTTTGTTACTTTGACAACATCTCTGATTTTTCTCTCACAGTGTGGTCAAAGTGGAAGGCTCAGGTTGTGTAACCGTAGGGAAACGTGTCAGCCACACTCAGCTCTAGAGTAGAGCCGCTCACACAGAGCTTGGCTTCTTTCCGCCGCTCTGGAGGCTGGGACCGACGTCAGGGACAGCTGATTGGTTCTCTTTCCCAGCTTCCAGAGCTGGTCCAGACTGCCGATTGGCTCAGTTTCCTGGCTTTCAGACTGCTGATTGGCTCTCTTTCCGGCTTCCAGACTGGCGATTGGCTGTCTTTCCCAGCTTCCAGACTGCTGATTGGTTCTCTTTCTCGGCTTCCAGACTGCTGATTGGGTCTCTTTCTCTCCTAGAAGCATCCTCACCTCTTTCCTCTTTGTGGTACTTGATTGCCTCATCCTCTTCTTAGAAACATAGATCCTATAAGTTTATGGTCTCATATGTCATCATATCAGTGTCCTTAGCTCTGAGGACTTAGTTTCTAAGTACAGTCGTTGGCTACATCTTCAATCAAGGACTAACGATTGACTCCAGACAGTTGCTAAACTTCTGTATGGCCCATCTTCCCCCTGTGATGCAGGAGACTCTCTGTGAAGGACAAGAAATCCTGCCCTGCTGAGGAACAGTCTGAGGGTTGTAAGCACTCCCCATCCCTTTCCTTAGCGTTTATTGTCTATCCGTCATTTCTCCTGAAAGCTCTACCCCACTGATATGCTCACCTTTTTAGGGAAATTCTCTTCTCTCTTGATATCTAATATCCCCAGTCTATTAGTTCTAAGTATCATGATTAGTTACTTTCACACCTTGACTAATTGTAGTCTCCAGTTTTGTAAGTCTAGTGTTGAATGTGATTAAACAAGACTCTATACCTACCCAGGCTCCTGAGCACATGGGGGTTAAAGTTCCAGGTAGCTATCAAAGCATTTGATGGAGCATGATTGAGATGAATCCAAAGACTGGTCTAT
Source organism: Apodemus agrarius (assembly GCA_964023405.1). Lineage (NCBI taxonomy): Eukaryota > Metazoa > Chordata > Mammalia > Rodentia > Muridae > Apodemus > Apodemus agrarius. The sequence continues at coordinate 44,930,021 of OZ030027.1, forward strand.
GACATCTGCAGTTGGCAACACAGTGATGGTTTGGTAGGGCTGCCAAGTGTGAGGATGGAAAGAAAGCCAGAACGGTGCCCCTCCAGCAAAGGACCAGAAGGAAGGAAACGGAGGGACAAGATTCACCTTCAGCAAATGTCCATGAGGAAAGATGCTTCCAATGCAGGAGAGAGGGGGGAAGGAGGAGATACAGATAGAGACAGACAGAGACAGAGACACAGAGAGGCAGACAAACAGGGAGACAGAGAGATACAGACTGGGGTACTCCCCCAGCAAGTGACGGGAAGAAGGCACAGACTATGCCCATTGCTCTTATCACAAAGGCAAAAGTAAAAAAAATTTTTTTCACATTTTAATCAATATATAAATATTTAGAACACCTCAGCCTTCAGGTGGGGAGCCAGCACTGGGCCTTTTCCTCAACCAGCTTCTAGATGGTTCCGTGGACTCACAGCAACCATAGATGATCAAAAACAGTGCTGTGGGAGCCAGTGTTTCTCTAAGGACTTGGGGTTCACAGAGGGTAGTAAGGATGAAGTGGGGGAGACATGGACGGCCATGACGGACCCAGTTTTCACATTAATGGGGTGGAAGCAGAAGGCTTCAAAAACTCAGAAGTCTCACTTTAGTTTAGGCTTTTTTTGGTATCTGATGAATTTGAAGAGACAAGTCCTGGAATATGTCTTGCCAGGAGTCATTTGGAAAAGGAACCTTTGACAACGGTTATGGTATGCAATCTCCAACCGGCAAACCTTTGGAGTTCTCTGCTGGGGCCGGGCACCGTTTTCCAGGGCTCACGAAGGCTGTGCTCGGAGGCTCCTGAGAGAAAGAGCCAGGCGCATTCTCCTCTGGCTAAGTCAGCCGGCGCAGGGGCAACGTGGCAGCCCTCTCTGAGGACCAGCCCAGGAAAGGAAGCCCATGGGAAATGGAAAGAGAGACGAGTGTTTTGTTGCAAAATGAGTTAAGAGAAGGCAAACTCCCAGCAATTTCGTCTGGCCAAATTATACTTTTGGGCCCAGGTCTGTACTTTATATTTTAAAAAGCTTAAATTAGTTTATAATCTCCTGAAATCTCATCTTGCCATTTGTGTTTAATACCACGTCTGCAACCTTTAAAAAAAAAACATTTCTCCACTCTGGATAAAGAAGTAGTTTTCATTTAAGGCTGAATACTGGATGGTTTTATGTCACTCATTAAAAAAAAATATTTTACTGGTTTTTTTTTTTTGAGAGTTTCACACACAAAGTGTTTTGATCATATTCACCTCTTAACTCTTCCCAGAACCATTTATACCCACCCAAATTTGTATCCTTTTTATCTTTAAGCTCACCAAGACCAGTTTATGGTGCCGAAATATTCTTGGATGTGCAGTCTTCCACTGGACTGTGGTTGACTGATCAGAGACTATGTTTCATCTATCTCCTTATAATGGTGTATTTTATTAGTGAGGAGACTTAATGGTTTCGTGTCCTGTTGAAACAGCAATGATTTCATATGTGCCTTGTCGCGGGTCGTAACACACGCTATGTCATAGCAAACTGCCATGTTCTAAGAATGATCTTTAACTTCTGATGCTCCTGCCTCCGCCTATCAAGTGTTGGTATTTGTGCGTGCCACCATGATACCTACACAATATAGGGTATTAAACCCAGGGCTCTGTGAATACTGGGTGAGCCATCTACCCCGAGCTATATCCCGGCCCAGTGCTTCACCCGCAAGGCCAGTTGCAATGGTCGATGAGGAAGTTGGGTCTCCGCTAAGTTCTGCAAGTTACCGAGCAAAACAACCACCAAACCCATCAGTAAATCTGGTATAACAGTAAGGAATGGCTGAGGCACCTGGACACAACAGAGGAAAGATGCTCATTCTTCCATTTTGGAAGATGAGCCCAAAGTTGGTAACCCTTAACCTCGACTCAAGTGAGTGGTCCCTGGTAGATGACATCCTGGTAGACATGTTCAGGAAAAAAATGACCACATCTCAAATCAGGAAGGTAGAAAGCAATCCATAGATTGAGCTTATTTTTATAACTGCTCATTCTTGCTAAAATTCAGGGTCCTCTCTTCAAGGCAACACTGCCAATGACCCTTTGGTCAGGCCCACATCACCTCTTTTTTTAATGATTCCTTGCTAGATGCCATGCAAGAAGAGCCAGTGGGCACATGGTCTCCCTGGAGATGGTCCGCCATCTTGCTCCGCTGCAGTGGGTGAGCTCTTGTGAGGAGTGGCCCCAGAGGCCTTGTCTCAGGATTGCTTCTTGTTACTGCTGTAGGCTTTTTCATGTTCGTCACTGCCATACTCCTCATTTATGTGGCATGGTGTGGTTGGACACCGGGAGACCCACACAGCCTGCCTACAGCCCGGTGTGATTACTTCCTGGGTAATAGACCACCATATTGGGCAAATTTCCTGCTGATCAACATGAAGATGGACTTTTGTGAATTAATGCTGTTCAGGTGAATTAAAGACTTTATAGAATTCCTGATTTTATTCAAATAATTTTAGGAAGAAAGTTTAAAGAGATGGTGTTGTTTTGCCAGAAAGATGTGATAAAGTTAGAATCAAGAGTAGAATGTGGCCCCTCCTCATAGAATAGTAAAGAAAGGCTGCATAATAAGGAATACAGTGAGCTTTCATAAATTACACTGAGAAGAGAAATAGGCTTGGGGCACCTGTGTGATCAAGGGAAAGCATTCCTTCTCGGTCAGGTCCAAGGATGAGGCCACAGGCGTGCACTGTGTTAAAGCGACGCCATGCAAAACTGTTGCTTTGAACTTACTATCATCCTCTGTAACTCCCCGGTAGGTATCATCTTATCTGGGAGGTAATTTTATAAATAATTTTTGTCTAAGAAGGTACAAAAGAAGCCGCAAGAAAAAATAGTGTGTCTGTTGGGCTCTGATCCATCCACCAAATATATCTATATGTATATATGTCTGTCTATATGTATGTACATGCATACAGATGTAGGTATATGTATATGTCCATAAGTATGCACGTGCACTTGTGAAATTTATGAAACTAGTGCTCAGTCAGTGTGTGTGTATGTGTGCATATGTATATATGTATGTATATGTATGTGTGTATGTGTGTATACATGTATATGTATATATGTCTGTGTGTATATGTGTATGAATATATGTATATATGTGTGTCTGTGTGTTTGTGTATGTGTCTGTGTGAATATGTGTATGCATATATGTGTAGGTATGTGTATCTGTGTGTATGTGTGTATGCATCTGTGTTTGTGTATGTGTATGTATGTGTGTGACACTGTGTGTGTATGTGTGTATGTTTGTGTATGTGTGTGTATGTGACCCCATAAATCACCCACAGGTGGGTGGTGGGTATCAGCTGCTGTCAGCACTGACACCTCGGGTACCTGGATACCAGAACAGGCTTTCAGCAATACATACAAGTAGGAAGTTAATTACAGCTGTTGTGGTAAATGAAGGTAACCTGTGTGCTAGCTCACTCTGTGCTCCCCAGTCACCATTTTACTCTACAGCAGTATTGCTACCTCTTAGCACGACTTATTTAAAGAAAGCAGAGCTTGCCTCATTACAACAACCACGCCTAATTCAGAGATTAAAACTCCACTAACAGTTGTAGCAGCAGCTGGTCGTCTTCAATATTAATTTTTAACTCCACAGTCACATTGCTATGACAGCAACTGAAGTTGGGTGAGAAGCAGAGAATCCATTCCTCAGCTCCTACAAGGAGAACATCTGGGGCCTGTGGAGATGGATCTGTCAGTAAAGAATTGCCATGTGAGCCTGAGGACCTGCGTTCAGATCCAAGTGTGTGTCTGAGTGTATATGTTTGTGTGTTTGTGTGTATGCATGTATATGTATGTGTGTATGTGTACGCATGTGTGTATGTCTGTGTTTGTGTGTGTGTATGTATGTATGTATGTATGTGTGTATATGTGTATGTATGTATGTGTGTGTGTAAACTTGTAAACCTGAGTGTGTTAACACACCTGTAAACCCAGCCCCAGAGTAGAGATCCATCAGGGTCACTAGAGCTTGCTAGCAAGCTTGTCTAACTGAATTGCTGAGCACAAAATTTAATGAGAGACTGTCTCAAAAAGTGAGAACACTTGCAGAGACACCTCATTGGCTTCCAGCACACACAAGCATGTACATACAGAGATTTATAAGTACACGTACATGCACAAGCATATGTGCGCGCACACACACACACACACACACACACACACACACAGATGTGAACACTCCAATCCTGGAGTGTTTGCTCCAGATACTCCCTGAGAGTAAAATTAGGAAACATTAAATGAGATGGCGGCTGACAGCCGTTACCTAGCTACAGAAGACCTGCACACTGACCTGAGGGCTACCGGCGTCCCTTCCTCCTATTTAATTCAAACCCTGATGAACATTGTCTTCCGAATAGTGGCACAGTCACTATACAATAAACACTGCCCAGAATTCATGATTTTTCCAGACTGCCTGCCCTCTTCCTTCCACTAGGGCTTTAATTTAAATTCTGCTAGAACTCTGTTAAAGCAGGGCAGACCTCCAGGGCTGCTTCATCCTCTCTGTTCACTCCTTATGGTGGTCCTGGAGCATGGAATTATCTCCTCTCCGTATTTTGTGAATGTCTTAAATATGGCACTGTGGGTCAACTTTATGGGTCAGCCCCATGCACAAAGCTTTATTTCCCAGGAACGTTCACAGAGAGTCAGTTTCGTTGTTGTGGGAATGTTGAATCTTCTCTTGGTCCCATGTCTCATCCTTTCTCGTGCTAGCTACTAAATGTGTTTTCTTAGCGAATTCCTTCTAGCATGCAAATGGTCCCTGGAGACAATGAACTCTTGGGTACATGGCCCAGGCTCTCCTGCAGATTTATCTCTCCATATGGTTCTGGGGGTAGATGCTGTCTGGGAGGTTTTCAAGTTTGCAGACTTAATAGTACTGGGACATCACCCAGCAGAAACCTCTCCAAGCTGAGAATAAGGACACTAAGACCCTGCCCACACCTGGCACCTGTGAGCGAGTCCAGTCCTTTTGAGTCTTTCCAGCTCTTCCCGAAACATTGGCGATGGAGAGCTGCCGAGACTGGTCCCCAGCCAGCTGCCGAGATGAGTTGGCTCCGTTCTAGCTCCCTTCTGCTGTGAGATTTCAGTCCTCTACCTACGGACAAAATCAGTGATCCCACGGAGCCTTGAGAGCGTGTGTCCTGTGCTGTGGACGTTACACATATGGCATAGACAGCCATGCCCGTGGTGTGTCTGACCTCACAACTCGGCTGACCATTGCCTCTTAACGTCAGGTGTTAACATCACTCAGACCTGCTTGGCAACCCATGCTAGTGGAGATCTTGTGTGGAGGCCTCCTCTCCCCTGTAGCAAGGAACATACTGAATCATATGGAAGCCGGGGAGGGATTGGAAAAGCAGTCACCCCTGACCTCTGATACGCCCACTGTCACTACCAGAGACTTGTGGTACTGGAAAGTTGCTGTGGGACAAGGTGATGGGACAGTAGTGTGACGCACTGGATATCTCAACAGGCTACAGATAGAGAGCTGCTTCTAAGGCGGAAACACCGTGGTTGTGAGGTTCTGAATCTGTCTCCGGGGAAGCAGTGCACATGCCCAGACCTGTTTCTTCCAGGGATGCCGTGAGAACCCAGATCTTCCCTCTTGACGCCTCTGGTCAGCTCCTGGAGGAGGGCAGGCACTCCACGGCTGCTCCGTGGCAGGCCCCCCTGTGCTCTGTGTACCACTCACGCCAGCGGCTTTTCCAACACTTCCCCTTGCCCTGCTTCCCCTTGGACTTCCATCCAACGCAAGGGCTACCCTCGGCTCTCCGAGCCGCGGGAAGACAGTGGAGGATGAGAAGAATGGAGAACATAATCGTGAGTGTGTTTTCATAGGCTTACCCTAGCTGTCATGTGGAGGAGAAAGGAAACACCTTTGACGTGGCAGGGCAGGGCAATTGACTGCTGAGAGAGGACAGCCGGAGTGGGAAGACGGTTTTCCATCGGGCTTCTGAGCAGCGTTGGACAGGTTCAGTGGCAGCAGTAGATGGTAGAAGGACCACGAGGAGTGCCAAATACTCAAAGGGCAGGACACCCGGGAAGATCTCCTCTAAGACTCGTGTTATAGAAGCAACACCACGGAGAATCGGGAAATGGCGTAATTTAGAATAAACCTTGACTTTGAGACGGGAGGCTCGGGTGGTGACTAGATGCAAGTCCCCTGCCGAGGGCCAGCCACTCGATAAAGTGGGAAACTCTTAGGAGGACGATCTTGAGCTCCACACGGGGAGGAGGGGGGGAAAGACATACGCTATTATCGGAGGCCGGTGTGAACACAAGTCAGTGTTCTTCCGTCGGTGCAAGGGTGAGCTATAGCAGTACTGTGTCAGCACACAGCACTATTACCCTGGTGGCAGAAAGATTCCGAACCCGCCTACATGATAAGCCCTTTCTCATTCTGGCTAAGCAGAAACTAATGATTTGATCTTCTTACATATATAGTTAATATATGTTCCCATATTTGCACACCAGCATGTTTCATACCAAAAAAAAAAAAAAAAAAAGGCAGAGCGTGTTTTATCATTGGAAACAAACACAAGGCCGGAGGGGGGAGGAAGGATCTGCAGCCTGCTGAACGCAGCCGCTGGTCCCCAAGCCTCCGCACAGGCAGACAGGGTGGTGGCTGAGGGTAAACCATCACGCCTGTGGCTTGTCATCTCCTTTCAATGAGCTCGCTCTGTTTTATTGCTCTGGTTTTGGAGTTCTCCGAGTCAGCAGAGTGTGTGTTATATGACCCTCTGCAGTGGGGCTGGGTTCGCTGGCATGCCAGAAGCGTAAGCCAAGGTTGGTGTCGGAGCCGGTCCCTGCTAATTAGGTGGCGCCTGGTCTATCGTGCATTGGGTTTCTCTGCATTCCACCTGGCTTTTATGCCTCCCAAACGGGGAAGCCCAAGCAAAGGGGCAGGCTCCTTAGACCCTCTCAAAGAGTTGCATGAAACTCAGATAGGACTGCCACTGGATGAGAGACATATGGAATTCGGTAGGTTTACTGCTACTCCCAACATGTGCTAACATGTGTCTGTGGTGGGTGTCTTCAGGCAATGCTGTTCACATGTCACCGAGCATGGCTGACGGTCAACTTATTTCTCCCTCTATAATCAGGTTTCGCCAAAGCAATTGGTGAACAATAAATAACTATTGGGTCCGAGTTGCAAAGGCAGGGGTCATTCTGATAGCTTTCAAGGAAGGAGTCACCTAAACATAGGGGTCACATAAAGGTAGAGTCGCCTAAAGGCGGAGATCCCTCTAAAGGTAGGATTGATCTTCCTTCCACGCTCTGCAGCTCCCCAAAGAACTTTCCAGACTAAGTCCATAAGTGGGCCTGTGTACCTAGGCTCTGATCACATCAAGACCAAAAGACACAGGGAAGAGAACGGACTAACAAGCTCCCTGCCCTTTCTCCACTATCCACATTAGTTATTTGGGGCAGCAAAATGCATGACAAAGCACCCTAAAGCACAAGTCCCCTGGGCTCACTGAGCTACGGAATGGAGTCTGCTCAGCTAGGAGAGAACAGCCAGTCCCGTGGAGTCTGCAGTTAGAAAACAGAGAGGAGTTAGGTTCCATGCTCGGCTTGCTTGCTTGTTTTTATTTTCCGGAATCCCAGCTCACGCGACAGCGCCCCACACTTAGCATGGAGCTTTCCTACTCGATGGACCTAATAGAGGAAAACCCATCACGTATATCTCAAGAGATATGCATTTCCATGTTGGTTCTAAACACTCTAAACAACTGACCATCACGATGAACCATCACACCATATTTTTCTCTCCCAGGGAAGTTTACGCTTTCGAAGATTAACGGCACAAAGAGTTTGTCTTGCTACCGGAATGGTTCTTGCCTCACACCTGTTCATTTGAACGCTACTCCAGGAGAGTGTTAGTCTTGGCACGGGATTGATGGGGAGCCTCAGCCTGCGTGTCTCACCGCTGCACGGGCGGGCGCACCTACAGATCTCACGCTGTTACCCATTGTGGCCCAGCACGGCAACCCTTCATTCACACCGGGGACATTAGCCTCATTGAACAGTGCTTATCACGCTACCGTAGGGCATTAGTAGCACATTGTCACAGGCCTGTGCCACTGCTACATAGGTACGCAGGGACAGTATTTCTTACACCCTCTATTAGAAAATGTCGGTGTCTTAAAAACCTGAAGCTAAGGAAATAGCAGCATCTGCCTATGGCACAAGAGCCCTGAAAATGGAGCCTCCTCTTCCCCCTCCTGGGGGGTAGGGGGGGGGCTCTGCTCGCTACACGCCCTGAGTCAGCAGTCTGCATTTCTTTGACCTGTGCCAGGAAGGACAACTTGACACACAGATACAAGCGAGCTATGTCCGTTTCTGTCTAAAATCTTTCTGGAGAAGAGTAGGGGTCACTGGCTGTCACTGCAGGGAGTGGTGATTTTTGGGACTGTGTAAAGCAAACTGTCCTTGAGATTATTCTTCCAAGATGACTGCTGTATGCATTTAAACTATCGCATAAGATAAAAATTTGCTCGTAGAAGTCTAAACTGACAAATGAAAAGCCCACCTCAGAGTTCGGAACGGTCGATAAGCTCATTTTAGAAATGGCATTTGATTCCATCCTGAAGATAGAACAATAATTAATAAGAACAAATAATGTGTGTTTGCAACTTGTTCTTATCACTAGATCTAGAATCACCAGTGCTTTATTTTTGTGAAAATGTGAATATGTGTCTCACTCATGTTATATGTGTGCAAAATTTTACTTTGGTACAATCCACAAGCTCACTGAATCCTCTGGGTAACAGGTGGAATTATGTATGACTTCTTACGCATGAAATTCCAGGAGAAATAAGAATTTCCATGGCCTTTTCATTATTTCAAATTATTGACAATCACATTTGTTTTATGACAGGGTGTCTATACTTGATACATCCAGATTAGCCAGGAAGAAAACTTTTGGAAATAGTTCATAGGTCTTTGTTCAACCTTGGATAACATTTTTAGGCACCAAAGAAGTGATTGCACTTATTAACCCTTAGTTTAAATAACCAGAATATAAAAATCCCTTCCACCAGGAGTTTGGGATTCTGTACTCCTGAGAAAAGTGTTACCAACTCTTTCCTTCTCATTGGCTACTGTTACTTGTCTTTCAAAATGACAAGACATTCAATTTTCTCCCTAGACTGGTGCCAGACAGAAAACTGGCCCACTTGTTAAATTACATAGGTCAGCTATTAAGTTCTGAGTGGGTGTTTTCTCTGTCCATGTGTGTGCATATTTGTGAACTCGTGTTTGTAACAGGCAAGAAAGGCATTTATGTCAGCAACTGTCACCCCATGTCCTGCCGGCGTTCTACAGACCCACTGTAATACTGAAAATTCATCTCGGATCAATTATAAAAACATCTACGCATGTCATTAAAACTATGGTTATCTTGAGGAATGCGACGTGTTTGCCATCAAAAGCAAACAAGAGTGTCTTGTTTGTTTCCAGGCGAACATTAGGGCCGAACCTAGCAAAGTAACTATTCTGTGAGCACATATGGGCACATCGCTGGATAATGACATGTATTGGAATGGATACAGGGGTAGAAGAAGAGCTGGCTTTCAGAACAGGAGGCGCGAGGATCCATGGATGTGCTGCTTCGTCTGTGACTTGCTCTCATGCCCTGTGCTGCATGCCTACTACCAGACGATTTCCTCCTGAGGTTGTTACCCTGGGAGTGGTCTCCAACCCCTGCTGTGCCCTTGGAGAGTAGAAATATGAAAGCAGCTGGCTGTGTTCCTTTGCTCCACTTGGACAGAGATCTTGGAATGGGTAAGAGGTGGCTTCCTTCATGTTGCTGACCCTGAGTTCCAGAGGCCCATAGGCTGGGCTTTAACACCTCAAGCTTACAGCCCTGAGCTTTGAGAACTAGAAGCTGAAGGCTCTAGCGTTTTGAGGTAGTGAGGGCTCACCTCTCTGAGTGCTCAAGGCAGAGACTCGCTGGTTGACAACATGGATGCCCACAGACCAGAGTGACAGTTCTTGACCTTAAAGTGCATGACCCTCATCCCGGTGACACCCGAGAGCTTTTTCTAACCTTTCCAGTGACTAGGCTCGCGGGTCCCTCATGGGTTCAGGTCCCACCTTTGCTTCATCCCCCCCCCCGGCTTCAGTGTCCCTCCCTTACCTGCTTCTCCCCTTACCCGCTTGCAGTGACTGCCCTCAGTGACTCCCTCGGACTCTCAGCTGCTTCCTGGTACGATAGTTCTGACCCCACCCCCCACTCCCCGAAACTCTCAACTCTTCAGTTATCTCCTCCTTGCTGTTTCTGGAACTGGAAACTGGAAGTATCTGTCTGTTTGTGTGAGTGTGTGTGTGTGTGTGTGTGTGTGTGTGTGTGTGTGTGTGCAGTCATCTCTGCCTACTCTGCCCATTGGAAACTACCATAAGTAGTCAAAAGACCTTTTGGGAGAAGTCTTATGGGGGTCTAGTGTTATGGCGCAATGCATACATACAGGAAAGCCTCTCAGACCTACTGGGAGAATGGCACATTTTGCTTTGGTCACCTGACGGGTGATATGACGTCCTGTGTCCTGATTATAATGTAAAACGTCCAGTTCTGTCCATTACCTGTCTCCCCTAAGTGCCAATCACGGGTCTTTCTGCTCAGTCCCTCCTAGGGAGATGTCCCCTCCCATTGGGACTGAGAAGAGCTTCAGGGTTAGCAGTCTAGAGTCACCCGCTGAAGCCGATGTGGCTGGAGCAGGGTGGTCAGGAGGAGACACCTGTGGCTCCGGGAGTTGAGTGGTTTATGGGGTTCCATGGCTTTCCAGTGTCCGCAGAACGGGAGCTGAGTGGTTTATGGGTTCCATGGCTTTCCAGTGTCTGCAGAACGGGAGCTGAGTGGTTTATAGTGTTCCATGGCTTTCCAGTGTCCGCTTCTGCTTCTTCCTCAGGGCAGCTGTGCCTGGTGTGCCTCAGGCCTGTCTAAAAAGGGGGGAGCTCAGTCAGGCTCAGGTGGGTGCCGTGCAGGATCTCGGAGTGCAAAGAACCCACCCTGGGACAGCTTTGGGAACTGGTTCATGTGCTGACAAAAGGGAATCTATGTCCCTGAGTAGGTGGCCAGGTCTTGGGGACAAGAGTAGAGGTGCTGGAAGATACTCCAGTCACATACTCAGGGTAAGGGTCAGGGGAACCTTATAAAGTCAAACAAGGAGGGAAGCCTGATCATGGTCAGGGTAATAAACTCCTGCTAGGGTTGACGGTCCGGAAGTTGGCATAATGGCTGCCAGCTTGGGGGGCGGGGAGCCCACTCTTACCATCCTCATGTTTGAGATGTCCGGGATTGAAGCTCCCTCCTCCTTTCCTCCATAACCCTGGGCCATTATGGTCCCACATCCCATCAAGCTAACTATAGTTTCCTCAGTGTCTATGAAACACTCAAAGCCTCTAAGAAGCCACGATGACATTACCACCAGTCAGCAAGAGGGCGATCTTCATCCACAGCTCCCTGCTCAAGGCTACAAGGCTTTGCTGACAGTTGACAGAGAGTCAAGTTGCCTTAACCCTCCAACCATTCAGATTAAAGGATTAAACATTAAAAGGAGCTAACAGCGATGACTTACCGTAAACTAATGATTTTCACAGTGTTTTAAAGTAATTAATTCTTAGCCAGACACGCTCAGACAGAGTTGGCCATTTTATATCAAAGAGAAGCCTCTAGGCCTCTGAACTGCAGCCTCTCGGCAGTTCAGCAAAGGTAAAGAAACCCGCCTTCAGTGTGGCGTGCTTTACATTTCCAGCCTGCATTGGTGTGCGGAGCCGAAGAGTCTAGTCAGGACTCTCACACTGCCAGGCATCCAGGCCTTAGTGCTACACCAGGGCGGCAGGAAACGGATGGCCAGGGGTCATAGACTATCAGTCATAGCACAGAGGCCAGGCCCCAAGAAAGAGTCTTTCCAAGTGACAGACAGAGTACTAGACCCACCCATGATGAAGGGAGAGGACAGAGTGGTGCTCCCAGTGAGACAGTGGAATGCTCACTAGACACTGATATGTGGAAATTGGAGGAAACCCCACGGATTCCCTGATGTGATGGTAGACACAGAGGAATACTGTTCTGCTTTTGGAGAGGAGGCTGATCAGACACAGAGCACAGGGTCACACCAGTGGGCCATATCTTCTGTCGGGCCTTGGGTCAGATGAGCCCAGGCTGGTCCACTCATCTAGGATGAAGAGGGTTGGCATGCTGATGCTGTTCCATGAACCACACAGTTTGGTTTGAAGAACGTGATTTGTACCTAGCACGGGAGGCCACATTCTCCCTCTCGTGGTGACTCTGCTTCTTTACGGAGTGGCCTGAGCTGATCCAAGCCTTTCTGGGGGCCACCTCCTGGCTGCTGCTTAGATTTTTCAGTGCTTCGGTTTGTCAAATGTGGCAACGCGTCCCCTCGAATGACTCTCCATCGGGAGTATAAAAACACGAATGCAGAGTCACCTTTGCCCTGCTTAGAGCCTACCTCCCCTTAGGACACATAACCCAGACATCAAGGAGGGCAGAACAGTTCCTGTGTCTTTAACCACAGCCCAGGCTCCCACAGAGAGTCAAGAACTGAACTCAGGTGCCCGTCTTCTAGATGCTGCCCAGGGGCGAGTGAAATAATCGCTGCATTTCAGTTGACTTTCCGTCAGAGGTCTTCGGACTTCCTCTGCCCTTCCTTTACCTGCAGCCTCTCCCTGCCAGCGTGAAGCTTTTTCAGGATGAGATTAGCCTCAAACCCGGGCTCACCATGTATCCATTCATCAGTGCCCGCGCTGCCCAAAGCCTCTGTGGACTCAGAGTTAGGAACAGTCTTGGCTAGAAAAAGCCTGTCTCCCAGGTTCCCCAAGCCTGGGGTCAGCAGAAAGACAAGCCTGGACTCTGCTTTGCGAGGAGCCCGGTGAGCCGTTGGAGCCCGGGGCTGGGTGTCTACAAGCTTTCTGTCTTAGATCATCCCTTTGAACCTCTCTGGGAAGCTTAAAATCTTAGTTGTCTGAGGACATGTTCATGGTAATTCTTTTAGGATAAATGTTAAAATTTTCCATTTCATAATCAAATAACAGCTGGCTATAGTCTTACTGACCACTAAGCAAACCACAAATGATTACCTGTTTCCCCCCCCCCCAAATATATATCTTGTCTTGTTTTGGCTAGAAATACAACTCTTCCCCTTGGGATGGGGGATTTTCTTGAATAATAATTCTGTTATTTAAACTTTTGAATGCTACTTGAATATAAAGAGCAATGGACGTTTATACAGAGATTAGCACTACACGACAGAGGTATCGAAATGAGCAAAACGACAAGGAGACACTCAGAACTCAAAGTGAGCCAGACACCGGGAGCTACGCCTGAAGCACAAAAACACCAAACACAAGATTTAAATCCCGAGTCGGTAGGGTCTCCGCAGCCCGTGATGAGCCTGATGGGATGGATTTTGAGAACGTTCTAGAGAAACTGGATAATAAAGAACAGGCTGACCCACGGGAAGTCAGGAATGCCCTCAGACTCTCTCTCTTCAGCATTAAAGTACTACTCCACGGTGCCAAGCAGAAAGTGGATTTCTGGGAGCTCAACAACAGCCAGGGTCACAGTGGGTAAGACAGAATTTTTTGTTACAAAATAGTCGCTTACTTTTTCAAAATTAATTCTTTACATGCCTGGAAGATCAGGATGTTGCTGTTGTTGTTGCTGTTGTTGTTGGTTTTTTGTTGTTGTTAGAGAAAAGTGATCAAATGGGAGTTGGCTTGCCTCTCTGATACCTAGCTCCATGGCCTCTTAGCTCTGGCCACTCCCCTCTCCAGGCAGAGTCCTCATTAGCAGAAAGAGGGATGCCACCAACTGAACCAACTCCTTTGCTGCTAAAATAAAGAGAGAGAGTATGTGTTAGGAGACGTTGTGTAACTGAATTGCGTTCCAAATGTGACATTATCCTGTCTGGATTTCATTTGCCCTTCCGCCGTTGAACTGGTAACCAAAAATACATTACAGGTGACTAGAGATCGGAAGAGAAGACAGACCAGGATGGGGACAGCCTCGCCTTCATTCGTGGTCCTCCTAGGACCTGCAGCATTAAACATCTTATTTGTCCTGAAGACCTAACAGCTCTTCACAGGCAACCTCCTCTCGGCCTCTGACTTAGTTCCCTGTCCTGAGGTATGTAACACATACATCTCCTCACACAGTTCTGAGAGATCATCAAGACCTCAGGCCCAGATACAAGTCTCAGCCACACCTGTACCTGCAAAGGTCCTTCCACCCCCCTCTGCCTTCATCTGGTTCTCCTCGGAGCCAGCTGCCCTGAAAGCCTGTGCTCTCTCCCAGTCTAACCCTGATGAGGCTCAGGGTCTGTGTGTTTTCTTCCCTCCTCCTGCTATCTGGCCCCTCAGGACTCAGTCTTTCATCTCCACATGTCATCTGCCTGGGACGTTGCTTCCCAAGAATCCACACTGTAAGTCCTGCACCTGTTTGACGTCACATCTACAATTAACCTTTTCCTTTCTGGCCCTGGTTATTGGATCTGCCCTCGGCAGCCACTAGAACGTCCCTCCTGGGTGCCCCCAGTCAGCCTTTCTCCTGGTAGGACAGCATCTGTGTCCCCCATCAGGTTGGGGGACCTTGGTTCTTTTCATTGCTGGAAGGAGAGCTCTCTCGGCCTTCCAGTTGGAGTTCACTGAGTCATCACATCAAGGAGGAGATGCTAAGCTGGGAGAGGAGTTGGAAAGGGCAGACTGCAGAAGCCAGAAACTGCCAGATCCCACAGTAGCCATCACAAGGCCTCTGAGTTAGCATAGCGTTCATGCCAAGTTTATTCAGCCTTGCAAAAGCCCTTGAACATTTTATACCTTAGGAGCAGACCAATCTATACTAAATGAGACCTTCATATCTTTGATTCCAGCCTTTGCTGCAGGACCATCAACCCCTCTTTCTGGAGGTCATTGTTCCCTTGTATATAATGCAGTCTCTGACAGAAACTGGAAATTCCTTTACAAAGAAAACCCGAGTTGGTACTTTCCTAGAATCCCAAAGCCTAAATTGTTTTCTGGCTCAAAATAACTCTCAAGGCTCTGCTGTGTCGGGGCTGCTCCTTTGCATGAAAGTGGTAGGAAGACAACTTGGAAGCCAGAACTACCTTGTAGCATTAGAGTTCATTTTGGGCTAGAGAACTTAGGTAAAAACCCAGGATGTAAGCCTGGATCCAGGATTTGCACTGTGTAGTCCAGGACAGAGCTGTCTCAGTGCATTATACTCACCACCCAGGGGAGAGGGGAAAGGGGCTGAGTCTCCAGGCCCCAGCTCCAAGCTGAAACGCTGCAGAGCCACTGATGCGGGAAACGCCTCTCTCATTTTCTGACTCATTCTGTGGTAGTTCTGATAGGAATGAAAATATTCTAAAGAGACACGTGCACCCCTCCCTGTGGCTGTCAGACTATTGAAATAACAGGCCCAAGAAATTACACTCTCCTCAGGAATCTCTTACTGGGAGAAGAGAAGTCTAGGAGGGCTGGAGTCAGCTACAAGATTTCACACTGTTCTGACAGTTTGTCAGGCTGTCTTGCAAAACACTTAAACAACAGTGAACGGCTGGACCACACCTTCAAGACTGTTTAGTTGTGCAGGACTCTCCTTTCTGTTTAAACCTGGACCCGCCAAGCCTCCCAGGCTGGACCTTGACCTTGTACATAACAGTGTACATCTTCACAGCACATAAAGTCCCCCTCTTTCTGTTCCACTCTCATTTCTCTCTTCAGTATCTTTTTGTTTATTTGTTTTGATTTTCCTAAAGGAAGTATTTAAAGGCCAGGGTGGGAAGTCTAGATGATGAAGAGAGACCTGTCCCAGGTTCCTTTCTTCAGAGAGGAGCCCCCTTCCTGATCCTCAGGTAGATCTAGAATTTTACCTGCCCACGTTGGTGTCCCAGTAAGTGGCATGCACCTCAGTTCCTTTATCATTCTTCAGGTCCCCACCCCCACCCCGGTCACGGTCACTTCCATGACACACCAAGCGACCCTCGGCTAGATGGGTACTCTGCTCCAAGCTAAGGCAGCTGCCTTAGGTGATGGAGACCTGCACAGGAATCTGGTTTACTGTTATAATAGCTCTAGTCATGGATGTGGGACAGACATGAGGTCATGCTCGTCCAGTCACCAGAATGTGGCCCTACTGGGGCACGCTCCGTGGCAACTCTGGCTCCCTCCCAGCTCTGCCGAAGCCCTCAGCTCCAGACTTCGCCATCTTTCCCGATCCACGGGGTTATTTTCTGAAGTGCGTTATCTCGCAGGGAAACTCATTTGAACGTATACCATCAAATTCCTCTGGAAGTGCACACTGAGAAGGTTTGAACATCCCCCTCGGAGAGGGACGCGAGGAGTTTTCGCTGACTTCCCTGACCTCGGATCAGGTTCACTTCACTTGATGACGTTCCTCAGAGGCTTCTCACGGCTGCTGGTCCTCACACCGCCCCAAGGTGGCGCACATTGTGTGCCCTGTCCCCCCACCCCCACCGGTCTGTTAGTTACGGACCCTCTCTCTTCTTCACACTAATTCTGTTCTCACCTATTCTACTTCAGGACATCCAAATGAAGAGTTTAATTGATCTTTCACTATTCGTTTCAATCAACTTTCACAATGCCCTCTCTCTCTCTCTCTCTCTCTCTCTCTCTCTCTCTCTCTCTCTCTTTTATTATTTTAGTGATTTACACTCCAGCCATGCCTCCCCTGCCCCCCACCGAACTTCCTCCCATGGTTTCTCATTCCATTCCTTCTCCTCACTCCCCTCCAACCTCACTCCTACCTCCCCTACAAACCCCACCCCCTGCAACCAAGCCTTCCCCTTCCCTGGGGACTCAAGTCTCTCAAGGGTTAGGGGCGTCTTGTCCCACTGAGGCCAGACCAGGCAGCCTGTTATATGTGTGCTGGGGGGGCGGGGCCTTGGACCAGCCCCTGTATGCCGCCTGGTTGCTGGCTCAGTGTCTGGGAGTCCCCTGGGGTTCAGGTGAGTTGAGACTGCTGGTCTTCCTATGGGGTGCCCCTCCCCTTCAGCTTCTTCCAGCCTTTCCCTAATTCAATCATGGGGTCCCCCGATGCAGAGACCATGGAGGTACCGCTTACTGCCTCGTTCCCCAGAGCTTCCTCAGCCTGCTTTCTTATAGAAACCCAAGATTACCAGCCCAGTGGTGGCCCACCCACAAGGGGCCGGGCCCTCCCTGATCAATCACTGATTGAGAAAATGCCGTACAGGCTTGCATACACACCGATCTTATGGAAGTCTTTTTCTCGATGATGTTCCCTCCACTTGATGATGTCTTACTTAGTCAAGTTGACCTAAGACTATCCAGTGCACCTCCACTAAGCAAAAGGTTCTTCCTGCTCCGTAATAGATAAGGATGCAACACTCAGAACATTTAAGTAACTTTAATCAGGGATTCACAGCCAGTCTTGGCCAAGCCATAGCCTCAAGACTCTGAGAGAGGGCAGAACTTCTGAGTAGCTCCCATGGCCAAAAAAAAAAAAAAAAAAAGTTCTAGTTTCTTCCAAGATAAGATCAGTAGCATACTCCCATGCAGGGGACAATAATTAAAAAACAAATTTTCGCTAAGGGTTTGTGTGCCAGAGACTCTCAGACTGCTCCAGGTATGACTGTCTGGCTCAGACACCGAAGAAGGCCTCTCCGAGCACATCCAGTGTCTGCCCTCCCTTCATATAATAAGGTTGAAAGACCCAGATCCGGCTGCTCACTCCAAGGTAGACAGGTGGCTCATTTAGGAGGCTGGATCCCTCAGCCAAAGAGCAGGAGCGGAGCTCACTCCGCATACCCTGCAGACCCACGCACCGCACTCTGATGCCCGGCTAATGCTGGCCCTTCCCTTCTCCAGTTCATTTGTGTATACCCTGAGAACAAACAGAAGCCACAGAAATGATGGAAGACGTGTGTGTGTCCAGCATCCACCCTGACGGTGAGCGGGGGCTGACTCGTTAAACACACATCTGTATGCCTGTTCCATACACGCATACACAGACCCTTCACCTCATCCGGGCACAGAGGCGACCGCCCATAATGTGTCCTGTGGTTTCTCAGAAGGATACTCTCTGGAACCGTAGGTTTTGACATTCTGTGATGGTCCTTTCTGCCTCAACCTCCCCCTTCCACACCTACTGCCTGCCTCTGTCGGCAGATAAATGTCCAACACCCGTTTGCAGTGTGCTCGGTTTAGATCTGATCCTCTGGCTTTCTGATATAAGGCATGTGCCAAGTGTGGGGAGGCCAAATGTTAAAATACCTCTCCTCATAATTATATGCGTGAGGTGGCAAGGCCATCCTGTGATGCCAAGGACACCCAAGCATTGGAACACACGTTCAGCCTGTGAGTGGTGGGCGGAGTCTCACCCTAAGGGGGTTCCAAGACTACTGTCCTGGCTACCTTGGCGGTGAGTTCTCTCCTGGGAACAGAATGCTCTGCCACGTGTCTTCCCTGGGAGCAGAGCAGCACCCCTCCCTGGGAGGCAGCTGGCATGGCCCACAGCACCATCAATGCTCTCAGCAGCCTCATTAGCGCTGGCGTTACCTCTGAGAATCTGAGTGAGGAAGGGAACCACCGTATACATGTCCATGTGTACCTTCATGTCTCAGCAGAACCCCCAATATAGGTGCTACCAGTTCCACTCCACTGTTGCTCCAGAACCAGCAAAGTCACCCTGACTCCCCTAAAATGGTTCTTGCAACCCCAGTGGCCATTCTGCTCCCAGGGCAAGAAAGACGCCTCCAAAAAACCCAGAGTAAACAAGAGGAGTCAGACTGAGTTTCCCAAACCTCCCATGGCCATAAGGTTCTAGTATCTTTCATGTCCATAGAAGAGTTTGGTCTAGCATTGGGAGAAACACAAATCTAGGATTTGTTAAACCATTATATTAATTAAATACAATCCATTGAAAATAATGAAATCATGTTAAGCCATTATATCGTTAAATCATTATAGCAAGATTCTGCCTCAAAGCTTTCTCCCTTTCCTGGTAGTCGCATACCCCAAGTTCAGACACTGGGGAACAAGATGTCTGTTATAGCATGGACTCCTTGACTGCACGGGCCCACAGTGCACCCCCAGAGTTCACATTTGGAGGTCCAGCCCTTTCACAGCTGCAGCACACAGTCTCAGCTCCCCAAAATCACGGCCCTCAGCCATCGGCTGAACGTGTGCAGCCTGAAGATCATGCCGAATGTGTGAGAAGCGGAAGAGAAGAGATACGTGGGGACATTCTCTCACTGAAGTCACCAGATTGCCCCCTCATTTCTGATCAGGTCGTGGACACACAAGACCCAACCCTGAGGACAGTGACTCTGTGCTGAGGGTCACGGGGAGGTAGGGGATGCTGTCGGAGAACTTACACACGTTTGTAGATCGAATGGGAAAGGAATATGTACGAATGAGCGGCTGAGCGATGTTCCAAAGCTTAAGACTAGCTTTTTGACGCTGCTCAGTCCTTCCCTGGGCCTTTTCTGCTTCTTGAATCAAACATGTTACGTGTCCTTCCATACCACCCCATTGACCAGCTAAGGCTACACCCCATCCTTTCCACTGTGGTTCTGAGCTTTGCAAAGTCTTACTCACTGGTGTACACATGCCTTTTCCTTTATAGCATGAGTTCAAGTTCACCTGCTCAATTCACCCAGCACTAGAGGCTTCCACGCCCAACGTTGTCAACCCAGGGAATGGTCCCTGGGTCTCACCACCTCACCATTCGCTGTCAGGACCACTACCACAGCAGAAGACCCCCATTCTGCCCCTGTCTTTGCCCTGCCCGTTTCTCCTCTATGTTCGCCTTGCTCTCTCTGTCTTCATTTGCTCAACTCCACCATCACATCTTCCCATCAGCTGGATACTGACAAAATCCCAGGCTGCAGTGCTGGGTTCACCGGTCTTTGCACTGGACGACACTTGCTTTGCTGTGTGCTCTCTGGCCTTTGCTCTGTCCTCAACTTGGGATCAGCAGAGGTGGCAGAAACTGGTCATGAGCCAGCCCCTGTGCCTCAGCCTTTCCTGAGTCCTGGAGGGATTCTTGCTGGAATCATTGAAAGGTTCTGCTCCTGTCTGGCAGTGAGAACCAGCAGCTGGGACACTTGCTGAGTGACCGAGTGATGTGCACCCTAGGGACCTCTATGGAAGGAAGACCTATGTCAAAGACAACTGCTTTGAACCCTGAACCTGCACACACACCAGGAAAACTTGGCACCAGTTTCAAGAAGCAAAATATCAGTTCTCCCTGGGTAAGATGCCCAACACCCTTCAGAGGGAATTCCACTAATTCTTTCAAAAAAGGGAGAGAGATTCATTTATAGAAACCTTTTTTTTTATAATTTATTTGCTGTTGATAATCTTCGGTATAAAAATGAAGCTCTAGCTAAATAAGGGTTTTCGGTGGTGAAATTTAACCCAATGAACAAATAAATAAATATTTACAATCTTTGGCAAAAAAAAAAAAACAATGTTTCATTAACGTATATGAGAAGCTTTTGTTTTGTTTTGTTTTGTTTTTTAAAAAACCTACATAAATAATTTACAAAATTAATATGGTACATTGAATGTATTCACATCGCCCCCACCACCTTGTACCATTGAACCAAAGGCCCAAGCGAGAGGCTGAAATGTTCTTCACATCCTCGTGGTCAGAAGTCTCCTTACCCTGTGCTGGCCTCGGGAATACAGTTCTACAAAAATCTGAAAAGTTCAGGATAACAAGACACAAGGGAACTCACCCTCAGAGATTTCAACACAAGTAACTGCATCAAGAGGAATTGTGGAAACTCAGATCAAAATCGTGGATTCTTTCTATCTGACTTAGAAATGCAGTTGCCATTACCAGAAAGGGGACTGTGAACCACCCTACCAGAGGGACAAAATATATTTCCACTGAACTCATGAGGAGTGAGACAGACAGTACTTCCTGCTGGGAGATCATGCAACTTAAAGCAAAAACAAACAAACGAAAAAAAAAAACAAAAAACAAAAACAAAATAAATCAGGCATATGTCTGTAATGGTGTGACTGATTAACGGGTGTGTCTAAAAAAAAGAAACAAATGATGTTTCCTTCAGCATTAAAATAAAAAGAACCTATGTACAACACATAGATAATAGTAAAAAGAACTGAATTAAAATTATTGGTAAGTATGCATATTAAGGTTCCGTTTTATCATGACACAAAGCCTTGTATTTCAAACAGCAGATATTTGTGTGTCTTTCTATCATTATATCCTTGTCGTATGCTTGTTTCCAAAAGTGATGATACACACTTGTTACTTTGTATGGTTAAAATAAATTATTGGTGAGTGGAGCCATATTCCAAATCATTTAATAAATATTAACAGAATGGCTGTACCTGGAACCTTAATGAAATGCGTTACCAAATTCTGCAAAAGCAACTTTTGCATCATTCTAAAGCCTAGAGAAGGAGCTGGGCACCAGAGTGCGTCTCCAACGTATTTGCCAGTCTGTTTCCTAGCAGCGGGGACAGGAAAGGACACCCAGGCAGAGATCCCAGCAGAGTCCCAATGCAGAGCCTGATAACTTCCAACCAGGTGTGCTTTCCACAAGGCCCGACTCGGGCAGCCAGTTTAAAGGGACATCGCCTCTGCTGAGCTCTGAGACGCCTACAGCTGGGACCCTGAAATAATCGCCTTTGCAAGGACACAGCTTCTCTGTCCCTGTCAAGTCAGTTTTAACTGTGGCCAAGTAAGAACCGCTTTTCTTCTAACTTTGCAATCACGGTCTATGTTCTAATTAGTTAATGTTTGGAATCACTGGACAAAGGACCACAGTCTCCTGTGACTGACTGTCTTCTGGCCTCTTCCTCACTGCAGCCGGGTTCACCTGATCCTTCTCCCTGTTCAGCCTAACAGGATTTGTGTGTTATCGTAGAACAGCACGAATCCAAGAACAGTGACAACATTAAGCACTGAAGGGAGGTGAGCAGAATTTTTCATGCTTAATTTATGAGAATGACTTACACACAATACTCCCTTCAACTCCATATACACATAAATACTGCAAGTCATTACATTTCACATGTAAACGTCATTCTTTTTTTTAAAACAAACAGGAAAAGGCAGCGCAGCAACATGCTCGGTCTTCGCTCCGCGGCGAGCCTCCAGGCTCATCCGACCGTTCTCCAGCAGCAGGCCGCAGGCTCCTACTGGAGCACTCTTGATGTTTATCCCCGGAAGGCACTTGGACTTGGTGCTGATGAAGGAGGTGAAGATCCACTCAGTTAAGGTCAGGAAACAGGAAATGCCGAATGACACAAGTGCCAAGATGGACCGATGTGTCTAGGAAGGGTGTTCGCAGCACATTGCCTGAGCTGGGGCCCTGCTCTCTAGACATCTAGAAGAGAAGGAGCAACAGGGTTAGGAAGGAACAACCAGGGCGTATTTTACTGTTTCTTTGTTTTTCTATCTCATAGTTGTAGCCCAGAATTCACTAGGTAGCTCAGACTGGCTTCAAATGAAGTGATCAATCCTCCTGCCTCCCAGGGGCTAATATTACATGCATGACCTCAGATACCATTATATTAATTTTTAATTTATTTAATTAGGATTGCATCTATGAGATAGATGAGTAGAACAGATTGATACACGGCAGAGAGGTGTTTGGACAAATGAGTAGATGAGTGAATGGATAGAAAGACAGAAGGGTGGGTGGACGGACGGATAAACAGGCATTTGGACGGACAGACAGATAAATAGCTGCTTGGAAGGATGCATATGTAGATGGGTGTATTAATGTTTGAATAAATCAAGAAAAAAGAAATGTCTTCAGTGGAATCATGAAATGAGCAAAGACCTCCAGCGGAAGAAGGAGAGAGGGCAGTGTCCTTGGCCTCTCCTTGGTTGGTGTAATATTTTCAATGCACAATAGAAATATTTTGGGGCTTTAATAATTTCCTCTGTAAAAGGCATGTCATTAGACTTGACTGGCCAAGTTGGCTCTCAGGTTTATATTTTGATTCAGATAAATTGATTTCTAGCAGTATAACTAAGAAGGGGCCACCTTCCCTCCATCCCTTCTATTCCTCTTTCTTTCCTTCCTCCTTCCTCCCCTTTTCGCTTCCTTTCCTTTATTATTTCAATTTTCAGTAAAGATAGTAATCTAAAATGACCTGGGAAATTCGGAAAGCACGGGAACAAAGAGCTCTAGGACTCAGTCCAGTGTCGGCTACAGCCTATGGTGGTCAGAAAGCATTTGTACTACCAAAGACATCCAGATTCAATTTAAAACAAAAGAAGCCATCAAGAAAAAAAGAGAAGAAGAAAGAGGAGGAGGAGAAAGAATAAGAATAAAGATAGAAGGAAGGAAAGAAGAAAGGAAGAAAAAAGAAAGGAAAAAAGGAAGAAAAGAATAAAGGAAGGAAGAGAGAAAGAAAGAGAGAGAGAGAGAGGGAGGGAGGGAGGGAGGGAGGGAGAGAGAGAGAGAGAGAGAGAGAGAGAGAGAGAGAGAGAGAGAGAAAGAAAGAGAAGAGAAAGAAAGAGAAAGAGAGAGAGAAAGAAAGAAAGAAAGAAAGAAAGAAAGAAAGAAAGAAAGAAAGAATATCCCCAAACCACATCTTCACTGGGAAGGGCAGAGCCCCAGCTCATAGCAACAGTTCCTTTCCTTGGAATGAAGCCTCTATAGGCAGAAAAATGGAAGCCAATCCCTCCTGGTCCCGGGGGCCCACTCCCTGATAGGAGCTTGCACTCACCTCTGCACTCATACTTGAGGTCCGAGAAGTAGACCATTTCTTGGGAGAAGACAAACAGGCCCAGCCGTCCACCAGCGTAGGTTTGGTCATAAATGGGTCCTGAGTCAGCCATGACTTGTTTTCCTTCATGCACTAAGACTCTAAAACAGGCAAGGAAGTAAGAGACAAAAGAGAACTGGAACTCAGAAGCACATTCACCAAGGCTGTCGTTTTCCCTGAAGATCTCAACTTTGTCCCGTTGTAAGAGCTTCCCGAGAGTGGGAACAGGACTCTAACTTCCTAGCTCAGAATAGGAAGTGATGTTCCTACAGAATTTCCTGGGGGAGCACATCACAGATGGGACCTCTTTTCAGGGACATTACACACCCCAAACGCAAAGACTCGGACTCTCAGGGATCTGCAGACACCAGATAGACATCAGGGGTGAGACTGAGTGGGAGACCATTTGTTTATCATATACAAAAAGCAGTGGATTCCATCTAGATGGATGTGGGGCAGTTTGTATACCAGCCAATAAGTATTTAAAACATGGTTTACTTTTTAGGTTTTTTAAAGTAAATAATGTATAGGAAGGGATGCAAAATAGATGAGAAAGGGCATTTAAAACTAAGGAATCCAGAGAAGAGTATAAAAGTGCTCATTGCAGCATAGTTATTTGTTGATATTCTCCAACGGGAAGGTAGTCAGAGAAGGCAAATTGTCCATCCAATGGAGAAGTTATCTATGCAATGGGAAAGAGACTGTCCTTGTGATGAAAAAGCTATCCGGCCATCCAGTGGAAAGGTAGACTGGTTGTTTAATGGAAAAGATTAGTCTACCCACTGGGATGAGGCCTATCCCTGAAAATGTACAACTGCCCTTACCTCATGTAGCCCGTCTTGGGCCTGTGAATCAGGTGCCACCTGTAGGCGGTGTAGTCTTTCCAGCCAATGTTTTTGGGGTCATGCCAAAGAGTTCGAACCTGTAGAAGAGGAGCGTTGTTGCAAGGTGAGATACGTGACTCCCTGTCATCCTTCTCTGCAAAGTAATAGCCAACTTGCTGTACGACCTCCCTAGTACATTTTGTTTTGTATGCTCCATTTTCAAATGCTGTATCATAGACATTACTATGCACAGTTATGGGATCCTACTATGATGTGCACCTAAGTCCAGTGCTGGGTGCATTACAGTTAGCACTAAGAGCGTGAACGCTTGGCCCAGACAGTCCTGGACTGAATTCATATCTTCTGTTTCTTGGATATAGAATCATGAACAGGACTGACACTGTCAAGTCCTGTCTCTGCAAAAGACTGGGACCTGTGTTCAACCTTGCCAACCATGTTTTCAGAAGCACCGGACATTCATTTGGTGTTTAGCAAAGTAGGTATTCGACATCAACTATTGAAAATGATTGCTATCTGATTAAAATTAAGGGCAGAAGGGTTCTCTCTCTGGGATGGGTTAGGAGTACAGGGTCTGTCTGGGAAGGGCCATCAGCTCCCCGGTCCCTCACCTGGCCTTCTGTGTTTCCCGTGTGCCACAGGGCATTCCTCAAGTGCTCTCCAGTACCAGTCGTGGAGTTTACCACTTTGAGTGACACACCAGAGTAGCCATAAGCCCGACTGGGCTTGTCTTCCCAGTAGGTCTGGGTCACCTGCTTCCACATCACCACGTAGAACCGGCTGCTTGACTGATAGCCAAAGACAAAGCCGGCATAGTCATCATCCCGGTCGGTGTTGACGTAGAAAGTGCCACTGAAGTCCACAGACCCAAACTCATCGAACCCTGCATGCAGAGAACACATGGATGGTCTGGAGGTGCCGGGGAAAAGCACATCAGGGACTTTAGGAGTCCATTTCACAGAACCACGGATCTGAAGAGCTTAGATTAGCTTAGGTAACGTCTGCTCTTCATGGAGAGATCATCAAAAGGACTCGTGACCCAGGTTTTGTGACAAAGGCTCCAGCATATCATGTATCATTTCAGAGAGTCCAGAATATGAAGTTGCTTACTGAACACCAAATTCCATAGGCCAGATTGTTGCAAACCTGTGCTTTCCCAGAACCCTTAGCCAGATTGTGAAGGGAGACTATTCCACAGACCAAGGAAGGGTAAAGCTACCAAAAAACTACCCTGAATCCTGACCACATGGTCTCTCTGAACCACCCGTGGGATCTCAGGCTCACCTACAGCGATGCCAGGGTCTGAGTTTGCTGTCTGCACCAGCTCTTTGCCTTGGTGACGAATTACCCAGTTGGGATCAATCTGTGTGGTCCCCTTGGGATCCAGGGGGACCATCTGGAAGTTTCTGAAGTCTGTCTCTGTGATGGCGTTGTTCTCGGGGCACACATCATCAATATCTGGGACATTATCATTGTCAAAGTCATCTTTACAAATATCACCTCGGCCGTCACCTACAGATAAGGAAGAAACGATCACAAGAGGTCAAGTTGGACGGTTTGTATTTCCCTTCATGTGTATAGCAGAGACCTCTGGCTCCCTGAGATCGGAGGCTGTGCGTCTTCTGGCTAATTGTGCTTTGAGGGTCAACTGCCTTCCAAATCATTGAGCTTGTAAAGCTATAAGGAATCCCAGAGATGCTTTTAAAAACATCCTCACTGCGAACACTACAACCAAGGAGAGCACCGTGAAGCCCTCTCAAGAGCTCTGCTCCCCACACTCAGAGCTGAAGACAGAAAGTTGGCTCCTGCCAAAGTCTCTCTAAGCTCACTTCCCACTGCCAGTCTCAGTCACTGCAGCCATTTTAATCTATTTGGCATTTAAAGTAGAACCTTTCCAGCGCACATGACTTCCCCTAGGGAGACCAGATCCAATGAGGTTGGTCTGCAAAGGGGGCTAGGTCATGCCTGTGACCTTACAGATGACCTGTTCTTGGCCACAGTGAGATGCCCAAAGGCACTGGAGTAAACCAGGCACTCTGCTGTGACCTCTTATTTCAAAAGGAGGAAAAGAAACCATATTTGGTATCTAGATGAATATCTTCATTTCCCCATTCTTCAAACCAGTTTTCAGTTCTGGTATGCAATGTCATAGGCTCCCCCACTGTGGGAAACATAATTGGATGTACAGGCATTTTCTTTCCTTGAGACAGGGTCTCGGCACAGGCTCACCTCACACCGGCTATATGGAGCGAGCCAAGGATGATTTTTGAATGATCCTCCCTCCTGAGTTACAGCAGGCATCGCACATCATCGCTATGCCTTGTCTGTGTAGTGCTGGGTTTTCGTGCTAGGCAAGTGCTTTACCAATTAATCTATTCCCCAGCCTCAGCAACAGCATCTTAAGAGTAACAAAAGTACCCCTTGCCTCTCCTTCCCAGCCTCCTTCTTAGGTGAGCCAAAGGCCACCTCCCCCTGTCTGCACCAGTGTCTGCATCAAGCTGGGGCCTCTATGCTGAAAGCATTCTTTCGTGTACAGGAAGAATCCTGCAGCTGCCCTTGGGTTCTGGCCAGTCTTTTCACGTGCTTCTGAGTCATATTGGCTCAACACCCCAGGACTCCTGGTCTCCATTTGTTCAGGATAAGTGCGTTCCAAAGAGAGCTTGGATCATCCTGCCCATTGGGAGGGAGTTAGTGACTAGCCTATCAGCAAGCACAGCTGCATGCCTTGTTGTTCAGGACTGTGGTCTTTCTGGGGTGTGGCATCCTCCAGAGCCTGCACAGCTACACAGCTACAAACCACTGATGTGCACAAGACCTTCCATGTCACTCCTTCCCTACTTTCTGTAATAGATATAAAGCAATAAATTCCCTGCCCCCATCCTGTCACTGGCTGCATTCAGTAAATCTTATTTCTTTCTAAGTGTTTGCCAAAGGTTTTCAAAAGTGTCCGGAAGCTGAAAGGTTTCTTCATCCTGGCACTCACAAACAAACCTCGCCTCTATCATTGGTAGAATATTAAACACACAAGAAGAAGAAGCGGAAACTTCCAGCAGGCTCTGTGCCCAGCACCCTAAGACAGCCATCCATCCCGCTCATCTTTGAGCTTCCAAACCAGAGAAGCTCTGCCTCTGCGGGACTGCTCCTGCAGATTGCAATGCACATGTGAACTGAGGAAGGCACCCACCATCCGAGTCTTCCTGGTCTGGGTTGAACACAAGCCGGCAGTTGTCCCTGTCGTCTGGAACACCATCGTTGTCGTCATCAGAGTCACAGGCATCGCCCTTGCCGTCGTTGTCATGGTCAGCCTGGTTGGAGTTGGAGATGTACGGGCAGTTGTCTTGGTTGTTCTGGTGGCCGTCGTCATCTATGTCCTCATTGTTATCGCACTGGTCTCCAACGAGATCGTTGTCCTGATCGGTCTGGGGGACGGAGCAGAAGTGAGCACTGTGAATACTCCCTGAGGAAGCACACAAAGACTCGGGCACTACACTAGAGACCCACCCCCTCGTGACACGGGCCAGCACTGGAAGACGAGGTGCAAAAATGGGGTACGCTGGCTCACTTGCTGTCCACACAGAAGAGAGCTTGGAATGGAGACTCCTGGGTTCAGGGTCTCCTAACCCGTGCCCCACCTCTCGGGGGACTTCTTATAGCTAACTACCACTCAGTTATCATGGAAACCAACTTCTCCAACCATGACTGTATGCCCTGCAGACCACATTCATGGTCGAATTCTTCAGGTCCCTTCCAAAGGCGAGCCTGGAAATGTAGCTCGTTCTGGGTTTGCCTCAGGATAACCATGGAGACTGATTTTCCCCCAGACAGTGTGGGGAAGTCTCTTCCTCCCTTGGCCTGCGGCCACCTAGATAGAATGTGCTTAGATTTGGTCTCTGTAAGTCGTTCCAACTGAGCTTATAGCGAACTATGCTGTCATGCTTGGCAGGGCAGATGGGAACCGCACAGGAGCATCTTTATGGGGCTGCTTGAGGATGGGGAACGCCCTGCTCTGGATGTGGGTCACCCTCGAGCCAGCCGCTGGGGATCACAGAGCCCTGTCTGGACATATCTCATCACCTGGTCTGGGTTGTGCATCAGAGGGCAATTGTCACAGTGGTCACCCACGCCATCGCCATCCGTGTCTCTCTGGTCGGTGTTGTAGACATACGGACAGTTGTCTCGCTCATTGAAAACATCTGTTGGTGAAAGAAACAGCGATATGCGGAGTTTAGAGAAGGTGCATCATTTTCCCATCATAGTGGATAACAGGCAGACTTTCACTGGAAAAATGGATATATATATATATATATATATATATATATATATATATATATATATATATATATATACATATATATATACATATATACATACATACATACACACATACACACACACACACACACACACACACATATATATATATATATATATATATATATATTAGATTTGTGGAAGAGTGCATGATATATTTTCCATTAAAATTCAAATTCACAGTGAGACCCCATCTCAAAAAATAAAATCCTATTCCCTTAACCTAAAATATAGTGAGTGTTTGGGATTCTCTGGGCGATGCCGCCCAGTCAGAGGCGGGTGAGTATGGTGTGTGCCCTCTGAGCTTGCTGTTTCGGCTGTTCCCACCGAGATCACGAAGTGCGAGTTAAGTCTATAGGCACTTGCGAGCCTCCGGGTGATATTTCCTCATCATCCGCACACAGCAGGAGAGAAGCAATGGTACAGCTAGATCAGCAAGGGTCTTAGAAATCTGAAAATAGGGAACGACGCTCACCGGTGCTGGAAAAATAGTAACTTAAAAAAAAAGATATAGTGGCAAACTGAAGAAAGACAAAACCAAAGGAAGAAGAGGCTACTTTGGGGAGTAGAGGGCTCAACAGAAAGGACCCCTAAAATGACAGGGTACAGGAACCTGAGACCCCCAGCTGGCACACAGAGGCACCAGCCCACATCAGCAGACATGAGGGACCTGGTGATTGCATCAGCCGTCTTAAAGGCAGAGTGATCAAGACTGTCCTGAGGATAAGGTTGGATGCAGACGCTGACTGGAAAGTTCTACCAGAACATATACTCTGAGATGAGTCTAAATAGCAGGGTAGAGCCAGAGGGGATGAAGGGGCTCCAGGCTGCGAATGGATGGGATGGGGCTCATGGGGTATACAGAGGAGTCCAGCAGAGCAGTGATCTGAGCGTCTCCTAGCTCTACAGGGACACCCTGAGAGGGTCCCCCAGTGACTGAGTTCAAGGGTTGTGTGGTAGGTCTCTGGGCTCTTTCATGGAGGTCAGCACTTCTCAGGGTAAAATATCAGCCTGCAGCAATATGTCAGGGCACACCTGTGTTGCTCTACCTGTCTTGGTACCCAAGTCCCATGGTCAGGCATAATCAACAAACCATAAGAAATGTGAGTGGCAGTAAGACAAAGAGCCCCCTCACGCCCTTCCCGGAGCGGTTGAATGCAGCATGAGCCTGGCTCTTGGATGATTAAGACGGATGATTATTTCCTGCAGAAGATGCAGAGAGAGAAGGGAGCCAGCAGCGGGGCTGCCAGCAAGGGAGGAAAATGAAGAAACCTGTGGTTTTCTAAGAATGGACCTGAGGCTTGTGGGAAAAGACAAGTTATTTAAGGAATCATTTTCGTAAGCATATAGATAAATTGAGCTCTTCTAAAATGTTCAGAACTGCAGTTGCTCCTGGCACCCATGGAGGGCTGCTACCAGGACCCACAAAGATACCAAACTCCAGATGTCCAATTTCATTACACAAAATGGAGTGATGTTTACAAACCACCTAGTTACAATCCCCTTCCTTCATACTTAAAAGCCATCTCTACATAATTTTGTTGTTTAGATGCATGGTGTGGTAAAGGTCTAGTAAGACGGCTTGGCTCTGTGGCTAAAAGTTCTTGCAGCACAAGCCTGGTGAGGACCCAAGTTTGAGCCTCAAAACCCACATTAAAACAAAACAAAACAAAACAAAACAAAACAAAACAAAACAAAAAAACCAGACGCAGCAGTGAGCCTCTGTGGCGGCAGCAAATCTATGAAGAGATGGATGGACGACACAGGAGAGTCACCTACCTGTTCCCAGGACAGCTTGTCTAGAGTACATGGGGCAACAGAATCCAGACAGATCCCGCCTCAAGAAGGTGGATGGAGAGAGCCAACTCCTGGATGTTGTTTTACTGTGCCCTTCCCCCAGCCTTGAGCAGGTTAAAGAGACCTTAAGTGTTTGCCAGGGTTGGACCCCAATGACCCAGGTGGAGTCCCTACAGGAGCAGACAGACTGCCTGCTGAACTTGCTTTGCAACTCAATCCAGCGGAAAGAAAGGATGGGTCTGGGGGGGCGCTCCCTATATAAATACAGTGCTAACCATTAAACTTTGAGCCTTGATCACCAGCCTCCCTGTATGTATACAGCTACACACACAGGGCAGCACCCTCTGCCTCTCTCTCTCTCTCTCTCTCTCTCTCTCTCACACACACACACACACACACACACACACACACACACACACACACACAAATAAATTAAAATTTAGAAATCTGCGCATGTTCTGTACACCCTCTTTCTCTATGGTCCGTTGATTTCTGGCTGTGAACCTGAGTACACAACGTGCTGACTCGGTTATTCCATTAACCCTGCGTAACCATTAGTGACCTGTGTCACTAAAGTGAGCAGAGCCACTGACCGTCCCCATCGATGTCCACAGAGCAGGCGTCCCCCTCGCCGTTGTTGTCTGTGTCGATCTGTGCCGGGTTGTGCACATAGGGGCAGTTGTCACAGCGGTCTCCAACCTCATCCTTGTCGTAGTCTAATTGACGGGGATTGAAGAGAAGCTGGCAATTGTCCTAAAGACACCAGAAAAAAAAAAGACATCAGAAAGAGCACAGGCTATGCACCAGACGACTCAGTACCTAGGAGTAGACCACCAATAAGGAAGCACAGTAAATGAGCCGGATGCCCCCCACCCCTACCCCCGGACAGGCACCAGCTCAGCATCCGTGTGGCTTTGCAGTTCTGTGCACAGCTGTCCTGCCCTGCGAGTGTTAAGATTTCCTATTGCAAGATGGCAGTCTCCTCTCCTTCACGGGAAAGTCAAACGGGTGAGACAGTAGGTGACTGCGTGGATGGATGTGTGCAAGCAGAGGAGAGCATGGAATCACACCGTACAGATCCACATAGAGATAGCAGGGAGCTACAGGAGCCCGCGTTCAACCTTCTGATTGTAGGACCTCACTCACATGGAGCACAACTCATCAGAAGCAAAGGAAGCTGATGAGGTCTTTGAGGCAATTAAAGAAAGTGACATTACTGAGCGCTTCCCCTCACTGTACCCCAGGGAGCCCCATGCAACCACTAAACGGGCCAGCTTTCCCAGGGACTACTTTCTCCATGGGTGGTCTTTGGGAGCCTTTCACGAAAATGTCAGAAGAGCAGCCTTGGAGTAAGCATCCCTTCCAGGTGATTGAGAGCCACGCCCACCCTACCTTCTCGTCGCTCACACCGTCATTGTCATCGTCCTCATCGCAAGCATCTCCGATTCCATCCTTATCGAAATCCTCCTGCCCAGAATTTGGCAGTTTGGGGCAGTTGTCCTGTGATTGGGGGGGGGGGGGCGGATAACAACCATGAAAGCATTCCAAAGTGTCCTTCTTGCCAAACCAGAGAAAATAAAACAAGACTTATAAAGCCAACGATATAAATATCTGATACAAGTCCTGAGATAGGAGCAGAGTGAGCATCAGAGCCAGCTGGCCTGGACATGTGCTGTTCTGAGTCCTACCCTGGGAATTATGTCACTGCCGCATGTGAACAGAGTCAAAAGGAGCCCTGTTCTGAGCTCAGGACCCCCAGGAAGGGATGAGACCCCTGGGAGAACAGAGGGAGGTGAGGGTGCCTGTCCCAGGAGAGGTGCCAGATGCTTAGTATCCTGTTCGTTCCCACACGCTCATCAAATGAGCTAAGAGCTCCCGTATGCGTGCAAGCTCAGTGGTCACTGGCCAGCAGGTCTCAAAGGAAGAAGCCGTCTTACAGGTGTGCACTGCCTAAGCTTTGTGGTTCTGCACTGAAATGAAGCTTAGAAGGAGGGAGAGGAGCTCCACTCCAGTTCTTCACACCGAAAGACATGCAACAGCGTAAAAGCCACTCTGCTCTCTCCACTGTGCTGTGACCCAAATGAGCTGCAGGGACCCAGCTGGGGGACTGAAGAGGGGCAGGGCAGGGCAGGGCAGGGCAGGGCAGGGCAGATCCAGTTTGAACCACATTGATGCCTTTTCTCGAGAGTGTGTGTGTGTGTGTGTGTGTGTGTGTGTATCACATGTGCATATTTTCACATGTATATACATAGTGTATGTGCATGTGTGTGTATATATATATACTGTGTGTATATATATACTGTGTATATATACAGTATACATATATATATACTGTGTGTATTTGTGCATATGTGTATGCATGCATAGTGGGTTTGTGCTTGTGTGTATATACATAGTGCATGTGTGTGTACATATATAGTATCTGTATTCATACAATATGTGTGTGCATGTGTGTTTATACATTCATAGTATGTGTGTACGTGTATGTATGTGCATGTGTGCATGTGTATACCTACATAGTGTGTGTTTGTGTGCACATGTGCACGTGTGTACATATATACTTTTCATAACATGTTCTGCTTTTCCCAACAATGCCAGAATGGGAAGAAAAGGGTCCTGAGTGGATGTCCGTGCACAGTGCACATCAGACCCAGTTCTCTTCACCCCTTCAGCTGTGAGAGGATGTGTCGCTCCTACGTGGTCCAGACTCAGAGAAGGAGGTTCGTGAGGAGTGCAGGAGGGAACGAGATAATTTGGAATGTCTCGCTGTTTAAATCATTGCTTCCAACTGGCCCAGCCTTTCCTGGCAGTGAATCACCGAAGAGGCACTGGGTGGGGATGGGGCAGCCCCTTGCGCTGACTAACGCGGCCTGAGAGGCAGACTCCTCACTGATGAAAGGGGCTGAGGCACAGCTCCCTACGCCGACTCAAGAGGGATTAATACGCAGACCCCTGACAATGACTGGAGGAGGGACTGAAGCTCAGAGCCCTGGCCCTCAGCCTGAGGTGGCTGTGACTCTCACCTTGATGCAGTGGTAGGTGGCGTTGGTAGCACACACCAGGTTGCTGTTGGGCCAGCCGTCCAGGTCTGAGTCCTCCCCGCAGATGAGCCCATCGCCCGCATAGCCGATCTGGCACTCACACTTGTACATGGGGTCGCTGAAGTGGCCCAGGTAGATGCACTCCGCGTGCTTGTGGCAACTGTGGGTCTTGTCCTTGCATGGATTCTCTGGCTCGCACACCTGGAATACCAAGAGGGGGATGGATTACAGACGGGATTTACTAGGGAAGAAGTTGGCCGCGGGCACCCTGAGGATCCGAAGAGACTAGCTCACTGTGAGAGGACGGACACGGAGAGTTTGGCATCACACTGGGGTCTTAAAGTATTCATTTCTCAGGAAGCCTGCGAGTATTTTTTTAGTGGTTATCTGAGCCAGATGACCACTAAAATGTGATCTAAACAGTGAGACACTCCAAACTAAAATATCATTTTTGAACTTACCGTGTAACACCACTTGCCATGGCTGTTTTGGGTTAGAATCCATATCCAAGTGTCGTAGCTTCAGAGCCTCATTGGAGGTGTATAGTCATCAGGGACCCTCCAGCTTCAGCTTCTCAGTGCTCAATCTCACCCTCTCTGCCTCTGTGTCTCTGTGTCTCTGTCCCTCTCTGTCTCTGTCTCTGTCTTTTTTGTCTGTCTCTGTCTCTGTCTTTCTGTGTGTGTGTGTGTGTGTGTGTGTGTGTGTCTTCTGCCATGCAATGGCAACTCAGAGACATGAACTAGGTATCTGGTCCTCGGTCTTGTGTTTCCAGACTCTAAAATTGTGAGAAAGCAACCTTTGTCCTGAATCCCTACCCAGCCCCCGGCATTCTGCTATAGCATCTTAGAACTGACCGGGGTGCCATTGCTACCCTGAAGGTCATAGGCCCTTTGCGTGAAAACATCTGGATTCTTCTGTATCGGGAGGAGAGGCAGCAGCTAAACAGAGTCTGAGAGGCCCCACAGGAAAGGCCCCCCTCTGCACTCCTCTCCCAACAAGTCTGCCCTTTCCCTTCCCTCCCACCCATCTCCACTAGCCTGGCCTTGGACGACTCTTCAAGCCTCTAGAAACACAGGCAAGGCCGGGACGGACCACTTACCTGCTTTTCTGTTCTAGCGTCCTCCAGGCCAACCCCGAAGGGCTGGCTCCCCTTGTAGCGCGGCGGACAAGGCAGGCAGTGGAAGCCAGGGTTGGTGTTGACACAGCGGGAAGCCTTGTTCGTTGAGAAGCAGATGTCTGTGACCACGGCACACTGTGAGGGCAAAGAGAAGTGAGCCTCTCTCCAGATCGCCACAGGACGCCCAGCTGCCCGAGGCAGAGGTACCAACCTCATCCAGGTCCTCACAGTGGGTGCCATTGCCCAGAAAGCCCACTGGGCACGAGCCACAGGACCAGGAGCCATCGGGGAAGCTGTTGCACTTAGCTCCAGGGAAACACGGGTTGGATAAGCAACCATCTGCATGGAGGATGGGAGACAGGGGTAAGACAAGATCACACACATACACACATGCATGCACACATTCAAGTATGCATGGCCTGTCACCTATGGGGCAGCTCCTTTCACACACACACACACACACACACACACACACACACACACTCACTCACCTATAGGACAGCTCCTCTTGTTGCACATTTGGTGTTCTATCACATCCCCAACACAGTCCTTCCCACCATACTGGGGCTCAGGGCTGTTGCAAACACGTGTGCGCTCACGGATCCCTCCAGCGCAGGTAACTGTGCAGGCCGACCAAGGGGACCAGGGGCTCCAGCGGCCATCAACTATAGAGAGAAGCAGGGAAGGCGGCTGAGAGGAGGATGGAGGGCTGCGGATATGATTGTCACCAGCAAGAGCAGAGGGGAAATAAAGTCAATGTCCTGGCTATTCCAATGTAGTTGAAGAAACTAAGGTTTAAGGGGAATGGATGGCAGGTCTCTTGTGATTCCGCAGCCGTGCTTCGGGGAGGGATTATTAATTACAGAGTTGCTGATGGATTGTTTTGCCTCTACAATAAGATCTTTACAATCTTTTATAGCCAGAAGCCTGAGTTTCCTTACCAAGCCAGGCCTGAAGGATAGACCCGCCTCCAAATCTAAAAGACTATGGGACTGATTCTTATTGCAGGAGGGCAGTGAAGATCTGGGTGGATTAACTGTTGTGAAAGCAACCCCCCTGCATCCAGTGTACTGTCAGAACCCAGCCTTCCTGGGGATGTCCTGGTATACTAAGCTGTGAGTCCCCTAAGCTATGCCTTGATGTGATTAAGACAGGCAAAGCCTTGTGAGCTTCGAATCCAAGTTCACCTTCTGGCTTATCTTTCGGTAGGTGACAGTCTCTGTTCACTTGGCCGATCTGTGCAAGGTACAAAGGCCTTCGGGCTAACTCTTGAAATCGGGGTGTGGAACCAGGGGTGGTCGCTGATGTGAGAGCCCCAGAGCAGCCACACCCTCACTGCTGAAGGTGCACTGGCTTATGAGCTGCAGTTGGGACAGGCCTTGGTGACCAGCTGCTGTGGGTCCCAGGACACACCCAGTACCACCTACTCACTTGGGCATGGAGCACGCTGGCAGGGCTTGGTCTCCCGGCCACTGCCCTTGCAGTTCTTGCCACCCATTTGGGGCACCGGTGAGTTGCAGAGACGTATGCGGGTGACGTTGCCAACTCCACAGGTCACGGAGCACGAAGACCAGGGTGACCAGTGACTCCAGCCTCCGTTCTGACGGACTGGCACAGGAAACACCAAGAGGTCAACATCCCAGGCTTCTGACCCCGCACTGGGCAAGCCCAGGCTAATCCCTTCCCAGCTCATCTGCTTTCCCAGCTCATCCCTGTTTCCACTGGAGAGGGCCCTAGAGAGAACATGGCGTCACCCAGGAGAAGGCTTCTCACCTCGCAAAACCTTCTCTGCGGCCACAGCCTCCAGATACCATCAAATAGTTGCTCCTGGCACACCCACACGGGGGGCCCTCCCCCCTGCCCTGGGCACTCACTTCTCGTATCACATTTGCCCAGGCTGCATGTCCTCGTCTGAATGGAGGGGCCCAGGCAGGTGTTGCTGGTGACATCACAAGACCGGCCTCTCTGCTGGGTCCCAGAGCCGCAGGTGACAGAGCACTCGGTCCACTCCGCCCACGGAGACCAGCCCTCATCGCTGTCCGCAGCTAGCCGAGAAGGGAGACACACCCATGAGGGTGGGAGGTCAGGCTCTACAACCATAAGGGGCCTGCTTTGGGGACTTCTTAACAGGGATGGGCCAAGCAGTAGGAAGGTTCTACGGGACGAGCCCACCACCCGGGCAAGAGCTTAAGTGTCTTCAAAAGGAAGAGAGAGAACACTGGATAATGAGGAGCAAGTGATCTAGATCTGTTCAGAGAAGCTGGCTCCAAAAAAAAAAAAAAAAAAAAAAAAATAAGAATGCTGAATCTTATCTATAAGAGACATTTTCAAGGTCACCAAGAGGCTGTTTCTACACAGCTTCTGTTGACTCGTACAAGGTAACAACAGGTCAACGACTGGTTGAAATTAGAAACCGCATAGTGTATTTCCAAACACTTCAAAGAAAATTCAACCAGAAGGCAATTCTATGGAATAAATTTTTTTGTAGGCACATAGGGTATGGTGTACCAATGTTGGGGCCTGCGCTAAAGATAAAGTACATAGTAGGTCTTTTAGTAGATGTCCCTTAGTAGGGGCCTCTCAGTAGGGTCCCATTGGATAATGAAAGAAGGAATGGAGAGCAGCCCACAGACAACACCAAGGACAGGCATCCAAGCTGTCACACACAAGGTGTCTATTGTACCCGTGCCCTTGCCAGTGCAGAGGAAGCACCCATGACTCAGGCCCCAGCACTGTGGTAGTAGCCAGGATTCTGGAATCACACCAAAAGGAAAGACCAGGGTAAAACCAGGCCAGGGCCATCCAGAACTCTCAGAGATGGTGACTGGGTGGGAGGGGCTGTCCACTCCTGCCATGAAGCCCACTGAGAACCACTGGAGTTCAGATCCAGAGCGCTGACACAGGGCTCCACAGACAGATGGGAGATTCTGAGTGGGGTGGCTTGGGCTCTTCTAGAGTGCATCTGACCCTGCACCCCCACCCCGGGCTCCTGATGTCAGCCTGGCTCTGTCTCCACAGTGTCGGACCTCACAGAACTGGCTCCTCCATGGACCCAATCTGGGTCACTTGGACCACGTCTCTGTTACTTGGGTCCCTCATTGAGTAAGAGTCTCTGGATGTTGTGTTTATTTACTGTATCATGGGTTTCGAAGCAACTGGTTCACTCGGCCCAGGTCTGGCTGCAGCTCCTGACCCACAGTGGCTACTGACACGAGGTTCTTGGCCTGGAAGTTGGAACTCTGGTCCCTGCAGGGTCACTGGGGGCCCTCCTTATCTGGGATGAGTCGAAACAGGACAGCTGCACACACTTAACTTCTAGATCTCTCAGTGGCTTCCTGGCCACTGGCTAGTGGCTGAAGCGGGGCCTAGCCACCCTCTGCTCCCCTCCAGTGCCTGTCTCTAGGAATCTGAGCCTCACACTCCTCTATTCAAGCCACAAAACAGATGCTAAGACTCACAGCACGCTCGCTCGCCGCAGGGGACTTACAGTGGGAACAGGACGGACAGCACTCGCCTTCCACAAAAGACGGGTTGGCACAAGTCGCAGGTGAGCAGGTGATCTGGTGGCAGACTGTTTTAAATTTCTGAAAGTATAGAAAAATATATGGGACACAATCCTTTTCCATACGAGGCACTGCCATGGGAGCTGGATGGAGTAGGCCCGTAGGATGATTAGGTATTTTTCTGACTCCAAATCCTACTTCAAATATAGGGTCTGACCAGGCCCAAGAGGACTCTGTGAGCACCCACACTCTGTCCTCCCACGGTGTCAGAGAGATGGACAGCACCAGCTTTTGGAGTCCTCTGGGTGAGGAAGAGGAGGAATGACAGAATACTCCCAGGACTTCCATGTTTGAGGCTCGCTTACTGAGCCTCCTATATATTTTGATTAGGATGCGTGTATGTCAGTTTGAACACGCCTGCCCTGCGCAGGGCATTTCAGCCTCGGGGAGACAGAGATTTCTGTCTCTGGAACTCACCTTGCAGGTGCATGTGGTACAACTGTCCACAACCCAGGTTTCATTCTCTGCAAAGATTCGGCCCTCCTGTACGCAGGCTGACATGTTTCTTGTCTTCAGAGGGCCCCCAATGAGCTCCAGAAGGAACTGGTTGTCACTAGACTGGAAACAGAAGTGAGAGAATAAGAATCAAGGACCCCTCCTTCACCCAGGGGCTCAGGTCAAGCAGCGCCACCATCAGGTGCTGGTGCGACGCTGCACGCAGACACGGGGGAGGGGGGCCCGGGGGGTGGGGGGGTGGCAGGTTAAGACAGATGGTACTGCAAACTCACATAAAGCCTGCAACAAAGACTGCACTGCAGAGCTCAGCTACACATACACACACACACACACACACACACACACACACACACACTGTCGGTCTCTGTGCTGGCTGGTTCTGTGTGTCAACTTGACGCAGGCTGGAGTTATCACAGAGAAAGGAGCTTCATTTTCTCAATTAGTGATCAAGGGGGGAGGGCCCCTTGTGGGTGGTGCCATCCCTGGGCTGGTAGTCCTAGGTTCTATAAGAAAGCAGGCTGAGCAAGCCAGGGAGAAGCAAGCCAGTAAGGAACATCCCTCCATGGCCTCTGCATCAGCTCCTGCTTCCTGACCTGCTTGAGTTCCAGTCCTGACTTCCTTTGGTAATGAACAGAAATGTGGGAAGTGTAAGCTGAATAAACCCTTTCCTCCCCAACTTGCTTCTTGGTCATGATGTTTGTATAGGAAGAGAAACCCTGACTAAGACAGTCTCCATGGCTACCCTACCTCCTCTCTGCTCACAGATGATAGATCTCAAACATACAGTTGTCCATAAATGATGTCTCCTCAACCCCTGGGCTGACCATGCCTCATAGATGAAAGAAAGACCACCATTGTCCACAGCGGGCAGATGTCAGGGGAGAGGGAAGGGGTCTATTCATGATTGGCATAGAAGAACACGGCCACAGTTCTGGCCATCTAGACATCACTCCAGGCAAAGGAGGTAAGACTTACCAATCAGATAAACCCCGCACTGAAACGCCTTGGCCCGCTCAGCTCTCTGTACGTTTCTCCCCAGCCTCCCCCGAGGTGAACTAGGATACTAGGCCTTAGGGATCACACGAGTGCCACAAACCTTCTACTGTAAACACACACACAGACACACCACCCTGGGGCTTTGTGTGGCTTCGGGGAGTCACCCATTTCCTTGACCTCGGGTTAAGGGACCCAGACTGGAATACACGGGCAACTGTGGAGAAGCTGCCAGGCCCTGAGCTCAGCCCCTGTCTCTCCTGAGCTCTGTAACCAGGTCATCTGGCAGGCCAGCCAGGACCATCACCACGTGTGGGCCTCAGTATTTTCCTGTGTAGTAAGCAAAGCCACTGGGGGACTCATACTAAGAGGCAAACTGCAGTAGAAGAAGACTCTTCCCAAAAGACAGCCTCCCCTGCACAGCCCTTGGGGGCGGGGCCTTCTCCCTCTGGCAATAAAAGGAGCCTTTTCAGGAAGTGTTTGAGAAGAGTTCTTCCTGTCCCTGTACTGCATCACACAACTTCACCTGCATTACAGGGACGTACAGATGGAAAACAATACAACGACCCCGCCCCTCAAAGCCACAGAACTCTCACTCTGGAGCATGTGACTGTCCCCTGGTCCCACCCACTTCCGGACACACATTCATGTCTGTCAGCCTTACAGAACTGTCGGACAGAGACGTTTCTAAAAGCCTGGGGCTGCTCCTCTCAGCACTCAGCGGCCCGCTTCAAACGTCTTCCTCTACACAGATGTCTCTTACTCTCTGGAAGACGCATGTCTCGGAGCCACGGATTCATTCCAGAGCCCATGTGCCCGCTGAGTGTGTTTTCATTTGCAGGGCTTCCTACATCTCTCTCCATCTTCCCTCTCACTAACTCATGGTAGGCCAGGATTCCCGAAGGGCCTGACCTGGGTGTCCCCCCTGATGTGGCTTTCTAATCAGAGTTCCATCAAAGCCGTGAAGTATTAGTCCCCAGAGGCCTGACTGGCGGTCCGGTAAGTCATGAGGCTTCTCTGACAGACCGCTGTCTGTCCCCACGCCCCTCCCTCGCCGCCTCTGCCCTCACCAGGTACCCACCACTCTCTCCAGGTTTTTGCTCAGCTGGTTCACCATGACGTGCAGCCCAGACAGCTCATTCATCATGCTGCTCAGCTCCTCGCAGGAGTGCGTGCACACTTCCGGTGCCTTCTCCACACCCTGGACCGCCAGGTCTGTGGTGACGTGAGGGCTCAGATGGAGTGTCTCGGTATGTTCGCTGATGGCGTTGACCTCGGCTAAAGGAAAGGGGGCATTTCAGCAGAGCACACTCCCTGGGGAGTCAGACTCGCAGCCGTAAGCTGGCACCCTTGGCAGACATGGTCGCTGGAGCACATCCCCGGGGTGTCACCTCTGCAGCTGTAAACCAGCACCCATAAAAATCTCTGCTGACTTGGAGTGACAAGACGTGCTACATTGTATCCATCAACATGAGAACATGTGGCGACCACTGCTTCCAGTGAAGCCCCATGCTTGGCAAGAGGAACCTGTCCCACTTTGTATGATTCCCCTCCCCCCCTCCCCCCCCACCCTCCCCGGAGCTCCAGACTCGGGACAGAGAAAGGCAGAGCAGAGCGATGGGAGGGAAATCACCCGTGAGGCAGAGCCATATGTTACATACCTCCGTCAAACTGAGTTGAGAGACACTGCCTTTGCCTCATCCTCAACCCCAAGTCTGTTCCTCCAACACATAGCCCATGTCCTCACCCTCCCCTCCAGCCTTCCTATGCCCCAGTTCGACCTGAGTGCCCACTCATGGACTTCCTTTCAGAATAAAAGCCAATTCAGGTATCTTCACGCCAGAGACGTGCGCCCCCAAGACACACCGTCTTCTCTCCACACACTGTGCTTGGCTGCCACGCACGTGCGGACACTCACAGTCCTGGGGAAGTCCCGGGAAGTCTGCCTAGACCATGCATGCACGCACTCCTTGATTCTCAAGTAGCTCTGAGACAAGCCCAGAAACAGAGTTATCCCCAGTCAAGCTAGAGTAAAGAGCTCCAGGCAAGGACAGGCTCCAGGGAAGGACAGACAGACAGAATGACAGGCATTCGCTCCCCAATTGAGTGTTCATTACTTGTTAGAATCCACATGGCTTCTGGGAGCCACTAAGTTCCAGGGTGCTGCTAACCACAAAAAGCCATGCTAATATAAGTAATTTTTATAACCAAGTAGAGGGACACTATCAAATAGTGGATTTAAGGGAATTTTATTCTTCATTTATGTTTTTAAACTTTTAACTTATCTAAGATACTTCTTTTTCATATCTTATCGTTAAACAAAATAAACCAGCGTGTGCCTTTGTTCCCCCTGCCTCTGCCACGGATGGGTTTGGACTGATGATAGGAAGATGTTTGAACCGGTGCGCACCTCCCAGATCTACACCGGGTTCTGCGGCTATGAAAGCTGAATGGCTTAGCCTTGAAACAGAGAAATTCCCATTTTAACAAACATCAAAAAAGCCACACTCTGAGGCCAGGCCCATGAGCTCACTCTCTGAATGAACAGAATAGTCAAGTCTGGTGTGCCCAGAGGAAGAGAGAGGAAGTGAGCGGATGTCTCGCCAGGGCCAAGCTCTGAGTGGGGAACTCACAGAGGGCCCTGGCTTCCAGAGGAAGGCACATAAATTCAGCGAGCCCGGCCGTACTCCCCATCTTAAGAGAACAGATTTAGACTTCTGGGTAAGTATGTTTTGTTAAGAAGGGATTAGAGCTTCCAGATATGTTTAAGTGTTTGCTTTGAATAGTTCTTCGTGTGGCTGACTTGTAACTCTGAGCCAAAATACCCTGCTGAAGAAATTTATGGGTTAGAATACGTTCAGAAGCCACGAAAGGATGACGGGACTTGATCGCAGGCTGGAGTATCCCCTCAGAACAGTTCCTGGGAGCCGCTGATTTGGGATCATTATTCTTCAAATCTATTCAGAATCGATCCTTGACAATTTATCATTTTTAAGGACTGGACGTCTAAGCTGACCAGCAAACTCACCCACAGAGGATAAAAACACTTGACCCAAATCTCCTCCAGGGCACAAACACACGTGGCCCAGCGGCAAGCCACCAGTACAGTACAGAAACTCCTAGAGCAGAGTTTACCCACCTCCCTGGCTGTGTTGACAACCCTTCTTGCTTAGAATATCTTCCACAGAGTCTGCAAACACGAGATGGACATTCTGCAGCAAGCCCTAGAGGGAGAAGACCAGAGCTGCAATAACCCACAAGCCGATGCAGAATACAAGAGTCTAATAGCACTGGGTCACCTCTGCTTTATCCAGTGGGTCTGAAGTTATCACTTACCCTATTCCTGCTAGTTTGAAAATGTTGCTATAACACACACACACACACACACACACACACACACACACACACACACATACATGCACACAGGGGTTTAGCATACAAAAATTCTAAAAGTTCTAACTAGGAGAAGGTTAACCTTGGAGAAGAACTAGGGAGGCCTAGGGATAGACCACATTTGTTCCCTGTTCATTCCCAGAGAGCCATGCTGGGCTAGTTCCTTGAGTAGAACTGGAATTCTGGGTTGTTGTTTGTGATTCAACACTGTGAAACATCTAGGTTCACACACGGTGGCCTCTGGGTCGCACCAGGAGAAGGAAGTTAATGCTGTGATATGACTGGGCTGGTCAGACAGCCACAGTAGCACCTGACAAAGTACGCATACCTAGGCCTTTTACTGAAATAACTAATCTCTGACATACAGTTATTCCCAAGAACAAATGCATGCCTGCCAGGGGGCAATGACCAGAAGTCCATGCCTCCATCTGCAGTGAGAGAGGAATGGATACAGTCATCAGAAGTTCAAACAGCGCAGGCAGAAAGTTTCTTTAGCATTCCTGAACTTGAGGACACACCTTTGGTTGTGCTCTGAGGTTATAGACTGGCCAGGAGCCATGACTTGCCTCTGCCCAGCATTGAGAGGGAGGGCCAGAGTGCAAGGTCGGTGGGCCATGGAACATCAAACTACAGAGCCTCAGCATGACTCCACCGGCAGTGAATAGTCTTCATGCCAGAGGGGAAAAAAGGAATAAACCCCAAGAAAGCCATTATAACGGAGGTGTCTCTGTGAACCTGACAATGCAGGGTCTAAACTCCCAGTTTTAGAAAGATCCAAACTTCTTAAGCCTCAACGAAGGCCTGCAGGGATCCACTCACAAAACAGTAGGGTTTTTTTTTTTTTTAAGAACTCAGTCCCCCTTTAGCACCCCAATAACTTCTCATTCCCAGAGCAAGTGCCAGGATGGGATTTCAGGCCCACTAAAGTAACTCGGGGTTTCTTGGAAGGAGGGTTCTTTCCCTCGACACCCGACTCAGGCTTCCAAGAGCAACATAACATATCTGTGAGACAATTCTGCTTCACGTGGCTGAAGAACGTATATTCTATGCATACAGAGTTGATGGCTTTGAATATATGCATACACAAGAGCCGTGTGTACAGAAGTGTGGTGCACGTGTGTGTGCATGACCTCTTACACATCCCTTGTATAGGGTACGGATTATACACATCAGTATTATACGTATAGTTGTGTGCACACACACGTACATGCGTGTATTGTGAGAGTATGTGAACATGGTATGCAAGCTTCTTCATGCTTTTGCAATGAGTGTAAGTGTCGTGTAAGCTTACACATATAAGCAAGTACATTCATTATACAAGTGTGCACTTGTGGTAGATATATAGGTGTATATGTGTGTGTGCATCACATGTGTGACATTTTCATACACTTGAGGGTGCACATGTGTGTGCATGTGATGTAAGTGTAGGTGGTTTCACAAGTGAGC
Organism: Apodemus agrarius; assembly: GCA_964023405.1. NCBI lineage: Eukaryota > Metazoa > Chordata > Mammalia > Rodentia > Muridae > Apodemus > Apodemus agrarius. Next base: position 44,974,801 of record OZ030027.1, read on the forward strand.
ATGAATATGTATGTGTATGCAGTATGGACAGGTATGTAAAGTGTGCACACATGTGCCACAGTATATGCTACCTGCTTCTCCAAGGAATGATCACATCCCTTCTAACACAAAAGCTACACTGAGTTGCCCCATGCTGTGAGCCCCCTACAAGGCTCTATCCCATGACCACCATGCTACGTACGCACCCTGAAGTGACTCTCTCGAGATGCACCTTTGGCCACGTACATCCTGCTCCTGTCTGCTTCCAGCTGCTCATAGAACGGTTCTTCCAGGGTGACACTGTCAATAAGATCACAGCCCACATACAGGCTGTAGGTGTCACTAGCCACCTGCACGGTCACGTTCTTCCACTGGGAATCAGCCAGGCCCACGTCCTCCAGGAAGTTGGTATGCTGGCTGCCTTCTACCCAGTAGCTGAGATCTAAGGTGTCCCCTGGGCCATTGGACACAATCTCAAACTGCCTCTGGGAGGTGCCGGGGCCTTCCAGCACCAGGAGTGTTCCCCGAGACTTGCGGTCCTGCTTCAGCTGGGCCGTGAGGAAGAAGCCCTCCTTTCTCCTTGCAAGCTTGACGATCCTGTTGAGGTCTTCCGTGTTCACTGGGGGGACGTAGTCAAACCGGACAAAACGGTAAGCGGGCACCCCCGGGTCAGGCCCTCGGAACTGCTTGGCACCGATGGTCTTCCGGTTAATGTTGCTGATGCTGAAAAGGTCAAATGAAGTGTCCTCGCCGTGGTCACCAGCTGCCAAAGGGAACCGCAGGGGCACAGTTACCACAGGCTGATGCTGAGGCTTTCCTGGACTCAGGCTGGAGAGCCACAGCTCATAAGGTCTTCCCCTGCGACAAGGCGGAAGCGTCTTACTCTCCCGCCCTAGCTGAACCTGAGCAGTCTACCCACCATGCTGGAGGCCGGCTTTCTCCGGGACTATAGCGCATCAGGTGTTCTGGGCCTTCCCAGAACCCCGAACATGGCTTCATCCACAAAGGTCAGCACTGTGCACCTGCTCGCACCTCACTACAGCCCCTCCCCCAGCCCCACCCCTGCCAGCCCCTGACCCCTGGCATTCTTTGTCCCAGATTTGGGCTGAGCACAGCCTCCCCTTCATCTCGTGACTGAGAAAGACGGGGGTTGAAAGGGGACCTTTGACTTTGGTGCTCACGGTATTTCAGGATCCACTAAATCTTATGTTGCATTCTGGGGATGATATTCTTTCTCAAACATCTTCTCACTTCTACAGAAAGACCGTCAATAAATAGTAAATACTGTGCACTATGATCTGGTGTCTGAGAGAACATCGGCTCTTGCCCTGTCAGTAGCTGTTTGAAGTTACTATCCAGCTGCCGATGAGAAAATCATCAGATCTCATCAAAATTAATCAATAATTCAAAATAATACGCCTAGTAGGACGTTAAAACACGGCACAGCTTCTCATCAACACAGAAAACACAGAATAAGCTGCTGCGTACAGAGGCGTAAGTACTGTTGCTTTTATAAAGGTATCGACAGTGGCACAATTAAAATAACTAGACTCCATGACTATTGTTACTAAATATAGCAGTCCAAGTTTTATAAATTATTTTGTAAATTATAATAATGTACCAAGATCAAGTTATGCGAAACAAGTGCCTCACTACCAGGTGCAGCGCACCGGTCTCTATTCCTAGTTTCCAAAAGACAACCTCTCTGTGCTAGACAGGCTCTTTAATTTTTTTTTTATTTACAAGCATGTTTTTAAAAAGCTTCATGTGCAAAATACGACTACACCTGCTTGCGGGTGCAAGACCTGCAGCTAAGCCACCACTGCACACAGAGACAAGAAGAAATATCCATACTCACCGTAAGCTCTTGGCCCTATGCCCAGAGCCAGCAGGGCCAGTGCCCAGAGCATCCTGTCTCCGCCGGGGACACTCAGGAGAAAGCCAATCTCGTGCTTGAAGAGTGCACAGCTACAGACCGGGTGTCACTGGGAAGTTTGTTCACGTGACCTTTGGAAAACAGTTTTCACACACAAAAAAATCAGACGCAAATGTATCTGTGGGAAGCAAAACTCTAGACAACATACTTTCTTTCCAACTAGGTTCTTCCAACTGCTACCAGCATTTATCCCACCACTTGTCCCTGTGTGGAGGTGAGGAGGGTCCTGGGTCCTCTTGCTGTACTGTTACGATAAAAACGTGGGGTTCCTGTGGCTGGGATTGTGCCTGCTCTTTGGAGGAATCAGTGGAGACTAGGCCAGAGCATTGTTTCTCTCAGGACTCTGCTTTAGCCCAGTTATAAGACTTAATTAAGTCCAGGAGACCTGAACCCAGACAAATATCCGGGCTGGTGAGAAGACTTGGGAGAGGCTTCTATGTAGATGTCCAGGAAAACCAGTTATGCATAACTTCATTAAGTGCAATCAATACTCACTGAGTTTGGAATAAACTCGGTGCATTTTTCTCAGGACAGGCAGAAACTTTTCCTCAGCGAGGGTTTTTAGCCTACTTTTCTCTCCTCCTGCAGGCCTGTTTTTCCATTCGCAGGGATTCTGAGTTGGCTCTGCAGACTCTGGAGCAGAAGTCAGGAGGCCTGGCCTGAAGCCGGGTTCCTCTGCTTCTCTGTTAACTCCTTAAGGGCTTCCCTGTGTCCCCTTCCGGTGGCCCGGGTTCTGTGCCATGACATCCCCTGCTCTGAGGAAACTGATGCATACACTAGCCCCCCTCCTCCATCTCTGTTAGATAGCTAAAATGGCATAGCTTCTCATTGCTAAGGGCATCCAAACGGTTCCCCTCTCCAGGACCTTTCGGTAAGCAAAGGGAACGTTTCCTCCCCAGAGGGAGACAATGGGGCAAGGGCTTGGTCCTGCCCCATCCACAGCACTGACCAGTGCTCCCAAGCTGAGCTCTCATTCCAGGTCCCCTGAGCGCTAACACCACCTTTCCCACCCAGGTGGAAAGAGGGCAGTCTGTCCACCCTCTGACTAAGTTTCTTTGTCCTTGGCTTGAAAAACCTTACTCTTAAAACATCTGCGTCTCCAGATGCTAGAGAAAGACCTCTTGCAAATGAATATCTCCAGAGCCCTTTGAGGCACAGCAAACACTCTGTGCTGTAGAGCTGTGACTTGGAGGGCTCCTAATGTCAGGTCTTGAGGTGACATTTTTCTGAGATTTCAAGTCTACGGTGGACCTTGTCAGGTACTTTAGAGAATCTTCAGAGTCCGCATCTCAAGACTCAAGCTTGCCCTAGCCCTGAGTTCCTGTGCAGGTGTTTGTCACGGGACAGATGTCCCGAACACCATGCATGCCCAGCTTTCTCCTTATTCTAAAGACAAATGCAATATGCTGTCTCTGCAAAGACAAGTTCCATCTTAAAATGACATTTTACAGCTCAGGGTGCCCGGCATACAAACACAGACAGAGTCCATTAAACTGTGTTTTGGTAAAAAAAAAAAACCAAGCTCAGTCACAAGTCATCAGCAGTCATTAATAAGCATCCCATCTCATCTTGCTGACTACACACACACACACACACACACACACACACACACACACGAGCCTCTTCCCCGTCCACACGTCCTCATATTATGAGTAGACTTTCATAGGTTTTTTGCAACAAGCAATTATCACAACTCTATATAAGTTGTGTCTTACACAACAAGTTCACCCCACAGGAACAACCAAAGGGACAGTGTGTTTGCTGGGTGGTCTCTAAGCCTCTTCAGCCCCTACGGTTCTGCCCTCCTCCCCTCCCTCCTCCTTCAGCCCCAGACCACTTTCTTTCGGCTGCCCCAGGCTTACCAGCTCTTTTGTATGCAAATTAGCGGAGCCGCAAACAGTGCCCTCCCCGCCCTGTACATTATAATTACAATGACAGCAGCGCTTGCTCTGCTCTCAGAGGGTTTAGAGTCAGATCGCTATAATCCCGTTGATTATTTTCACATTTTCAAGGGATCCCTTGACATTCCTTTCTCTGCTTCCTTTTCCATAGCAAACTTCGGTAGAGAAACGTTCTCATTTTTAGTAGAAAGTGTCAGTGCCCACCCCACCGCCATCCCCCCTCCCCCCGCCCCAGCATCCCTGGAATAAAGCCAATAAGACCCTTCCTTGTTGCTTCACGTGATTCCTGCTGTAAGAGACCAGAAAAGACCCCCCCACCACCACCGCTCCCCACCCCCGGGGACAAAGACAGCAGTGAAAGTTCCTGGCAGGACCAACATGGGTTCGAGGAAGTCGCTAAGATAGATGTCAGAGGCCACAGCTGATCAGTCCCCTCTAGCCTCCTGGAAACCACAGCCTTTTCTGAAACATCACAGCCAAGGAAATGTCTTAGAAATAAAAAGGTACCTGGTGTGTGGGACAATGAATGATGACCCACGTCAGTACTCAGAGTCTGTCCTGAGGGTAACTAGCTGCGGCTGGAGAGCAGAGGCCCGCCGGGGAGGCTGCAGACTTCGGACTGGTTCTCTCTGCCTCCGGGCAGTGACCGGCTCCTTTATACGCCCTTTCCCCAGGAGGCCTGTCAATCAGACACATGCGGAGGCATGTTTAATTCATTCTTTCGAAGGAGTGTCATAATTCCCCCTCTGGTCTCACCATTTGCTCTGAGTACCTGGCTACCCGGTCCAAATCCAGCCCCTCAGAGCTAAAGCCCCTCCTACATGTCCACCCAGGCTTTCCAGACAGGGGCCCGGGGAGGAGTCAGACAAGAGGGGCAGGCCGGGACTCACTTTTCCTGTCTTCTCTCAGGAAATAAAATGCTATAAATAAAACCAGCAAGATTGGCTGGGACTCCCCATTTTGCTGAGGAGAAAAAAAGAAAGAAATGCCAATTCTATGTTTTAAATGTGTTTCAAATTACTTAGTGTGATACTGGCCTTTCTAAAGCAAGCAAGTAACACAAGTCAAAAAAGGCAAGACAGACAGTAAGTTTACCACTCTGCCGGGAAGTTTTTATAGTCAAAGAATTAATTTCACCATATGCAAATAAAAGAATTTACCATAAAAGAGAGCCCGCCCATGTTATCTCTGACCTGATTCTCCGGAGAAGAGATTTTAGTTTAAACTCACTTCATCGGTTCAGTCAGGGCCCTGCAACTCTCTGTGACCAGCTCTCTAAGAAAGACTAGTCCTCACCCAAGTCTTGTTGGGACAGCTTTCCCACGTGTGGGAATCCTGCAGTTAGGGGTAGTCCTCATGGTTAACAAGATAGGGTGGGGGCAACTTAAAAACTCAGTGAGACTAGGGGCAGGGTGGTGACCTCATCACACCCCGAAATGTATACAACCATGGCAAAGGGACAGACTTAAGTTCATCGGGGTTAAAGCCAATGCCAGGGTGTGTAGTAGCTGGATGGGGGTGGGGGTCATCACCCAAGGAAGACAGTCAAAAGGAAAGACGCGTTGGGGCGAGGTGGTGATGCGCCAGAGCCCAGAGAAGATGATAGATTTGAGGCATTTCCCACAGCCTTCACTCTGGGCTTCATTCTTTATAGATGATGCTCAAAGCTTTCTGGACATTTATCCGGTTTGGCCCACGATGATAAGTGAGTCAAATCTTACTTAAAGAAAAGGAAAGAGAAATTTAAGTAGAGAAAGTGCTTAGCCGCTTTCCGTTCTAGGTGGGAGACCTAACTGAAGGATCCTAACCTTGAGCTGGATCCTCTTGGTTTGGGACCGAAGTGGACAGGGAAGCAGCAGACACCAGGACAGGGCACCCTCCTGCTGATCTCCAGCCTCTGTTTCTGTTGATGTGAAGGAAGCAGCCCAAGATAGGGAAATGAGGAAGAGGAGGCTGCAGTTGGAAAAGCCCCCCCCCTTTTTTTTCTTCATAAGAAACATCACTCTCTAAGTAATATTAGTTTCTAGACCCCCAACGTAGGTCAGGAATAAAGGGACTTGACAGGACCCTCATACCCCGGGTTGGAACCTTTGAACCACATGGTGGAAGGGGAAAACTCACCCCCAGAGGTGTCTTCTGACTCACATGCTGTGATACAACTGCACACACACACAAAAGCGCGCGCGCGCGCACACACACACACACACACACACACACACACACACACCCTTTATACGCAAAATCAATCAGTCAAATATAATACAATGTTAAAATGAATATTATCTTCTAATTTACAAAGGCAGGAGATCAGCCTCTAACAGTACACCTTTGAAGGGAGATACATTGCTTTCAGTCACCAAATTAATGATGGCAAAAACCTTCATTTGAACTAAAATAATTAGACTCAGATCTATATTTGGATTCAAAGCCTGAAGGGAAAAGTCACAGGGCTCCCTGAAGAGGAACTGCTCACAGTGGGACCCTCTATGGCAGTGGTTACAGGGTAGAGCCGAAGGCGTAGAGCGTAGGAAGGATACACTCTGTGGCCTTCGGGGCTCCCTGCTGCTGCGAAAATGTAGAAAGATTTCACCTTTGAAATATTCCCCCAAAACCAACCAACCAAACAAACAAACAAACAAACAAACAAAAAATAATCCAGAGGGTTTGATGGAAGAAATGACATGAACTGACAGTCCATGAAGTATATGGAACCTTGAGAAGGCCAGAAACAGACCAGGCAGAGACATATGTGTAATAGAATCCGTGTCAAAATAAACTCCTAAGTCGGGAGCTACGGTGAGTCCAGCCATGACCGCAGCAATATCCCAGGCAGGAAGTCATGGAACTGGTGACTTTGCCCCTCGTGTCTGCTCTATGGCATGAAGGCGACTCTCCCAGCCACCTGGCTCAGTGTCCTTGGAAGGGGTATGAAGGAGCCACAGAGCCCGTAGAGAGAGAAAGGAACAGCAGGAGCTCTCCAAGAAACATGGCGGAAGACACAAGACACAGAAAGGGGTAGAGAGAGGAAGGTCTGGGGGAGCTTGTCCGCCGGTCCCTGTGCATGCTAATTTGCTGGACCAAGTGTCTGCATATAGAAGAACGTTACGATGAGGTCATGTGGAAGGAAGTCTGTTCTCACCGGCTGCTTCTGCCCTCGTTAGAAGAGAAGAATTTCAACCCATTGATAGAATGATCATGACCAGAGGGACTTGCCCATCCCTGGCTGTGTAGCTGTGAGAGCGCAGGGCTGTAAACCACGGTTGAATGCTTCAGGGTGGTCAGCTCTGTGCGGAGCCCTCATTAGGTCTACTCTGCTGACGCACTACACTGCCAACGCTTTCTGTGAGTAACTGAAACTGTCACAATTGGCCATTCTGTAAAGGCCCTTCTCTATGTCTGGCGGCTTTGGGCAGAGAACCGTCAGCCAAGACACCCACTTTCTGGCTCCTAGCCATACTGTCTACAGAGCCTAGTTGGTGACTTTGTACACTTTACAGTAATTCTAAAGATCCTCCGGGACGTGGCTGAAGACATGCTCTAGCAATAAGCACTCTAGAAAGCCCACAGTAGTAAGCTCTTGATGACTCTATAGTTATATTCATTCAGGCCAGAGGAAAGCACTTCCCCTGGTGGCCCAATAGAAAGGCTGGGATTGGTACAATGCCATCTTTCACTTTGATCATGAAGAGCTGATCATGGCTGGTTCAAATGCCCTTGTCACATTCCTTTCTGGTTACAGAAACAGGCTCCCTTGTCAAGTGAACTGCAAGAGACACTTCCATGTTACTCCTGGACCCTGACGCACTGGGCTCAATGAAAGCCTCACTCCAAATGATCTTGTCTTGGTCTGCTTCTGACTTTGTCCAAAATAGAGCAGCCTGTACTGGAAAACACAGAGAAGAGATCACAGAGAAGTAGCAACCGTAGCGGCAGAGCCAACCATGGGCACGTAGCAGCAAGAAGGCAGCTCGGAAAGCTCCAGAGAGTGTCAGAACAGTGACTGTAAACAAGACTGTAAGGGAACATGGAGCCCAGTCCTTGGAAGTGTCCAGAGAATTGCCAAGCCTTAAGGCCAAGGGTCCTGACATGCAAGGCTCAAAACCTGTGACACTTGCGGCCGCTAGGAGCCACGAATCACGCCTGATTCAGAAGGCTTGGGAGCCACAACATTAAACGGTTCTGACTGATCATCCTAGAGCAGCTGCTAGGAACCAAAGATAACCCCAGTTTACCAGGACACTGTCCACTGAAGCCCAAGGCAGTAAGACTTCAACCTGAGTTTCTAGAGCTATATGTCTCCCACCCTAGAACCAGACACAGGAGCTTCTGGTTCTCAAAACTGTAAACCTCAGGCTGTAAAGTCTGTTGTCTTTGATGCTCACAACCCTCTGGTATTCATGAGCCCAGGTGTGCCAGCACTACGCAAGCAAGACCACTACTCATACTTTGCATCTGTGCGTAGCTCAAGGACCCAGCCAGCCGATTATAACCAGAACACACGTAACAAAGCAGGCGGATCCTAGAGTAGTATTTATTCAGTCTGAGTGTCATCAAGGGCTTCTAGGAACTCTAAGGCCATAGGAGGCAGAGATGTCCCCAGGTATTGGAGCCTGGCCTAGTCACACCATGAATTCAGACTTTTGGCCTCCAGAACTGTGGGACGATTTTTTTGTCCTTTAGCCCTCACCTGACAGACACACTGCTTAACAGACATCTCACCTGGCAGAAGCCTGTCAGGAAGTACACACCGTCTCACAGAAGCCTTGCCTCAAGCTCAGGACTCCGGAAATCATCTAAAAGCTACCCTAGAATACCATGCAGGCAGCATGGTGGGAATTCCCACTTTGTCCCACAGAGGACAAGTCCTACTGATGTAGTGCATCTTAGTTCAGCTCCGGAGGGAGAAGCAGGGTAGCCAGTGAGGATTGGCTGACGGCAGGGGGAGGCGGGGAGAGAACAAAGCAACGAGTAGGGAGAAGTGGGAGAAGGGACCAGAGCATCCCACACAACCCTGCTGGGAGCACTTCCTAAAAGCAGGATAAAAGCTTATACCGATGCACATCAGATAGAAGGCGGCGGTGATGAAGCAAGAGGCGCTGGCAGGCTGACAAAATGAGCTGTTCTACTCATATAAACTCTGCCCCAGAGCTGGAAGTCAGTGTGAGCTCCAGAGACTTTCTGTCAGAACAATGCTTTCGGAGCCTGGGCATCAGACGCCCACGTGTGGCCGGACTGCGATCCACAGAAGGGAGAGTTCATCTTTTGAAAGCAGCAGGAGTAGTGTGGACAGGTCAATGGAACAATCAGATGGGCATACAATCCCCTCCAGATCCCGAGCCTGGGCAGAGCAGGAGACAGGCCTAACCGGCTGAGTTCAGTTCTGAGCTGAATGTCCATGTGGCACAGAAACACACTTGTAAGGAACGGATAAAATAGTCTCCTTTATACCTAGGGTTCACAGTAGTTAAAGGAGCCCGACAGCCCAGCTCAGCGGTCTTGGAGGTCCTGGAGGCCATCACCAGGGAGGACATTTCTTCCCCACGCTCATGTGTACCACCAGGGTTGCCTACAGTGACCAGGATCTGAGAAGAGGCTGCAGCTGCTGTGGGCAGAAGGAACAGAGTATAAGGACTCTGGAAGGAGGGTCAGAAGTTCAAAATTAAGAACCTGGGTCCTAATTAGCTGACCTTCGTGTTCATGGTCACACTTCTGGAGAGCCGCTCTGAATCGAGAGAAAGGACAAGTAGACTGGGCGTGGCAGGAGTGTGCTTGGCCAGTGTCGACAGGGCCCCGGAAGAGTGCGGAGATGCCCGGAGTGTGGCCTGAGGGCCCCTCACTCATTTACCCACTGGTGCAAGGGGCACTCGGAAAGCTGGGGTGCAGAGATTGAGCGCCACAGGGGGCAAGGGACGGGATGTTTGGATGCTGAGGCTTGTGTGGGGATGGGCTTCTTCTTGCTGGAGTCACCTATTACATACATCTCTGCAGGTGGCACCAGCCGATGCTTCCTGCCAAGGCGTAGAGTGGGGACAGTCCTGCTTTGGGCATATGACTTAGTCATCAACTGAATAGAGTTGGTCACAAGCCCTCCGAGTGGAAAAGGTCACATGTGAGCAGAGGAAGGGACCAGGGAGAGGAAGCAAACCAGATCAATATCTGGGCAACACCAATCCCTCCATGATGGGGTTCTCAAGTTAAGCCTGAAGACAGGAAATAAGAAATGTATGGGTTGGAAAAATAGAACACCCAAAAGCCCAATACACAGGGTGGGAGTGGTGGCGCACGCCTTTAATCCCAGCACTTGGGAGGCAGAGGCAGGCGGATTTCTGAGTTTGAGGCCAGTCTGGTTTACAGAGTGAGTTCCAGGACAGCCAGGGATACACAGAGAAACCCTGTCTTGAAAAAACAAAACAAAACAAAACAAAACAAAACAAAAGAAGAAGGACTTGATCACTGATGAAGAAAGGAAAAGGAAGGAAGGAACAGAAAGAAACTGTGTGCAGGTGTCGGGTGACAGGGTCCAAGAATTTCTCCACTGTGAAAGAAGGCAAAAGTGCAGGAGACAACCCAGTCTTACCTTAGTGTGGTGGTACAGAAGTCCAGAGACGGAAACAGAGAGGTGGTTGACTTGGTACCCGTGTGAGCCAGTTATCAAGATCGCATCTCAGAAAAGCCAAGTGTCAGACAGG